>CM073130.1:39138504-39738504 GCA_037039145.1 Fundulus diaphanus
ATTAATTCAGTACCTACTTCATTCCTTCATCAAGGCCCCCTTATGAGTGTCTACACAAACAGTTGGCTCAACGGGAAACCCATCCACCTCCTGCCCTGGATCACACGACACCCAAACCCCCCGCTGTCCCCACCAAAAAAAAACACACAAAAAAAAACACCTCTTCTCGTCTCTTTTAGTTCCTACTCTGGTTTAAAGCATGTCAAACCACTCTGAAGCAGCTCTGATTACTCCTTGTGCTGAGGAAATCAAGAAAACCTCTCGGAAAAGTAAATGGACCTTAAGTGGGATTGCTAAAAGGTCAAGTCAGCGTTTACACGCAGCAGTAACACTGCGTTTAGTCATCAATGGGGTGCATTTAGAAAGGCGCACTTCTGACACAGAGTTTAGACGTGGAAAACTAGTTATAAACCTTCCAAATAAATAAGGATCTAGATTTTATTTATTTATTCCCCTGGGAAGTTTAGATCTATCTCTGCTTTCCCACTTTTTAGACGATGACTGATTTCATTCAGACACTTCATGACTCATCATTTTTTTAAAACTTTCCAGTGCTGGTGCTCTTTTGTTCCTCATCCTGTAACATAAAACTCTTTCACTGTGGTAAAATGCTGTCAAATTTAAACTTTGATTAATCCCAATCAGCAAAACTGAGCCATGCAATTGATAGCCGCAAAAATAACAATGAATGATTTTTTACAAGCTCTGATTAAAGGTCAGGACACCCTATCCCGTAACAGCCAGAGTTCCTCCCTGTGAGATACTTCTTGTAGCCGTTTTCACGTTTCAAACATCGGACTGAGGAACATTTGTCCTGCTGCTTGCTTTCAGGTGTGACAAGAAGTTTGTTTGTTTTTTGCATATTCAGCCCATTTCAAGTCGCCCAGAAGCATCTGAATGTGATCAGGATCGGTGCTTTGACCCGGCCCAGGACTTTGCCATTCCTCAGTTTTTAGCTTGCCCTTTTTTGGGGGGATTTATCATGTTTTGGGGGGTCGTTGACATGTTTCAGGGTCGACTTCTGCGTCATCCTTGTTTTTGTTTTTTCACAAATGGTCTCACAATTTTCTGAAGGATTCTGGGGTTGGCCTGGCCGGGTCCTGCTGCAGGCCATGCTTCACAACTGGTGGGAGGTTTTTGTCTGGATTGGTGCGTTCAAGTAAACATGTCTTCTTTTCTGGAGTCCAAATTATTCTGTTTTAGACTCATACGTCCAAAGAACATTATTTCAGTAGTGTCCGTGTTTCCTTTGGTTAAATTCAGTCTTGGCTTTTCTTAGGAAAGAAAGGTTTCTCTTTGCACACCTCCCATAAAAGTTAGATTTATGCAGTCTCTTTCTGATTGTACAGCTTTCACATCCACAGGAGCAGGAGCCTGCTGTAGGTTCTGTGGTGTCACTTTAAGGTTTTTGGAGACTGCTTTAAGCATTTTGCGTAATGCTCTCAGGGTGAACTTGCTTGGACGGCCAGACGCGGGGATGTTGGCAGATGTTTTAAACGCCCTCCACTGAGTATTATTTCTAGTGACCTCTAGTCTGTCTGAGACCTCTTAAAATCCCTTACCAGACTCACAAGCCAGCTCAAGCCAGGTCTTCCTGGATGCTTGTTTCCTCTTCACTGCCCTCCCATTTGAATTGGATTTAAATGAGTTTAACAACTCCTAATTGTTTTTATAATGTCATACCATTTTTTTGATGATGTGGAAGTTCTGTTTTTACTTCAATATAGTATTGCGTTGTAAATATTCAGCAGAAAAGCTTTTCTGTTAGGGTTGAGCAATATATATATATTATATTAAAAAAAAGGAATCAAAATCGCCATATCTTTGTGCACAACAATATGTCCAAGTATCACAAGTTCACACAATAGTTGATTCTGACACTTGACACAGATCATAGAGCACAAGATGCTAAAGATAATAGGTACAGCTGAAAGGACCATAATTACTGCTAATCTCAATATTTGACAGTAATATTGTCATCACTTGATTTTCTAACATCTTGCAGCAACAATTTCCATAATTATGAAAACAAAGACTGTGAATAAACAGCAAATAATTTCGTCAGATCTGCGATTTTGGGTCAGGGGAGTTTGTGAGTGGTTGATTATGAGCAAAGTCTTTTGTTTTTGATATGCAGAGCACACTGGGCTGGTGTTTAAAGAGAAACAGCATAAAAGTTTAAGGCAATAAAAACATCTACACAATTTTCAGATGTAAAGATTTGTTTATTCTGCAAATATACTTTATTTTATTAAAGAAAGATCCACATTGCCTCACACATTTAATCATTTATACCAAGAACTGTCGCATTGTCCAATAGCTGGTAACATATTTGCATGATTTTTCAGAACTTACTTAACTGCACTGAGCCTTAAAAAATCAGAACAAAGTGTTTATTATCCATTTTTTAAAGAACATTGTATTTGAAGATTCAATCATAGCTTTATTCCTAATTCAACAAGTCCGTTAATAACCCTACAAAGGCCTGGTTTAGTCTGTAAGCATGCTAACGCTTGTCAGCTTGCAGTAATTGGCTCATCCAGCAACTGAGACCGATGAGCTGCAGCTCTTTGTCATAAACCAAAGAACAAATGGACAAATGTGAATGCTGATCATGAAAAGTAAAAGGTTTACTGCTTCATCCTCATGAATGAAATGAAATAATTAGAGCAATTATCACGTTAGAACAAAAACTTTATCCCACTCTTTTCAGTGGGTGTTCTCCTAAAACAATAGCACAATGGTTTCATTGTGGTTTTCCTCTTGTCAACTCAAGCTCAAGCATATGTTAAATAAACAGATACTGTAGCCCTGGTGGTGTTTTCTCATCTGTGTTTTTCACTAAATAGTAGAATATGAGCTTAATTTGAGTTTAATTAATCACAGTCATTCATCAGTACAAAATGTGTCAGTATGCAGCATTGATCATCCTTTCAGGCTTTGTAGAGAAACCAGAAAGAGATCTAAACTGATTGTATGATCCTCTGCATACAGTTGCTTTTTAAACTACTCTCTGAAAGTTTCTGCCCTTTGAGGCTCCGGGGTTACAAGCAAATATGTTGAATTTCTCCGGATACTTTAGCTGGATGGTGACACGTTAATCATAAATCAAGCAGTCCAGTCAGAAAGCAAATGGATTTGCTGCAGTTTCTTAAAGTGGAAAAAGATTTTTTTTGTCAGAAAACTTTGTGATTTCTTTTAAGGTCAGTTATGTTCCATCCATCGATTTTCTATACCCACTTTTCTGTGCAGGGTCATAGGTGCCTATTTCCAGTTAATGGGCAAGAGGCAGGGTACAGCCTGGACAGGTCGCCAGCCTATCACAGGGACAACACAAAAACAAACAACCATACATGCACACACACACACACACACACACACACACACACACACACACACGCACACACACACACACACCTAAGGCCAATTTAGAGTCACCAATTAACCTGATAGTCATGGTGAGAGGAAGTCGGAGTCTTCCCGGAGAGAGCCCAGCATGCACAGGGAGAACATGCAGACTCCATGCAGAAAGACCCAAGGTCAAACCAAGATGTTGAACCCAGAACCTTCTTGCAAGGCAACAGTGCTACCCACCGTGACACTGTGCAGCCCCTTCACTTGTATAAAATAAATTTGGTGGTAAAGCTGCTTGGGTGGATATTAAATGTGTCTCTGTTGCACCAAATGATCTAAAACAGGACCACGGTAGGAAAGATAATAAATAAAATCACCAGGGCTACATTTATGGGCAACAATCATAATACATATAAAACGAATGCAGTTTGAGACTTTTCTTTTTCTTTTTTTGAGTTGATCAGAATGTTTTGGGGCTTTTAATAAGAAATCCATGACTTCCTGTTTGCCTTCGGTATAAATTTGACAAATTTCTCTTAGTGCACTCAAGACCATAGAATGTGCCATTCAAGTGTCAATGATATGTGATAATCTCCATGAGTCAAAAAATGATAACGGGAAAAGAGCTACAAGCCCAAACTCACTCGTATCTATAGTCAGAGTAATAATTTAAAAATTTAAAACAGCCAGAAATTTAACAAGCAACCCTGGAACATGTGGCAGGATGGTAACGGTGTCATTTTTTGTGAGACAAAGGCCGGATCAACATGAAAACAGGTACATGGGAGCAGCATGGTGATTTTAAAATGGTTTAATGAAGAATGTAAAAATACTAAACTTACTGGCTGGCATGAGGAAAACAGACCGTGGAGCACAGAGAACTGAACTTAACCGTGAGGCGACAACGGGTATCTTAACTCGTAAGTATATATACTGAGGCAGGGTAGAGAAAACGACAGTCAAGAACAAGAACTAATCAGAGGGTATGAATTCCAGCTGAGCAGCGAAGGCAGAACAATCAGGGGAGATGTGTGGAGCAGTTGAGACAAAAGCAAAATATAAGACAGATAATCTGTGGGGGGGGGGGGAATCAAGATTCTCAGGCTCCTCCCAGTGGTCCTACTGCCATTTGCAGAAATACACCGCTCCCGGTCAGAAACAACCAATCAGAGCCAGGAGGAGTGTCTTAGCAGTGTCAATAACGCCGGTGTATGCGTTGGTCGCACACACACCCCCAACCCCCACAGCGCATACTGTCGATCAAGCTCAAGATTGCTGGTGTGCTGCAGCTGTGCTACTGGCAGTGAAACAACATAACATTACAAGAAAATTTACAGTTTCTTGAGTGGTACCTGCTCAGAAAACAAAGACCGGTAGACAGAAGATGACCTAAAGCAAGCTAAAAAAAAAAAAAGAAAGAATTAGATTGAAGCCAAAATAAAACAAGGATAAGCATATGAGCAGCTTTTCAGAGGTGGAGGGAGCAACGCACCCTGAAAGGATTCAAAACTGATGCAGTTGGCCACATTTGTGCTTGACAAGTGAGTTCCTCTGCTTGATTTGTTTTCTTTTTTATAACTTCACAACTAAGATAGTAATGGATTGCTCTATCCCTGGAGATAGTGCAAATTTCATTTTGCTCTGTAGCTTGTTGCTAAGCCTAACTGCAAAAGGGATAAAACGTCCCATTTAAGGTTTGCTACAAGCCATGTAGGGAACAGACCAAACACAAGGAAGAAAGTGATCTGGTCAGGCGAGACTGAAATTGGCCTCCATACAAAATGCAATGTGTGAACGAGAACTAGCACATTATGTCACCCTGAACACATCAAACCCACAGTAAAACGTGGCAGCAGCAGTATCATGCTGTGGGGATGCTAAGGCTTTAGTGGACGGTGCCTTCCAGCAGAACAATGACTTCAAACACATCCAGAGCTTTAATGAAAAAAAAGGTTAGAATCAGAGTGTATCTCTGTGTTAAAAATTGTACGTTTGTTCACAGATGCATGAATCTGATTACGTTTGAGTTATTTTGCAAAAAAGAAGGAGGAAAAATTCCATCGTTTAGATGAGCAAAGCTATTTCAAAAGTTTGGACTCCAAGCCCGTAGTGGAATGGCTCTCAAGGAGAACACAGACATTTCCTGGTCCAGTGGAGTTATTGAATGCTGCTATGCATGAGTACCTGGTACACCTGGTTCTCCGAGATAACTGATATCCCCCATTCACTATCAGTTAGCCGCAAAGAAAGACGAGTCAGTAACACGGGGCTAATAATGCCTGACAATGTGGGCAAAAAGCAAGACGACTGCGGCAGACATACAGTTGAAACCAAATCTTTACACGTAAAAAGACACAACCTTTTAGTTCTTGCTGTCTAACATTAAATCATATTAGGCTTTTCCAGTTTTCGGTCTGTTCAGGTCACCAAAATTATTTCTAATTGCTAAATGTCAGAATAAGAGAGAATCTTATTGCGATGTAGATATTTTGAAAATGTCATTACATTAACAAAAACCTGTGGATGTATGTAAAATACTTACACTTCCTAAATAGTTTGATCTGCCTTTTGAAAGGTGAGACTTGGGTCAAACATGCAGTGTATATGACTCATAGCTTGCTATTAGTTTTGGCCTATTCCTCCTGACCGAACTGGTCAGGTTTGTATGACGTCTCGCTCAAACACATCTGATCAGCTCGCTCCAAAAATCTTTTATTTGACTGAGGTCAGGACTTTGTGATGGCCACTCTGAACCATTGACATTCTTGTCCTTTAACTACTGCCCAATGACATTACGAAGAGCCTCCTGTGCCCACGCTTTAATTTCCTGTGTGTTGTTTTGAGTTGTAGCTTCAATATTTTCACATAATTTTCATTCCTTTCTTTTTCTGTGAAGCACACCAGCCCCTCCTGCAGCAAAACAAGCCTCAACAATATCAGACTGCCTACTCCATTTATATATATATATATATATATATATATATATATATATATATATATATATATATATAGTATTATTAATCCGACAACATGACACAAAGTAAAGTTGTTCTTTCTGTGTTAAGTAAATCATAATGAGGCTTTTTATGTTTCTTTCTTTTTATCTGAGTGGTCTTTAGGCTCATATTGGTACTCGTTTCACTGTGGATGATGACGATCTCTTCCCAGGTTCAGCCAATATCTTTGCAAGGTATCTTGCTTTTATTCTAGGTTTAATTCGCAGAGTTTACATATCTAGAACACAGAACCTGTCTCCTTCCTAAAAGGTACGATGGCTGCATAATCCCAGGTTGTTTCTATTCGCATATAATTGTTTGAACAGATGACCTTCGTGCACACAAAACTGATCTAAAACAAGAAAAGAGAAAACAATAGAAGCATAGTTGTATATCTTTTATCTAGCATGTAAATACTGTTTCTGCCTGGTTATGGTTTGTTCAAGGTTAATCTTCACCTAGAAAAGTAAAACCCTCAACCAAATCTCAGTGGACTTCAGAAAGCTGTCTTTCATCCTTTTGCTTAAAGCCACTGAAGGAAACAACAAGGAAGGTGTTTTTGAAAAGATTGCTGGTTGCTGATTGCCTTTATTTGATTATCTCTAAAAATCATTTGCAGCTTTTTTGTTTTTGTTGTTGTCGAAAACAACTTTTATCCCTTGGTCTCAGCCCCCAGGATGAGCTGCAGAGCTCAGACATTGCGCACACAGAACAGATCCCAGCAGAGGGCCGCCTGCAACTAATCAGCTGAGGGCTGGCATGATGTAAAACATTATCCGTCACAACGGCACACTCAGGTCGGAAAAGAAAGGGAAAAAAATGAATCAGTGCCACTGTATAACAGCAGCTCCCACACTGTGAATGAGCCCACTGCAAGGCGCCTCCACAAAGGGACCTACGATGTACCATCACAAAAACAATCCCTCTCACAAACACTCACGCACGTTCGTGGAGAAATCCGACAAAGCAGAAAGGATGATGGTGATTATGACACATAGCTATGCCACCCACAGCGGTGCCTGTGTGAGGGCAGAGCACATCAAACTGAGCAAGTGTAACACATGCTCTGTGTCAGTCCTCCTCCCCTGCACTGGCATGTAATGCATGACACATAGCTGAACCACCTACAGGCCTGCTGTCTCCATGCCCAGCTGATGATGGAAGAAGGGGGAGGGGGTTGAGGGTAGCAGGCCAAGGAGACGGATATTATACCATTGTCCTCTGAATGAAAGCGTGCTTACGAGTTCAGGCTGTTCCAAGAGTGTGGAGAATTACTTCTCTGATTGGCTCAAATGTTTGTCTTTTAGCGTAAAAATATCCCCAAGTGTCAGTTGGAGCGGCGGGCCGACGCACCGTTAATAGCCATCCGCTGCTGCTTCTCACCAGGCTGCCCAGCATGTGAAAACATGTCGCAAACGGACCCCTGTGTGTTCTGTGACTGCATCTGTCGTAAGCTCAGAGCTATTCTCCGAATGTGATGAGCATCTGGGTTTATTACTGGATGCGGACGGGACGGGGGAGCGGGTGGCAGTTTGATGGCCAGCAGCCGCTTACATCCAGGTTATCCAATCTGTGTGACCCTAAATTGGCCCGCTGTGAGGATGACAAATTAAAGCAGGAACTGTCACTTGATCTGACCCAGACCTTCTCCACAAACACGATACGTGCATGATTCACATACATGCACAAGCATAAGATGTAGAGTGCTCCCATAATCTAGTCCTGCAGTTGATTTGACGCATATTGATGAATGAGAGAAGAGGTGAGAAGAATATTTGTGATTTGTGGTTTACTGAGGTGAAAGGTGACATACAGGTAGTTTATGTTTATTGCTCCCCTTGGTAAAGATATGCAAAAAGCCTTGAATAAATCGATCATGTATTCCAGTACCATACTCTCACATCAAACAGTATAGAAAAACCCAACCTTAAATTTAAGTGTCTTTGTTCTTAATGTATACAACTCACACATTAAAAAACATTTGTGGTTTTATTTCTTCAAAATCAAAATTTCGTCAATACTTTGAGGACACCAGTGGACCAACACTACAGCATTCCATGAGATTGGATCGCACAAAGAGATGGATTTGGTAAATCTTTCACCATTTACCAAATAGTGTATGTATATAGTGTTTTTATCGGCCTGTCCCTTGCTAGACTGTACATGGACTGGGTGACTGTAAATAAACGGCTCTTTACAGGAAATAATAAAGTTTCCCTGACCTGACCTGACCTCTTCCTTCTATAGGCATCCTGTAGGATTTGGGTCTGGGGATGGAGGTGGCTACAAAAGAGGATTCATTTGATAATTTTGATTATTTAATTTGATAGCTGATTAGAGAACACCAGAATGTTATAGAAAATCTTCTGTTATAACTCAAAGTTATTAAAATCGTCCACTCTACCTTTTAGAGCGAATGTCCAGCGTTTCCATCCCTACTTTTCATAGTTTTTGACCAAGTTCTGGATTTCCTGGATTTCTCTGCCTTGTCTGGCCCTGTTGGACCACCTTTCTGCTTTCTGGACACGACCTCGACTGTCTCACGACCACGAACCTTGCCAGGCCTGTCTGTCTTTCAAGTCTAAATTGCACACCTGTTTCCAGCCCAGGTCCTGTCTTCCAGCCAGCACCAGTTTTATTTATTTATAAACCTTTTAAAACGCAACACTGTGTCCGGCTTGAATATCAGATTCTCTGCCTGTCAGCATTTAACACACTTGCTTCACACCCTACTGGAGTTTTTGTTATGTTTGTAATGGTGGGACATAAAACTCTTTATTCACTGCCATCACTCCCAGACAATCTGTTGGCATGTAGGTACGATCCACTGGTTGTTATTGAGACCTGGTGACCCAAATATGGGCCTCTTTTCTGCTGCTCTCTATATTACCTTCTACACCATCCTCATCCAGTCTAATGGCTAAACAAAATGGCCTCATGTTCATGTCATATTCATCACATAAACTCATGATTTAATGAAAAACAAATGCTGTTCTCTAAGTGTTTTTAATACTATTTAATGATTGGATAGAATCAGAGCTTGTTCGAACAGTACTTCTGAGGTTCCCCACCTGCTCAATCTGGCCTGATGGTTCTGTCATGTTCTGAATGAGCTTTCTGACCCACATGAAGAGAAACACATGGAAACTGAGCTTTACAAGTTTATTGTAAAGTAAATGAAAGAAGGGTCTGTGGAAAATGGGAAAGGAACGGAGGAAGTTTGTGTTGGAGTGAAACTTTTTGGCAGCGATATTTGGATAAATGGCTGAGCGGTCCAGGACTTTAGGTGGAAGGGGCCGTGTGTGACATAGAAGAAGATAAAGGTTCAGGAGAAGCTTTTGCAAAGTGAGAGTTTGGCTTAAAGGAAGAAGCATCTAACCTGACCCTAGCCAGATGTATTTCGCTCCGCCTAGCTTCACTCACATCCATCTGGGACCTCTCCATAGGAATTGCCTTTTTTGAAGGCTGGGCCTTATCAAAAATCCTTGCATATGATTGGATAAGCCACTTGTCTGTCATCTTTATCGACGTGCTATTTCAACCACTCACACCGAAGCCAACCCGTGACGCTGTGAGAGCGACGCAGGAAGAAACAAAACTTTTTTTTTTTTTTTTTTTTATGTGTTTGCGGCTCTAGTGGCACGCGTTTTATTGACAGTGAGCTGACAGGAAGAGGGGGGAAGACAGGCGGCAAAGCACCACGGCTCGGAGTCGATCCCGGTCGAGGACTAAAGGCCTCCTAACATGGTTTGCGCTAACCGCTCCGCCACGGGCGCATCCCCGGAAAACAAAACTTGCCAAATCCGGTCGGGAGAAGGGCGAAAACATGGTTTCCACCAACAAAAGCCTTCAGAGCCGTTCTCTGATGTTCTTTTAATTAAACAATATTAGGTAGATTGGACAACACAGAAGAAATAGCAGCATCAATGTTAACGCTTGCTTCCTCGATGCGAGCCGCCATTGTCTGAATCAAAACAGTCTCACGGTCGCTTCTCCACTACGTCACACCTATGAAACTCCAGCCCTGCGTCCTGATTGGCTGGACAATAAAATTGGTTGGAGAAATCACTCTCTATGGGAGATGTCCCAGATGGATGTAAGTGGAGCTAGGCGGAGCGAAATACATCTGGCTAGGGTCAGGTTAAGAAGCATCTTGTATCAGGTGTAATGACTCTATGCAGGGAACCTGATAATCAAACTGACACAGAAATGCATTTTTTAAAAAGTTTATTGATGGGTGTGAAGATGGTGGCAGACAAGACAGGTAAGAGCTGTGAAGAGACAGGCAGATCACCAGATTATGTACAGCTGGAGAGTCCAAAAGGCTTGGCATAAAGATATGCAGGCTGAACACACAAGATCCGGGAGCAAACATGCAGGCGGAGAGATGAGACGTTCTGGCAGGGATTAACAGGAGGCAAAGGAAAGATAGGAGGCAGTGCCACAGGTGCAACAGCTTGAAGATAATTAGGCAGTGGCAGGTGAAGCTGATTATAGTGACTGAGTAGTGACTGAGATGAGCGTGGAATGAGGAAGGATAGATCAGCCTCAAAAACACGAAACAAACCCTATATCATGACATCAGGAGCAGCTGCTAAGGCGTTCGCTGGAGGAGCTTTGGTCAGGTAAGTGGTCGCTCAGGTCCTTTCAGTAAGAGCGTATAAAGCACATGAGTTACCAAGAACATGGAATCTCAAGAAAATCTCAGGAAGGCTCTTATTTTGTGTCATGTGTTGTTAGAGGTTGTGGTAGGACCCAAATGCACAGAGACCAGGGCAGGGAGCCGTTATGGGTGAGTTTAATAGAAAAAAAACTTACAAACACTGGAGAACACAGGGGCCAGAGCAAAACAACACGTAGACCTGAGGAGCAACGAGGAAGCGACCAGGCAAGGTGACAGGAAGCAGCAGTAGAAACCAGCAGGGAGTGGACAAATGAGAGGAGCTTAGATACTGGAAAGATAGGAGCTGGAACAAAGGCAGGGGTAGATTGACTAATTGGTTACAGATGTGGAGAAGGGGTTGGGAGAGAAATTGAGGAGAGAGAGCTAGTGGCAACAAGGGGCGAGAGAGGAACAGAGGAACAAGAAAACCAGTCTAACTGTAACTGAGGAAACTACATATAATAACCAAGAACTGTGTAAACCATGACAGTTTGGCTGGACCTGCTACTAGAAGTGGTTGACCATCAGACATCTCCAGACATCTCCTTAAGTACTTGGAGGTAGATGAACAGATTGAAGTCAGGTGCGACTACAGCAGTCTGTGTCGGCCTTGTCCCCCAGGTAGCAGTCCTCCAGCTCTGGAGAGAGAGAAAACAAACCCACCCAGCCCACTCCCAACAAAATCATGACAAAAGTATAAATTAAGTTACACTTTATATCGGGTGATGGCAATGATGGTGCCATTGATGATTTTAAGAAAGGTCAAGGTTAAAAAAATCCAATATCATAATAATAATCTGATTATTAACTATAATATAACAATCATATTGTCATCTCGATCATTACCAAGATGGCAGCGCCGGGGGTGGGATGTTCGGGTGTTGGCAGATGCCTGAAGCTCTCAGCTCATTATGTTCATTCATTTTTATTTGTGTTATTATCACTCCAAGCTTTATCCAGTACGCTGGCTGAGCTACTAGACCTGGGGAAACACAGCATGGGCCGGGCTGACCTAAATAAAACAGGAACCTAGTAATAAGAAAGCAAAGACAACTGCAAGAAACCAACTACGCAAGAAACACAACTACCCAAACTTCATTCAAAAATTCCAATACTTTATGTTTTAGGTTTGGAGATGAAAGACAATAATAAGAAAATGTTCATTAAGAACAACCTTCATGTTGCCGGAACATCTGAGAAACTCTAAAGGATTTTCTCCAAACGTAATCTCGAACTCAGACAGAATGGTTCATCCTGGATGAAATCCCCAAACACACACACAGCGACGTGGCATATGCAGTTCAGTGCAGCGAGGAATGTCCTGTCCTCTATTTTGGAAAAACTAGACAACGTCTCCACAGATGGATGGCTCAACACAGGAGAGCCAGCTCCTCAGGACAAGACTCAGCTGTGCACCTACACCTCAAGGACAAAAGACACTCTTATGAGGACCGTAATGTTCATATTTTGAACATCTCTCAATGAAATAAACTAACAATGGGACTAAAGCCGATCCTATTGTTAGGGGCGTCCACTCTTACCACTTAAAAAGCAACGTAAAAGCTGGGACATCTTTGTGGATGCCACCAAAGAACCAATCAAAAGGTGAGTCTTCAGCTGTTTTGTGTCACATTTGGATTGATAATCCAGCGCATATCACATTTTTAGCCAATTGCTTTTGGTAATGATCTTGTCAAAGCTTTAGGCAGTAAAATAAATTGTCGTCAGCCTTTTTTGCAGATGGCATAAAAATAAACTGTAAGTGTGCATTTACTGCTAACAGGTGTTGCCTTAAGATTGGTCAAACTGCCTCTCTATTACGTTTAGGAGGGTTATTTCATGCTTGACTGGCTGCTAGATTAATCAGTGCAGCAAACCACTGCTGTAATAATGATATGAAAGGGAATTTCAAGCAGAATGTTAGAAATCACATAGAAAAAGATGTATGGCCTTGTTTGGTTGGTATTAACAGACAATAACAGACAATATATATGATATATCCATCAGTGTTCTTCATTTCCTTTCTGTTCTCATGTTGCCCATGAAAGAAGCTTCTTAGCAGAGGGACTTTGCCAAACTCAATGTTTAATTGTTGCTTGACAATTAGCCTCTAGTTCATGCAAATGAAACCCAAGTGACTTCAACTGGCCCAGAAAGAGGAAGAAGGCGCAGTGTGCTCGCATGCAGCTGAGTCGTTCCAGGTGATTGTACTGAGTGGGAACAGATGATAGCGAGACAGATGTGGTGCGAGGAGAAGATAACGGAGAGGAACAGAGGTGACGTGTGGAGACAGAGAGATTGCACTTTGCTCTCCGAGGGGAAGAGGAAGCTCTGCGCTGTGCCAATAGGAAGAGTTTGTTCCTCGGCGAGATACAGGAGACAGTGTCAACACACACGCTGAGCTCAATATAGCTGCTGTCACCCGGCCAGGCATACCTCCGTCTCCTCTCCAGCCTGACACCTGCACCTTCCTCAACACCTCTCCTTCCTTGCTCATGTGTCTCCTGTCTCCACCCTCATATATTCCTCTCCTCCCCACAGCCGGTGTCCATCAATGTCACGTCCCCGGAGCTAAATTAACTGATCCCTCCTTTACTGAGCTCTCTCTCTCTCCCCATCTTTCTCCTCCACCTCATTGTACCGTATATATACCACAGAGGTGACATCGTGCCAGACGTTGGTTTAATATAACACGCTTTCTCTGTGCCTCCCACCCGCTCCCACATTACCCTCTCTTTCCGACTCCCACCACCCCGGCTTACATATGGGCACTGGCTACTTGCTTCCCCCCCCCCCCACCCCATACTTTACCCACCGCAAAAAAAGGAGCTTTTTGTTCTTGAATAGCTCCCTCATTGCCATGGTAATCCAGCAGAAAAAGAGAGTGTGGTTTCTCTGTCTAGGGCCTCTTGGATGAAAATAGCAAGTCACGATGGGTTTCTTTAAGTTGCCCTGAATCTGAGAAATCAGTTGGTGCAAAACGGGAGCCCTGCACACATTCATGCATGTGCATCAATGTTGCAGTCATCTTCTGCTTCCTCTGGTTGTTGTTGTTTTGGTTTTTTTTGCTCCAGTGTCAGCCCTCCTGTTGACTCCCCTCTTCTTCCTTGTCCTCCTACGTCGCACTCTCCCTTTCCTCTCCTGCAGCACCAACCCCACTACCACTCGCTGTGGTAATCCCATTACTCATGTGCGAATACCAGCTGGGGGAGAGAGGGAGGGAACGTGTGCACAGTTGAAAACTGTCTGGAGGCCTCGCCTCAGACATGTTTTGTAAAGTTATTAATCGGAAAAGCTGGTAAAGGCAGCAGTTTTTGAAAACGTTGAAACAATTCAACGGGTTAAAAGGGTTTTTAGTCAGAGCTGTAAAGGTGATGACTCACTACTCACCAAGAATGTTCAATGTTTTGCAAAAATACCGATAATGCTTAACTTTTCCACATTACGCCATTCATAGAGCACATCTTCATTCTTATTGGTGCTCGTCTTGCTTGACCTGCCAATTTAGCTCAGGGGCGTCCAAACGTTTTGCATCATGGGACAATTTATTAAACATACAATAGTTTAATGAAACAAAGAAAAAAAACAGCTAATTATGATGGGTCCAAATAAAGGGTCCTAAGATGTTTTCCCTTATAAAAAAGAAAAATGTACAGTTTCCAAACTATTGGTCGAGAACAGGTGGTCAGCATCCTTTCCAACTCAGAGAGACATTTTTGGCTAGCCTGGCCAGCCAGACTAACTTTTGCCTCTCTTCGATATGTCTGAAGTTACTGTGGAGCTGCTCCGATAGAGGGCTTTTCTGGGGCAGGGTTAACAAGGCACAAAGTAAACCAATGAGAGAAACTGGGGAGGTAATATAAAAAAGGCACAATCAGACTTCCGCTGTGAACATTTCGCAATATAGTTCAACATGGCGAGCCGCAGTCGAGCGGAGACTACGGTGAATGATTTTAAAACAAGAGTGCAAACGAGCACTCCTTAACAGCGGCCATCTTATTTGCTTTGGCTGATTCTCGGGCGCTGCACGACACTCAACAGATAAAGCCCACCCACGCCTGTGATTGGTCGGGATCAGGAAAGAAGGCTCTATGTGAGCAGTTTCAGACTCAGTTCGCTGTACAGCAAAGAGAAAGCGAAACTTAGGGTCTGTCTCATTCCGAATACTTCCGTCAGTGCACTGCTGATGTGCACTGACCACTTACTGCCGTAGTGCCCACTTTCGATCGTTAGTATTGTTCCAAAAGGAACACTTATGTTAAAACGCTTACCGGAAATGACGGGATGACGTGACGAACGCAACACACGTGAACGCAAATTTTCAGCCCGCCAAAAATATATGCCGGCGTTTGGTTACATTAACATGTAAATAAATCACCAAATGATAATATCAGCTTCTGTCAGTGTTGGGACATGTAAGTGATGCATTACATTATTTTCAAAATGGGAACATCTTCCCGACGTCCCTAGTCCCTCCCTTTCCGCTTTGTAGTCAAGATGGCGTCCATTTAGTGCGAGTAGGGTCCATCGTTACACATTGCATTTTGTGACCGTTTTTAGGGGGTCATCCGGGTACCTTCAGTGCACTGACTTTTTGTGTTATCTACACTACCTACTTAAAACTAAGTGTTCGAAGTGTAGAAGTAGGCGGAATGAGACACAGCCTGAGTCTGGCTGGACGGGCTAATTTTTGCCCTTAGTCCAATTTGTTGAGTGCCACAAAAAGCTTCATGAATCAATTTAGCTTGTTGCTACAGTATCTGCTATAGGAAATGTGTCATGATTGTAAATTAAAGAACAACAATTTTATTTTTTTAGGCTCTGAAATAAAGGAAATCAACAAACTTTTACATAAATAGGAATTAATAATTTTTTTCAATGTAACATTCAAGTTTTATAAAAAAAATAATCTCAAAACGCATGTAGTTTGCAACCAAAAGAAAAGAAAATGTACTTAATTGTGGAATATTCCTTCCATTATTAGTGTAATTCTTTGTAGAAATTTTCTGCATATATTGCATGAAAACAGCAAAAAAAGAACAGCCAAGGCAAGCATTTCTTATAATCGTTACATTTTCAAAAGTGGCTCAGTTCTTTAGCATTTTTGGCCAAATTTATTTGAGCCACTATGAAGGCCCTTGAGAGCCCCAGGTTGCAGACCCCTGCACTAGAACATTTTTTTTTGTCCATTCCCAACAACAAAAAGCAGATTGTTTTTCATAGACCCGTGCCACCTTTAGTGAGTTGATGAGCCCAGTCCATTTTTGAGTAAAAAGTCTCTGGATTTTTGTGTCCCCACTTACTGAAGTATTAAAATAAAGGGAAAGAAACATGGCCAATAAAAAAATACTTTATGTTTTAAATAAAAATGTCTATTTAAGAACATCTAGATATTCATTAAAAATCTCATCCCTAAAATTTAGAACTGTCCATCTCCATCAGGTCTATTTGATGGAGGGCCAAATCCGAATATTTGCTGCACTGCGGTCAGGGACTACACAAAGGGGACATAAACAGCCCCTAGGCCCCCCTTTGGGCACCACTAGTTTAGCTAGATGGTCATGTCTTGGTAAGTTTTGCAGATGTGCCATACTCTTTAAATTTTTAGTTGATGGATCAGGCAGAGAGGTTCGAAGCTTGGGAAATTGTTTCATAACCTAAGTTTGCTTTAAACTTCTCCGAAACTTTATCCATGACCTATCCGGGATTATGCTGTTTGTTAAGTAATGCACCTTTTCCACCAGTACCAACTCAGAGCGCTTTGCTATGTGTCGACTCGCTTTTATGGCTTTTTCATTTGGAACAGTTCAATGTAATCGTTATTATTTTTAGCACCTGCTTTGATGTGGTTCCAAGGGCAGAAAATTGTCCTGAAGACACAATGTCAAAAGATTGTCGGTCACTGATTCTTTAGGCCTAGGGCAGTGGTCCACAATTCCAGTCCTTGAAGACCGGTGTCCTGCAACTTTTATTTGTTGCTCTGCTTTGACACACCTGAGTCAAATAATCAGGTCATTAGCAGGACTGTGGAAAACTTGACTGTGGACTGAGGAGGTAATTCAGTCATTTGATTCATGTGTGATTAGGGACACCGGCCCTTGAGGACCGAGGACTGGTGTCCCCCCTTTTCCCTTGTGTCACAATGGAAACTTTTAAAACCATGTGCTTGAGTTTACATCTGTATGTAAAAATTTTAAAGCCTAAAGGACATTTGTTTAGTGTCTTCTACGTGATTTACCACCAGAATAAGCATTTATTTCTCTTTACACTTTTGATTGTTCTGCAGGAAGTGCAGTTCGCTCCTGGTCACAAGCTTTCTCTGAAGCTAAACAGGACTCGGACGAGACTGGACCTGTTTCATACTGGAGTCAAGATAACGCTTCGGAACACTGCCTTCGGTTTGTGTCAGAAGTCAAAGGCTCAGCAAATGAACTGAGTTGAGCACATTCTAGCTGCATTTCATAATTGTTTACTGGCAATACTATCCAATAAATTCCATGTCAAGCATACAAATGGTAATGGTCTAATAAAACACAGTGAGAGGTGCATGAAGACCCAAATCCTCTGTCATCCTTACCAAAGATACTTAAAAAAATATTCTTGGTAAGGGTGACAGTGGATCTGTGCAAAACACTCTCACAAACACACTTTACACGCTACTTCTTCAAAACATAGAACTGATCGCTCAATTTACTAGGTGTAAACCTGTACAAAATGTCTCACGCTAAAGAGTTTCCTGACAATTCTTGAGTCTACATCCAGGCGTGGTCTCAGGAACAATTACGCACAAATGTGAAAGACATCTGAAAGTATAAACGATTGTGTTCAACTCGAGTCAGTGGATTGCAAACAGTTAAAGACATGTGCATGTCTGCTGTAGTTGATTTTCAACTATTACTTATTTCCTCCAGTGAGTCAGAACATAAGCGTAATAGACAGGTTTGCAAAGAAACAACACTGAAATAAACATTTATGGGTGTTTGTACAACAGGTTTGTAATGAAGACAACTTTTTTTTCCATTTGTGCTGTTGAATTTACAAAAAGCAAAAACAAATATGTCACAGTTGGGCAGACAATGATTCACATTTTAACACCAAAAAGTAATTCCCAAATAGGTGTTTGCTGAAATCTCTCCTTGCATCAGAGGATTAACCAAAGGGTAGTGCATCATATATGTCTAAATTAAAGGCTTTCAGATATATAAAAGATATAATTTGTAAGTACAACCTTGAACCTTAAAAGTATTTTAATGTTTTTGTGATAAACCAATGCAGAAATAAAAATCCATTGATGTGATTTGCATCTATATCCTTCCCCTAAACACCCATAAATAAAATTATCTCAAACCAGCTGCCTTCAGAAGTCACCTAATTAGTGAATAGAGTTCAACTTTGTACTAGAGTACCGTACTGCAGTGGAAAGGGGTTCCCTTTTTTACCATCAATGCCGGAAGTACACACCAAGGGTCCGTTCTTTGTACGTTGCTTAAAACATCCAAGATCAAATGACACATCCAAGATGATTTCATCCGGCTAATCATGATCCGGCTAATTGGGTTCTACGAACACACCTGTTGTTTATGATTAGTATCGCTGGATTGAGTTATCTGAGATAACTGCGCGTTCATGCGTTTGTTTAAAAGGGGAAATGTATCGATAGTAGAAACATTGATCAGCAACGCTGCTATTGGCTGTTCAGCATGGCCAAAGAACACCCACAGTTTTTCTCCCAAGCAGAACACGAGCTTTTAATGGAAGGTTATGCCGAATTTGAGTCATTAATTAAAACGACAGGGAACACCTCAAAGTCTTCTAAAGCCAGGAGAGATGTTTCTATCACTTTCTACAGTATGTATTTTTGCATTTTAATAATTTCATATTTACTTTGTTCTTTTATGTCAGAGCCTCCACGGGACCCACTAGAACATGGGGACAAGTAAAAGTGAAGTACAAGAATATTCTACAAAATGGTAGCCTTTAATTATTATACTGTATTTTAAAAAACCACTTGTTATGGCAACAGATCCAATATCGGTGTCATTCCTTAGACACTGGCAGTAAAGGACGTGTGCAAACCGTAAATCTTAACAAAAAAATTCTTTATTTATAAAAAATGAAGAAATAATGCAAATGCAAAAATGACGATGCATCCGTTTTACAATTCTCCGTTTTTCCTTTTCCAAGTCATACACAGCTTACACGGTCAAAAAATTTATTGCTCCGTGTCTAGATAATCCGTTAATACAATATACAGCTCGACAGGAAGCAAGCCTTTCAAAATAAAACTAAACTTCACAATAAAGTGGCCTGAACAAATCTTCTTACTGAATATGATAAAAATAAAAAGCAAACATCATACAAATAACTTAAATATTTTCTATTTGTGGCTCTAACACCACTTTATCCTCTTTTTAAAAGCTACTGTTAAATTATGTGTTTGTCTGTTTATAACAGCCACCAAGAAAAATCTCTCTACAATTACACTGTCGCGCTGCACTAAAGGATCCTGTCTATTGCGCAATACACGATTAATTCGAAAAGCTCTGCAAATTATTCTTGCACCTTCCGCAAGAGGTTGCTGTCGTAAAAACGGACAAGACATGGCTACGACAGATTTCCCCATCTCCTCCGCTTATAAAGCTGCGATCTAATCCTGTTTTCATGAAATAAGCCTGCGAGCGAGCAGGCTTAAGTTTGTGCACATGTTGCTATGACAGCAAGGCCAGGATGAGTTTCGAAGAACCAAACAATCCAAGATTATGCCAAATCGTCAACAATCAAATCCAGCTAACTGAGTTAGCGACGTACGAAGAACGGACCCCAGAAGTCTAAAGAAATCATCGCAAGTCGGTTCCAACAGGAAGTTTATGTAGTCGTACCAAATTTACTGACCTTAAGTTTAGGTTTCTCATCCACCAATGTTGGGGTTAGTTAACACTCAGGCAAAGGCAGGTATTATATCAGGTTTAGGTATTAAATCCACTGACCCTAAGTTTAGGTTTCCCCTTTGTCTCAGTCTCCACATATTATGCAAAGGAGAAGAATAAATGTCCAAAACGTCCAGCGTGAACTTACAGCATTGATTGTAATATATGACTGTGCCCTGCAACTGTAGTAGGGTGCTCCTCCCTTTCTGAAGTTTAATCTCAATGTAAGTGCAGCAGCTGCTCCGTCAAGGTTTCAGAGGCCTTTCTGTACGGGACACAGCAAGCATGTGGAAGAAGCAGCTCAGGTTGCAGGACCAACATTGAACATTTTTGGCTTCTATACAACATGCTATGTGTAGCAGAAAATCCACCCCACACATCACCATGAATATACCATACCCACTCTGAAACATGGAGGTGGCAGCATCATGGAGTCTGGATGTTTTTCTTCAGCAGAAACAGTGAAGCTGGTCAGAGCTGATGAAAAGATAGATGACGCTACAAAGGGTTATATGGGGGGAAAAAAAACCTGTTTAAGGTTAGAAAATATTTGAAAGTACAGTTATGGTTCACCTTTCACCAGGACAAAAACCCTTAAGAATGCAACTAAAGCTTTGGTGGAATGGCTCAGATCAAACCTTATCAATGTGTAGAATGGCCCAGTCAAAGTCCAGATTGAAAGCCAATTGAGACTTGAAAATTGAGTTGAGTTCTTGAGTTTAAAGTCATTTTGAAAGAAGAAAGTTTTCTGTCTCCTGATGTGCAAAGCTGGGAGAGACATAAACTAATATACAGCACTTGCAGCAAAAGGTGGTTATATGAAGTATTGACTCAGATATACAAACTGTCATGATTTGTCTTTGTGAACCCGGACAGAGCACGCACACACAGAGCACGCACACACAGAGCTTGTTCTTTTGCAGTTTATTGAAAGTAACAAGTTGGATGATGATGACCAGAGTTAGTAACAGGACTGGAGATGATGGGTGCAGGAGCAGGCTGACTGGTAGAGACTGGAGAGAGTTCTAGGAGATGCAGGGCTGCTTTGAGACCAGAGATGCAGAGCGAGACAGTTCTTGGGATGCAGGACTGCTGGAGTACAGGGGAAGCAGGTGTATCCAGCGACAGAGCAGAGAGCAAACTTGGAGCACAGGGTAGCAGGAAAGCCAGCAGCTAGCAGAGGCCTTACTTGAAGCGCAGTGGTAGCAGGAAATCCAACAGCTAGCAGAGGCCTTACTTGATGCACAGTGGTAGCAGGAAATCCAACAGCTAAACAAGGAACAAACAAGGCTGACAGACGTGGAGTGAGTGGAGACTGATGAGAACATGACTAGACAGGCGTAATGTAGGTAGAGACTGAACACGAGCCGGCGAGGAAGAGAAAACTGAGGGAGGCTTTTGTAGGGAGGCTGGCAGGTGGAGTGAGTTCTGACTAATTAGTGCCTAACAGGTGTGACTGATTGCTGAGGGAGTGGAGGGTGAGCTGAGTGAGAGGAGGAGGAACTGGAAAATAAACGGGAAAACAGCCAGACCAAAACTAAACCATGACACAAACACATGCCACACTTTTAGAAATGATTAATCATTTTCCTTCTATTTTACCATTATGTGGTACGTTGTCTTTGTCAATGACAAAAAATACCAGTAAAATGCATTAAACGAGACATGTTGTGCTTTTAAATGCTTCCTTTTCAAATTGAAATCATTCAGTTGTGGTTTATATAAAGTGGAGCTGCAATGCTTTGGTCTGAATCTCTTGTTATTGTTGCCCCACAGCCCCTCTTTTGCACTGAGGTGCACCTGAGAGCAACTTGTTTTGGTGCTGTCTCTTTAAATGCAAGGGGGCACCTCACACCCCGCCCCCCTCCAGGTCGCAGAGCGTTCTACTCACCCAGTTCAGACACTTTTTGTAGGACACTCGGGGACGGCGTAATGAATTGTCTGGGTAAATTCACCCAACATCTGAATATTTTCACGTATCCACTCGTCGCTTCGGGCATCCTTCAGCCTGGACTACGAAATTGCAGTGAAAAATAGAAATGGTGGATTCGCGAAATTGATTAGCCATACGTCCATGAGCTTGTTTAGCAGTTACCCAGCAAATATTGCGACGTAATTGTTCACAAATTGTAACAGAAAACATAAAAAACTGAACGGCTTGAAAAATATGACCCAAACAGAATATAAGCACCTTCTTACTATTACTATTACTATTCTTCATTTTCTGCACTCCTAGAGACTCCAAGTACACAACAAAAGATATGTAAGAGCCCAAAAGGTGGATTGAGGTTTGTGGTTGTAACATAGCAGAATGTTAAAAAGTTCAAGGGGTAAGAATCCTTTGGCAAGACCACAGTTTGTCTCCCTCAAATGTTTTAACTGCATCTCTTCTTCTTTTGTCCTTCCCTTATCATTTAGCATTTTAAGGACAAATTGCCCACATGATTAAAGATACCAAACAGTAAGGTACAGTAAGGTAAGGACCAGATCTATGAAGGCAGAAAAACTCGGTGTTCAAAGAAAAACTGGAACAACTATTAAAAGTTGTTTTTTAAGTATACAATTATGAGAAATTTATATAATTAAGCTCAGGCTCTGGATTCATCTCTCTTTGGGCTTTTTTTGTTAATTTGTACTGATGATCCTACGGGGGATAAAAGATGGAGAGAAGGGACACAGAGAGACACAGTGAGTGATGTGTGGCCGTGTCTCCTGACTGTTGGACTTGCAAGCTTGAAAATAAACAAGTTCTGCAAAGACAAAGAACCCATTGACTCCCCTGTTCCGTCTCCCTCTCCCACTCCTTATTCTCCGCAGCTTCGCTCTTTTCCTGTCTCTCCCTCTCTGTCTTTTCTTGCTGCTCGCCGTTTCAAAGTGATGAGGTTGCAGGGTGAGTAGGCGGGGTATTAACCGCCACCCCGCTGCACTTCTCCTGCTGACGGCTTTTTCTCTGTCTCTTTTATCTGGTCCGCTCTAACTGTCAGTGGCTTTTAGTCCGGCTGCACATTTTCTTGTTTGCTCCCAGGTCTGTGTCCAATACAGACGAACAAGGGCTTGTTTTGTGAGTGTTTTGCATAAATCTATGTGAAGTTGACTGTTTCGGTTAATTACCTGGAAATGACGTAGAGAAAGATGTGGCGTGTGTTAATAAAGGATAAAAAAAAAGGAGGAAGTGAGTGTGTATTCATGCATGAATTGCTTGTCAATGCGTGTACGCTCTTCCCCAGGGGTTTGAATCACCACACACACTGTGTACGTACTGTATTACACCTCTGTTGGCTCTTCTTGTCCAGGGATTATAGCCATGCTTGGCCTCCGGTGGTCACAGAAATCAGGTTCTGTGTCCCACATGCATGCAAGTGTGTGAACGTTGAGTGTTTGTGTATCTCCGCTGCCTGCGGTGGCTCTGGTTAGTGGGCTACCACACCCATTGTCCACGGTAATTACACAGGCTCAAGCCATCTGCGTTGTAAAGGAAACCAGTGAATGTGTCAGCGCTGACTGGAAGGCCTGGTATGCAGTTGCACCACTCATGTCTCCTGGAAAGAAAAAAAACAACAACATCATGTTGAGGTTTTAGGTTGCTTGGTCATTAAACCCTAAAATATACAGCATGTCAGTTTCAAGTAGTTGGCAAAGATCTCTGTTGTGATGCCGGCTCTTGTTCCGGATGATGCATCAATTCAGTCTTCTCAGAAGAAGAAGGGAAGCATGTGGGGGGATTTGAATGAGGGTCTGCATCTATGGGAAAAGATGTCTGGAGAGTATTCACGTACACACAAACGCTCCAGTGACAAAATCTGAGCTCTCCCTTTCATTCTCTTCGTCTTTCTCTGCAGAGCGTCTGTCTGTCATTCTGATTAGGAACGGACAGAGTTGCATAAAGCTGTGTGTGTGTGTGTGGGGGGGGGGGGGGTGGCATAAAAATGGCGGGATGGGACATGGAGGGAGTTACAGATGATGTGGAGCCACTAACACAAGCATCCTCTGTGATGCCTGTCAGACACTTCACCGTGTTCACTTCCCTTGCAGCGTCAGTTCTAACGGCTGGAAATTTGAATTTGATTTAAATTAATGAACCCAGAAATTGTCACTATGGATATGAGGAAACATCTTCCTCTCTGTAGCAAAGATCAATTTTCACACATCCTTAGTTTTGTGTGAGCATTGTAGTGTTTTTATTTTTCCGGTGGCTTTACAAATCAGTGTGAGCTGAGCATTTGTATTTGATAATGATGCATAAAGCAGTGGCTCCTAAAGTCTGGGTTTGGACCACACAGGGGATTGGAAATCAGCAGGTTTAGGTTTTTAGATCCTAATAAGAAATAAAAGTATACGACAAAATTGGTCCTCATAAAAGGATGTTCATGCTACAAAATCTTGCCAGAGATACTTACAAAGTGAAAACAATAAATTGGTTGCAAATGTTTTATTTTCTTGTTAATATAGCTCTGAATTGACGTACTGGCAATTCCCTTCCACCATTACTTTGGGAGTCAGAAGATGAAAGGTTTGCAAATTAATTACTTAAAATAATCTCTAAAATGTGAAGGTATTTTTGACAAAGCCAGAAAATGTGTTACACTTGCACTGTTTAAGATTTCTTTGCTCTGTCTGTTTGTTTGGGTTTTTTTTTTTTTTGTCATTTTAATGTTTCAGATCATTAAACCGATTTTGACAGAGTGAACAGAAAAATTTCCTAATGATTATTCAATTTATTAAACAAAAAGGCTATTCCCCCACCCAGGCCCTGTTTATTTATTCATAGAAACAGAAAAGAGGGCCATGGTAACTTTGGACAAGCTGCAGAGATCCACAGCTCAGCTGGAAGAATCTGTTGACATCAACACTGTTTGCTCTGCACAACACAACCATTAGGGAAGGGTGTCAAGAAGAAAGCCATTGTTGAAAGAAAGCCATACGAAGTTTCATCTACAGTTTGCTACAAGCCATGCTAGGTGTACAGTGAATATCAGGGAGGGGTTCTGGTCAGATGGGAGCAAAATGTAACTTTTTGGTGTGCATGTAAAATGTGATGTGTAGAGGAACTGTAACTTCCTGAATGCACCATTTCCACAGTAACACAGGGTAGTGGCAACATTGTGAGGAGGCTTTTCTTGAGCAGGGGATGGATGAGGGAAAGCCTTGCAAAAAAAACCTTTTCCACCAAACCAGTCCCAGTGCTTAACCTTTGCTATAGCTTATTAAGCACCACTTCTTTCAATTTCCACGGTCCAAATTTTGGCCGTAGCACAGTGAAGGCAGTTCCCTCCCAGCACCAGTTTGCTGCCGAGGCCATAGGAGAACAGTGAGGGAGAGGCTGGTTAGATTTAATGGGAAGTCGGATGGGGCTAAATACAAGACATTTGGGAAAGACAACCCTTTGGAAGCTGTCTTCCTTCAGAAAAATATCTCTAAACATGCAGACACATCAATAATGTAATGGTTTAGATCAAAGCATTTTCAAATGTAGAAATGGCCCAGTCAAAGTCCGGTCATGATCCAGTTAAGAATCTGGGGCCAGTCTTCAAAATGGATGTTGGCAGATGATCTCTATCAAAGAGATTTGAAAGTTAATTGATGCAAAAAGTTGGGTATGCAAATTATTGACTGAGTGGGGATGAAAATAAACGCCAGCCACAGATCTCAGATTTATATTTGATAAAATACATACATTTGCGATTGTGGGTTATTTTGTGTTGATTTGTCATGTAAATTTTCTAAAATAACACTTTATGGTTTGTGGCTGCAGGAGGAAAACGTTTGCACTACCAAATAACCAAACAGGTTAGAATAAAGTGAAGAATGAACAGCTGTGTTATTTTTAGAGACGCTTTAAGACAAAAGTTGCAGCAGAAATTATAAGAAAAGGTCATAGACGTTTGTCTAAACCTTTTTTCCCCTTTTTAAAGTTCCATAACTTACACGATAGTATTTGAATTATTTGCGACTTAGAAGCCATTTCTCAGATGTGTTAATTAGAAGTACCTTATTTCTAATTGGGCACTAAATTGTGAACTTTTCAGGACGAATGCAGTACAGAGGTCAAGCATCTGTTAAAATAAAAGAGGTTCTGAAGCAGCTATTTAAAAAAAATACACATAACCATTAATTGGAGGACAAACATTGTTTCTGGCTGTGCTTAATTACATGGAGGATATTGCGGTCTTATTAATGTCTGATTAAGGTTAAGATCACGAATTAGCACAATTACCAAATAATGAAATAATTAGAAAAATCTTTTGACAAAGCAAAATTACACAAAATGAATCACGTTTCCTCAGTCCATTGGACATGTAGGTGAAACCATTACCTGAGGAGGAGAAGAGGTGGGAGGAAAGGAGATGGAGGCGCAGGGAGGTGGCAGAGGCACGAGGAAAAGAAGAGGTGTGAGAGTGAAGGAAGGGAGAGTGGACGCTGTGTATGACGGGTGGTGGAGGATGACAAAGCACTGCAAAGAGAGAATGGGGAGAAAAACAATCAGAGTGCACAAGGAGGAGGAAGAGGAAGCTGAGGAGGAGGAGAACACAGGTGGGAGAGAGGGAGCGGGGTTGAGTGAACTGGCGTGTTTATTGGTGTTCAGAATGTACTGTGCTGTAGATTTGTCTGTAAATGTCATCTGCTGCACTTGAGTTACAATAGTGGACGCTCACAAAAGTCTGCTGCAAAAAACACACCAACACGTACGTACAAAGACCCGGAATTATAGAACAGGAGCGGCCATCTGTCCACACAGCACCAATTATCTCTTAGGTGACCGTATTATTGGAAAACTTGTTCTCCAGGTGATTTCTTCTCCTTTATTTTCATATGCAGTGTGTTATTTGGAAAAGTAGACATGCCCCAAAGGGTTTTACTTTATATAAGGCTATAATCACAGATTTTTATGCGTTTCATCATAGATTTCATTTGACACATCTACACGTAGACATGTATAATTTTAAGTAGTACAAATAAAATGTGTGGCATTGTTTAGACTAGAATAGAATAGAAAATAACCTTTATGTGTCTTACACCAAGGGGGACAAAAGTCATTCTTTGGCTCTACATCCCCTTAAACGCACATACGAAATGTTTGAAAAAAAGATAAACACAATGCAGAATTACACCAAAATGAACCTTAAACATTGATAAAGAGACAACAAACAAACAAAATCTGTTAAATGAAATCCCTCTGCTGTTGAGGGGGGGGGGGGGGGTGTATTGCTTTTGTAGCCAGTGGGCCATGAAATATAAAAATTAAATCTAGTTTTACCATGATTTTTTTTGTTTGCTTGTTTGCTTCTTCCTGCTCAACAATGAACTAAAAATGTAATATTTAGTTAAACAAACAAGATAGTGTTGCTTTGCATATTTATCTTATAGAAAGAATCAAATTTCTTAGTGTTAGGGATGATAGCCTTTTTCTGTCTATTCTCAAAAACAAGATGGGAATGGATTTGGGTCAGTCTTTCTTTGAAACCCCCTGCTCTATTTAACCAAGGTATTGAATGGACACACAAGTCTGCTTTTGAGTAAAAGGTGCTGAACATTTGTGTTCCTATTTACTGTGCTATCAAAATCAAACAAATCAATTTCACCACAGTTGAATACAATGTGTTTTACCTAAGATTTGATATTATGGTTTTTTTTTACTGTAGCTATCAATGATATTTACATCCAAGGCTACCAGATTTATGTTAAGTTTCAAGATGCGTAACATCTGACTTTCCTGCTTAGATTTTTAACTTTCAGGGTCTTTCCTGTTTCTTTTTTCATTTAAAACCTTGACATTTCAACTTCTGAGTGAAATTGGTGCCCAATATTAAATTGCATCTTTAAACCAATCTAGTGTTGCCAATATTCCATCCAGGCATTGCTCTTCACCCCAATACTCTCAAGCTCTTGAGAGGATCTCAATGTGTCACAAAGCCAGAAGGGTAATACAGCAAGTTCTGGGTCTACTCCTGGGTTTCCTCCTAGTATGACTTGCATGGAAGACATCATAAGAAGGGCTCACAAGGCACCTCGATCAGATCCTTGAACTACCTCAGTTGAGACCTTTTGATTGAAAGGAGATGTGGCTCTACCTCTTAAAAGCGCGCACCCAAATTACAAGTAACGTAATTTTGCGCACCTGAAAAAAGCGCAAGGCAGCAGCGCACCGAAGCGCTGAGGCACAGAAATACGGTGCATGTAGTTAAAAAATGCAGAATTAATAAAAAAAAACTTATAAACAGATGTAGCGTTTTAAACTGCATCTGGTGAGCAGAACTGTTTTATGATCCAGAGTGCAGCCATCACTGGTTCTGAATGAAGGCAATATCTGGCAGCAGCTCTCTTCCCCCGCCCCCCTCCCCTCCTGCGTACGTAGTACAGGACCTTACCGGCTCACTTTCACCACTGGTTAAGACTAAGATTATTCATAACTCTGATCGCTCTTCCTGCTGCTCTGTTAACATGAAATGCAGCAGGAATTACTGATGGCCACAAGCTGTGAAAGAAGCTGAAACATCTCAGCAGAAGGCGGAGTTTTTATCGTCCGCTGCCCAGATGGGCGTTGGGATTTTTATGCGTGAAAAATGCCATGTTTGCGTGTGACCGTGTGAAGTCAGTGACGGTCAATGCGTGATAGTTGAGAGCACTGATCTCCTATCTATCTATCTCTCTCCTAAACTCTCCAAACACCAAACTAACTGTCTCAAACTAAATAACCACTATCCAAACTCTGCTATCCAAACTATCAAAACTCTATCCACTCTCTCAACTGACCGCAACTCGCCTACAACAACCCACATTTTGAATGGAGCCTGTGGGGTTTCTAAAGCTGCCAAACCCCGCGCCGAAATCTGAACCACTTCCCGAAGCAGTCACGTGGTACAGCCGGGCAGCGAGACTTCGGACGTCATCGTTTTCGGCTCCTCCCCTAAATGAAGCAAGCCTCGATACGCGCATTGCGGAAACGCCCCCTCCATTACTCGACACACGCCTCGAAGCCTCGGCACATAACGTAACATCACTACTATCCGGACCTCGACTACTTGAATTGTTTCTCGACCTAACCTGCCGGACTCTGCCCCATGCCATGATAATTCTTCCTCTTGTGAACGACCTTAAGCTAGGACCCTGGATTCGTCTCCTGTTTCTGCCCCTGTCTGGAAACTTCTGCCTGGAGTGTCCCTCCCGTTACTGATTCTCTTGTCCAGATTCCGTATTCACCTTTTGCCTCAGTTCTACTGGAGACCTCAGCCAAGTCGACTGATCTCCTGTGTATAACCCAAGCCCAGATATTGGATTCACCTTCTGCCTCTGTGCCTCAAGCTGACTTCGTGAAGCGGATCAGTCAGTGATCTGTATCTCCCAGATGGATCCTCTGGATCACTCTCTCAGAACCAGCACAACCTCCTGGATTCTGACACGGTTTGTGGCTTTTATTCCGTTTTCTCACATCTCCCCTGAGTTGTTCTCGGCACTAACCCTGTCCTCTCCACCACAGTGGTTTCAGAGGGTGCTTCTGTCAGTTCCGGTTCCTTTAATAAACATTTTGAAACATTAATTCCTGTGTTGGCTGAATTATCAGGTCTCCAGACGCTGTGGGCCATTTCACAACGTGAACAAGACATGAAGAACTGACTGAGTAAAGGGAGGAACCAGTGTTGAACAATGAGAACCAGGTATGTTATACTGAGGGAAACAAGGAGAATTACATTAAATGCAGGTGAGTTCATCCGGTGTAAATGGAACAACTGTGGGTGGGGGAGAGCAAAACCAGGAGACAGAGGGAAGGTGAATGAATAATTGTCAGGGTTTAGTTTTGACTTACGTTTTCTATTAGTTTTCAGTTCTTCCTCCTTAGGGTTTTAGTTATGATTTGACCTTATTTTCTGTTAGTTTTCAGCTCCTCCTCCCCCTCACACAGCTTTCCCTTCACTCCCTCTGCAGTCTTCTTCTTCTTCTTGTTGAGTTTATTGGCGGTTGGCCTCCCTCTGCAGTCAGTCACACCTGTTGGTCATTAATCAGTCAGACTCACTTCACCTGCCAGCCTCTCTACCTGGTTTGCTCCTGCTAGCTGTTTGTTTCCTGCCTCAGTTTTACCACGATAGTCTCTGCCTGCTGCTGGATCTAACCTGTCTCCCCTCTGAGCTTCAGGAAGAGCTACTAATCCTGTTGTGACTCTAACCTGCAAGTACTCACCCTGCCTTGCTGCTAATCCTACTGTGGTTTTGGCGTACAAGTACTCACCCTGCCTTGCTGCTAATCCTGCTGTGGTTTTGGCCTACAAGTTCTCACCCTACCTGGCTGCTAATCCTGCTGTGGTTTTGGCCTTCAAGTACTCACCCGGCCTGGCTGCTAATCCTGCTGTGGTTTTGGCCTACAAGTATTCACCCTGCCTGGCTGCTAATCCTGCTGTGGTTCTGACCAGCAAGTATTCATCCAGCCAAGCTATAAATCCTGTTGTGACTCTAACCAGCAAGTATTCATCCAGCCAAGCTATAAATCCTGTTGTAACTCTGACCAGCAAGTATTCTTCCTGCCAAGCTATACATCCTACTGCTGTGCTCTGGTTCCCTCTCTGCCGTGCTGTGGATCCTGCTACTGTGCTCTGGTTCCCTCTCTGCCGTGCTGTGGATCCTGCTGCTGTACTCTGGTCTCCAAGTACACTCTCTGCCGTGTTTCTGGTCCTGCTTGCCAGCTCCTGCACACATCTACACCTCTACTCCAGTTCAGTCCTGCATCTCTGGTTCCACCTGCCATTCATCTTTCTTACAATAAACTCTCTATTTTAGCTCTGTATGTGCATGCTCTGTCCGGGTTCATCCAAAAACAAATCATGACAAATTGAGAAAAAATTAAATAGAGGGAACAAAACTAAACACAAAGAACTACAACCCAAGGGGAGAAAACACTGATTTAAGTGGATACTCTAAAATGCATTGGGAACAGAACACAATAAGTAAGAAATTAAACCTAAAGTAATGAACAATATAAGCCAACCTTTTTCACTATAATGAACCCAGAAATGAATTGCTTATGGCATGACTTTTCAAACACAAACAAGGAAATGATTAGAACACAAATGACAACTGAACCCTGACAACCAAGAAGTGTAACAGCTTGTGTCCATGATATTGCCTATTTAATTCATAACTCATGACCATATGTGTTGGTATATCGGGAACTTTGATTTTTGGCCTGTCTTTTTCTTCACCACAAAAGACTGAAGCAGTGATTACTGCAGATGAGGCCCCCTATCTGTTTACTCAACTACAAGATATCTGAACTCCTCCAGCTGATGGAGAGACAAAACACTGATGCAGTGGGTCACAACAGTTTATGTTGCAACACTAAACCAAAAGTCCAAATCTTAGCATACACTTCTAAAATGTCTGTGAAATGGGAGACGGTGGTACTTAATGTAAAAAGTTGGAGTGCCACTGATTGGAACAGTTTTGTTGTATTTCTGAATGCATGTTTAGGGTTGTTGCATTGCCTAAAAGTGAACCTCTACCCCAGTCTCAAGTCACCTCTAACAGGTCTTCTCTTTACTGCCTTGTATTTAGCTCAATCTCCATCATCCAGTCAACATGTGCTCCATGTTTGAAGGAGGGGATGGAGTGTTTGCGGTGATGTGCATCATTCGTTTTCTCCCATTTTGCATACAGGCCAAACAGTTCAGGTTTTGGTTTCATCTCACCAGAGCACCATCTTCCCTTGTTTTGTCGCAAACTGCAAATGGGACTCCGTGAGGCCTTCTTTCAGCATTGCCTTTCATTTTCCACTTTCCCACGACGACCAGAATAGTTGAGGGCCAGATTCTACCACCAGAGCAGTGGATCTTTGCAGCTCCTCCAAAGTTATGATTAATCTCTTGATTCCTTTGCTGTCTAATGATCTCTTATTCTCGACTATTCGCAGGCAAACCTCTGAGGCCTTCACAGATCTGCTCAGTGCTAGGTTAATTAAGAGAGTTCTGAAGGCAATGGTTGCAGTGGATCTCATTTAAGTTTATCGTAGAAAAAGTTATTTCATATATTCAATATAGGTTTTCTATTTGTTAAAAGTGTTGAAAGCCATGTTTCATTTTCCTTTGACTTCATTATTATGGTTGTACTTTGAGTTGGTCCATCATGTAATAATACTTTAAAGTGTATGGTTGTAACGTGGCCAAATGTGAAACCTGTCAAAGGGTGTGAAAAGTTTAGGAAGGCAGCGTGTGAAGATTTATGGACCTAAATCAGAATTCTGGTGCCTGAAAATGACTAAATGATCGCGTTTTCGAGGAAGAAAAATATGACGGAGGAAGAGACAGACCATCCAGCGAAGAAAGGAGAATAGCGTGAGCTGATCCACCCATTGTCAGCTGCAGCGTGGGAACACATGATCCAGGTCGGCTTCTGTGGTTGTCCTGCCCCTATAGAAGATAGCAGCTCCTAAACCAAAAGCTTCAGTATCTAACTGAATGTTGTTAGGTTTTTTTTTTTTTTGCTTTCTTTTGGTTTAGTTTCTTATCTGGCAGAGCAGAGTTTGTTTCCTGTGCCTGTCAAAGAATGGGCAGTGAAGGGAGGACAAATCCTGTTTGTAAATCACCCCGCCGGGACGCTACTGCGCTGCTGTCAGGGGACTCTGTTTACTCTGTTTTACTACCACTGTCTTATCCTGTTGACAGGGCAGGGCAGTGGTGTGTATCGCTGATGTAACAGTGGAGTAAAAAAAAACAAAAAGCACATAAACACATATCAGGCCTCCATTCTGTTCAACCAGGTGCCAGTGTTCAAGAAGGCACAAAAGGAGATTCACTTCACCTCCCATGTTTGACGTCCCCCCCCCAACCCCACCCCACCCCTCGCTATCAGCTCAAGAGGAAGCAGAAGGTCAGCGTGTTCGAGGTGGCAGGAAGCAAGCCCAGGCTGAACACTGGTGCTCTCAGTCAAGCAGGTCATGCTGAACCTCTAGTCATGAGAAAGAGAGAGTTTACAAATTACATATATATCTGTGATGTGAGGATGCTTAATATGCCCACACCTACAGCAAATGCAAATGAACCCCCTGGGTCACAGTGCAGCCGCTTTGTGATGTTCGTGGGTGAAATACAGAATAGAGCTTGTTGTCTGCATCTTTTTAGGAAAAAAAAAAAGAGTTAGAGTTGCTACAAATGATGACTCAAATTTGTTTACAAATTGCTTGTTCATTTCTGGTAAGGTTTTTTTTGTTGATGCTCAGACACTGGAAATCTCCGTATTTGCTGTGTGTACTGCAGCTGAGGTGAAGCTTTTCATTACGTGATGCAAAGGAAACAGCTCCCAATGTAATCAGTTTCAGTCTATTATGTCCAAGAAGGAGACCGACAGCAGCAAGTTTTTTTAAGCGCGAATTGGAGGATAAAAATACTGTATCAGGTTAACACTTTCTGATCAGGTAAATGAAGGTAAAAAAAAAGAATTACTGATATACAATCTAGAAGAACTGTGACCTTCAGAAAAGCCTGGAACAGTGTCATTCTCACATATTATGCGTTTTGATCTTTTATGTACTGAAAATGAATTGGCCATGACAAAAAGCCAACATATATTTACCCCCTAAATGTTTTGCATGGGCTGGTACTATTAAATGAATAGGAGAAAATAGCATTTCTTCTAGCATTGCTCGTGAAAATGAAAAGAATCTAGCAGAATTAAGATCATGATGTACCTACTGAGGTTCTCGGTTTGTGTTTCAGCAACGGGGAACTAAAGGAGAAACATGGTACAAGTTTATACTGAGGACCTTTTGAACCCATGATTGATAAACGGCAGCTTAAATGAGAATATAAAGTCAGAATTGACTTTTAATACCTATCTCTTTAACACCTGGCTACAATACACTTTTAAAATCTTTTAAGCTCCAGCTTGCCCAAGCCCACCATACTGGGGGAGGAACGTAACTTTTCAGCAATTACAAACTATTCAAATAATCACCATATTAATAACATTTTTCAAACAATTTGACATTTCTGTGGATTCCACACGTCTGTTTAAATGGAGTTTGTAATTGCTGAAGTAGACGTAATTAGATTCAAGCATATTATTTTGATCACAAATTCAGGAAGAGGTTGAGAGGTTGATGATGATTTTCTTTCCTTTCTTTTTCTTGTCCACTGAATAACTTCCATACCCTTGCATCCAAACTTTTCTGAATGGTACAAAACGTTAACCTGACTCTCGTCGGATGGATGTCGTTCCCCCGAGCTCCGCACATCCATCAGGAATCGCTGCCATTGGGAGGGATTTTAATACCACATAAAATGGACGAGCCAATCAGGATCAGCGGGCGGGATTTTCCTAGATGTGAGGTACCAGAGAAGTGACTGTTTGGATTCAGACAACAATGCTGGCTCACAGCAAGGAACCAAGCGGTAACATTAATGCTGCTATTTCATCATTGTTGTCAAATCTACTGAATATTAATTCTTTAAAAGAAAACCAGCCAGTCTGTGGAAACAGTGTTTTCGCCCTTCTCCCGACTGGGTTTGGCAAGAACTTGATCTTCCCTAACATCAGCATCACGGATTGGTTTCAATGTGAGTTGTTGAAGTAGCACGTCCGTAAAGATGACGGACAAGTGGTTTATCCAATCATATGCAAGGATTTTTTATAAGGTCCCTCCTTCTGAAATACATCTCCAATGGAGTAATCCCAGATGGATGTGTGGAGCTCTGCGGAACGAAATCCATCTGCTGAGACTCAGGTTAACAAAACGTCTCTTGGTTGTCATAAAGGGGTCAACAAATTATACATGTTAGGACTGGCTGCAAGAACATTTTATGTCATACACATGTAAGAATAGACTTTTGTTGTTTGCCTGTATGTTTTTTTTATATCCATCCATCGTCTATACACACCTATTCTTGCAGGGTCGCAGGGGGATAAAATACCACGGATGAACACTCTAACTCTTAAGAGAAGAATTAACATTGGTTAACCTGACCAAATGATTTTAGACTGTGGGAAGAAGCTGGAGTACCCAGAGAGAATTCGTATTGCATAGGGAAAACATGCAGACTCTTTCTCTCTATCTCTCTCTCCGTATTTCACTCTCAACATCTTATAGATAAATTGATAAACTGGAAACGAGCTGTTGATAATGACAAATAATACAACACCAAAGTCCGACCACCACAGAGGTCTTCTATCAAAATTGTGACCAATTAGTCATTTTGGATATTCTTAGACATTTTTTTTTTCAATCAGGAGCCCAAATTCTCAAAGGACATGTTAACCAATGCTGAAGCTGTAAACCTGCTAAATTCAGCTTAAAGCTTGAAAATTATTCCAGGTATTTAACTAGATGTCAACTGGTCTTTTTCCTCATATTTTTTTTTTCAAGATGTTTCACCTCTCATCCGAAAGCGAAGACTGCTCATTTGCTCAAAGAGCAGACAAACGACTCCCTGTTTATTCAACGTGGTCACTTTTCTAAACATTCAGGGATGCATGCCACAGAATCTAATATTTCTCTTTCAACCTATCTACTGAGCAACTTGGTAACTCCATATTTTATCATTTTGCTGGCACAGTGGAGAAATGGATTGGACCCAGTAAAATAATGAGTGTTGATCATGGCTGAAGGCTCTCCATGTCTGTGATATATACATGAAGGACACTATGAAAATAAGATGTTGCATAAAAAGGTAAAATGCTGAGAAATGGCAGGTGATTTTTATAAAATGTTTGTTTTCTGGTTTTGTACCAGTTTACCTGAAGAGGCAATATTTATTATCTTTGTGGGGGTGTTAGTTTAGCCTTTTTGTATTATTGTAAAACAAAACAAACACTAAAACAGCAAATGTAGTTAATCCATTTAATGAAGTGAATGATGTAATTGTCAAACAAAACACATATAGTCACATAGTCAATTTAACTACTTCTTCCTTTATTCCTTTTAGAGATACACCAAACAATTGACTGAAGTGACTTTTCGGATTCAAGAAAAAGAAAAAAAAGATTTTTTCTCCCTCTTCATTGAACTTTAAAACTAATAACTCCCACCGTTTTCAGTCTGTACACAGAAACCAACAAGCAAATACTCTGGTGAATTGAGTCGGTTAAAACTTATATAAATGTTAGGGGGATAAGTTGGTGATAATTTTGTCATTTGTTAATTTTCTTTTGTATTCAAAACTACATTTTTGTTTATTTCATGGGTTGGGGGCTTAGGGTAGAGTTGAGTAAAAAAAAAAACCTGGAAACAGAAAAAAATCAGAATTTTTTGGTCAGACCTTGAAGAAAAAACAGAAATCGGTGTCAGCCAAGAAAAGAAAGAATTGGTGCGAGTGTGATTCTTCTCTCTGTATACATGGCCTATGTCGCACAAATATAAAATCCTGATGCAAGCAAAACAGTCACGTTTTAATTTATTTGCATAATTGATGACAGATTTTTTATTTCTTGTGCAACTTTATGACAACTTCATTTGTTTCTTGTCTGTATTTTATTTTCAAGTGTCTTTATTTGGTATGTTCTGAAGTTCCCCACTGAAGGACAAATAAAGGATTATTCTATTCTACTCTATTCTATTCTATTCTTAGCTTAAGGACACCAGGAGTACTGTGGTGCAGCTTCTTAATTAATACCCATCATTTGTGCCCTTTTGATACCCGCTGGATGTGCTGTGCTGCAGTATGCCGACACAGAAGAGACTGCTGGACTTCTGGCAAGGCTGGTTTTATCAGAAGCAACGACCCAAAATACGACAACTTCAAAAAGGCACCAACCCTTGAAGCGTCCTGCCCAGATGTGGTACTTAAGTAGAAATAATAGGGGTGTGTGATTTTTTTTTAGCAGATCTGAAGATAATGTTGTACATTGTTCTTAACAAGCTTATTGTTAAATATCTTTTTTTTTAATTGCCGAATGAAAAAAAGAGAATGGAAGAGAATGAACATGGGCAAGCTGAAAACGAGGGTACTGCAGTGGGTGGGTGGTGGGCCCCATCTGAATGTCTGCCCAGCGCTTGGTGCAGTCTTTAAAACATAGTCCACACACACGTAAACAAATAAGAGGGCCAAACTTTCTAGCAGCAAAAAAACACATTTCAGTCGAAAGGAAGTGAATTTCCAACACGGAACTTTAAAAGTTGGCAGCAATGGTGCGTTTTAAACGCTCTGATTTCAGGATTAATCACCACCTGACGCTGTCATGTAATTTAACAAGTGTAATTATGCTGATATGAAAAGGTCTAATTATCCCTGACTGACGCAGAAGAACACAGCGGGCCGGCACGCTCTTGCGCCTCTCCTCCGTTCTCAGCGTTCGGATGTGACGTCAGCACGGCAAGAGCGCCGGGCCGGTCTCCCTGGCAACGCCGCGTGCGGCAGTGACGCCAGCGCGGGGCCCTCGGCTCGTGGTGAGTGGGCGTGACTCGCGACTTTAGCCCCCTCCCTCTTGTCTCCTCGTCAGTGTGGGCGGGCCCCAGTCAGGAGAGAGCGAGCGAAACACGACACCCCCGTGGAACCGAGCGAGGAGCGGCGGGGTGGGTGGGGAGGGAGGAGGAGGGGGGGGCAGTGCGAGAGTGAGCGGAGCACTAAAAAGTCTGTGAAGAAACACACGTTTGCTTTCTAACGTTCGTTTGTGACACAAGTAGCAGAGCTTTGAAGGCAGACTGTGCGAAACATGCGACCGGGACGGAGTAAGCCGCTACCGGACAGTTAGCCCAAACTACTGGAAGCGGAGGAGACGGAGAGAAAAGGCTTCTTTTTTATTATTTTTTTGGGCTGCCTCGAATCGGGACGGTTGGTTGTTTCCCCGAAGCGAGTTGAGTAGATTCAAACGGCCCCCCTCCTGCCTCCCTCCGTCCCTCCCTCCGGTTTTACTACAGGACCCAGCGGCGAGGACCCACAGCAACACCTTATTCTGGGCTTTTTTTTCGGTTTCGCGAAAGCCGGTTTGGAAACGGACGGAGCGGCGCGGCTGTGGCCAGGACACCGCCGCTGGAAGCGGTATAGCTCCCGAAAGGACTGAGAGGGGGATAAGAGAGAGAGAGAGAGACGGGGAGAAAAAAAAGTTTTCAGCGTGTCTTTACCAAGTTTTCCCAGACTGGAAGCCAGAGCGGGAAGAAGAGGCCAGAAAGACTGACTTTTCCTTTCCGCTCGCAACTTTTTGTGGAGTTCCTCCAGTTTTGGTTTCCAGTTCAGCCGAAGAAGCAGAATGAAAACACCTGGAGATACTGGTGAGTCGGCCCGCCATCGGTGTCCACCATTGTCTTTTCTTGTTTACTCGCTCAGCAGGGCTGCCAGTGCCTGATAACTAATTTGTATCGTCGATTTAAAAGCAGCAGCGGCGGCGGCATCGTGATGAAAACCTGTTGCTCCGAGCCGCTTCTCACGTGTGCCGCTGCCGCTGCTGCTGCTGCAGCGGTCGGTGCTCTGGCTGGAGAAATGAGCGAAAATCTGGTGCAGGTCGGGGCACTGTACTCCGGTCTAAGAGGAAGTGGTTTTACTCTACTGTACAGTTGTGTGTGTTTTTTTTTTTTTAAGCGGCATGCTACCATGTCGCAGTGACAAACCCCAGTTCACCTTCCGCCAGCTTTCATAGAAATGGCTGAAGAAAGAAGGAGAGAAAGGAAAACAATCCTAGAAACACCAGTTTGCTCCTGCAGCGGTGCTTGGAGGTGGATCCGGACAGGTATAGGAAGCCACCGAGCTGGCTCTTTGTCAGGTAGTTGTCCTGTCAGTGTGCTGAAGTTAGGAGGGGGGGGGGGGGGGGATTCCCAGCAGTCAGCTGAGGTCTCTGTGTGTGTGTGTGTGTGTGTGTGTGTGTGTGTGTGTGTGTGTGTGTGTGTGTGTGTGTGTGTGTGTGTAATTCCCGAAATGCTTGCATAAGTTTGTTCTTGCTTCTCTCTATCTTAAGCCCAGTGTAGATTTTCTCCAGAAAGGAGGAAGTGGAAGTACTCTCATGTGTGTCATATCTGAAGTTTTGCTGTATTTGACTTTTTTGTTTTGTTTTGTTTTGTTTTTTCTCAGTGGCTGATATAAATTGCCCACTTCTTTTAACCCCAAGAAACCTTAACATGCATGTTAGTGCTGTCTCCAAAGGTGCTACTAATTATAACAGACGACGAGAAAAATACATAAGCAAACCGGTGTATGATAAAATCTTTATGAAATGTAGGTGGAAAAACCCGAAAAAGTTGTGTAATGGTTATTTTTAGTTGTTGTAATACATATTAGTCACGCAATTTACTTTTTTTATAATGGCTAGCAATATTTCAAGAATTTTATATTATAGCATGATCACCTATTTTGGTTTAAATATTAAGAAAGTTGGTGGAAAAACACTTAAAACGTGAACTAAAACGGAATATTCTTTGCAAGCGTCAGCATAATTTCTACATTTTGTTTAATCACTCCTATGTAACTTTGAGCGGATGTTCTTTAATGTTCTACTCTTTCCAGTGACTGGATTAACTATGAATCACTTGATTGGCTTCTAATTGTAGGCGTGTCAGCCGAACTTCAAACTGTAGGACAAAAAAGAAAAACTAATCTGCAATGCGATTAAAGGAAATTTTAAAGACTGTCTAGATCATGCAAGTTGACTGTTATGACAAAGATCCTAGGGTAATTAATGTAAAGAATGTTAAAAGTTGTGAATCAAGTCCAAATATTCACAAAAACAACTTGGCATCATTTCTGCATTTCTTTCCATACACATATTTAGATGAATTATCTTATTTTGGATGCTGGAATAAATATTAATCGCTGAATTGTCTTCCTAATTCGCCCAGCATGTTGCTGTGGAAAGGTTTACTTTTATAATTAAAAACTTCAACAAGAGAACATTCTGGCATGAAATTAAGAAAGTGTTGTTTTCAGAGTAAACCTTAAATTCCAATTTGAAATAACAATACTTATTTTTTAAAATTTCTGGAATGTAGGTTGGTCAAAACCTTAACTCGCTCATAGATTGACCGCTGTAGTTTTAGGAACATCGCCTTAATTCGCGTTAAGGTGCTGCTCTTCGCCTAAACTGTGGGTTGAAATGTGTCCAAGTAGCCTTCTTTCAACCAGCTGACTGGCAGTGTTCAGCAACAGGTGAGGGAGGGTGCTACCTTAATGCTACCTTTTTACTTGATGCTTCAACCATGGAGATTTTTTTCGTTTTTGTTTTTGTGCATTCTCTTTAAAAATACTTTAAACTTCAGCACCAGTGTGAAAAAAGCGTTTGAAAAAGTAACTTCATGGTGTGTCAGTAAACACTGATGTCCAGTTTACATTTATTCCTAAACTTCTGTTTCTCTAGGAACATCATGATGTTTCTTTAAGTACTTCCTAGGAAGCATTTGGTCCAGGATCATATGTGTGTTTGACTGACAATCCGTGCAGGACCCTTTCCTCCTGGGACAGCCCCCCTTCCCTTTCCCCCTACTCTGCCTCCTCTTGACTCCCTTTGCACCCAGCCTAAGCCCTTCAGCCCCTCCACATTCCAGCGCACACACACCCACCCACACTCTTCAGTGGCCCCGAGGAGACTGCCGTGACATCCCACCACCACCGCCGCCACCACCGCTAGCTGCTTTACAACAATAAACTCTGTGTTTTGGTGGCAGCATATAGCCTGAAGGCTCTAAAACGTGTTTGTTTTTAGGGTTTGATGTATGTTATTATCTTTATCCTGTAAAGAGACTTCACCCTTGGGTGTTTTCTTTCCATTCAGATAGTTATTTAATATTTAACCTCACAGATCGGAGCTTTAACTTATTTCATTTTCTACAATACTCCCCTCCACACACACATATATATATATATATATATATAGCACCAATTAACAACAAAATGCAGTCTTAAGGCACTTTACAAATAAATCTGTTCCAATCCATATCCAATTATAAGGTAATATGGGTTTAATTAAGCCAATCAGATACAGATATATTCATTCAGTTACATACAGTTTGACTCGACGCTGGTTAGAATACAATACAGTGAAATTCTGTGATAATCCAATTGGATATAAAAATTATACATTTAAGGCAGCCTACTCTATTGCATAGAGTCACTGAATTGCAGCAATGCCCCTTTAGGGCAAGCTTATGGCAAAAGTGGGCACTTAATTACCTTTAGTTAAGTCACTGCCAAATTGCTTCCTATCTTGCCTTGTTTGTTGACGTATTGCAAAACGAGTGTTACAGAGCTTAAACGCGAGCAAATGAAGCAGATCTTGTGAAACATCAAGTCCTGCCATGTCTTTAAAGTCTGCGTGTTGCATTTGATGCACTCTGGCTTTGAATAGTGTGCGTCCCTTAGGATCAAGGCTGTGGATTCCCAGCTGCTCCGCTGCTTCGGAGCAAGATAAGTCACTTTTGGTCAATGGAGTGGATGGGAATTAAATTGCGATGTTCTACGAGTGCCATCACGCGGTCGGAAATTATTACCCGAATTAATCAGAAACCAGGTTATGCTGTCAGTTTCGCTTTCGATGAATACCTAAAAAAAAAAACATTTAACATATAACTTGCTGCAAAACGATTAGAAAGTTAGAAAACCTAAGCTTATGTGTAAAACCACCAAAGCCACATTCATATATTAGAGAAACATCAATTTAAGATGATCAATTTATATCAACTTTGCTTAAGGCATAATGGTAGGTTAGATATGATCTATTAAAGTCTTAGAACCACTTAAATTATTTGTTGGGATTTATGACACAATGGTGTTGAATGGTCTTAAACTTTCAATACTTTCACAAACTGAAATAAAACATAATTTTTTTTTTTTTTAAACAGCATTTTCCCCAATTCCCATAGTACTAAATATTTTCTTCAACACTATTTGGTGAACATAGAAAGTCTGGCTCCAAATCTGACCTCTGCAGCACCTTTTAAACAGCAGAATTATTAAAGCTGTTAATCTGCAGGATTGTCCCTCGTCTGTCTGATCTCCTGCTGTTTCCACATATGCAATCCCAGCGCTGCCTTGAGCCCGTGGCTGTTTTTGCATCATTTAGATTAAACACAGTTGTAGGATGTGAATGAATAGTCTGCGAGATAAAAATAAAATAAAAAAATGTAATCATTTCCTTCTCTGTGGGGATGTTAGATGTGGGATTATGTCTCGTATGATAATCCTCTCGCTCTGTTGAGATAACTTCCTTTCTGTTAAACGTTGAACTTCCCTTTTGTGTCTATATTTGCAGTTATTGCATTAGCCTGAATAGATAATGGGATTTCTGGGTAGAAAGTGAGATGATGTGATGAAAACAGACACAACAGGGTTTCATCCACATCTGCGGGTGCTGGTTCTGCGGTACTGGAAAAGATCTGGTTTAATTTGGGTTTTTATATCTAATCACTGCTGTATACCTGGCCTTTGTTAGTGATGGGCAGAGTTTGAGAGAAGTGGGCTGCATTTCATCTGCGCTCGCACACAATCATTAGCACAGGCCGCACTCATGCCTGCGCTAATGATTGATTAAGCTCTGGTGATAAAGGTTTGGAGGAACACAATTAAAAACTCTTATCAGCGGCAACCCACAACAAACACGGCACAGTTTTGCACCTCCATTTTTCTCTATCAGACTTGAAGGGCTACAGTTCTTTCTTTTGCCGCCTCCATCAATCCGTTTTTTTTCTCCCCTCCTCTCGGACGGGATGAGGACTAGTGCGCGTCTTTGTGTGGCGGAATTGCTCTGTGGGACCCCTGGCTCTAGAGTCGGCCATTGTGTGGGTGTGTGTGGAGTGTGGGACAATGGTGGGAGTGGGGCAGGGCCTGGGACTGATTGTGTGTGGACTTGTGGGGCCAGGGACCTCTCATTGTGGCAATAATGGTGCAGAGTAGCTCATAGTTTGATGGTGCTTTTGACACATGGAGAGACCCCACTTCTGCATGTGTGTTAAATGAGGGTGAGTGGGTGTGCGAGAGAGGCAGCGAGTGTGGAAAAAAAAAAAAGTGGATCAAATCTGAACAGCCAAGCGTACTTTTCAACAAGTGTTGAGGGGGGAAAATTTTTTTTCTTTTAATGATTTTTTTGTTGTTCACTTCTCCCTGCTTCCTGAGAGTGATTGATGTACCTCGGAGATGTGTTGCCATTTATTTTTAGGCGCACGCAGACAGACAGTGCAGCAGACAAAAGTAAAACATCACATGTTTTCCTCGTGCGGGTTTCTGCGTGCGATTGTAAGCAAATGGGTTTCAATCTCAACAAACGGCCGTGATGATAAGCACAGTGATTAGCTTTATCGGGGGAAAACTCCCCTGCAGCGCTGACCGCAGCAAAAAGCCCGCATTTCTTCCTGTCCCAGTTCAGTTTTACAACCAGGTTTGTGTTACGGGCTTGTGTGTCCTGCTGCGATCGAGCGCCGCCAAAACGCCTAAAAGCCTGAAACTGATCGTGGGCCGCAGCAGAACTGGTCGGCCTCCAAAGCCCGCTGGGTCGCTCGCTTCAGCAAAGCAGCTGTTGAGCACAGTTTGGTGAGAAATATGTGGATGAATCTTAAGAAGCCCCCTTGTCTTGTTCTTGGGCTCACCAGGAGGAGTTGTTAAGATATTTATCTTGTTTTAGTTTGAGTTTATTTATTTAAGCCCTCTGGAGAAGAGCACACTAAATGAGAATCAGCCAATGGCTAGCCCCCATCTGTAGTGCCTAACTTGTAGCTTTTTTCTGTAATAGAAGTGGAATACCTAACTTAATGTAAGCATGGATCTGTAAAGTGTACCGACATTTCAGAAAGTTTGTTTCAAAACCACAAAAATGTTCCTATGGCATAACAGTCTTCTTTTTAAGATGCAATAAAAAGTCCTGAGAGTTTCTGGCTGTATGGGGGAGGTATAGGCTGGTCACAGGTCCCCAAGCAGAACGTCTGATTACCTAACCAGCTGATATCAACATTTTCTTTATTTGGGACACTGTAAAGAGGAGGATGTAAATCCTATTCAGCACAATAAACTGAAAAACTATTATTACGTTAAGGAATTCTATATTTTAGCCTAAGTCTGTCTCAGTCAATAAATGTTAATGATATTTTTACAACGGTAATAATCAGTTTATTATTGCACCAGTCCAGTCGGCCAGAGATTGGAACTGACCGGTTCTCCCCTGATCTGCTTAGTGATTGGCTGGTTAAACGCCTGAATATCTGAGACGTTTTCCATGAGACGCATAAAAACTTACGAGTTTCCAGCATTTCTAGTCGATGAATGCAGCTATCAACAGAATATACTTTGATGTTCATTATCCAAACCAGAAATCACCGTCTGCCCCGTAGAAAAGCAGTATAAAGTAATTAATGGCTTTCTGTTTCAAATATAATGGATTAGACCATGCTATGTTTCACTGCTTTAAAGGTTTGCGTAAATGCAATGTTGTTTGGCGTATTGTGGTTCAATAATACCACGAGAATCTTCACAAAGCTCCCACCTGTTCCCGTCCTTTTTCGGTAGCAAAAACCCATCCTGAAAGTTTTGATGTGGCCCTCTGTGATGCTAAGTTGACAAATGACTTCTGGTTGGAAGGCGGCCTCAGTTGTGGAAACGTCTGCGTTTAGCGAGGAATGTGACCAAAGGGAACAATGTGCCCAGTCAGTCGTCACTGATGGACCTCTGCACCATTAGTCCAGCGTCGCCCTTGACCAGAGAGACCGTAGCCAGCAAGGCCCGGATGCTGGACTGATCTCGAGCCGCTCTCTCTACCCCCGTGGAGCTTCGTTTCAACCTCGTCAAACTAAACATTCTCAGCATTGTTTGATGAGTCGCAGAATCATGAAGGTTGAGTATACGTAACATCACTCCCCCCCCCCCCCCCCCTTGATAATCCAGCAGCAGACGTCAGTGTCTCCCCAGGCCATGTGTGTATGTATGTCTCCAACGTGAGCTGATTCCAGCTGTCCTGCGGGCACATTGGTTGTAGACAGCCCGACCCGCATCGATCTTTATTGGTTATTGTCCAGGGATGGCGATAGGCTGTGTGTGAATGGGCCGACGGATGACTGTAGCCCTCTTGAAGAACATATTCGTGGCTACACATACAGAAAAGACGCGCGCGCACACACACACACTCATGCACAGGCTGCAGCTTTTTTTATTTGAATTCTTGGACCTCCCACATTCCTGCTTAGAAGGTTAATAGTTGCCGGCTGTGTTGCATTACACACGAGGAGGAAAACACAACAGCTACTATCTCTTGAACACTTTCATCGCTTAGTAGAGTAGGCCTTCTTGAAGACTTGGTTATCGTGCGTCTTAGGGGTGATATTAGTTTATTTAAAGTATCTAGCAGTATCAGAATGCACATTACTTCACCGTGCGCACACACAAACGCACGCGCGGCTCTCTTTTCAAATGAGTATCAAAATTCATGTTGGGAATGCACGGTTTGAGCCGCTCTGTTCGGCAGCTGTCTGCGCATGCATGTGTGTTTGTAATGTAATGAGGGGACTTTACACAACTCTGCTGTGCATTCTTCACTAGAGGTGACTGAAAGGCACGCAGTCATGAAACAATATGTAGCGTGCATGTTTCTACGTGGGCAGCTCTTAAAAGGTAACAGAGCTTTGTGTGTCCGTGCCCGTGGGTGTATGTAACAGCCTCCGGGTGACGGCGGCGCCAGTGAAACTGATCCGAGTCCGATGACATGCACACACACGCACATCCACACTTGGTGATCAGGTAACTCTATGCCTCTGATCCCTCTAGAGGAGAAGTTTTATTTTGGATCGGAACAAAGCAATGTCCTTTAGGTTAGAGCGTGGCCTGTCGCCTTGCTACTGGTTAGAATATAATCAGGGTGTAAGCTGTCTGTGTCTGTAAGCTGACTGTGACGGCACCTTAGCACTCAGGGTTCATCATTCAAGCGTGGTGCCAACCCATCACACAGTCCACCAAACCCTAATGAACAGCCTACCTTCAAATACAGAAACTAATTTATTCGTCTTTTCCTCTCGATGGTGCTTAGTATATTGATTTAGCATCATCTTTTTATTCTGTTGTACACATTTTTCCTCTGACAGTCTTTCTTCCTGGATTGAACTTTGACCAGTTCCCTGGCTCCTGCTGGGGAAAAGCATCCCCACAGCATGATGCTGCCACCACCATGTTTGACCATGTTCAGGGTGACGTGCAGGGTTAGTTTTCTGCCAGGCTTAGTGTAGTTGTATGCACTTTCTGTCTCCTCTGAGCAGAGCTCCTTCTTCCACATGTTTGCTGTGTCAGAGGTTAAAGCAAACGTTGCGTTTCTTCCAACCACTCCTCTAGGGCTGGGTATCATCTAGGATGAGCCGATTCGATACGATTCTCGATATAGATGGAGCTTCTAAAATCCTGTCGGTCATTCCTCAAATTCGTCTCACCTGCTCTTCCTCGCTGTGAACAGTATTGGTGCGCTGTTATAATGCCCCCTAGGGGTTGGGAGGTATATTGATATTGAAAGCCATAATATTGATATTAAATTGTTTTTAAAAATATCAATATTAATCTTTGTATCGATTTTTATGCACAGCCCTACACTCCTCCATAAAGGGTAGATCTATGCAGTGCACGGCAAAACGCAGTCCTGCTGATAGATTTACCTCTTGAAGTGAGGATCTCCGCAGCTTCTCAACAGGTACCATGAATCTCTTGGTGGCGATTTAGATTATTGCTCTCTTGCCAACTCCTAGTGATCATTTTCTAACCCAACTCGGCTTTAAACTTGTCCACAACTACATATCCGACCAGTCTGGTGTGTTCTTTGTTCTTCATAATGTTGTTTTATCCACCAGTGTTGTGTCTGAGGCCGTCACAGAACACCTCTATTTATACCGAGATTGAATCACTCACAGGGGGACTATTTAGTAGTCAGGCGACTTCTTAAGAAAACTGCACTGATTTTAATTTTGGGTTTTTAGAGTTAAAAGGGGCTAAATGGTAATCCACACAATACTTATTTAACACAAGTAATACCTGAACAGGTAGTCATACTTTCAGAAGGCACTGTATGTTGTAATCTATACCTCTAATCTGCCTGGATTAACCCTAATGCCTCTGGTCAATTATTCAGCCTGTGGAATAATGGACATTTAGTCGCTCCGGCTGTGATGGAAGCGGTCCTTTCTCTCCATGTCCCAGGCTGTCAGATTTAGAGAGGTGGTGAGTGGCGCTCCTAACCCCGCTCTCACCCCTCATGTCCAGTGCAGGCAGCGGACACTCCCTAGAAGAAGGCAGCAGTGTTCGAATAGTTCCTCTGGCTATTTTTATCTGGGAATCTGCCTCTGTGTTGGACCCGGAGAGTAAGGGTGGAGGGCAAATATCTAATCTAATTCTGGATGATGGGAAGTCACCAAAAGGACTTCTGTGCCACTCGCAGTGTCGATATTTGGTGTGTGTGGTTGGCTGTCTTGAAATGCTGTCTGGCGCCAAGTTAAACTTTCTCCCTTATCGCCCTCCTCCACCCCTCTATACTCTTTCCCTCCCCCACTCTGTCCCCCCAAGCCCTTGTCCTCACCCTCCCCTTCCCTTCACCCCCATGTAAGGAATGCAAGATCACGTTTAGAGTTTTTGTTTCAACCAGTCGTTGCTCTTCCTTTGTCTGTATGTCTTTCACAGAGATCGTCTTGGTCTTTCTCTTTGCATCAGCGTTCAAAGCTGCTTTCTCTTGCTTTTCTGTATTAAACTGATTCAAATTATTTTAGATGTCATTGAGAAAGGCATGTCCTTTTCATTGAGAAGTCATGTTGGAGTTTAAGCGGTTCGATGTGGATACAAATGATCCTAAACTAGCCTTAATGCTGCAATCATGTAAAGTGTTGGTTTAGCTGATTTTAGGACTTTAACACCTCAAACTGAAAAGGTTCAAACCTGTGGGATACAAGGGTACATTGGTGAATATTAAAAGCTCCTGAGGAACTAGAGCGTTTTGAATAAAGATGGCACTAATCAGAATATTGTAAAACTTTGACCTACCGATTTTGATTTCTTTTTAAAAGCTATAACTAGTGTATTAAAATTATTTTATTTCTTGCCATTCTGTCATAAGCGATCAATACTGTTTGCATTGGGAGGAGCAGAGGTCAGGCTTTGTGAGGGAGCGTTCCATTTCAAAGGTCCTGGGACTTCATAGAGATCACGATGCCATGCACTCTAATGTGGTTAGAGATAAACTACCACACAGCATCACAGATCCACTGCTGTCCTTAATTGTCCATTGTCTCTAAAACAAGATTTTACAGTTCTGATTATGGGGCAGGTATTTTACATTAGCTGTATCATTTTTCTATTGGCAATCAGTGTTGCTAGCATCAGTAGTTGCGTTTTCATCAACTTTCTTTAATGCCCATTTTGAAGTACCACATTAAAAAAGGTTGATGGAAAAAAAAGTTTTTCGCTAGCTTGAGGTGGTTTTAGACTTTTTCGAAAAACAGTAAATGCGCTAAAGAGGAGATGGAAAAATATTTGTCGAATCAGTTCTGATATAGCGAACACTTACCTCATATGACTGATTAGCTGTTTCTTCTGCTGGCGTCTTCCAGGCTATTCCCATAACGCTTGAAAACAGGACTGGAAGCAACCATGAGTTTATATGTACAACAACAAACAGACTGGAGCATTTCTTAGTCTTTTCTGTGAAATAAAAAAATTTAAAAATCAGCACACTGATTAAAACTTCTATTCTATCACTGTGGTCAGTGCTAGTTAGCAACCTCTACTTCCTGTTTATTACACCCAACGTCAACATATGACATTACGCTGTGCGTCGCCTGGTTAATTCGCTACAAACCAGTAGATGGAAACAAGTGTGATACATATATTCTTTTTTTGTGACATTTTAAAAGTTCGCTCAAAGTTCGCATGAGAATTGGATGGAAACACAGCTACCCCCACCCCCCGGGAAATTTAAATTATTACATAAACTTGCCAACAAATTTCCAAAAGGCTAAAACATTTAAAAACCTAGCATGTTCCTTGGCTTAGGCAGACTTTGCCGTTGTCTCTCTAACGCATTGCTCTTTCTCGCTCTCTTGCAGCCTGAATCAACTGCAGACTTGTCTGAACGAGTTCCATTTCTTGTGGTAGTTCTTAAGTTTAGCGCTGTTTTCTTCAGCCAAGCCATGCCTGTGTTACCTGATGAAAGTACTGTTAGAGGCTGCAACTCATCAGTCCGCTCCAAGTCTGCCAAGAGTGGAGCGGACCTTTACAAAAGGGTGTTATTTGTCCAAAGGCACTGGAGAGTACCTACATGTGCTTGTCCAGATCTCATTGCTCTTTGGAAGCCTTCACAAACGTAGATTTGCATGGTAGTCTGATTGTTGTGCTTCCCAGCAAGCATTAACAAGTATCATGCAGATGTTTCGTTATTTGGTAACCGCTAATATAGCTGCAGCTTGAGTTGTCTTAAATGGCTGAAACCAGCTACAATGGGGGTTCCCATCTGACTTGCTGTTCCGATTTCATCACTTTCCCACAAACCCATAGCAATATGGCATCTTTTTGCTACAGGTAAGATAATTATTACTGATAACTTCACAGAACATCACTTCACAAATATCCAAACTATGTGTTTAATAGCTGTCCTGTTAACAGATGTTTACTTAGAGAAGCAACATAACTGCTAACATAATGACACTCTGTATAGCTGCAGAAGCAGGTTTAGAGTGAGGGAATAACCGGAGTTAACCAGAGAGAGGACATCCTCCGTTATTTATCCGCCACGAGTGCCTAATCTAATTTGAGCTTTCTGGACAAGTCTATATACAGGCACTGTCTGCAAGATTTAGAAGCACAAACCCACTGTCTCAGACGAAATTAGACCAATCATGGCTAATCTGTCTCTTGCAGCAATCAAAGGCCTGTTGCTGAATGCTGCTCTTTAGCAAGGCTTGTGACTCTTCAGCCAGATGGGGGCCGTTGCGTGTGTGTGTTTGTGTGTGTGTGTGTTGGGTTAAAGGGAGTGTGTTTTTATGTCTGACTCTTGTGTTTGTCTGCTTCCACATGCACACGTCCCTGTAGGGGAGAGAAAGCTTTTTATGTATCAATTGACCCTCCTGTCCCACCATCCTCTCCTCCCTCTTGCTATCATTTCTGTGTCACCAATCTATGAACTAATACCCCAGTGGCAGCTCCTCTTCCATTAGCTGGCTCCTCCTCTTCCCCTCATTCCTGATTTATGTCACCCTAACAAATCTCTTACTTTTTCTTTTTAGTCCATCTCACCTCAACAGATAAATGTTTTATGCTTATTAAAAAAGTCGTTACTGTCAACAATGTTTGGCTTTGATTGGGTTTGCCTGAAAATTAAGGGTAACTGCGTGTATAAATATCTTGAATAATCTTCATTTCTTTTCAAGAAGTGTGGTCTTCAAGCATATAATCACTTGGAGAACAAACCTTTAGAGTCTATTATTTCAAACAGTCTCTCCTCTTCTTCCTAAATTATATTTAGACTTTCGACCTTTCTGACTTTGTAATTGTCTTGGTAATCTAGGTGTGGGTTTTCATCTGTGCTCATATCTTTGCCTGGGTGCCTTTTCTGGACGATGGCTTAAGAGAAACTGAATAATGCATTGGATCATTGGAAAGATATTTATAGGAATGCACAGTGATTAAATTTTAATAGGAACGATGGCCATCAGCGCAGCACATCATATAGCAGACTTTCCTCCGCTCACACACAGTAAATCATCTAGTATTTCCCAGAGAGTCTATTCCTAAGTGAGCGTGTTTGCCAGTTTTGTATGTTTTCTCCGCTTTGAGCACTTTTAGTGTCTTGACGTAAACACAAGTTCTTTTTTAGATAGCTGTGCTGTTGGTAATTTGATGTTCAGTTAAATAATTCATGCCAGAAAAGTGTTACTCACTCAAGGACAGTGACTTGGAGGACATGTCTGTTGTTCTTCCGCAGTAAAATGTACTTTGCTTCCTTTCTCCTTTGTATCAATCTTTTTCTGCCACTTGATTCTTTCAAAAACAGTTCTCCAAGATTTATAATCCAAAAACCCAGAGATTGGTTTATAAACAATATTGATTGGCTGGTATTTTGTATCACAAAGACATTTGCTGGTAAAGATATTTAAAAGCCTTAAAATCTTCTCTTTTCTTCTACAGCGGCATCATAACCTCATGCTAAAAAATCCCTGTTTTTGTTTCAAATGCATTTATTCAGTCTAGAAAAAAAGAATCCAGAGGTATCTCAGTTAATGATGCTGTGCACTCTTAACAAGGTTTTCCAGGGTAATTACAAGCAAAACAGGCCCACAGCATCACAAGTCCTCTTTTACCAGCAGGCTGGAGCTCTCCTTTGTTTGACGGGAAACCAACCTAGAGCATTTGTTGCTAAACGAGCTTCCTCTCAGCCTGATCTCACCGAAGCACACTGTAGTAGAGTTTAGCAACTCCATAAATGTATGTTTGTGATGGTAGCAGAGAACCGTCTTTTGCTGCTTGGCACGTACATAGAGTTTAATGGTTGTTATGGAGACAGTAGCTCAGGTAACCTCTTGTTACAACCAAGGTATGCTGCAATTCGCTAACGGTGAGTTTGTGAGATTTCTTTTACCTCTCCTGACGTCCCGCTCACAGGGCTTTACGGAGAGATGAATATGGGTGGACAGTGGCTGAGAGAGCGGGACCTCTGTGTCTCGTCACGATTGACCCTCAGGGAAACGGAAACCATGGTTTACGAATCAGAAACTCTGATGAACTAAAGTCTAGATTAAAAAAATTCTATAGTTACATTTATTTTAAAAGGATTTCCGGTTCTGATAACTGGTACCACCAGAGAGTTATTTTACTTTTTTTTTCTTGGTTAACAATTATTTGCAAACATGGTAAATGTAGGCCTACCAAAATTAAAAGTTGGATTTTTCAAAAAAAGAAATAATAATTAGAGAGGATATTTTTACTTCACTTTCAGCTGATTTTATTTCAAGGCTCTTTACACATTTTCATCAAATGAGCATGAAAATGGGGCAGGAACTATATAGTAATACCTGCATCTTTTCGCTTAAGGAGACATGCTTCTGTTTCATCTAAAGAAACAAATGTAGCTCCAATGGTAAAAGTCTGATTTTCTTCTTGTATCGGTTAAAATGTCTGAAGGCTTCTCTATAACTCAACACTAATGAGGCTTGGGTTCAATTAAGGAAAGGGCAAAAAAAAATGACATTTTCAGCGTATGGTTAAGCAGCTTGACCAGCCCCTGCGGTCTGGGTGTGCCAGGCCCCTGTCAGGTACAGCAGGCCTGGGCACAATAGTTTTATCCGCATCCATTTTTAGCCGCTGAAATTACGTAACGGCCAGCCAGCTGAATCCGGGTGGGTGCACGCACACATAACCCTGCCGTACAAATGCACGCAGTCGTTGTTGTTTTAGGAGATTAAAGCCGTTGAGAACAGGGAGCTAGATCCCCTGACCAGTCACAGGGTGAGAGGGGAAAATGAAAGCGGGGAAGAATTACAGGAAGACATGCAATGGGGGGGATTTTTCAAAGCGTGGAGGCAAGGAGGGTGAGGCAACAAGTTTAACTGGGGAAACCACAAGTTTGGTGGGAGAGGAATAGGCGCAGGGTGGTTAGTCGTAAGTCTGGGTAAGAGTCTGTTGGGAGAGGAGCCATATGGCTGTAATAAGCAGGTGTGTGCAGATGACTATTACAGCGCTCGTGCAAAGACTTCATTTGAGAGATTAAAACTTTAATCTCTTGCAGCACATCTCGTATTGTGGTTGCAGGAAAGCAGATTTTATTTGCATATTTTCTTTAACGTGTACCGTCTGGTTTTAAACCGCCAGCTTGTGCACTCATAGTAAACAGTAATATTTTCTATAGATGTTTCCCTGGAAACAGGGCAGCAGACCCTGCCAATAGATGCCAATCAAAATATAACACCCTTACCCACAGACCACAAAAGTGATGCAGGAGAATGAATTAGAAGAGCTGTAACTATTAGTTAGTAATTTACTTTTGCTCATGCACGCGCCTAATATACAGAGTCTCTGTGTTCTTTCGCGTGTTATTTAGCTGGCTCTCAGTTGGTCAGCGTCCTGTGTGTTTGTGTGGGTGTTAGTTGGATTTATGTGTTTGTCTGGCCAAACAATTAGCCAGGGTCTGGGCAAAGGTGCTCCCTTTGCCTTAAATTAGTGCCGAAAAACGACAGAGAAGTGTGAGTGAAGACGAGGGTCAGTGAGTGTGCATGTTTGACTTATTTCACACATTTTGACGGTATCTCATTTAACCGTCATTCCTTGCCCGCTATCCTACATCTGTAATGGTTAGGGCGTTTACTGACACGTTTCTTTCATTAATAGTATGAAATGCAAATGTGAGAGCATCTCAATGTGTATGCATGGGCTTTACAGACAGAGTCCAACAGGCCAAATCTATTGTTTATGCAGGGAGGAAATGCCCGACACTTGAAATGTAATATCATAACAAATAGTCAGTCCAAGCAGTTCTTTGCAGTTGTGATATTGCACACACCCCTTATTGCAACGTTATAGCTTGATTTAGCATTATAAAAAAAAAAGGGAAGGAGAAATGGATCAAAAACTGAAAGAAATAGCCAGAACATGTGCTCTCTGTGATCTCCTGAGTGAGCAGTTTCCTTTTTAAATTACTTCTGAGAGCTTTTGTGTTTTCTGTGACTGCATCAAAAAACTAATTGATACACAAAGTGGCTAACTTTGAGTCTTCCTCCCTTGGTATCAACTCTCACACTGAAGAGCGTTGTCATCAGCGCAACCTGGTAGCATTTGCATATAGTCCATTCACTGATGAGTTTATGTAGCGCTTTTTTTTTTTTAGTCATACTGACCACTCAAAGCACTTTCCAGTACAAGTCACACTTTGAGTCTTAGTTTACATCGCATACATGAGGAAGCATGTGTTTACAAGTTTCCTCAATTAACCAATACAGCAAAAATCGTTCAGAATAATGATTTTCTTGTTCAGATTTAGAAAATGTGTCTTTACCAGGGTTTAATCGTGAAAGCTTGTGCTTAATTGTGATGCTGTTTACAGATTTAATGATAGTATACCTTCCTAATATGACGGGTTACCAATGAAAAATTTGCAGCCATATAGCTCGGATGCATAATCTGACCTGTCTGAATCCCATTTAAAGCCAATAGATTGTATCTAACCAGTCTGTATATGTGTGTGTTCAATTCATGTTAGTGAAACGTATATACAGATGTACCCCCCCCCCCCCCCCCCCACACACACACACACACACACACACACACACACACACACACACACACACACCCAGCACACAAAGACAAACTGTGAGGTAGCGCCTCATGTTAGGAGTTTCACCAAGCGGAGGTAATTGGTGTGTGTACACTGGACTCTTACATAACAGCATCCAAGCAGTGCACCGACGGAGGGGAGAAAGTTCACCGCTTTCACAGTCTCTGTCACTCAGCCTTTTATCTCCGTGATCTGGCTTCCTTCCCCACTGCTCATTCATTTCTCTTTTTGACTTCCTTCCTCTTTTTCGCTATTTCTTTCTCTGATGCCACTTTTGGTTTTTAACTTTACATATACAGTTATAAACAAAATAACTATATATATATATATATATATATATATATATATATATATATATATATATATATATATATATATATATATATATATATATACGCACGCACGCACGCACACACACACACACACACACACGTCTACAGCATATAATTGACCATTAGGGAAAATATGATCCTTGGTTCTTGGTAGAGATCGTTGTTTTGACTTTGAAAATAAATAAAAGAATTACATGCTTATCCACATTTATGCATCCAAGCACATCTATCGGAGCTGGTCATGGCAAAATTTATCAATTTTAATCCATGGCTGATGGATTCATCAATAGTAATAGTGGTATGTTGAGTATAGTTCTGTGTAACCCTGAAGAGATATTCATTTATATACCTTCTTTGTGTCTCATTATGTGAAGTATTTTACTGGTCACAACTCTCTCAGCACTCCCTGTGATCTATGTTGAAATGTTTATTAAACGTAGCACCAACTAAGGATGCTCCTGTTAACCGAGGAGCACATTTTCAAATCATTATGCTAAAACCCTGTCTATATTTGTTTACCCTTTACCTGGCAACAGCAATTAAATCAGACCTCAGACGAAACGAAATCATTCGATTAGTTAATTTAGCAGTTTCTCATTGAATGATGAGCTGTTGGCTAAAGATTATTCCTCGGACACTTTTCATATAATCTCGCTTATCAGCCTTAAAGTACTTCTTGGTAGGCTAAAACTCAAACAGTTACACTCATCGCTCACTTTATTAGGTACACGGAGCAACCCTTTAATTCTCTGTTGCATAGACACAACACCATAAGACATTGGAAACATTTCTCAAAGGTTTTGGTCCATATTTGGCTGCACATCTGTTGACTGCACATATGCCAGAGCTCATAACTCAACAGAACCAAGCCTCAGAGAAAATTACCTGAAGTTAGATTAGGTTCTGTCGGCTATTGAGCAATGCTGTTTAATAGGCTTCTTTTACACTCTAACTCTGCATTAAAGCTCGTGTTTGTTAATATTAATGTAAAAAGTATATGTAAACTTTTGTTCCACAGTAGTGCCTTACCTGCAGCAGTCCTGGGGCAACGCGCTTTCGGATTAGAGGAGCAGGGAGCATTCGGGAGGGGCAAGCCAAGTTTATTGATCATTTGAAGTGGAGCGTTGTGCTAGAATTAAACACAACATGAGGCGGTTTAACACTCGTTAAACACGCTGGGTCAGCCCAGCGCAGTTTAACAAACAGGCTTCCTTCAGTTGGAATAACCATATGATCCAAAATTAATTCAGCGTGATAATGCTTGACAAGTTTTGAAAGTTTGTGTCAGTTGAGCAGATTTATTTATGTTTTATTTCCTCTTAAATGCACCTGCTGTAAACAGATGTTACTGTTGCCTTAGTGTAAATGCAGCCTGCTACTAAGCAGGAGATGTTGACCGTTGCAGGTAAGACACTAGCCACTTAAAAGTACTTAAGACGACCCCAGTTACAAAGAAAGAACAGAGCATCCCTCTAAGCTGAGACAGTCGCTTCTATAATTCAAGCACATATATTGTGTTTTTTGCCCTGGATTCACGCACGCTGCCTGGTCAGAACCACTCGCTGCTTTGAATGGGGAACACGATGTCACACACGTCAATGAATGAGACTGGGGATGAAAATGAGATTGGCTTCTTGTTATATAATCTACTTTTGTGTGTGGCTGGGGCAAAGATGCGAGAGCACAATGAGTACCGGTCTGTGCCAGTGCAGAGTGGTTTGTGTTTTTCCAGCTTTGTTCACTTTGGTCCAGATCAGGTGCGTTTTGGTTAGATGGGTTGCTGGCTACATGAAGCTGATTGCCATCTTGTTAGGCCATTTGCTTCAAGCTGTCTTGTCACACACCTCTCTCGCCTTTCTTCTCCATCTCTCCCTCTGCTGCTCCTTATCTTTTATGTATTTTCCTCTTCTCCCAAGTTACATCATCATCAGTTTCTCTCTCTCTCTCTCTCTCTCTCTCTCTCTCTCTCTCTCTCTCTCTCTCTCTCTCTCTCTCTCTCTCTCTCTCTCTCTCTCTCTCTTCCTCTCTCTCTCTCTCTCTCTCTCTCCGCCTCTTGCATAACATCCAGCTTTATGCGCTCCAGCTGAGGATCCTAATCTTTCCCACGAGGCAGAGTGAAGCAGGAGAGAAAAGGAGCCGGGCGGGTTGGCCACTCAGCTTCACCTGCCTTCGGCCGCTCCTTCGTTAGCTCAACCAATTAATCTCACTCTCAGCTTTCTTTACAGGCCTCGCCGAAGCGCTGTTGAGTAAAAACGGTCCGCATGCATTTGGGGTTGTATGGCCGGTTTTTCTCTGTGGTAAGTCTCAGTTGGCCGCTCCGTGCTGACTGGGAGGGGGATAAGAGGAGATTACCTACGCATCCGGCAGCATGCACAGATGCATACGCATGCAGACAGACGCATTTATACAAAACCTGGGGAGGAAATTCCACCGCCGTAGCCAAATATGCTCATGTTAATGAGACCATGTGCCGACTTGGCTGCCACCCAAGAAGGCAGAGTAATACAGTCACGGATGCGCACTGCCTCATGTTTATGTGTGTTGCAACTGGACATACTTTTATGCAGAGCAGTTCTCGTTTAAGCAGGGCTTTAGCCGAATCTCTTGCACACACGCAAAAAGAAACGGCATACAAAGGGACTGTGCGGGCTGGCCGTCCGTCTGGCTGGCAGCAGCAGCAGCGGCCGTTCGAGGTGAGCGTTACATAAGGATGATCAACACTACTTAATCAGCTTTAGGAGACATTCTTAACAAGCTGACCAAGTGGGGCGCAGGTTAGAAGAGGATAGGCTAGGAAGGGAGTAGGCGAAGAGGAGCAGAGGGGCTTTCAGGGAGGCGGGAGGTGGAAAAACGAATGTGGAAACCGGCGGGGGAAGAAGAGAAAGCGGTGACAGGCGGCGAGGCGGCATGTGTCTCTCGTCCTTGTTTATGACGGGATAAACACACACGTATAAACACGCTGCGCTTTGCCCTCCGTGTCCCCCCGGCAGCCCGCTGTGACGCACAGCGGTGATCAGCAGAATCCTGTTTATGAGCACAGTGTGCGTTTCCCTGCCCGTGTGCACGAGGAAGTGCTAAAGTGTGTTATCTTTCTCTCGACAATTGCTTTGTACTTTAGGTGACCCTCTAATACAGTATTTGGCAAAGCAAAACATCAGAAGTGTGTGTAATCGTCACCATTTGCCGCTCACAAAAGCAGAACCTTGCAAAGGCGTTCACACCCCTCCGTTATTTTCCACGTGTTGTCGGATTACAACCTCCAACTCTAATGTATCGTATGAGGTTTGGGGTTATCGGCCAGCATAAAGTGGAGCATAACTTTGAAGTGGAAGGGAAAGGAATCTATGCAAATAAAAACCTGAACAGTGTGGCACGCATTTGTTAGTGTGGGTATTTTTATCATTTAAGTTTAATGCTTTAATATGCGTTTCAAGCTGATTTTGACGTTTGATTTATCTCTTTAAAGCATATGTGTAATGAAAGGCCAGTTGCCTGCAATAAAAGGATAAGAAAAGCAAATCGTATTGGCCAATCAGAATTAAACCTCAAGAGATGCAAAGGCATGCTGGCAAAAAAAAGTCAAAACTACAGGCTGGGGCTCTTTTTCTTTGTCTTTTATTTTCCACCACAAATTAGTCCCATTTAGGTTATTTATGTTACTCCAAGGAGACGACCATGTTCAGGCATTGTGCCTTTTACATTTGCCCATTCTTTATGTGGCAAATGGAGCCAAATTACCATGTTTTACTCCGTTCACGTTGTCTTTACTCATGATGACAGCCTGTTGCGCTTGTGGTTCCCCTTTACCAAAATAAATGTCTAGGAAGTCGTTCCAAAACTAAATAATTACAGCTCAGCCATGATTGAGATCTGATGTGGTTGTGACCTTTACTTTGTCTTTTGTTCAAGTTTATTCGTTTCCTTTTCTCAAAACGTTTTTCACTTATCCCTGCTCCTCCACTTGTTAAGTTCCCTGCCTTTGACCTTTTCCCAGTTTTCCTTCTGTCTACACACACACAGACACACACACACACACACACACACACACACACACACACACACACACACACACACACTGAATAACGACTTGCAGATGTTGTCAGAGGTTTTTGCCTTCATCTAAAATTAGCTGCCACAGAAGAATGGCAGGAAAGCACAGAGTGCTGCGTTGCCAGAAGGGAGGAGTTTGGTGGAGAGTTGGAAGCAGGACTAGCCTGGGAGCGAAGGGATTTCGCCTCCTTGCTGAAGTATTCACACCTTTTGAACTTTGACTCGTTTTGTCACATTACAATCAACAAATTCTGTGTTTTGTTTTTGTTTTTTGCTGGGATTTTTATAGGAAAAGGGTATATCATTGTAAAAATGTTTTGCAAATAAAAAATCTGATAAGTGTGGTGTGCAAACGTAGTCAGCACCCCTCCATCGAAACTTTGTGGACTAACCTTCCGCTCCAAGCATTTGCACAACTACGAACTGAGATTTTTATTTCTATGAACATCAGTTTTTAACTCTTCCCATATCTCCTTAATTGGATTTAGGTCTTGACTTTAACAAACCATGTTACTCTGGCTCTGTTTAGGGAGCTCATACTCCTGGAAGGTGAACTTGGCCAGTCTCAAGTCTTTTGCAGGGTTTCCAAAGGGTTTTCTTCCAGGATTGTTCTGTATTTAGCTGAATCCATCATCATCATTAACTCTGACCAGCTTCCTTGTCCCTACCGAAGAAAAGCATCCCCACAGCATAATGCTGCCACCACCGTATTTCACCAGTGACATGCATGTACAGACAACCGTTTGTGTCCGAACCAAAACCTGTTTGGGCCAATCACGTTGCAGTACGATGGTTTAAGGCGGGACATACCGGTGTGACGAAAGCAGGAGCTGACGAGCTCAGCTGAACCAACACAAACACGGCAGCGCAGGAGGACGCACACGTAGATGCTGCCATCACACCTGTTTGTCCGAATCCACGATTTCTTCTTTGAAAGAAGAACAGCAAGACGTGCCTCGACTAGCTTACCTTCTTATGGTGTCTACTGACATTTGCTGCTTACGTTTTGATTTGATACTGTGATTGGTTAAAACAAATCTTTGGTAGGCGGGCACTAGGTGTCGCTTCGCCCAGTCAGCTTGGAGAGTTCTGCTGAAATTCCCAGTTCGATGGTAGCAGTCCCATATTGATAATGTGTAGAATGAAGAGTGCGACACATTATCAATCTGGCTGGCCAGATTAGCATTTTTGCACGCAGCCCTAAAAGTTTAACTTTTGTCTCCTCTGGCCAGAGCAGCTTCTTCTTCCACATGTTTGATGTGGCCTCACGACTTGTGCAAAACAACAAAAAAGACTATTTGCGGCTTTCGTTCAACAACAGCGTTACTTTTGGCCCTCTTCATAAAGTTCAGTTTTGTTGAGTGAACTACTAATAATTGCCTATTTCCACCTGAGCTGAGTATCTCTGTAGCTCCTCCAGAGTTCTTCTTTGGTTAGCGCTCTCACTGCACAGCCTGTCACTTTAGGTGGATCTGCAAGTTTATGTGCATTTACAGCTGCGCTACACGCTTCACATTTTCAGATCTTTATGATCCAGTTGGTTCACGATTGTTCTCAAATAGATTGGAGGCTGTCTGAATTTTATTTATTGGTATTATCACAAAAAACACTATTAAATACATCAAACCTTTTGGTTGTAACATGATACAGGTGGAAAAGTTCAACTGTGATAGTTTATCCCTGTCATCAGGGGACAGCGTATGATCGTGTATTACTATGTAATAGACTTTGTTTTGTTGTGGGTGTGTGGGCCACTGTGACAAAGTGTTATACACTGAGAAGCAGCTAATTAAACGTTGCGACAGGTTGTTAGGGCGCTTCAACAATGAAGCAATATATTTTTCTCCATGCAGTTAATGTGAATACGTATTGTCTTGCAGCACCAGTAATTATCTTGTGAAAAACTGGTTTGAAATTAGCATATGATGAGAGAAACGGTTAACACACAGTCCTCCTTTTCAGCCGCAGTCGGCAAAGCATATCTAGTGACTACTGGCCCCAGTACTTTTGTCTTGAAATCATTCTGATGCAAGCCTCCCACCCTTATTTCTTGTGATTGCCCTTTTATTATCACCTTGGAAGCAGGAAGTTGTACACAACTGCAAAACAGCGGCGCCGGTTGGCAAGCTTCCACTGCCCTCTGTTCGCTGAGCACCCAGGGGCCTGTTTAGACTACCACATCAACACGGCACCATTTTAGCCCCAAGTTAGGTTCATCTCTCCCCAGATGATCATCGTTTGCAAGGTAGCGTGCACCTATGCGTATGTGTGGGATGTGACTATGCTGACCTTAGTCAACAAACTAAACTTCACACTTGCATAAAGCCTTCGTCGGTTTTCATTGAAAACATGTGCAGCTTTTATTCTATAGCTGCTCTTAGAAAACAAAGGTGTGTGTGTGTGTCTGGCTGTACCTTATTACTAACAATGTGAGTGCAAGCCATCATCAGCATAGTTAGCAGTGAGCGCAGTGAGAAAAACATAATTCCCCAGAGCCCAGCACGTATTGCTCTCTGTTCTAGTCTGCACAACATGGAGCTCATAACAAACCCTCTCCTATAAAGTGCATCCCCAGGCTTCCCATTGGAGTCTTTAAACAGAAGTTTGAAGGGTTTTTATGTCTGTCGCTCTTTTGCCAAGGGATGTTATACCTCCAAGAATACATCTTTAGAAGCAGTGCGATTACATTTTGGAGCTAAACTTAACATTAAGTAGGCATTTATAGAGTAAAACAGCTATTGAACATCTAAATAACAAAGTTGTAAAGTGCTAATCTTTTACAATAGTTGTCCTATTTGTCAAAACCTGCTAATACCTGCCACTGCATAGGTCCTCAATGACCAAACATGGTCTTTGACACAGAGAAGACAGTTTGTATTTTGAAAAAGGTATATAATAAAAAAGTTTTGTGTATATTTTAATTAGCTTATTGTGGTGCTTAAAAACCTTATCAGCTGTTTTTGACTTTTAGAAAAAGTGAGAAAGTTGGGAATAAGAGCAGAAATATTTGTCATTTATACTTTTTCCAAGTAACTGCAATGTCTGAATAGAATTTAAAGGATGTATACCAGAGTTCTACTGCTGAAATGGACAGACATTTTCTAGATCTCCTACTGTGCACCATGTTTATTAAAAGATTAAGCATTTAGACAATGCACTGCTTTTGTTATATTATTAATATTAATATTATTTGGCCCACTGCAACTTATTGTACATATGGTTGTACTTTTCTAATTACTCAAAAACATAAAAGTTTCAGTTTTTCCATATTTTATTTCAGTATTTTTTGCATGCCTGTTAAATAAGTTGATCTGTTTACTTTATTTGTATCAAAGCTACTCAAAAGTGTAGCTTTGATACAGCAATATTTATAGGGTCACCTTTTTAATAAACATTTTCCACATTCTCACGTCTGTATAGGATCTACGTTTAGGACAACGAGTTTACCAACATAGTAATGCTGCATTTGACTTGTCAGAACCTGTGGGATTTGCTCAAGCTAGTAGTTAGCCAACAGGCTAACTGCTGTTAGCAATACAAGCCATATAAACTCCACATTTTATATTCTGAAACACAAACGGAGGATGTTCACAAATAAGGATCATAAACTGCTGATGTGATAGAAACAATCAGAAGTGCAAAAATGAGTTCCTTCCTGCAAATTTGGTCGTGTTTCATGTGTCTGGTGGCCATGTTGGATGTATTATATTGGTTGGATAAGGTCCCTCTGACTTTCGGCAGAAGCATCACGTTTGCTCTCATAAACTCTGCAAGGTCAACAAAGGGGCATTGCTATTCCCAATATTTGAAGCATGAAATGTGGCTTTCACCACTTTTTACAAATATTTTAATTACACTGAAGCAATTTGTACAACTAAGAAGAAAGGGTGTGGATGCCGTAAATGGTTTGAAGTTTTGCTGCATCTCTGACATCTCTTATCTGAAAAGTAGAAAAGCAATTTTGGTAAGCTTTGAAACATGAAAGTTATAGAGCTTTAAGGAAGAGCTGGCATCCTGCTATGAGTTTGTACTTTTACTTCCTGTTGAACTATGTCCTTCAAGGCACTCAGAGTTTTACAAGTTTAAAATGTTGATCTGTGTACAAAAAAGCCTAATAGGCAGAATAATTTATGGACTCGACCTCATTAGACTGGCGCCTTTCTCAGAGTGCCTTCATTGTCATTCACCAAATGTTCAGGCAAGTCACGCATAGCATTCGGCCTTTTTTATTAACTCAAGCAGGTACAAGGAATGCAGGGCAAACCCTATTACTTTTTTTTGGTACTTCTGTTTCTTTACTTCTCCGTGACCCTTCATGGATAAGCAGGTAAGGATGGATGGCCCAAGAATAAAGGAATCTTAAGAATCAGCTTAGGTTGTACATTGGCAAACACAATTTTAGGAATCGTATTTGTATTGTAATTATGAACTCGCAAACATTTTTACTAAAATTTTAAGTTATGTTTAACATTTTTGAACTACAATCTTGAAAATTTGCAGTATTTATTGTTTACATTTTCCTGATTGATTGGGATTATCCAAAAATAATGACAGCTTTGTGATTGTAAAGATTTTGCATGAGTGCATGAACCAAATTAACTGAATTGGGTTGAATGGTTCTGTTCTCTTCATTTAATCCACCTGATTGCTTTGAAAATGCTTCAAATTTGACAAAAACATCAGTGAAATCTCTCTAAAATGTCCTGCTCAGCAACTTTCCTGCCCTCTTTTGTCATGTGAACCTTTACTAAATGCTCCAGAGTGCCAGCCGCATCAACCCTTTCGCACATGAAATTATTCAAAAGAACATCAAGAACTTCTCATGACTTCTTCTACTTCTGGTGTGAAGCGCTGCTTTGTTTTTATAACTTGCCATCTCATAACCAGCATGGTAATTCACCGAGGAATGTGTCAGCTGCAGGCGCTAAACTGCAGGCCTCCCTGCTTGTGCGTGTTCATGACTCAGTTGTCTTTCACTTTCTTTCATAACGTTGTTTATTTTGTGCTGAAGAAAGAGGAGAAAACTCAACCATAGGAATGTTCCCTGTCAGAGAAAGGGCCCTCGCCGAGTCCTCAGACGCGCAATACAATGGTAGCAACGAACACACGCAGTGTGTGATGTGTGTCAAAACACCTACACTGTTTGTTTAGGATTGTATGTTTGCACACCAGTGTTGAATTTATGAACAAAACATAGGCTCACTCAAGCTGCACGTTTCCATATACGGGTCAGTTCCTAAACAGTGAACGTCTAGGCCGATGTTCTCTTGCCTTTGTCCTTCCTCTGTCAAAAGTCACCAGTTTCCTCTGCAGTTTAAAGAACTGGAATCACAATATGAGAAGAAAAAACTAAATTTGGATATTAAGAATACGCAGGATTCGTTCAGTTCCAGTGTAAATAAGATGAGTTTCACATGTGGTTTGATTATACATCACTTTTTATGCACTATTCTAGTACTACAGTTTCTCTTCCTTGCTAATAAGACCTTCTGAATGTATTGCCTATTTATAGTTAAAGCTTATTTAAGTACTGTGGCCTGTCATTAGAAGTAAGCACTAAACCTGCTTTTTCCTTTATTCCCCCCCCCCCCCCCCAATGACTAACATAAGGCAGAAAAATTAGGTGCATGGTATTTGATTGGTGCTAGAAAATGAAAACATCACCCAAGAATACACATTTAACATCAAAATATATCTCCCCAACCAGCGGGATGTTAATTAAACTTTAAAAGGTGCATCAGTACACATTATTGGTTAATGGGTGTATGGATTGAAAAAAGGGAGATCTTAGTTTTTCATGAAAAAAGGAAAAAACAAACAATCTAATTTTTCAGTGTTTGACCTGCTAATCACTTATCAGAACCAAAACTGTCCGATTTCAACCTTTGGATGATTGACCAGAGCATCTCTAGTAAATCAGATAGGGTACACCTTATCCATTTTTTTTGTTTGTTTATAGACGGAGTGGAGAAAGAATTGGCAGATTCTGGTTCTCTTACTAAATGACTGTTGCATCTGTAGTCAAATAGATAAAGGAATTGCTCCTGATTAAGCAAAAGAAAATGATTATTAAACTTTTTTAACCTCTGTTTACCAAACATTGTATCCAACTGTGGGAGATCTGGTCATGTATAACCTATGTTTTTTTTTCCCTTGAGGAAAAGACTGAGCCGTCTGCTTGGCTGGTGTGAGATTTGTGAGACAATGCCTGAGAGGCAGCGTCTCACACCAAAAGCAACAATGTTTCAAATTACAGTCATAATTTCGGGAGATGTTATGTCGCTGCTGGCAGCTACAGCACATGGGTTTGTGATTAGACGTGCTCCTCTCTAGAGAAAGGTCTCGTGTACAATAGAAATTAGAAATTCTGGCTTTAGAAATGCTTTAGTAATAAGACAGCTTGAAGGTTGAGTGTAAACATTTTTATCTGTGTAAATTAAGAAGTGTGTTTTGCATTTTTACTAAGTTGCTGCTCTGAATCGTGTCTTCATTCGTTCTTTTTACAACTTTTTGATAAAAAGAACAGTGTTTCCAGCTTCTTGCACGACTGAATGGCTGGGTTATACTGCAGCTGGAGTTTGCCTTGAGCAGTTGCAGCTCAGAGAAGCAGGTAGAGAAGTCTTACCAGTCGTGGCTATTGGGCAAACATGCGCGCACAGCAGAAGTCTGTCTCCTGACAACTACCTGTTGCTGGCAGATTCAACTCCCACTCTCTCTCCGTCTTTCCCTCTGCCCCTCCTCCTCTCATGCTGCCTTGCTCCTGCCCTTCCCTTTCCTCTCTAATACCTGGTCTATTTGAGTCAGTGTTCCAGGCCTGAAAGGATTAATTGCAGTTTATGCTTTATTTTTTTGTACTGTTCGTTTCTGGAGGGGTTATTTTTAGGCCTTAAGTGTCTGGTTGCTAGGAGACAGCGAGCGAAAGACAAGAGAATGGAGGAGAGTTTGCGTTGTTGAAGGCTGAATTACAAACACATTCACGCACTGAGTCAGCACTGACGCACACTCGCACACATAAATATGCTCACGCCGGGCTGTTATTGTGGACTTGTTTTTCTGGTTCGGTTTATCTTTTTGTTGCAGTCATTTATGTTTGCTTTCTCGCTCCGCTGCAGTTCCTGCCGTCACGTGCACGCAAAAAATGTGAAAATACACGAGCACTAGTCAGCTTTTACCTTTTGCCCACTGACCGTTTAAGTGATCAACTCTGTTTACACTGATGGAACATGATGTTCTTCTGGAAAAACCCTCATCCCTGCACTTACAAGGATGATACTTTAAAACTTTTCTCTCACGTAATCCCCACAATCTGTACATTACATTTATGTTGGGTTTAATAGCATAATTTGAACCCAGTCCAAAAAAAAAAATCCCACTCTTGTGTTCTCATGTATTAAAATATCTGATGCTAACATCCCATTTCTTTTGATCCTAAGGACAGTAAAGCATTTGGTTATCATCTTTATAACCTAAGACCAAACATTAAAATAAAATGTATATTTGATCTGTGGAGAGGAAGTGTTAGCTCCTTAGTGCAACTAGAAGTGTAAAACACTTGTTCTATTGATCTTTGATGTACTGCCATTGTGAATAGGGCAAGCATATTGCGATCAAAGGTGTGGAAGTCGATGTTCTACTGCGTCAGGGTGGGATTAGGTACATTTTGAAGTGACGTCGCCACCTCGTTTGATTTCGTTCCCCCTATTTAGGGATCAGCTGACCCCACTGAGAATAGTTTTTCAATGCTCTCTTGAGTGCCCCAAACTGGTCAGGTAATTATTAGTTAAACAAATCAGAAACTACGGCAGACCACCAGTTTCTCTTTCGGTTTCAAGCATCCAGCATGCCGTGTTGAGTAAATTTTCATTGGTTTAGACCGTATAGCATATTGTGACGTTAGAAGTGATGGTGTTATTGTGTTACTGCTTTGATGTTTCTGCCCCAGTTGTGTTGGTTATGTTGCAGTGGCATATATGTGCAGCATCGATGGCATCTGGGAGGCCTGGGTTTCTTTGCTGGAATGTTACATCACTAAACTTGATTACTGATGGAATTATAAATGGACTGGTTTTCTTTTTTTTCTATTATGTAACTTACCTATGATCTTTGTGGCAAACTGGTACTTTACTGGTGTAAAATTAGCACTGCCATGTATTGAAGGTATCCTGGTTGAACATGCTAACCCACGCCTTTCTGCATGTCCTTCAGGCTTACATGCTAGTTATTTAGAGCACTTCAGATTAAAATACCTTTGTTGTATAATATGAAGGAAGTCTTGTGCAACAAGCATGCGTTAGTGTTGTATTCTAGGAAAGCTATCGTTTCTTTTTTACCGTAAACAGGTATTTCCGTCACACTAAATTTATCGTTGTGTAATGTTGCTTCAGTGGGTTTTTGATTCCTGCCAGATTTCATTGTACATCAGAAATGACATGTACACACACAGGAAACAACTCTGTTACTGTGGTGTACACACACACACACACACACACACACACACACACACAGAGCAGTTGCTCACATCCGGTCCCACTAGAGTGGCACATTCCAGGAAACCGCCCTCTGAAAGTGCCACCCATCTCTGAGAAACGTTCAAACCTTCCACACCTGATAGATATACGGTTAGATTTTTGCCACATCTAATTTACTCCTCCGTGGCAAGTACAATGCTTGACCTGCTCACCTTGCAGAGCATGAGTTGTATTGTCACACCAGGAGCATGTTTCCCATTCACACATCACGGTCACATAGTATCAGATATTATAGTAATAGGCATGTTATTACATCTGGAAGTGCAACAAAGTGGTACCCAGTTAGAGCACCTTGAAATAAGAGTTTAAATGTTTATCTACAACGTCAAAGATATTAACAAAATGGATATTACTCTTTAAATTGACACGTTTACAGTTTAATAAGTCTTGCTCTCACTTTAACTTCTTTGTCATTTGTCTGCATAAACAGTCAGCTGCTAGGTGCATCAAATGAAATTATTTTCCAAACAAAAGACGAGAGAAAACCTTTAAAGGAAGTTCGAAGCAGAAATGGGGGTTTTGTTTTAAAAATTCTAATATTTTAGCGGCTTAGACATACTAAGAGATTTAACAGTGAAAGGATCTGCAGAAAACAGAGACAATGGATTTGCTCACAAAAACTGAGATATATTTAAAAAACAAAAGTCCAAGCTAAAGATCGCAATATTTCCTGAAATGTAGTGAGTATAAGGTAAAGCTAGTTGTTTAATTCCTGTTTTAAATTGGCACGTAAATGATAAAACTGACATGTATGTAATGGGAAAAGGTGTCACTTCAATTAATCACAAATATGTTTTTTATTTATATTTGTAGTTTTTGTGTATAGTGAAGAGGATTGATTGAAATGACTTTTCCAGATCTTGGCCTTTTTCATGTCTAAGCTGATACAAGGGGGGGTGCATGGCCTCCCTTGATATAATATCACACGTATTTCTCGATATGAGGGTAATCCCTAACAAAGAGCCGTATTCATTTTCTTTTCCAGAATGCTAACTGAAGTTGGGTTTGATTCGGATTAGGTCTTCAACTGAATTGCAGTGAAGTGATACAGCCCTTATCGACAACTGTCGGCAACACTTTGCAGCTTTGTTCACTCGGTTCAAACTGGTGACTGGATAAGTGTCTAAATTGCATTTTTTTCCCCAGCTTTTCAAAAGATTGGTTTAGATCTGCTCTGCTGTTGAATAAAAACCCAACTAGTGCGCTGTTGAACCAGAGGGGAAGTGTCAATTGGCAGCTCCCTGCCAAACAGTTGGCTGCAGAAGTACATTAACACCAGGCTGTGAGCTAGGTAGGCTGGGTGAAGGAGAAGTGAGGCGCCTAAGGCCAATAACATGGATGTGTGAAGGCAACAGGACCCTAAAAAAATGACTTTCATAGGAATTATTAGCTTAATGTGGCAGAAATTGTTTCTGTGAGTTTCTTTGTACAACACTTCAATGGAGCCACTTGTCCCAACCTTTTGCATTTGTTTTAAGGCCCTGTCCAGACGAAGCTGGGTTTGGGAATATACAACAAGCTTCTTTTGTTGGTTAGGGGTCGGATACGTAATTAGTACCACATATGGAAGGATTTTTTTTTTTTGGGGGGGTGAAATGATCGGAATTGGGCCGTTCACAATGCCATGAAAAAGATCGATATTGGTCACATTATGGGCAAATATATCTGATTTGGGTCGCATTTCCCTGCAGTGTGAACGTAGCCTAAGTAACAAAGCTGTAGCAGTCAGAACTCTACTCTTTTCCACACAGCTGGGCAAAAGATGACATTCCCATAAACACTTGTTTGTGTTTCCTCGTGTATGTTTGTGTAGCACCACACTTTAAAAAGTTTGGTATGTCTGAGCACAGCACAGACATGCCAAACATCGTTTTTTTTTGGTTTCACAGCCAAACCCTTCTCTCTGGGATTGAACTTCATGACAAATCAGAATGAGTAGTTATTGTCGGGTTTGTATGCTCTTCGGCCGCTGGCGAGGAAACCTTGGTTTGTCAAAACCAAGGCTTTGATCAGCCGAACACTGTAGATGGGAGAAATGAATGCATTACCCTACTGCACAGCTGCAGAGTCAGAGTGGACTTGCATAAGAATTTGAGTTTATTGTGGACTTGAAGACTTCCAGGAAGACGATAGGTGTTGATCCTCTCTGCTTGCACCAGGCCACCGAGTAGGAGTGTGTGCATATGTGCGCTTTGATCCTAGGAGACACCAGGGAGAGAAGTTATCGTCCTGGGAGCAGTGTGTCACTTGGGTGAGAGTAAATATACCTACCAGCACCTTGAGAGCAACAGGACTTTTCTCTTGCTGACACAATATTATTCTGCTGTTCTTAACATACTCCTGAGAACACACACACTTATATACACAATCCCACCAGGCTTGTTTATGAGTGTGATTACATGCAGAACGTCCAGTTGTCCAGACCGCCTGCGATTGGATCCAGTGAGCTTCCTTGGTTATTTTTGTGATTACCGTAGATAAATCTAGTCTCTACTAGAGACGCACCAGTCTGGGTTTTGTAGCCGTTTTACAATCACTGTTTTTGTTGTTTTTGAAAAGCTTTGACATCCAGACAACAGTTTTAGACAATTCTGATTTCTCTTTAATATCTACATTGTCAGAAGATATAAGAAAAAGTTTGCTTGGTGCCTACTCTGACGGTAGCCATGCTCTTTGTTTGCTTTTAGTTGTTTCCTGTGGGTATAAGCTGCACGGCTTGGTCCCCACAGCCTAAATTCATCCTCTCATCAACAGACTGGAGCCCTTTTCACACATCAGTTAACATTCTTGTTAAGCTTCCTCTGTTTCCCGTTGGTGATTCACACAAACCAAACAGAGGTGGCTCAGTGTGGGATCACTGTGTTCCTGTACATACGAAGGCAGCATTGTATAATCCACCAAGTGACAGCAGTGACGCTGGTTTGCGTGTGCTGCTGCGCATCCCACCCTGCTTCACGCCAATTGGCACCGACCTTTCACACGACGGCAAACCTCGTTAGACACTTCAGGCCTGACTTGAACGTCTAATGCTAAAAGGTCTCAAGCCTCTTTAGGATCCAGAAGTTTAGGTGCTTGAGTATTTACCAGAGTTTTACTGGCTGTACTTAAATAGAGGTGCAGTGCAGGTGCTTAAAATGCTTAACATTGTCCCTTTTTTTTTTTTTTTTTTTTTACATCTGGAAATGTTTTCACTTTCATGCAACTTTATTCTTGCCAGCACCTTTTTTGTTCTTCCAAATTCATACATTCAAAATCTTGTAGAACTGATTCGGACTATGTCACGTGTCCAGTGTTTGAACTAGATGAGGAGTCTTTTAGGGGAGGAGATCTTGTTCTGGGATTGAAGTTCCCTCTGGATTCTGCCCTTTTCTTCTCTCTCGCTCCTCCCCTCGTTTTCCTGGAAAATGCTCCGGTCGGTTAGCTGGAAGAAGCACCGAGCGTCGACGAGAGACGCTGAGAAGCCAAATTGTTCATCTTACATCATGTCCTTCTCATTCTCTGTCGCACTTGTGCCTCCGTCTCCTCCTCCTCTTCCTCCTAAAGCACTTCTGTACTTTCCCCTCTTCTCCCTGTACAAGCTGTGTGTGTTTTCTCTCAGCTAAACACTAACCCAAGTGTGTGTTGCTATTTCAGGCCCTTCCAAAGCCACAAAGCAGACCCTACTTTCTTTTACTCTTTCTCTCCATTTTTCAGCTTTATGGTTCTGCTTTAGAGCCTAAAGAAGATGTTGGACTGTGATGACCTCTAGGAATAGTTGAGCAGCCTCTCAACCCTGCACCTACATATTTGGTGTTTGTTTGTTTAACCCCTCGTGGCACTCAGGTGATGCTCAGACTGTGAACGTTCTTGGCTCGTCCTGGACCGCTAGCAGGAGCAAGTCCTTTGAGGGAAGTTAGTCAGCAGCTGTAACATTTAAAGTTTTGCAATTACAACCGTAACCTAAAATGAACGGTACTGAAGCAAGTCCACCAAAAGTTATGTGCATCGCATTTTCTTAATTTCTTAAGTGAATTTCTCTAGTCTGTTCATCCTAGCCTCTTTATTCCTCTGAACTGTTTGTACTACATACCGTTAACCTGCAAATTAAATGATGATAAATTCATCTGGTGTCTGATTTTAACCAGGCAGTCTATACCAGAGTTGTCTTAATGCTTATGTGGGTGTCTGTAACTAATAAAAGGTTTTATTTAGCAGAAGAGAAGCTATATTTTTTTTATTCCTTAAGGAAGAGGCTAGTTTGTGCACGAAATATGCATTTATGTTTGCCTCATCATTGCTAACAAAGATGTCAGGAGCAGGAAATAAGAAGCAGAAAGAGGATGTGCTCTCCAGTAAGTACTTTAATACGTTTGTATCTTTGAAAGGAACTTAAAATGATTTTATCTCGTCAAACATTGGCAGCAAAAATTAACAAAACTTACCCGATTGAACGTCCTCTGTCCCCCTGCCTGCTTCATTTTCCTTCCTGTTGAGCTTTTTGTTTGCAGTAACGATGCAAAACATGTCTGCATGCCTTTTACATGCACACATTAACCTGTTCCTTCAAGGGTTTGGCAGTGAAAAGTATAGTTTCTACTACTAAATACCCATGTTTTTAGTTAACCACTCCAGTGAGAGGAGAAACTACTTGGTTGTACACTGACTGGTTTTTACTTTTATAAACTTTTATAAACGTGTTGAGGTTGGGTTTAACTTAAAGCTTAGTGTTGTGATGTAAAAGGACAGCGGTTTTCTGAAGTTACACAGTAAAACGTAGTGTTTTTATATTTATGTTTTTTACTTATCAAACAAACAATTTGAAGATTGGGTCTCATATTTTGGGGAACATCCTTTTTTTTCCCCCTTTCTACTGATTTTTGTCTCTGCTGTTCGTACTCCCCATCCTTTCTTTTTACGACAGCAGCAGATTTGTTTTCCACAATCTACTGCACCAACACATTCTTACTTTTTGTAAACATAGTAATTAAAACGTATACATAATAAAACATAACAATTTTTGCAAATAATGCTTTTACTCATACAGCTACAACCTTTAATATGCTCACTCTTTATGCTTGTTAGCCTAAAGTTAGCATGTTTATGCTCTGTTTTGATATGACTTGTTGATAATTTGGCTGGCAACATAATTCAGTGGAGTCTCTCTCACAGAAAACTACAGAAAGGTTTGTCGTCCCTTGTCCTTTTTCTTGGCACTTTGTTTTACATTTTTAGAAAATGAATGGCTAGTGTTTTACCTCTGTGTGCTGCTCCTGCTGCACTGAGGGCAGCAGGCAGGGCAGGCCACATCACTGTGAATGTCATTGTCAAGGGTGAAATATCAGGCTCAAAGGCTTAGATGTCAGATACCCAGATTTGATCAGCAAAATGCTGAACAAGCTGAATTTTTGTCACCTCGTCCTAATTATTGAAAAACGCTGTTCAGGGTCCGAAATTAACACTCGCCAGACGCCAAATGTGAGTACATTTTCTGTTTGGTGAGTAAATTTCAGAGGGCTAGCTGCCACATAGCGAATAAATGTTTGTACCAAATTATTGTTCGATCATCGTTTGGGTGGATGCTTCTTTGTTCGTCTGCCAGCAGCTCGTATGACAACAAACGCTCACGTACATAAACACTCGCACATGTCACACGAGAACGACAGCAACTACGTCATGTCTGTTTGCTAACAACTAGCGTTTAGCTTAGGCTACTTACATAGCGGGAATATGTGGAGATATTTAGCAGGAGTCAGTCAGAATTAATATTTTGGCCAGTAAAAAATATGCTTGGCCGGCTGATTATTTTAATTATTTATCTTTTTACATCTACCGGCCAACGTGGCCGGTGAATCAGGAAGTTAATTTCGGACACTAATGCATTAGACGCCGATACGATGCATGGGAATGGATCTGGACGCCACTAAAATAACATTTTATTAATTCTGAGTTATCACAGAAGCAACTAAACATAGTGTGTTTAAACCTTTAGTAACACAATTTTAACCGGTTTCTTAGTGATAGTTTTAGACTACTTAAATTAAGTTACAGTTGAGTTATTGATGAGCCGACTGGTTCACCTGACCCTTGTTCTGCTGGGGGTTCCTTCCTGTTAAAGGGGAGTCCTCCTCTCTGCTACATGCATTCTCAGGGGCTTGCTGCAAAGTTAATGACTCAATGCAATTGACTAGGTTTGCTTAGAAAAATCTTTTACCAGTTGCAATAATGAACTGTACTTGAATGCATGTTTTATAAAGAAGACTGAATTGTAATGTATACATTTGGATCTGTCTGTGTGATTGTATTGAACTGACTGGATGTTTCTGTATATAAATAGTTTTTTGTTATTGCTGTTTTTAAAGGATCTTGATACATTTGAGGTGAGTTGTGGGGCAATGGTGGCGCAGGACCTAGGGAGTTGTCAGCCTGTTCGACCACCAGCTCCGACCGTCTCAGTCGTTGTCTCTGGGTACAACTGTTCACCCACTTTGCCTGTAGGCAGTGGTCAGAGGGCCCGGTTTGCCCTCTGTGACACTTCAGTGCTACGGCACTAATGCAGTCTGCTTTGAACATTAGATGTACATTTTGAATCAGGATGCCTATTACATGATGGATAATTTAGCATGGCAGCCTCGCTTCTGTCAGTCCGTGAACGGGTGAGCGGCTGAATGTAGTGTAAAGCGCCTTGGAGTCCACTGGACCTGAGGAACTCTATACAATTTCAGGCCATTTTATCATTTACCGTATAGATAAACTGAACTGAAATACGCCGAATTCAATTACAGTAAGATGAAGGTTAATCACTAACTTGTTGAGCTTATGAGTTATTCTGTGTTTAAATGTGAAAAACTTGCCGTTTATAAAAATAAACTAAAGGTTAACTTTCCTCTTATTGCCATCTTTTTTGTCCCCATGTCTTTCCCTCCGTTTGACTCATTCTCAGTCTTCATCTAATATTGGCCTTATGAATTTTTAATGGACTTGTGGGAAGAACCCAGGCACTTTGGGATTTAGGCTCTGATTACCGTCGTCTTCCTGCCGATCACACCCACCTCTATCCTCCCTCATCACTCTTACTTTCTGTTTTAAAACTACTGGTCTTTATCATCCCTCGCTCAGCCTTCTCTTTCTGCCTTTTACTCCACTAAGGAGGTGAAGGATGAGACAAACGAGCTGTATGCTTGAGTACAAATGTATTTCAGGAAAATGCACATCTTAACTTTTTCGTGCCGTTATGACATCAGACAGTGACCTCACCTCCTTCAGCCATACACTCTCACAGTGTTCGTTTCCCACATATCCACGCTAAAGCTGACTGTGGTTAAAGTCGTACAGTGCCAGCCAGCTGCCGCTAATGGCTGTTCAGAGGCCCCGGCCTTGCCTTGTAAAAAAAAAAAAAAAAGCCCTGAGTCTGCAACTCTCCTGTTACTTTGGCACAGCCCTGTCAGTTGATTTGCTGCTGAGTCGGACTCGCAGCTCTGGGAATCTCTTCTCTCCTTGTCGATTTCTCACTCTAATACTTTGTCTGACTGTCTCTGCCTTCTTTCCCATCAGGGTTTGCCCTCTGTGACACTTCGGTGCTAAGGCGCTAATGCAGTCTGCTTCGGACATTAGATGTAAATTTTTAATCGGGATGCCTATTAAGTGCTAGATAATTTAGCACAAAAAGCTACATTTTGATTTGTCTTTGCTTAATCCAGCAGTTTAAAAACCCATAAATGTATAACTGAGATCCTCGTCATATTGGTTGTTTGAAAAGCTTTTAGCTTAGCATAAAGCTAGATGTTTTTACTTGTAGACTACAGCTATTAGTACTTAAACCCGAAGGATCTCCTCAACTGTTTAATTGTCTTTTACATCACAACCTATGAGCTGAAACTTTATATTATACTGGTATTGTCTGAAGTCATAATATTGGTTGTAAGTATAGTAGCTTTTTTTTTTTATTTGCTGAGGTCAGCCTCAAATTAAGGAGGATGTAACGCCTTTAATTCAATATGAAATCCAGGAAATTGCTGACATGTGAAAGACAAATCCAGCAACAAGGCAGGTTTACCCCATAGGACAGAAACAAGAATGTACTCAGGATGTGGCGGCATACAACTCTTAGTTTCACTTAGTTTTTTGGTTTGTAGATATTATTTTTCCCAGAAGTTGTATTAATGAAGTTACTCCTGTTTTCTTAAGCTTTTTTAAGGTTCATTTGTTGGACTTTGGCTACTTTTTCGCTTATTTTCTGGGCAGAAAATAACTATTGTTTTGTTAAGTGACGTTCTTTTGCCGTTAACTCTTTCTGTTCTTCATTCTGCTCCCTCCTGCGTTTGTTCTTTCACTTTCTTTCATCTTTTGTTGTTCCCACTTTGTGCTTTCGTTCCTCCTACTGTTGCTCTTTCTTTCGTTCTTTTGCTTTTCGTTTTACCCTCTCTCTTCTTCTTTTTGCCGTTCTTCTCCTGTACCCCTCCATTCTTTCGCTCTCTCGATTTCTCTTTCTCCCTCTCTCTCCTGCTGTTTTTACACTCCCGAGTGCCGCGCATAGCTGGAATAGCAACGGTATTCAAGATCGCAGAGAGGAAGAGAGTCATCTGCACTCTCAGAGGAGGGAAAGAGAGCGGGAATGAGAGATGGACAGAGTAAAGAAGAGAAGGGAGGGGGGGGGGTCTCAGCAATCTGACCTGGAATGACAACAGACTACCAGATGAGCTATGATCTCATCGCTCCCTTAATCCCCCTCCTTTCCTCCCTCCATCTTCCTTCCCTCCGTCCACCCCCCTCTAACTCTCCCTCTCACTGTTCTCCCACACTAACCATTGTCATACTTTCTTTCTTTCTTCCCACTCTTGTTTCCCAGACCTCCCTCCCCCATCTCTTATTCTCTCTCACTCTTCTCTCTGTTCTTTTGCTTGTCCTAGAGCTCACCCCATCTCGTCTTGCCTTCTTCTCTTTCACTCCAGCCCCTCCCTGCATCCTCCATCTCTTTGCTCGCTTTGCATTACTTTCTACCACCTGCCCCTCACTTGTCCCACTACACAATACACACACACACACACTAACACACACACACACTTCTTGACGCACTTTCTTTCTCTGTGTGGTGTCCCAGGGCAGAGATTAGGCGCTCCCCTATCGTCAGCCCTCCACGCCGGTTTCTACATTATTGATGCAGAGTCTATGCTTGTGTGTGTGTGTGTGTGTGTGTGTGTGTGTGTGTGTGTGTGTGTGTGTGTGTGTGTGTGTGTGTGTGTGTGTGTGTGTGTGTGTGTGTGTGTGTGTGTGTGTGTGCTGGGCTCGTGCATTCAGCCTGTAATGGCTATCTGGTGTCTCCCCCGGGGAGGGAGGGAGGCGGGTGAGGGAGGAGAGGAGCCAAACAGAGGGAGAGTGGAGGTCAGAGAGGTTAAGTGGGGCGGTGGGGGTTATGTCATGCTCTGCCGGCTCTTCCCCGCCGCTGCTGCTCTCCATCTCCTCCTCCTCATCCTGCCGTTCAGCCCAAAAGCACAGATTCCCAAAATTCCCGTCCTGAAGTTCTGCTCTGGGGTGCGCGAGGCTGATGAAACGGATCCGAGCGCGGGATAGTCGATCCAGTGTGAGTCAGGAGAGATCGTCGCGGGCTGGACCTCGGTCTGGAGGGAAGGACAAAGACACCTGTTCTCTCTCTCAACATTCCTCCAAACATAATCCTCACCATCTTTGTCTCACGCACACACACACACACACACACAGCTCGTGCAGCAAGGCTCGCTAAATTCATGTTTCACTTTGAACTTTGGGTTAAGGAGGACTTTTGTTTTCAGTAAAGAAAATTGGTGAGGGGGAAAAAAGGCAGCTCTGCTTTTATCTTGTTTGTTATTACTCTTTACACACAGCACTGAAAACTTTAAGGCTTTACTGAACCACTGCAGTCTTCCTATGCAGAGTCCTAAAGTCCACACAGAGGGTGATAATCTGCACATCGTTTAATCTCTTGGACAATTACCGTAAAATATGCATAATATTGCAAAGACATCAACTTTGATTGTTCTGACTTAACCTTTGTTAATCATAAACTGCTTTAGCATCTCAGCCATTAAAGATATACATAGACTGTGAGCATCGGGGGCAGTAAATGTTACCCAACAGGCTTAATATGTGCTTGGCGTGCAAACATTAAATGCACGGCTTTTATTTCCTTAAATATCTCATCCTGCTCCATACAGCTGGGAGAACACTGTGTTCGCTCCATGTCAGTCCCTCTGTCTTCTCATTAAAAGGACGTTAAATGGTGGAAACGATGAGATGGAATACGTGAACGTTTTTAAAACTGTAACTTTTCAGAACCTTGGAATAGCTTGATACCAGAGACTGCCTCGTGCCTCTTGTCAGCAGGTGGTCCAAGCTTTGAACTCTTTCATCATCGATCCGTGTGTACAATCTCCTCATCTGTTTTACACAAACTATTCACAAAAACCCTGAAATGTGGCCAAGTTTAACTGAATCCACCATGTGTTAAAGATCCCTAAATAGCGGATTGCACTAATTGAGGCTATCGGGAAAAATAAGTGAGCTGGCCCAACTATAGTGTGACAGGTCCCTTATTGTGAATTCAACAGCCTGGATTAATAAATCTGTTTAAACCCACAGCAACGGGCCGGTTTCAAAATTTGCATCCTGTTATCCATTATTAAAGTACCCTTGAAAAGTTTAATTTTTATGTATGATAGTTTAAGAACATTGCTTAGAAATGAACGTCTGGAGGTAAATAATCTTTCTTATTCTATGCTATAAAAAAATAATTAAAAAAGCAACTTTCAAGTCACTATTCAGCTAAAGGCTTAAAATGTAAACGTGCTGAGTGTGAGTACTACAGCATTTCCTGTCGGCCCCTTTCCTACACAGGTTGACTTTGCACCACTGTAAATGGTCCCCTTCAGGCCATCAGATGTAACGCGCCTTTTAACACGTTTCTGGATTAGCTTAATTTTCCATCTTTAAACACCACATCCTGTCCAACTTTCACCGGGAGCCTGTAGACAAATTTCCATCTCTTCCTCCCCACACACATTAAAGGAAGGTGTTGATTGTTCTCTCTGTGCTGCACAGAAAAACACTTGAACATGTGCCCTCTTTGATTTACAGCTTTGTGATGAGTTATAGAAGGTACACAACATCCTGGCACGTGTTTGCACACCTGAGCTGTGTGCTCGTAGCGCTGCTTTTGATTTGCAGGGTGGCTGATGGCGGGAACTCATCAGGGCTCCCATTTATTTTTAGGGACACACATGCAATTAAATAACATAGTTTCAACAGTGGAACTGGATTGCTTTGCCAAGCATTTCTCATGCAATGTATTCAGTGCATAATGATTCTATGCAAATATTTTGGTAATTAAAGGGCATTGCATGTACCGCAGGAATTTAAAGGCTCAATCATTTAATTTGGATCCTTGCTTGTTTTGTACATCAACAGAAATCATATTTTAGGGTTGAAGTATTCAGAATTTAATTGGAGTATTTTTGCTCAAAACGTTAATTATACTTCCACCATGTCCATGTCTGTTTTAAATAAAAAAAGGAAATTCAAAATGTCCATCTTTTCAAGTAGAATCCTTTTAGAATGATCCTTTACCAAACTTTTACATTTCCAAAAGGTGGCCGGCATTTCCAAATCAACCGCTTTCCATCACAGGCTAAAAGCTCAAAAGGATCCAACAGCAAATTTGCTGTAATTCATTTTAAGCGTCTTCTCTGTCGATTTCTGGCTTGCCGAATGAATCCCATGTCTCAACACTTGTCCTAGAAAATTCACTTCTATTCACAAGGCTTCTGAGACCTCTGCTTCCTCTGACTTAATTTTAAACACCTCACTAATACTGCGTATTTTTCACTCAAACAGATTCTTCACAGAAAAGCAGGGCTGTTGCTGCGACTTGGCAGGGCTTCACTGTGGTTTGTGTACCTTGGTTTAGTAAAAGGGATCTCCGACACTAATTAGGGGCAATCAAACTAGTTATTAAGTGATTTCTTGGTGCATCTTTCATTTTTATGTAAGAACTTCTTGGCACTCATTGCCTTTTATTGAACAGTAATTTGACAGGAAAGAGGGTGGAGAGGGAGAAGGGGAAGACACGCAGCAACTGGCCCAAGACTGGGAGTCAAACCCAGGACCACTTGGTGCGCCTGCTCCACCAGCCGAGCCACTGAGGGTTCCCTGCACCTTTAATCATTAAATTATTTGATAAACACTAAAAATTACGTTGCAAAGCAATCATATATCTGTCTGGTGTATTTCATAAAGCCACTATTTTAGGTGCTTTTTAATTTCTTTTAACCGAAGATTAAGTCCGTACAGCAACATGTTTTTGGGGATTGGCCTCATTTAAGATCATTGATTTGTGCCGATGCAACTTTGTGAACATTTCACACCGACTTTCCTCTGCAGACCAGAGGAAAGGTTGCTGTCGGATTCTCTTACAGTTCAGCATCTTGCAAAAAAAAATCTTGGGTGCTTTTCCCTCACTTTCAGTGCTTCCTCTGACAAAGTCGAAACGAATTCCTGCAGATGGATCCTCCCTGACTTAAATATGCACAAAAGGCCAACAAACTGCTCAGCGTCTGCATATAACGGCTGAAAACCCGGGAAGCTGTTTTCCATCTCACATTCATCTGGTGTTTGTTTGAGAAGCTCTGCTTATTTATTTCTTTTCTCGCAGCTCCCTGCTTTACATGCAGACAGTTACGCATCCGACACAGTCATCCCGTGTTGGCCAGCAAGCGGCTTCAGTGGAGCAGCTGTCTTGTTTTAACAGCAACACGTCAGGCTTAGTGGCGAAGATGTGGTCAGCAATCTTCATTTATTCATTTCAGCCAGATGGAGACATGACCAGTCACTTCGCTTTGAGTCCATCTTACGCACTCGTCCAACTCCGATGTTGTTGTTGTTGTAAACATATAATTGTTCTGTCTCCTTTTCTGTGTTGAAGTCCTTGCAGGAAAATGTGTTCATGATGCTCAGCGCCTCGTTTGATTTGTGCCTCCTGATTTAATGTAAATGTAAAACAGGAGGAGGAGGAGGAGGGTGAGAAAAGGGAAAAAAAGGAAACAAAGTGACTTTGTCATTTACATGTTAACTGCCACCTACATATGCAGCCCTGGAAAGTCTCGGAAACTACAGACACAGATGACAGTTTGACTTTTTTTTGCAGCAGTGTTACTCGTCAGGGCAAAGATCCATAGTTTAAGTCAAGGGGCACCTTGTTGTAGCTGTAGCTGCTACGGTGGGCATTTTATGCAATGCAAATAAAGCTTTCCATAATTTTAGGTTGGAAAACGTGTAGGCATCTCATACATAATTTGAGTAACATCTGAAATCTTTATTTTCTATCACAAAATGACTTCTAAGTAGGCGGATGTGATTCATTGACCGTGCTTTGCTGGTAGATCACTGTGGAGGGAAAGCACAACATAACCATGATGAGAAATGGATGCTATCTGAGTAGGAAAGGATGAAGTAGTGAAACTTTTTTTGTACACACGACAGTTTGCCATCAGCCTCATTTGGTGTTATGCAACAGCGCCTAAATGAGGAGGGCAGAGGAGATTATCAGGGCTATCCATCTCTGCTGCAGGCCGTCATCCAGAGAGACCACTGACACGCCTGAACATCCATAATCTGATGATTTGTCCTGTTTACCCAATCCCAGCCCATCCATCTCTTTTCTATTCTGCTCACATGTGCATGCTCTGAGCTTACACTACAAAACAACATATAGCGTCATTATTAATCATTTCCTGGCTTTGAAAAGTAAATATATAATTATCCCAACCAAATTCAACAATTGAAACCCAGTTGACCACAGAAAAAACGACTGTGATAAATTATATGGAGGCTCATCTTTGTCCCTATCGTGTCTATTTAGCTCTGGAACGATGGTGAGGATTATAGTTTCATTAACTTCTGGTATTCCTCAGCTAAATATGTACATGTGATGAAGTATTATTACTAATCATATAATGATATATAAGACTCCTCACATCAGTAGCTCTGGTGAAGATGTATAAAAAGCTGTAAAAAAAATCTTTCATCTTTCATTGCAGTGGCTGAAAATCCAACCTTTCATTTGAGTGAGTTTATTTACTCAGGGACACCGCTTAGTCTACTCGGTACATCCAGTAAATCGTGTCTTTGACGGCTCTCTTTTGCATCGATCTCTGTACATTGTCCAGACATTGTCCTGTACATTGTCAAAGACTCCTGTCCTTTACACTTTTCTCTCAGCTCCCTTCTCAGCTTTGTCTGCTGAAACGTTTCTGTCTTGATGGAAGAGAAGAAGGCCCGCAGCATCACAGGTCCTCCACTTTACCCAACATTAAGGATGGGCGCTTTTCCATATATTTAGCCCTTGCTTCGCATTAAACCCACCTGGAACGTTTGTCACGAAAAGCTCGATCTTTATCTCATCGGACCAAAGCAAACTGACTTTGTGTGGGTCCAGATAAACGTGGTAGCCTTGTTTGTCACAGTTTCAGTTATTTAAACCTTTTAATTATTTCTCTGGCAGTAGATGTGTGCAAGTTTAGGCAAGTAACTACTGTCTATACCAATGGTCTCAAACTCAAATCCTCGAGGGCCGGAGTCCTGCAACTTTTAGATGTGTCCGTTTCTACAAACCTGAATCAAATGGCGCTCCTGTTTGCCAAGGAATTAAGAGGAAGAAAAGATCCTGTGTCATAGTTCACTCCCAAAAGTATCCCATTGTCGCCGAGCGCTCTACCTTTCCTCGTCAACTAGCAGAAGGAAGGCCAAGGTGCGCCTTCTACTTGGTGCTCTTTCTACAAAATAATACACGAAACCTAAATCTGTTCATTTCTGTACGCTCAATCAGCGGTTCTCTGTGGTTGTGACAAGCTAACAAACTAAAATATTCGATTTCTAATCAGATAGTTAAGCCACGGACTTTTAGGTGATCAAAACATAGGATATATTTCTGGGAATTTCATAACTTAACCATGTGGCGAAAGTTCTTCCTGTAACACGTAGCTGTGGAGCGTACTTTCGCCTGGTGTAAGTTTCCGCTTTTTAAAGCACACATGTATGCTGCGCCGCTTACGTCATGTGCCCAGTGTATTTACTGCTTAAAACCACTGGTCTATAGAGTTTCTTGCCATCCACCTTACTTGAACAGTGTATTTCCCATTTTGCAGAGTTATTGGCCCCCCTCCTGCCTGTCATGTTTATGCTTCAGGGCAACAAAGCCATTGATTAGTAAATAAAGCCTCCAAGGTTAAAAATTACCACCAGTAACTTTCTTTTTTTTTCTTGCTATTTTTTTTATTCCCTACTGAATAAATGTCAAATAAAACGTTCACTGTGAGGTTCTGCTACTGCAATAAGTGATGAATTTATTTGAGTTTTTTTTTTTTTTTTTTTACTCCTCTTTACCAAAGGTGTCAACAGGTTTGGACGATGCTTTAATGCAAATTAACCCTGTTGCTCGTTCTCTCGTGTGATGCTTTTTGCAACCAAAACAAGTATCCCTATGTGTTGCAGATTACATGCAAGCTAGCGAGGTTATGTTTCTTATCGGAGCCAGCCTTGTCATTCTCATCTCTGAGCCATCGGTGTGACTGTAGCTAAAATAAAATCCAGTCCAGGCAAAATTTGGCAATATACTACACTCCAATAGTTTGTTTTGCTTAGTCGTGTCAGATTTATTGACCACCCAGGCAACAGAATGTTAGTGGGAGACTTGCACAAACATTTTTAAACACACGCAACGGCACATAAACTCTTTCAGGCTCGTACATTTGGGTGCACACATGCTCATGAAAACAGTCATATACCCTCGCCTACGGTCTCATTCTGCGCCTCCAGCTCTGTGTTTCCTTCGAGCGGAGGGTGGAGAGAGAGAGAGAGAGAGAGAGAGAGAGAGATGGAGGGATAGACAAGAGGAATGACTGGACATGTTGTTTTCCTCCGGTCAGGGGAAAGAGTGATTGCATGAGAGAGGAAAGAGGTGGAGGAGAGGTGGAAAGGTTTTTCGAGCACCTAACCCTTCCATAAAGCCCACTTACACAACGACTTTCGGTTGTACTTTCAGAGTGCGTTCGTGTTTCCTGCAAAGAGCTGCTGTGGCGAGACGCTGACCTAATGACAGTGTGGGGAAGTGGTTTGGAAAAGTCGATGCGAGTCGTGATTAAGACAAACGCAGAGCTGCGCAGCCTGGTTGCAGGATGCCACGGTGCCTTTTTTTCTTTGTTAATTTCTCTGTTTACTTTCTAGAAGCTTTGCATTTTTCTGCCCGTTAACCTCAGTTGAAGCGCGCGCTCGTGTTGCGTAACGGAGCTACATCGGATCAGGTGGTGACACCAACAGGAAGTGCCGCGCCGCGAGTTTGACCCCACATTATGACTCTGAAAGTTCGCTTTGATAGCTTGTAATACTTCAAATGAAAGTTTATTTAAGACCGCTGGTAAAGCAGCAAAACAATCTGCGTAACCGATATGAGTTGTTTCTGCTTTAATATTCCTGGATTTCATACGTTGATGCAAAAGTAACAATTTGTGATGCAACTTGCAAGATTTCCGTTGATGATGATTGACACAGATTAGTAGTTTTTATTCCTCTTTACGTCTAACGATACAATTTCAGTTCAGACATTTAAAGTACAGTTCATGTTTACAGCTCTTTGTAGAGCTGCGTATTAGGAAAGCGTTATTGTTGAATATTGCAGTGACAACAGTTGCAGTTAATGCACATTTCTTCACTTTTTAATCGTGATGTCCCCACAACTCTCTGTAAACTTTAGCATCTAAAATGAAAGTCTGTGCAGCAGGCTAGATATATTACTGATTAAAAATACATTAACTCGCCAAATATTGGATCCAAGCAGTGTTTTGTGATTGTCATATTGCAGCCTCTTAATAATGCAATATATTGTGCAGCTCCAGTTCTCTGAATTTTTGTCACTCTCGTGTCCACAGCGAATGAAAAATCAGAACGGTGCAATGCCAAAGGAGGAGCTACAATACAGACGGAAATGTGAAAATAAATAAAGCAGTCTAATCCTAAAAGCAATAGGGAAATTGTTGCTTGGATAAATTTAGATGCATCACAACCGGAGGGCTGAAATTAGCAGAGGATTTTGGGCCTTTGGGGTCAAAGAGAAATAAGATGATGTTTAAAAACTGTTGGGAATTAATGATTTGCACTTGGGTTGAATTCAAGAACAGCGGTTACCAAACTGTTCAGCCTAAAGTAACAGCGAGAGAAACTCATGACAAGATTAGACAAAATAAAATAATGTTGATACATCCTTTTATTACCAGCTAAATTATTTTTTTATTGATGCAATGCACTAGAGGAAGTTATGTGTACAGTAACATCTCCATTGTCCGCCTGCAGCTTGAATCTTTCTCAAACCTCACCGTTATTGTTTAAAAAACCCCTTCGGGGATCACCGTCCCCACGCGTCTTACACTCATGGTTTCAGGCAATGTTCAAGTCACCCCAACTAACCCTTTGCTCTGCCTGTGGCAGGGTTTGCCTTTCCAGAATGGGCCTACAAGCCAGAGTCCAGCCCGGGGTCCAGGCAGATCCAGCTGTGGCACTTCATCCTGGAGCTGCTGAGGAAAGAGGAGTACCACGACGTCATCGCGTGGCAAGGGGACTACGGAGAGTTTGTCATCAAGGACCCGGACGAGGTGGCCCGGCTGTGGGGGGCAAGGAAGTGCAAACCACAGATGAACTACGACAAGCTCAGCAGGGCACTGAGGTAGGCTGGTCTGAGAGGGTTTGTGGGAGAGAAGCTTTGACTGCATTTCACTGTTTTTCCATCTGATTTTTGTGCAGTTTAACAATCCTGATTATGTTCAAGGTCAGAGAACCTCTTAGACTGGTATAGCCTCACAGACTTCGCAATCTGCAGCCGATAAAGTGCCATCAAGGGACTAGAAACCGTCTTTCCTGCTTAGGATAGCCACGTTTTATTATTGTAAATGCACTTTGAATAAAAAAAAAACCTACCTGGATTTAAGTTAGGTCAGGTATAGCATCCCCGCACAAATGAGTAAGCATGTCAGAAAGGTTCTTTGTGAATGTCTCTTTCTTTTAGACCTTGTTCTCTAAGTTTCTAGCATAGATTCAGATGTAGATTTTTAGTTTTGTCATTGCCCATGACGTTTAGTAATGAGCAGCCACTAATAGCCAAGATGGGAAATGTGTTACTTTCATTGGGCTGCAGAGGAAACCAACAATGGCATGGCTGCTGTGGTGACTAGAGATGCACTAATCAGTCGGAATCAACCAAATTGTTCTGATCATTGACTGAAAAAATAAATTGTTCCCTTTCATTAAATGCATGCAAATTCAGAAAGGGTGGGCACACTTTATTGCATGTTTTCTAGGTTGATAAAAATGAGTCAAAGGTGAAGACAAATGCGTTGCTGCATAAATCTGGATAACCTTGTAATTACCTCCTTTTCTGTGTGATTAAAACTTCTACCTCTTTTAAGATGCTGCAGCACAGACCACAAATAAAGCCAGAAACCGGTATCGGCCAATAAAAGCTACAGCAAAGAGTGATCGGTGCAATAACAGAGTAAACTGGTTCCAGCTTATAAAATTTGGATAAGTGGACAAAGAGAAAAATGGCTTCTTTTAAAAGTTGCCAACTGGTAGATATTTTTTAGGAGTATCAGAGTGAAAAGTACTAAAAGTTTTTTTCTGTCAGTGCAGAGGTTTGTGAATGTGGGTTAATGTTGTCAGTCAGTCGTATCACTTCCCCCTCCTTGATCTTAAATTGTGGCTAAATCCCTGCCCTCGTGTTGACGAATAAAAAGAAATAACCTCATTGGCACGACAGGATAAATTTAGCTGCTGTTATTCTCCAATTAGTGTTAAAGCACTAACTCAGTAGGCCAATAAGGCCTTTACACCTTTTGGTTCAGGTTTTATCCACAGACACCTACTCTGCCAAGTCCATTAGTGTATTACAGGGATGTCCTCAGTTTGAAGCTCACAGAGTTGCTTTTTTAGCCGTTTCTTAGGGTGAAACACGGTCCTTATATATTAATCTGTATTAGATAAACCTCTCCTTATGATAACACTAGGTCCAAACCTCATAGAATTGTGGTATTTTACACAAAATGTGTAAAATCTATAACATGACCAATGATTGTTAAAGGAGAAACTATAATTTCTACTGCTGCTTAAATAAAAGTATTGATTATTACCGGTAGAATATCGCTAAAAATGTAATTACATTTAGATTTAGCCAAAAACAAAGATCACATATCTCTAAATGTATTCACAACTTTTAGATAAATCGGTCAGTTGTACATTTTTACAAACAACAAAGTCGTTTCTTTTTTTGTTTGTCTGTGCTAAGTTTTTTTTTTTTTCACGTGCTTCATGTCCGTTTGAGCCGAACCCTCGAACTGAACCCTGAGGAACTCCTCTCATCCCGATCCCAGCAGCTCACATCACGTCTCATTCACTGCCTCTTTAGCCCCCGACTCCTCGCGTCTTCATAAAGACGGCCGAGATTAGGGTTAAGCACTTTAAAGAAAGCCACATAAGGGAGGGAATGCATGGGATTGCTTCATGGCACATCTTAAATACGCTCATTTACTGGTGAGATTAGGACGATGTCCGTTACGGGCGGGATCCCATGAGGACAGCCAGCATTAAAAGGGATTACTTATTTCTGGCCACATTTAACAGCACACTTATTGAGACATGCAATCTGGATTTAAAAGAATATGGCCAAGGTAGTTGTTGTCTGGCTTTGTATTTATAGCATGGCCATCCTTTGGAAGCTTGAGTAGATTTGGAGCTTAGGACTCAGTAAGTGCTTATATATAGTGGGTCTTAGTGCTCTCTGATGAACCAGCCTTGGAGGCTGATTACCAGCTAGTTCTTCCTGCAGTCGCGTCCTCGGCTCCCCCCCTGAGGGCCAGGTCGTCCATTTTGGCGTCCATATATTAGTTGGTGTCACTTCAGGATTAGAGACAGATCAGTGGACAAGACACTGCACACTCGACACCACAGCTGCCCTCACTGCAAGAATGACTCCTCTCTAGACATCGGTAGCGAAGTAAAGATTGATGAAGTCATAAGGGGAGCAAACAATCACACATGTGCACGGTAACCGTCCCCATATGGAGCAAACTGCTGGAGAGCAGGCCTCCTTGTGGCCCTCATATGGAGAAAACCTGCAGTCGGCTAATAATGGAGCCCGCAGTCAGCATGTGGCAGCGGGCCTACACACACGAACACACACTTGAAAAGGCCTGCTTGTTTTGAAGTGTTCCTTTTATCACTCAGCCTTTGTAATTATTATTTTTACCCCGGTGTTCCTATTCTTTTCTGCCTGCCGTGCACATGGTGGAAATTCCCTTAATCAGGGCGCCTTCATTGTGTGCGGACATGTGCGTATGTGCCGGCTTTCCGCTGAGGGGACGCAGCCTCGGCCCATGCGTCATCCTGGCCTCCCGCTCCCACGGCTGCTGTGAAATTCCCACTCCTGTTGAGAGGATTACACTCAAACAGGGCGAGTGTGTGTTTGTGTACAGGAGTGCGCTTGGGGAAGAGGCGGACGTTGAGAAGTTCGAAGTCCCTTTTCAGCTTTTCTTGGTGAATTAAAGTGATTACGGCGCCTCCTTCGTGTCTCCTGGACTTATCCTCCCCTCCTAGCTCAACACCCAACAACGTTTCACTGAAATTACAGCTGCCAGTCTTTTGGGGGTGTTTCCCCACCAGCGTTGGCCTTTCTTCTTTGCAAAGTAGCTCAAGCTCAGCCCGAGTGGATGAAATGCATCTGTGAACATCCATTTTAATGAATTGGCTCCAGATTGTCAATAGCATGTAGGTCTGGACCCTGATTGTGCTGTTCTCGTCTTCAATTACACTTTGATCCATTGTAGCTCTGGTTGTGGGTTTAGAGGCGTTTAGGTTGCTGCTGAAAGGTGAACCTCAGGCCCAGTCTGTAGTCTTTTTTGCTTCCTCTTAAGAGGTTTATATTCCTGTATTGTTCTTTAACTCCGTCCATCTTCTCATTTCTTACCAGCTTCCCTATCTCTACTAAAGAGAAACACCCCACAGTATGACGCTACCACCCCCACGTCTCACAGGGGTGACGTTGTGCTCTGGGTGTTGGTTTTTCCACCAAAGCTGAAAGTTCAATTTGAATCTCATCTAATCAGAGCGCCACCTTCCCAGTGTTTGATGTCTCCCCACATGGGTCGTGGCAAACTGCTTGTCCCACCTGAGCGGTGAATCTCTGCAGCTCCTCTAGGGTTACCGTGGTCCTCTTGGCTGTTTGTCTAACTAATGTTCTTCTTGTCTGATTAGTCCGTTCAGGTCATGTCTTGGTAGTTTTTGCATTTGTGCCACACTCTTTTTCTTTTTCCAGATGATCTGTGTGCGATGTTCGAAGCTTGTGAACTTCTTTTACGACTTGATCCAGCTTCAGACCTCTCCACAACTTTCTCCCTGTCTTCAGGATGCAGTTTGTTCACTAACAAACCTTTGAGGCCTTCATTGAACTGCTGTATTTACGCTGAGATTAAATTATATAATCGTTATAGACTTATTAACGTAATTGGGTTAACAAGGCTTTATTTAGGAGTATCAGTGCTAATAACACTTCCGATTTCTGTTTGTGAAGCTGATTTTGCACACATTTCTTACCTTCCACTTTACAAATATATGCTCCTTTGTGTTGGTCTGTCACAAAATCCCAACACTATACATTTAAATTTGTAGTTGTAATGTAAAAAAGAAAAGCGTACGGACGGCACTGTCCTGTCTTGGTGTAGAAAGTCAGATTTAAAGCAATCAGATGTCCCAGATCCATATAAACACCTCTACTCTTCCTCGCCTACTTGTTTTAACTTTTCTAAAGGTTTAAAGCCAATTTTGCTAATTAATCAAGAGATAAGCATAATCTAACTCTCAGCTAGAGTTTTATCTGTGGTCTCTTAAAGGAAATGGAAAAGAAGGACCTGTTTTTTTCACCTATTACTCCTTGCATCACTTTCAGCTCCCATGAACCAGAATGGCTGCAATGAGCCAAGCATGGTGGGGGTAAATGAAGCCTGTTACCAATCATGCATTGCAGAGTGCTGGCCTAATGAGTGTAATCACGCTAAGAGGTCCCAGCTCCCTTAGACCCCCAGACCTCCGTGTCGGCCAGTCAGCAGCCGCCGTTTGTTCGGTGGTCAGGGGTCACGGCGACTGCCACGCACAGCTGGTAAAGATTACCAACACGGCTCATGCCCTCCATCGTGTACACAAACGCACCATTGTACAGGCTGTGGCCCGAGCAGGCTTTCCTTACACACAATCGGTTCTTTTCCAGCATTTATTCAATTGATGGGCCACCACTCAAGAACTTCGCGGCGTGTTATACGAGGGCGAAGCGATGCCTATTTTCAAACTGCTGCCTCTCAATCCGCTTAGTTCAAACCCGAGTGACCACATTTACAAAACACGCTGCAGGAAATGCTGCTGCATGTGCACCCTTTAACCACGCTGGTGGGGCCTGTTTACGGGTCAGAGGTTCTCTGTGTCGCTGCCGTGCATTCAGTGGAAGCACCCAGCGCCAGAGAGAAACGGCAGGGACCGAACCACGGCGTGACTTTGTGTGACTTTGTGTTTTATGCGCATGCATTGTTCAACCATTGTCTCTATCTGCAGCATGTATGCATTCAGCTTCCATGAGTTCTGTGCGTTTGTCTTTGTCCCCGGCTCAATGGGGTCTCTGTTTTCTGCCCTGCGCCCACAGGAGCGTGTGACTGGTCCAAGCCGAGCCTGACCAGATCCCTTTCTTCAGCAGAAACACATGCACATGGATGTCAGTGTATCAAATATATTTAGATCAGTGCACGCACACGTACAGAGCATGCAACATCTTCACAAATCAAACCCCCAACCCAGCCCACATGTTCACACAAACACTTTTAATTTCCTTTCCCACTCGGTAAACACCGTTACACGAAGGCTTTTGACGTGCTCGACTTGTTCACACAAACACACACCTGAGTATGAGCAGCTGGTGTGTGTGTGTGTGTGTGTGTGTGTGTGTGTGTGTGTGTGTGTGTGTGTGTGTGTGTGTGTGTGTGTGTGTGTGTGTGTGTGTGTGTGTGTGTGCATATGTGTTGAGGTAGATCTGGCTGGGATGTGAGTGTTTGAGTTTCTGCAACAGCCAATGCTGACGAAAGAGGCAGAAAATAAACAAAGGACGCATGGGGAGTATTTTAATCCTGACTTCCTGTCACAGTCAGCCCCTATTTACAGCCCAACAATGGCCAAGGCACAGCCTGTCCACGAGCACGCAAAGCGGGGCTGACGCCGTTCGTTTTCAGAGGATGAAACGTGTCGGTTCGTGTGTTATGTGTGGAATAACGCTGAAGAAGAGCTAGACGAGACAGAATATTAATGGTTATTAAATAAAGTTGGTCTTTGAGAGGATGCTTTTTCACTGGCATTGCCATAGTCATGATGAAGCGATGCTTCATCATGACTTCTTCATCTTCTCCACAAACCACAATACAAGATGAACACAAGTTGGCTTTTACCAAAATCTGTTAGTTGGGTCAAATATTTCTTGTCTGAGATCTCTATAATGTTTCCGGTTTTTTAAAGCTACTGGCCAGATCCTTCTGGAATATTACACCAAGTTCAGTTTAGATATGTTTTGTGACCTTTACAACATTTTATGGTCAGTTTTTTTAGAGTTTTCTGTTGCAGTTTGTCTATAACGGTTAATGTGTTCAAGATAAAACCTTCCCTCCAAACAACAGACGTTCATTCTCACATGCCTCTGGTGGCATCACAAAACTCACATCTATTTTTCTATTTCCCTTGTTTTTGTCTTCTTTTAGTTGTATTTTTAAAATCATATTCATCCTTAAATGCAACACAACTGACTTGCATGCAAGATCAGTTAATTGGTTTCCATAATATTTGAACACTATTGAATTGAGGTAGTACTGCAGGCCAGTCAATCTGTCAAAAATCGCTTGTCTGCCATTGTGCTTCGTTTGAACTCAGAATAACTATAGAGGTAGCTCAGGGTAACATGAGCCACTCTAACTATAAGCTTTGTCAAAAAGGAAAGTTTTGAGATTAGTCTTAAAAGTAGACGGGGTGTCTGCCTCACGGACCTAAACTGGGAGTTGGTTCCACAGGAGAGGAGCCTGATAGCTAAAGGATCTGCCTCCCATTCTACTTTTAGAGACTCTAGGAACCACCAGCAGACCTGCAGTCTGAGAGCAAAGAGCTCTGTTAGGAACATACGGGGTAATCAGAGCTCTGATATATGATGGAGCTTGATTATTAAGGGCTTTAAATGCGAGAAGGAGAATTTTAAATTCTATTCTTGATTTTAACAAGAAGCCAATGAAGGGAAGCTAAAATTGGAGAAATATGATCCCTCTGGTTGATTTCCATCAGAACTCTTGCTGCAGCATTTACACAATTACATAACTGGAAACTTAAACAGCCGACTGACTTCTCAAAATGTTACCCTGTTAAAGCTTATTTTAGGCATAGATCCTCTGAGCCACAACCTAATGAGACAAAATATCTGAAAATGGTAACAGTGATGTTTGTAAAATTAAAATTTAGTTCCTCTCATAAGTTTAGGGCATATTTAGTTGTGCCCATGTGTATAGTTGCGTACGCTACTTCAATGCAATAGAAGATCCAAAGCATATGTGATAATAAAAACTGTCTTTAAACGTAATTAATGTGCAGTTTAAAGTGTCGGTGTTCATGTAATTTAGATCCAGCTCTGCTTTGATCCTCACATTTGAACTTGATGTGCGTTTCTGTAATTGCATCCTCATGCCTGGAATCAGTCACAGTAAACAGTGAGTTAATAGAAAAGCCCTTCTGTGTTTGCTCGGATCTTTACTTTGACTGATTGTCCGGTTTATAGTTTTAGTCGAGCACGGCGTGAATTAAAGAAGCAGGGGATGCGTGTGAGGGGCCACTCACGCAGGATTCTGAATGTTTCTGAATGACGCAGCGCTGAGGATGTTGGAGGTGTGTGTGAGTGTCTGTGTATGCATGCAGGGCAAGTTTGGTGGGCAGCTAAACACAGGCACTCAAAGAATCCCTTTCTTCTCTTTTGAAGTGAGTTCAAATGCTCTTCAAAGGCCGTCTGGCCGTATGACGGCGCAGGAATTGGGAAGGGGGGGTCAGCATGTGCTCCAGACTCAGGATCAGTTGCTGCTACGTACGTTGTTGTCAGCTTCCAGCTTTGGATCTCAGCATACTTCACCTCGCGGGTCTTTGCTCCTTTTCTTTATCTGTTTAGCTCTATTGCAGAAGATCCCAACTTTGATTCAGACCCATATTTTCTGGAATAATGTCTACAACAAGCAGGGAACTTATCTAAGAGAAAGCCAGGGGATGTTGCTGAACTGTAGAATCAGCCTCAAGTGTCTTTCTATAAATTTCCATATAGAAAACGATATATTTTTTTTATCTCTTAAAGCAGGTATCTTTTTGTCCCTCCTTTAAACATCCCAGATTTGGGTTTTTGTCCAAGTAGAATCAGGATATTTGATCTAAGTGTTTGATTTTATTAGCTCTGATTCATGAATGTTGTCATTTCACCGCCAACATTTTGTAGTCTTGCAGTTTTCTGTACTTGATGAAAAGGAACAATCCGCCACAGGACTTTTCTGATTCATGTTGCGTCAGTTCTTACCCACCTTAGGCACTTCTCTTGCCTGCTTTGACAACCAACAATTTTAAGTTGATTTTTCTATGACCTGCTTGTAATTTCCTGCAGGTAAAAATGGTTATAATGGTGAGGACTCATACCTCCCTGCAACATGTCGCTCAGATTTATTTTGGTTTGATCAGGGGTCATAATCTCTCCTATTTCGTACGTGTCAACCGGACCGTACTGAGATCAGAACCGCAGTCAATGTTTACTGAAATTATATGTGAGATCTTAAGCATTTGAAGAATTATAGAGGTAAATAATCACAGAAATGCTAAGTACAAAGATAGACAAACTAACATACAGTAGTAAAGTAGATGGCTATGAAACTAGTTGTTTACGGGTAAGAAAAGGAAGCATCCTGGATAAAAAATGTAGATACAAGTTGGAGAAAGGGTGACATGACCAGGAGCTCTAAAAAGATTTTTTTTTTTGGGGAAAATATGTGACTTGTTTTTCAAACTCTAGATCTTAGTGCTGCACCAATCAGAATTTAGTGTCTGGTTTCTGATCTCTAAGTTGTTTTAAATCTTCAACCTGCTGATATAATCCAGCTGTTTCCGCTTCGTCTTTAAAACTATAATACCTGAAGCAGTCATGAATTATTCATATCAGGAGTTGAGGCGACACCATTGCCATTGAGTGAGAGAGTAGTCAAACAGGTTTTTATGGTTTTAATATCCGGCCATTCGTTGAGTTGACAATTCAAACTGTAAATAGCATCTTGGATGAGCAATAAATGTAGTTGGCACAGTTAGCAGCTCAGTCGTTTTTAGTTCCCAGAGGATATTGATTATCACCCTCACACTCAGATCTCTAAAACGCTGCACAAATTTCCAAATCCAGCAGGTTTTATTATAGACAGGGGTTAGCCTTCCTGTTATCTGCTGAATTTCTAGCTCTCTCTGTCTTTCTAAATAAACTTCATGTCATAGAAAACAGTTTTATTTTATGTACCCTCTGCTTCCTCTGGCCTCATTTTAAAATAGTCATTTTTAATTCCTCTTATTGGTCACGCTATCCACAGCCAAGTGTCGTCGTCAGCACTTTGGTATGGCGAAAGATCAGACTTTTGAGTTCCCAACAAAAAGATCAGGGCTGATCGTGCTGAAAATTGCCGTATTTCTGTCACCAGATGATTTTTTTTTAATGTATATCTTTACTGCTCTATGAAAACTAGTGAAGAACGTACAGACCTTCCAGACCTTTTTAGTGTATCACACTAAAATACTAAAATATTAACCAAGTAGGCTACATTTTACACAGATCTTTATATGATGGATAAAATAATGTTGTCTTTAAGGGACTCTCTTTGGATTACATGGATATTATGATTTAAATGGCATTGAAACCAACACATAAAAGTTAACATAAGGTACCAAAGAGCACACAATAAATATAGATTTGTTGTAGAAGTTTACAATTGTTCACAAAGTCATCTTTGAGAACATTTAGAGTCAGCTATCAGAATTGGGCTGTGATTAATCTGTATTAAAGGTGCTCAGTGAGGCAGTTTCTAAATATATTTTGATATATTTTTTCAAACTACATTCTGTTATTTTTATTTTATTTAAAGAGAGAAATCCTATATCTTAGGCTCCTCCAGCAGCCAAAGCTATAGGATTAGGACACCTAGACAGGCACATTCACCCTTTTTAGTAAATATGCCTGTCTACGTGTCAAAATGACTCAAATTCTGGAAAAATTATTAAGGAGAGGTCAAGAGTCTTTAAAACTGGGAATGTGTTTCTGTATCTTTTTTTTTTTTTTCACGTTCCAGCCAGTTCGGATTGGTGTTGGTACCGGACCCTCAGACGGACTGGAGCTCGTTGACTTTTCAATAATCGGCCAATTTGATCCCACTCTTGTTTTAATTCTGCGTGATTTCCCGCCTGCCTCTCCCTCCCTCCCTCCCTTTGCTCCCAAACACCTCACCCTCCCTCCTCTCCCGACCCTTGTGAGTGTCTCCCCTCGAGCAGAAATTACATGCTGCTTTGTGCCTGGCGTAAACAATGTTTTCAACAGTGCAGGCCTGTCCTGTCTCTCGCCGTCTCTCCCTCACTCACCCATCGCCTCGGGGGGGGGGATCAGTGGAGAGAGTTGGGATGAAGACGTGAGGCGAGGCGCGTTGGTGAGAGAAAGCGTAAGACAGGGGGTATCAGTGTGGGGAGAAATGAACACGTGAGGGAGTGGGACGAGTGAAAAAGAGCAACAGCCTGTTTGCAGAGTAAGAAAAATGGTCTAAAAAGTCCAGTAATAAGTTTAATAAAAGGGGGAGAAAAGGCGACACCTCCACTGTAACAAAAAAACAGACGCTTGCACACACACACGCCGGCATCTAGATAACTACCACTGAGTGTAAATGATAGTCAGCGGGCTTTAATTAGCTTAACAATAACTACATACCTTCAAGAAGCCCTTATCTCTGCCAGCCCTCATTACCCAACTCATGCCGGGAAACACATGCTGAAGGGAAGGAAATCAAAGTCTGTTTCTGTAAAAACCGGGAGGCAAGCAGCGTCCTGTATCAGGGGAACGAGATCGGTGCCAGTTCGGTGCACAAGCTCCTTCTCTACCTGTTCCTGTGTTTCTCCGCCTCCTCCTGGCCTCACACGGTGCGTGGCGGCTGGCTGCCAGGGATCTGGAGGTTACATAAAAGTGGATGTGGATCTGGAAAAGAAAGGAGAGAGATGTTACATAAAGAGCTGTGGCTGGACAAAGGTTAATAAAAATGGAGCCTTGTAGTGTGGGGAGGAACCATGGGGGAGAGAAAGCTCTGGGGGGAGAAAGGGAGAGAATGGCCATTACATAAACAGATAAAGATGGGCTGAATTATTGGTGGATTTGCTTTGCTGTTACATAAATGAAAGTCTAGCGAAATGATGACAGCATGTCCTGTCGGGTCTTTGGCCCCATTTGAACCCTCTTTAACTAATAAATTGGTGTGACACTCTCATGGTATGTTCATTTAAAATACGGATGTCACACGTTCATGATAACGCAACAATTTGTAATAAAAAGTCATGTTCTGGTTCCTTTGTTTTAAATCTGCCATTATTTTACTGGTTGTAAGCTATAATAATTAGAGACGTACAAGTCAGAACATTTTGGCCAAGCTCCAGTCTTTGGTTTTTGTAAAAGTTTGACCTGCGTTTCCTATTGTTGGTGCATTTTAGGATTTCTCTTTGAGAACCATAATATAAGATGAATGAAGAACATCATTCAAAATCCTTTTTCCCCCGGCATTCCTGCTGAAAGCGGTCATTAGTTTTTTTAACAAAAGGTCACACTGTGTGAGAGATATCAGCCAATTTAAAACAAAGAAAAAAAACAATCTCCTAAACCATCTTCAGCCTCTTATATTAGCCATCAGTGCTAATAATATTAATAAAACAGCATTCTCAGGGTTCTCGCCAGTGCTGTTCAACGCAATGGACCGTTACGCTAAAATTAGACCCTACAACAGAGATCAGTACGACACGGTCAGTAAATCTCTTAAACGAGCAGCAGCTAAGTTATAAACCTCCCAGACAACATAAGCTAACACTAGCTCTTATTAGCTTGATGAACAGCCCCCTACGAGCTGCTCTACGCAACGCTCCGCTGTGTGAATGCATCCAGCCAAGCAGAAAACAACACATCCCTTGTTACATTTAGAACAAAGAAAAATCCAGGGCTGTGTCTCATTCCGAATACTTCCGTCAGTGCACTGCTGATGTGCACTGACCACTTACTGCCGTAGTGCCCACTTTCGCCTGTTAGTAGTGTTCCAAAAGGAACACTTATGTTAAAACACTTATCGGAAATGACGGGATGACGTGACGAACGCAACACACGTGACCGCGAATTTTTCAGACCGCCAAAAAATATATATCGGCGTTTTTTTTTTTTTATAAAAACAACAATCGTTTACATTCACAGTATGTTGAAATTACATCGCCTCCGACGTCAACGCAGGATCCTCCAAATATTGGCTGAACATGAGGTATCTTCGTGTATTTTACAAACACCTATCGAGTACAATGCCTCGTATTACCACCATTACTTACATTTATATGATTGCGGTGTCGCAGCTCCGGCTGTCTCGGCTGAATTGTCCGCCATTATTTTCAAACTGGGAACATCTTCCCGACGTCCTTAGCCCCTCCCTTTCCGCTTTGTAGTCAAGATGGCGTCCGTTTAGTGCGAGTAGGGTCCATCGTTACACACTGCATTTTGTGCCTGTTTTTAGGAGGTCATCCGGGTACTTTCAGTGCACTGACTTTTTGTGTTATCTACACTACCTACTTAAAACTAAGTGTTCGAAGTGTAGAAGTAGGCGGAATGAGACACAGCCCAGGTGAGGATCCTGGCTCTGTGTGTATTGCCTCGTAAATTTATATCCTTACCTCAACTCTGAAGTTTTCAGTATTTCTAAACCTAGCATCCTTGACAGCTGGAGATTAAAAGATGAATGAAACAGCTGTGTTTTGTTAAGCCTTCCTGTTATCTGCTTTAAGTCTTGCTCTCTTGGAGCTTGTATGAACCGCAGACATACAGCTTCTTCTTACTGTTCCTTCACTCGGTAACAGCGTCCACACTGAAGGGTGTAGTTGTCAGCGCAGCCTGGTGCAGCTTATGTAAGGATCAGAAAAAGATCAAAGCTTCCCCGCCTGAGCCTTGCTAACTTCAGATCCTAAACGCCATCACTCTGCGCTTTTTGCAGCTATAACAGCTGGATTGTCTTTTTATGTAACCACGGACGAGGGGTGTTTGCAGCAACAGGTGGGGGAGGGGCGTTTACTCTATTATCCATCTGCCATCTCATTAAAATGACTTCAAAGCTTTGAAACAGTTTGAAAAGTTTTAGCGGCTAGAAACTAACTTTTTAAAACCTTGTTAAACTTTCAGACTTATAACTGAAACCTGGTTTTACTAAAAGGAAAAAAAACAAAAAAACAAGCACCTGTAAAATCTTCCCTCAACGTGCCTCGTCCCAACAATGCACTCAGGACGGCCTCCCCACTGGCAGCCATGTTGCTGCTGCTCACACCAGCCTCTGATCTTTTTAATTATTTGCTTTCCCTGACACACTGCAGCACTGTGCCGCTCCGTCCATCCTCTGTTTCTCATCTGTCTGTTTTCCCTCATCTCGTTTACCCTCCTCGTACCTCTCATCCCCCTTTTTCTGGGTCTGCTTTGTGCAAATGTCATACAACACTCTGTAATATCTGTCGTGCTGACGCTGACGGTGACGGGGGGGGCATGAAAGACTTGTGCCTTATTAAAGTGTGGGCTTGCGCGTGCAGGCAATCTGTCGCTGCCTGCGTGATTTCGATGAATTAATGCAACACGGAGGCTTGAGTTTTAAATTTATGTTGTTTGGTTTTTGCCTTTTTTCTTCTTTTGCAGATATTATTATAACAAGAGGATCCTTCATAAGACCAAAGGCAAGAGGTTCACCTATAAATTCAACTTCAACAAACTGGTTTTGGTCAACTACCCGTTTATCGATATGGGTTCCACTGGTAAGCCCCGGCAGGCCATCAGGTTATCTGCGTGGTTGAAATACCCCCTGGTGCCTGAAAATGCACTATTTCAGGCATCGATGTGTAGTTTCTCCATTTATTTCTCTTCTTTTTCCTTTGCCGTTCCCAGGAAGCAGCGTACCTCAGAGCGCGCCCCCGGTCCCCACCGGCGCAGGGACCCATTTCCGCTTCCCCCCCTCCACGCCATCTGAGGTGCTCTCGCCCAACGAGGACCTGCGCAGCCCTGGGGGCATGTTCAGCACCGTGGCGCGACGCATGGCCCGCGGCTCCGTCAGCGACTGCAGCGACGGCACCTCGGTCAACTCAGAGATCGAGGAGGGCAATGGGGGAACGGGAGAAGAGAGGGGGGAGAGGGGTGTTGGCGGAGGAGGAGGGGGCCCGGGCGGTGGAGGGAGCTACCGAAGCATCATCCATCCCCGTCTGTCTCATGAGACCCTTTTCCGCATGTATGGAGGGCCAGGTAACCCTGCAGCCCACCCAGGGTCCCGCGGTCCCTCGGGACACCGTATCCACCAGGAGCCCCTGTCTCCCTTCCCCGTGTCCCCTCTTCCTGGACCGCCAGGAGCAAGCCTCTTGGCCCCTCCCCTGTCTCCAGCGCTGTCCAGAGCAAGCCTCTTGGCCCCTCCCCTGTCTCCAGCGCTGTCCATGACCCCGACGTCTCACCTCCCCTACACTCCCTCACCCACGCTTTCTCCCATGCTGGGCTCCCACTTCTCCTTCAACCCAGAAGACATGAAACGCTACCTGCAGGCCCACACCCAATCTGTTTACAACTATGGGCTCAGCCCCCGGGCGTTCCTGCAGTACCCCAACATCGTCATCCCTCAGCCCCACCGGCCTGCCGCCGACAAAGCCAGCCTGACTGCGGAGCGAGCCGCCGCCGCCGCCGAGAGGGCAGAGAGAGCCGGAGGAGGGGAGAGGGCTGGAGACCGGCACCATCATCCGTCTCTGGCTCACTCCGCCCACCACCACACGCAGCCTCCTCACTCTGCCCACGCTCACCCCCATTCCCATCCCATGCATCACCCACTCCACCTGGGAGAGGAGCCCCCTCACATGTCTCCCTTCAAGTTCAAGCTGCAGCCGCCTCCGCTGGGAAGGAAGCAGAGAGAGGGACAAGGCCAGAGCAAACCCAGGCAGAGCTCCCTGTCCTCGGGCTCAGGATCCGGGTCGATGTCCTCTACCTCCGGACTCGGGTCGTCGCTGTCCTTCGGCAGCGACCTGAGCTCAGCCAGCGGCTCGGGCGTCATTTCTGCTTCCTCCTCCACGCAGTCGTTGAACAGCGCCGGACTCCCAAAGATAAAGGTACGGAAACCGACTTTGACATCTCCCTGCAAAACTAATCAATTTTACACATTCTGTCATGTTTCAACCACAAACTTCAATTTAGTTTATTAGGATTTTACAAGACTAAGATGGACAAACACAAAGCAGTTAGTAACTGAGAAGTGGAAAGTTGTTGAAGTTTTTAAAATTACAAATCCAGGTTGGTAAAAGAAAGCCCTGATTAGTGAAGTAACCAAGAGGATCAAGATTTCAGGAGCCTCAGAGATGAGGTGTGAAAATCTGTCAGCAGGACTATTATTAATCACGCAATCTGGAAACGGGCCTATATGGAAAAGTTATTTTTGCAGTTTGCTACAAGCCATGCAGGGGACACGGCAAACACGTGGAAGAAGCTGTCAGATAAGAGCAACATTGACCTTATGGCCTTATGCAACCCCACTGCATGTTAACCTGAAAGCAGCATCTCCTCAGTGAAGCTCGGCGGTGGCAGCGTCATGCTGTGGCAGGTTGATGCTGCTAAATGCACGGCAAACCGCCCTTACAATCAATGCTTTAGAGCGGCGGTGTCCAAACTTTAAAGCACTTAGGGGGCCAAAGAGAATTAAATAAAGCAAAATTATGCTCAATAATAAATTAAACATTTAATTTCAATGAACAAAATAGATTTTTGTAGGCTATATTTGTTAATGGGGGAGGAGTGGAAGCCCCCAAATCTGCTTTTTTAAAAGTTGACAGATGGTGGTTATATTAACTACAAAAATTAAAATGAATGCAGAAACCTGGGTAAAAAATGTGAGATAATTTTTATTTTTGTTGCACCAAACATGTTTTTACGTTCAGGATTTGTCTGTAAAAATAAAGAAGGGATCATCTGCATCAGCAGCCTGTGCACAGGTAGTCTGTCCAGCCAGACTTAGTTTCACTTTCGCTTTGCTGTACAGCGAGCTGAACTGGAACTGCTCCCATAGGGCCCTCTTTCCTGATACCGACCAATCACAGGCGTGGGCGGGCTTTATGTGCAGCGAATCACTCAGCCAAAACAAACAGGTCTGGCACAGACTTCTTCTTTTCTTTGGCCAAAGCCAGACCAAAGCCCGCTAATCTTTCAAAGGCCGTTCTTGGTCTTTCCCTTTTACATAAATATACACCGAGTTAGAAATAACACCGTGTATCCTTAAGATTTTGTGACAAAAACGACAAGAACCATTCGCCGTAGTCAGACGTATCGAAGAGAGAGAAAAGTTAGTCTGGCTGGCCAGGCTAGCGCACAGAGGCCACATTTTCTACATGCCAGGATTCTCTGGGCGGCGCACAAAATCATCCGGAGGGCCTCAAACGGCCCCTGGGCCACACGTGGTTTAGAGCAAAGCACATTGTGTTAGAGTGGCCTAGTCAAATCCTGACCCTGTCCACTTAAGAATCTGCGCCAAGACTTGAAAACTGGTAATCATAGATGTGCTCGGGTTATTTTGATAAGACGCCAGGGCAAAGACTTCAGTCTGTAGACCTTAGAGACTTGAAGCTCTAATCTCAATGAAACGTGGCAACGATTGACTCACTTTTCCCGAAAAGCAAGGATCATTCTCCATTCATCTCACATTTATGGGCTAATTTGGTCTGTCACAAAAAGAACATCTCGGTAGGATGCATTAAAGTTTTGATTATGTGAATACTCTGAAGAGATACGGTACATCTAGACTAAAAAGGAAGTGATGTTAGTGGTAAAATAATAATTACTATCAGGTTTTCTGTCTCCCTGCCTGACGTTCTGACCCGTTTCCACCCGACCGTACAGGTGGAGCCCATCTCCGATATAGAGTCGGAGGAAGAGGTGGAGGTGACGGACATCAGCGACGAAGACCCAGACGAAAGAGATAACGAGTTTGAGCTGTTCTCCCTTCGACACTCCAGAGTTTCTAACCACCACCACCTCTCCAACGGCGCGGCAGCCGCCCAGCATCAGCCGCAGGACGAGGACCTGGACGAGGACGTCTTCAAAGCCCCCGCTCCCCCTCCTCCTGGCCTGATGCCGTTTTTCACCTCGCACCACGCTCACGCCGCCGCACACCGCGCGCTGACCGCCCTGAAGAGCGAGCCCGTCGACCCGGCCGAGGCCAACGCCACGCAGTCCCAGGCGGCTCCGGCTGGAGCCTCGCAGGGGAAGTGCATCCCTCTGAAGCTGCGGTTCAAGAGGCGCTGGAGCGAGGACCAGCGCATGGAGGCCTCGCAGGAAGAGTCGGACGACAAGAAGGTCCGACCGGAGGAGGCCCGGGGGAAGGAGAGGCAGAGCAACGGATGTGTGGAGATGGAGGAGGACGGGGCGGGCAGCGGGGAAGGAGACGCAGACAGCCCTCCTCCGTTGGCTTACGAGGGCTCGCTAACGGTACCCGTGGCGTCACACAGGAGGGTGAGCGCCGAGCTGCACCGTGCTACCGCACAGCTGTCCCTGGAGAATAAAGACTGCTGAGCCGAGGAGGAGCTCAGCCCCAACACTACTGCCCCAGCAGTACAGGAGTTTGTAAATGGTTCCTCCGTAATCCCACTCCCACACTGACAAACCAGACGACCCAGAGCAGAGCCTCCTCAAACTGACGGCCAGACCCCCGCCGCGTCAGGCCCTCCATCAACCCCGCACCAGGGCTCCTGTGAGGCTCCGGCAGCACGGCTCCCATCTCCAGCAGCCACACAACTCTTTCCTCAGGAGCAACGATCCCAGAAACCCGCCCAGGACGACCCAGTGGGTCCTTTCCCACAGGCCCACGGGACTTCTAAGTGCCTGCATCAAAGGGAAGATCATGTCTTTGTGTGACGAGAAGGAAGGCGAGTTTAAGACTGGTGAGTGGGGCTGCTGGGTGTTTGTCTGGCCCTCTCCACTCAGGGAAGCCTTTTGCTGTATCTTTATCGGACCCACACACTCACACACACACACACAAGCAGCTAACAGCGAACAGGACTTGAGGGACCGTGACAAGCCCAGACAAACTCCCCAACCGAGCAGAGACTTTGACTTTCCCTGAACGTTCAACTTTAACACCGCCCTTCCTCTGCATTTCCTCCTGTTCTGTTTTCTCTCTCTCTCTCTCTCTCTCTCTCTCTCTCTCTCTCTCTTTCTCTCTCTCTCTCTCTCTCTCTCTCTCTCGCGGACCACTGACTTTCTCTCCTCGTGAGGAGGAGGAGGAAGGAAGGATGAAGAATCAACTGAAGTAGTCCCGCTGCGCCGTAGTTCAGCAGCTTAAGCTCGTCTAACAACCGTAGAGTTAAACTAAACCAGCAAAGAGGCTCGCCCAGCACTGCCGTCACAGCCCCCCCCCACCCCTCCACCCCCCCACCGCTCCCCGCAGACACACACTGCCGCCGTTCGCCTTCTTTCCGAAGCTTGTAAGATAGTTCAAACTGAGCTCTAACACCACACACCCAGAGTATATCTTTATATGTATTTAAACGGAGACGATTACTGAGGAAAAACGGCGTCTTAACGACGTAACGGATTCAGGGGCTGCTTTTGTTTCTTGGTACGTGGATCATTTCCAGATGGCGTAGTTTCTGGGGGCAGCGGAACGTGGGGGGGGGGGGTTTCTTGTATATTTGTTTCATACATAAACAAAGCGCTCAGGCCAGTCCGCCAGCAGCAGAAGGAAGGAGAAAACCAGCAGACCCGCTAATGATTCAGACCGTTTTGTTGGCTCTGCTGTTCACTTGGTTTTGCAGTAGCCTGCCCTTTCAGCGTGCAGCGCTCTGTTTTTTTTCCCTGTCTGCAGTCTCGCTCGGCTCAGCGGGGTTCTCCCTGGTTGGAGCGGTCCTGGCTGCAGGCCACCTCTCTCTCTCTCTCTCTCTCTCTCTCTCTCTCTCTCTCTCTCTCTCTCTCTCTCTCTCTCTCTCTGTGCATGCTCTCGGTGTCAGCTCGTGGCTTATTAGCGAAGCAGTAATCCTGCACTGTCCAGTTGGTGTCAACGCTTCAAAGTTCAGCACAGTTGAGAGATGGGGTCAGAGGTTACGGTGAGAGGAGACCCCGTCCCGACCGGCCCCTCTCCCTCCGGGCTACGCGCTTTTTCACCCACAGACGACCAGGCCGGGGTTTTTTTTTTTTCCAACTGGCTTTGACGTCCTGCAGCCGCCTGGTTGGTCACCTGTGCGACACAACAGATCTTTAGCGGTGAACGTTTACGTTACTGTACCTTGCGAAAGTTTTCACACCCTTCGACACCCGGGTATTGCATCGTTGTAACGGGGAAAAGAAAAGGCGCACGGATTTCAAACTGTTTACGTTTATAAATAAATCTGAAAAGTGTGGTGTGCGTTTGTTGGCGGTGCTTGGCATCCTGGGATATGTCTCTCCCAGCATTGTACGCCTTACTCATCTTCTTAGCCCAAAAAACAGGAATTTACAGGTCTTGTCACAGGTTTTTCAACTGGATTTAAGTCTGGGCTTTGACTAGGCCGTTCTAACACGTGAATGTTGTGAGCTAAAGCATTGCGTTGTAGCTCTGGCAGCGTGTTTTGGGTTATTCACCTACTGGAGGAGGAACGTCTTTACAGCCTCCCTGATGAATAAAAGCATTCCCACAGCATCATACTTCCACCTCCATGCTTCATGATGGGGTTTTCGGGGGGATGTTTTAGAGGAAGTTATATTTCTGCCTTTAGGCTGCTGGGTCTCGTCTATCTGGGTAAAACGATACGACTTCTTTTAGCTTTCAGTTTTCATAAAGGCCAGATTGGCATGACTAGGAGCGCTGTAGAGCTCTGCAGCTCCTCCAGAGTTACCTTTGGCCTCTTGGCTGCTTCTCTGATTCAAAGCCTCTGATGTTAGATGGGCGGCCATGTCTGGTCAGGGTTGCAGCTGTGCCATACTCTCCATTTCCAGCTGATGGGTCTAACAAAGCTCAGCCTTCAAAGAGCAGCTGGCTTTATAAATTACACGCAGGTGGACTCCAGTTACCAATTAGAGACCTATAAAAAATTAATTGCAATGAAACGAGGCTGAACATAAATGCACGCCACACCTTTCAGATTTTCTACCCTGAAAAACTGCTTTATGCTGGTCTTTCACATAAGCCCCATGAAATCATACTAGACTTTGTGATTTGTGGGACAACACACACGTTACAATGGATGGTCTGCAGTCTGTCTGTGTGGCTGAGCTGATTGAATTTCCCTCGTTAAGACCCCCGGTGTTCTGGACTGAAGCTTGTCACAACACACACACACTCTTACACCCACCAGGTCGTACGTCTGTATTTGAGCTGACAGCTGCCTTACTGTACCACATCTCAGCGACAGACAGGACGCCAGCCTGAGCCGCTCTGCGCTCTCACCGCTGAACGTTCCCTCGCTCTGTCCGGCGTCCTGCGAACAGGCCGCCGCCGCCGCGGCGCAGGGTGCAAAGAGTCATCCGCAAAGCGCATCCTGTTGCAGGCCTCTACTGTCAAACAGCACAGATTTTACATTTCTCTATTTAAAAATAAAAAAAAGACTACAGATTTATTGGTTTATTTTTATGACGTGACATATGAACATATGGTTATTGTTGTTTTTATGGTTCTCATCGAGTAGTTTACCTCTCCACCTGGCATTATTTTGATTCCGCGGCTCTGCTACCTGTTGCTTCCTTTGTCGTGAGCATCACTGTAGAGGGTATTGATGAGTTGAACTTCATTCCCTGTATTGACTCCTTTCCAGCTTTTAGTTCCTTTTTGTTTTTTGTTTTTTTGCTGTTTAATGTATTATAAGTGAAATGTGCGACATTAATTTCAGTGCTGACAGAGAAATGCCACCCGGGATGGAGCAGGAAGGGAAGCGGGCAAGGGTTTTTATTTCAGGGCACAGAGGGAGTTTTATCCTCTTTTCTTGTCATTTTAATTTTATAATGTTACTTTTATCGCTCATTCTTGTATATTTTCCTTGTGTTTTTTTTTTTTTTTTTGGGAGGAGGTGTATGATTTTAAAAGAAAAAAAAGTTGTGTTTTACTGTGTAAAGATCTCCCTCTTTCATTCTGTTCTCTCTTTTCTCCCCTGAGCTGTTGCGTAACACCTCACACGGAGACAGGAGAGTTAATACTATGATGTAACATCGAATTTCTGCGCTTCTTTCATTGTTTTTGTTTTTTTCAAACTTGTAATTAAGATGTAATCAGGGTTAATTAAAACCAGTTAAAACCCCAATATCAATGTCGCTGCGCTTCTTTAATGCATGCATATTCATTCAGGGGATTCGACCAGACTTTAAGGTTTTATTGTCTTTTTATTGGTAAACAAAGGGATTAACGTCAGACTTTTATGTCGTCAGCATCAAGCCGGCATGCGTACATGAAGGATTTGGGTATTTGATATAAAATGACAAAAAACACTTTAATCACAGAGGTTTAAAAAACCGAAGTTGGATCTTTATTCCTTATTGATTCTGAGAGGTTTGGTCACAGGTTTTGTCGTTTGCAGGGTTCCTACTCAGTCTGGAAAACTCAGAGGTTTTGTTTTTTCGTATTTTCCAGGTTTGGATAAGTAAAGAAAACAAAAATAAGAAAAATGTTTGTATTTCCAGACATCACTTCCGATCCCATTGGCTAAATACTGTCATGGTAAGTTTATCAGTGTGTTTCAGTAACAGGACAGGTCAAAGTGCTGTACATGTACAGAACATAAGGAAATAAAACATTACAGAGGAATAAGACTGCAGTGGAATCAAGAGAAGTTGGACTACAAACTTAATCTAATGGTGTTTCAGGTAACTATAACAGTTTAAATTGAAAATTAACAATCAAAAAAGGTTAATGTCCTTTTAGTGTCTTTTCTTTCCTTCCATCCCTTCCTTTCCTCCCTTCATTTTATTTATTGTCTGCTTTCTTTCTGTCCTTGTCTTTCCTTCTTTCATTCCTTCCTTCCTTGCGTCCTCTCTATCCTTGTCATTCTTTTCTTCCTCGTTCACTTTCTTCTTTTCCTTCCTCTCTTCCTTGTCTCCTTTCTTCATACCAGCTCCTGTTTTTTCCAGATTCCCTCTCCATCACCTAACCACTGTACAACTATCCTGTTATAAATTCATAGTAAACTTTAGTATTTAATTTTATAATTAACATAAAGGGCTTTTACGTTTTCTAAAAAGGAATAATTCAGGTTTTTTCTGTAGTGATGCACAAAGTGGAGAGGGAATACTCCATTGATTTCTGAACTTTTCCCTCACTTCTTATACGGCGGCACCATTTTTCTTTCATTTTGTTTTTGTTGTTTTTTACGTTACCTGACAGGTACGCTGTGTGGAGTCTTAGCGACGGTTCTCCTGGATTTATTCTGTTTATGTCAAGCCGAACTGGCTTTATGCTGTGAAGACGCACCATCTGTTGCCAGCTGCCAGAAAGCTGTTTATGACCGTGGATGTACGGATGTCCCCGTCTTCTGGCTCCAGGCCCAGCGCAGGACTAATCGGAGGCGTCGGCGCTTTTTTCACTCATAATGTTATCGCTTCGTTATTTAAAGTAAAATGTCTAAAATTCTCCTCCAGTCTAAAATATCCAAGTTATTCAGTCGTTTGGATTTAAGTTTATATATAATGTACATTGTTTGGAGTTTAACTGTATGTTTCAAACACTATAAAAAAGACTCAGGATATGCAATCAATCAAACTTTATGCAACACTTTCCACACAAGAAATCAACACAAAGAGAAGGAAGTTGGAAATAAAATGTTAAATAGTAGCTTTAAAACTAACTTTCAAATTTTTATATAAGAAAATGTTAAAACTGCATCAAAAACTCAATAACTTTCCATCTTACATATTAAAGATTCAGTTATTCAATATGTTCCCAAATCTGCTTTCTTCTTTCCATAGAAGGTACTCCTAGCTCAATGCTTCTGTGTTTTCGCTGCCTCTTCATCCGAAGTTGGCTTAGGTGTGTTCTTATTTATTTTCTGTTAAATTGGTCCAAAGTTTACGACTTGAAAGAAAAGTCCCGTCACAACTGTTTAAATTAGCTAAAGGGCTTGAAGTTTTTATGTGAAGTTTATGTAAATTTGTTCATTTGTACTGTAAGGTTCAGTACTTAAAAAATCTCGCGAGGCAACGACCACAAGCAGCAATAAACCCAGTTTATAACACTTAAAGTGGCTTTTTAATTTAGACTACAGTCATATTCAATAAATTAGAACATTATCAAAACGTCAGCTTGTTTCAGTAACCTAATTAACTAAGGTATAGATAATTACTCAGTCTGATGTTTCAACGCCTTATTTCTGTTAAGGATTTATTATTTATTTTGCTTGCATATAATGAAAATATGACATTTACGACTGGAATTTTACTGATAAAATATTACTTAATGAAAAATCAGTTAAAGGTTGTTATTTTCAAAAAGTTAGTTTAATCTGAAAAGTCAGCCTTGTTGGGCCCCATAGTCTAATTTATGGAATATGATATTTTCATTAACTTTTCTTGTTTACAACACATCATCATCTGGTAAAACGTTACAAAACACGGTACTTAATGAAAATACATGAAGGCGCTCTACTTTATCCCAAAGATGCTCTATCAGGTTGAGGTCAGGACTCTGTGTAGGCCGGTCAAGGTCATCCACTCCAAACTCTCATCCATGTCTTCATGGACCTTGCTTTGTGCTCTGGTGCACAGTCATGCTGGAAGAGGAAGGAGTTTTTAATGTTCCCCTCAATTCTTTTAAGAGGTATTTTCATTGTTGGTAACATTTCAATAGAAATTAGATAGATAGATCTTAAATTATTAAAGTTTCTAAATCTTGTAAAATATCCACCTGGAAAAATAAGAACAGAGGTTGAACAAAAGAAATATTTGGCACAAAGTTTTTGAAGCATTTCCTAAACATTTCTCCTTAAAAGCCTCCAAGACGACCTTTAACCCTGGTGCCTTCAGGTCATATTCAACCAAAACTAGGTTTAAAAGCAGCAAAAAAGTAAATATTTGTTCAACTTGAAATTTGATGATCTTTCCTAGATTGACCACAGCATTAGAAAAAAAATAAAATGTAAAACCCTTTATCCATTTTACCAATATGTAAGCTGTACAAAAAGTTACAAATATAATTCATATTGCATATTGCATTGAAATGACAACCACAGAGTCCGGCAGATTGCACTGCCTGGGTTTGTCAACCGAGGGGGTCCAGAAATGCGCGAACACAGAGAATCTATGCAACCACCTGGTCAGTGTGTGAGCAGTTTCTCATCCTACAGAGAGCAGGAAAGCAGTGCGGGGAAAGTAGAGGTTCTCGTGATCGAAATGTACCGATATTGCGGGTCTTTGAGGCTGCGGGGGTGCTGCAGATGATCCAGATGTGTCCTGAATCCTCTCTGCTTCACCGCTGAACGGGTTCTAGAAAAGACTTTTTACAAATGACCCGCAAGACAGAAGAGGAGGAGATATTTCTGCTGTTATTTTTTCCACTGGCACAAACTGAATGACTTATTGAGATGAATTAAAAAATGCATTAAAATCTACTTGCTGGACATTTCTGCTACTTTAGTCTATATACAAAAAAAGAATTCAATTAACAGTGTCCCAGAAGCCAGCAGTATCTCCTGAATAAATGTAGTCTCTCCGCCATGTGAAGAGGAATAATTCAGGCATTCACTCAATTTGTGGTGAAAGGCAAGTTGTTCTTTCAGCCAAATAAATTTGCTGTTTAAAATTAAATTAAACAGCTTCCTATTGAGGGTTTAGTGAAGCCGGGGACACAGTGGTGTGTACAGAATATGAAGACCACGTAAGGGTTAAAGAAGTTTTAGAGATTATTTCCTTCATTATCTTTAAAGATTTTTTACCATAAATCGTCTAAGAAAAGGCTTCAGTTCTCTTAAGGTGCCCAAAGATATAACCATTTTTTTTAACTTCCTCAAGAACTGAACAACTACAGTGTCTTTAAAAGTATCGTATGTCTTTCTCTAAATAAACTCATTCATGCGATAAAACGCGTCTAGCAGGAATAAATCCCTCTGTGGTTTTAATAATCACAGAGCAGCGGTCAGCGTTTCCGGGCCTTCAGCTGCCCATCATGAATAGGTGAATGTGATCCATGCGTATGTTTGCGTCTGGGAAGAAAAGCACTTTGTCCGTTCGTGCTGCTGCTTTTTCACCCACATAATGCTCACGTAAGGTTTCACCCAGTTAGCTTTTAATGTGACGTCTGTAGCTGCTGCCTTGTCGCAGGCGCGCTCATCCACATGCTGCATGTAGGAGGAGGAGGAGATGCTGGCGGGGGGGGGGGGGGGAGTGAAGAGTCACTGGCCTTCAATGACGCTCCCACATTAATGATGCGATGCTGGGATCTTAATGTGGGAAAAACGTGTGCAATGAAGCAAGTTTAAGCATGTGGCCTTGTTGCATGCCTGACAGACTGCGTGTTGTTTTTCCCTCTCCCCCGTTTCCCTGTTTCTCCCCAGGTTCAGAAGATGGCCTCCTGCTGCTTTGCAGGTCTGAGCTCTGATTGGACGGGCAATTTGAGCGGACCAACCAGGACTCGGGTCTGCCCTGTAAAGGAAGCTCACCTGTGGGCGGTTTTCCTCCTCGCTGATGCCTGTGTGGCACACCTCTGAGGTGGGAGTGGGAGGACTAGGTAGGCTCGGGGTACTTGGTTCATAAGTGACGTCTCATTCTCAATCCGTAGGGTGCAGAATAACGTCGGTTCACCCGTTACAGCTACAACAGCTTCGGCTCTTCTGGAAAGGCTGTCCACGAGGTTCTGGAGTGTTTAGGGGTATTTTTGATCGTTCTTCCACAACTGCATTTATGAGGTCAGACACTGATGCTGGACTCAGTCGGCGCTCTACTTTATCCCAAAGGTGCTCTATAAGGTTGAGGTCAGGACTCTGTGTAGGCCAGTCAAGGTCATCCACTCCAAACTCTCATCCATGTCTTCATGGACCTTGCTTTGTGCTCTGGTGCACAGTCATGCTGGAAGAGGAAGGAGTCATCTCCAAACTGCTCCCACAAAGTTAGGAGCATGGACATGTCCAAAATCCTTTCCCTGGACCTGAAGGGCCAAGCCCACACCAGAGTCCCCGCCTCCACCAAACTTTACATTTGGCACAATACAGTCGGACAGTCACCATCCTCATGGCAAACCCAGACTCGTCCCTCAGATTTACAGATGTAGACACTCCAGACAGCGCTCCTCCAGACAGCGCTCCTCCACTGCTCTAGAGTCCAGTGACGCCGCGCTTTGCACCACTGCATCCAACGCTTCTCCTTACACTTGATGCATGACTTGGATGCAGCTGCTCGCCCATGGAGACCCACTCCAAGAAGTTGTTGAGCTAATCTTGTTGAGCCAATCTGAAGGCCACATGGAGCTGGGAGGTCTGTGGCGGCTGATTCTGCAGAGACTTGGTGACCTCTGCGCCTCGCCATCCGTCGGTTTACGTGACCGACCACGTCGTGGCTGAGCTGCTGTCTTTCCCAATCGCTTCAACTTTCTTATAACTTTCTTGGCTGTGGAATATTTAGCAGCGGGGAAATTTCACAAGCGGACTGGTTGCACAGGTGGCGTCCTACCACAGAACCAGGCTAGAGTTCACTGAGCGCCCGAAAGCACGCCATCCTTTCACAAACGCATGTAGAAGCGCTCTGTGTGCTTGGTTTAATCTTGATTTTGTACACCTGTGGCCCTGATTTTGATTATTTGGATGAGTGAATACTTTTAGCAATATAGTGCTCTTAAACGCAGCCAAACGTTTTGTAGCATTTAAAGTGGGCTAGAACAGGGGTTTTCAATAGGTGAGGCGCGCCTCCCCTGGGGGACGCCAAAGAGTCACAGGGGAGGCGCGAGAAGACAGAGAAGAAGATAGAAGAAGACAGCGCTACCGCTCAGTGAGACAACTCTCAACGCTCAAAACCGGTCTGGCGCGCGCTCAACTCTGAAAAACTCTTCCATCTCTGCTCGCGCGCTACTTTGCTCGCGCGCACCTGCTCCTTCCACGCTCAACACCAGCTGTGCACTCCCTCGGCTGTTTCTGCGCTCGCAACTTCAAAAACTGTCCACTCCAGCAGCCAAACACAGACAGGTTTTTTATTTCCATCCAATCAGAGTATGGCTTGCAAAGACTGCATTCAGATGGATTAAATCAAAATGCTGCAGCCTTTGGCAAAAATTACTAAACATCACCGTGGGATTGAAGAAACACAAATAAAAAGTTTAATATTTTAGCCTAAAATATTTAGGATAAAATATTTAGACTAAAATATTAGAGTTACTAAGTGAGGTGTGAAATTTTTTTTTGTCTCTTTTCTTTCCAGCTTCTGGGAGGTGATGCAAAAGTTTATTCTGATCATAATCATCATCATTGTCATCATTATTTAAAGAGCACTTTAACAAAAGGTAAAACAAAGTGCCAAACATCAGAAATACATCAGATAAGAGATAACAACTAATAAAATGCTTGTTTGTTAAAATAGCAATAGGTCTAAATTGTGTATAATTAGCCTAAAAAGTAAATTGGAATATGGAAAGTGTTGACGTCTATTAAATTCAGGTTATCTTTTTTATTATTATTATTTCAGTTGACGTCTCCTGTTGACGTGAATTCAGTTTGACATTGGCGTCTGTCTAGTTCAGTTTGTCTGCTGTTGAAAACAATAGTTTATGAATTTGTTCTAATGACAGTTAAATTTTGAAACTAAGCCCTCTGTCCGTGATGTTTCAGTAAAAGTAGCATGTAAAATGGAAATATTTTGATGGATATTTTATGAATAGGCCTTTTTTATGAATGTACTTTGTTAAAAGAAATACAATAAAAAAAAACATTTGTTGGGCTATCAGTTGTTTTTTAAACACAGCATTCCAGGAACAAAAAAGTAAGATGCATTTACTGCAGGGACTTGTGTGGGGTAGGTTTGTGGGGGGGGGGGGGGGGGGGGCGTGGTTATCTTTACCTATTCCTAGGGGAAGCTCACATTCAATGAATTTGAAAACCCCTGGGCTAGAATAATGTCTTCTGAGACTTTGCCATGTTTTTTGATTTATTATTGCCTCCCATTTGTGCAGCTATTAACCAATAACTTTGCGTGAAAAGAAACTCCGTAAATGGAGGACTAAAGAGGTGAGAATAAAAACTAGGGCACATAGGTGACAATTAAAAGTCATGTCCTTCAGAAACTGGTAAAGAAGAAGAAAAAAAGCTTTTTTTTTTCTGAACAAGTATCAGAGCACCACCCTTTAAAATGTCACGTTTTTGTATATAATTGTAGTTGTTATGGGGGTTTAGCAAATGAGAAATGTTCCTCGTTGGAGGCCATCTGAACAGAAAATAAGCGAAAAACACCTGAGTTGAAAAGAAATGCTGGTCTTTATGAAGAACTTTTAATTGAGACGACTATACAAGATTACGAGAAGATGTGTCTCTTTGGAAGTAAGATATAAAGAAACATAAGCTTGAAAGGCTCCATGGATCATCAGGGACATTATTTTAGATAAAATTCAGAATCAAATCTAAAATCATAGCTTACATAGAAACCCTGCCTGGGCAAGTGGGTGTAGATGATGGACGGGTGGATGATCTAAGATTGCTCCATGTGCTCCTAGCAGCGCCTCACTCTTCAGATCTGTGGAGCTTTAAACCACTCAGCTTAAAACTTTCCTTTTTGATAAAGGTGATAACTGGAGGAGCTTAGCTTATCCTGAGATATCTCTGTAGTGAAGCTGCTACTTTACTCCTGCCTTCTCCATTCATGCATAATTTGCAGTTTAATCTATAGTTTTGTTGCTACAAGCTTTGTCTTTTCGTGAAGGGTTTGCCGGGCAGACTGATGTCTCGCCTGGACAGAGTCATTAATGCAGCAGCGGTAAAAATGTAATTAAGTGTGTTTTCTCCCTTTATTTGTTGCATACAACATAGAAATTGAACCAGAGTAGTTGCCTACTTTATGTTGACATTTTATTCCCAGTTTACACATTCGAAAGGTGTTTGTTGGGTTAAAAGCAAACAGTTATGCAGCCAAAGAGCGACCTGGGGGGCCATTAGCGTTCACTGATCTGATTTTGTGTTAACAATTTGGCCTATATGCACAGGTGGCTGATACAGACATTGTAAGTGTAAAAAGGGAACGTGTTCAGTATAACACACCATATTTTTCTTATAATAACTTTAATTTGACAGTAAGCAGGACCACATCTACCCAGTGACGTTTTTTTGGAAAGTTGACTTCGGTTATAACCCAAATCTGCTTCAACTAATGTGAATCAAAAGATTGACCTAAATCCTGTTCTTATTGCTGAGAACTGGTAAAACGTTTTTCTATTTCTTCTTTTGCAAACTGGACGCCTTTTGTTTTAATAATGAAAAAGTGGAAAACACTTTTACTTTCAAATCTACAGTGATTTACACAAAACATTGCATGCTTAGTTTATTGTTGAGCTGACTAAAAATAACATTTTTATTATTAGTTTTTATTTATTATTATATACACATTTTTTCACCCGACGACTTTTCAGCTGACAACTAGTCCAGGTATCAAAAAGTTTGGACACCCCTGTTCCAAATTTTCTCATGCAAATGTATATGCTGCTAAAATATAAGATAAGGTCAGAACTCCTTTATTGTCCTGCAATGGGGACACGCGGGTGTGACAATGGCAAACCAGTCTGTTCCAAAGTTAGCTCTAAAGAAACACCAAGAGTGGAAGATAAAATAAGTACCAGAGTAAATATTAAATATTGCACAGTGGAAAAAAACTCCAGCCTATTTACATAACACAACAATAGAATATGCAATATGCATGATTGCATAAGTTACCTCAGCATCTGGGACCAGTGTAAACAATTAATGGTCGGATGAGAACCAGTGCGACCATTGGCGTGATGTAAACAGTTATCACCGTCTGTCGGGAGCAGCCGAGATTATAAAGTCTGACTGCAGCCAGGAGGAGGCGAAATATGGGGTTCAGGCTTTTACTTCAGACATTAAAATGTGCAGATTCATGCTGTAAGGACATAAAAAAGGTCAGATTTACAGGCTCAGCTGAAGCTCAGGAAAACCCTACCTCATTTCTTTATTATGTTTTGAGTTTTTTTTTTAAAGGGTTTAGAAATCAGACCTGCATTTCGGCAGCCTCCTATATGTTCTGTCAGGGTGAGACTTTCACCTTGCAGAGGGTCGCAGGGGCCCAACATCAACACTCAAACACACACACAGAGAAAAAGAGACACCGCAGGAGCCGCTGAGCTCTGTCACCTGGGCCACATCCCTCTCCCCTCCGCTTCCTCCAAAGCGCCTGCTTTCGCGGAAACGGGCGCAGAGGCTGGCTCTCTGCTCCACATTTAACCACAGCCTCTGCATTGTGCACACAGTGCACAGCAAGAAGCCCGTCCTGAATGCCCTTTCATACAGACGCACAACACCACACAAACAAAGTGTTGCATCCTCTGAGAGAGTTTACACTACGGCTCTGCACAGAGGCCTTGCGAGTAAGTTCACCACATCCTCCACCGTACTGAGAAAAGGTGCACCACACCGCCGTGAGGCTCTTTCACAGCGACGCTGCTTTGAGCACAGAGTGTAAATGCACATTGATGTGGTTTGTTTGATACTCTGCTTCTTGTATTTCCGTTTCCTCCTTCCTTTCCCGCCAGACGTCTTCAGCTAATTGAGCTACACAGAGAAGTCGGCGTTATTCCTGCCATCGCCCTGTGCAATAACTCGCTGTAATTATCGCCGGTTCTGGTCTGAATCACTGCTGACTTTCACCTGCACGTTGCAATATTTTCACATGACTTTTGCTTTTTAATCTCTGCTGCACGGTCACCTGCCACTAATATGTGAGCACTGTGACTATGACCAAAAAAAAAGAGAGAATAAACTCCTGAGCCCAGTAACTCTGCCTAATTTACCGGTTATTTATCCATTATTCTCTTATTTGATGCTGTTCATATTGTTATATTGTATATACTGTAAACTAAATCCACCTAATTCATGTACATAACACCACATATAATTCTTATTTGTTCCAGCACACCCATTCTCTGCACTCATCACTCTGTGGACATGTATGTTTGTATGTGTATGTGCACCCGTACATGCCTTCCACCTCCGACATGAACACGCAGCACTTTGAATTGTCTGATTGTTGTTACTGTTGCCTAGTAATAACAATGGAAGTAATATTTACTCCTGCATCCTTTGCACTCTGCTCATTGCACCATTGTGTTAGTGTCTCACATTGCCCGCTTGTTTATACCGTGTTCATTTGTGTTTTCCATACTGCAGACTGTTTGATTTTTTTTATTATTATTTTTATTACTGTGTTATTGCATAAGTAAGCGCATAGTGAGCCATACCTGGCAAATAAAGCTGATTCTGATGTAGTTATAGGAGCAAAATATCTATAAACGATTCTAGATTTCTAGAAATACTTCATATTTTACATTAAGCTTGTCCAGTAATTTACCAATTCTGGGATCAATAAAGTTCATCTTATCTTATTATTTCTGTCTATAATTCTCAAAGACGTAGGAGGGGAAAACTGTATAAAGGTTTATGAAATAAACTTTTGATCCATCTATAAAACTGATATGTTGTTTGTTTACTCTCAGGTCATTTTTAGAGAGAAAGTCTCCCCCTGTTGTTGGATTACTGCAATTGCATCCTGTTTTACCGCTCACCGGACGAAATCTAACACCGTTTTAACTAAGTTTTCTTTTCTTTTTTTCCCAATTAAGTCTTTATTAGCAGTTTTTTCAACAACAAAACAAATGAACAGAATAAAGAGCTGCCTTTGGAGGGCTTAGCATTTTCCCATCGATCGATTATTAATCCAGACCACGTTCATCATTCTGTCTTGTTAAGTGTCATTTCTTTTTTCCCTATTTTCTGCTCAGTTAAAGTCACGCTTTCTTTAATTACTTTCTATTTTAACTAGAATGAAAAAGTATTCCATTTTCATTTCTATTCAATAAATCAGTGACTGTGATTAAAGGATTGGCCTAAATAATGCCAAGAGAGTTTAATAACGGACAAAAACACCCATGTAAAAACGTGTCTATGTTTAATTTAAAATCCAGTTTAAATACATATTGTTTTGGGGGGTAGATACAAAAAAGATTAAAAGCATTTTTTCTTCTACTTGCAATAATTAGTTTATCACCTTGCAAAAAAAAACAGAGATTGCTTCTTGAAGGATCTTTTTCTGTAGCAGACGTGTTTAAACGGAAGGAGGGGAAAAGCTTTTTAATTTTCTATAAATATTCTGGGTGAGAGAGGTCTGTTTTTGTGTTGAGGAAATCTTGAGCTGCGGTGCCTTGCAAAAGTATTCACACCCTTTAGGATTTTCCATGTTTTGTCAGGAAACGACAATATTATGTCGTAGATTAACAGAGCAAAGCCTCATTCTGAAGCAGAGTACTCATGTTTTTCCCCCCGCTGTGTTTTGCAGCGGGCTGCACAGTGGCGCAGTGAGAAGGTTCAGGGTTCAAATCCAACCCTGGGTCTTTCTGCATGGAGTTTGCATGTTCTCCCTGTGCATGCGTGGGTTCTCTCCGGGCACTCCGGCTTCCTCCCACAGTCCAAAAACATGACTGTTAGGTTAATTGGTCTCTCTAAATTATCCTTAGGTGTGAGTGTGTGCTAACCTGACTTTCACCAGATGGATGTAGCTCCGGCGAGCTCCACACGTCTCCTCACATGTGAGTGAAGCTAGGCGGAACGAAATTCATCTGGCTCGTCAGGTTAAGTGTGTGCGTGAATGGTTGTTTGTCCTGTCTGTCTCTGTGTTGCCCTGCAACAGACTGCCGACCTGTCCAGGGTGTACCCCGCCTCCCGCCCGGTGAACGCTGAAGATAGGCACCAGCAACCCCCACGACCCCATGAGGGATTAAGCGGGTCAGAAAATGGATGAATGGATGGGTGTTTTGCAGCTTTTGCGCGCTCAGAGGCAGAAATCTCTTCTTATTCATCTTTGCAATAATATCTCAAGCTCAATAAGAGACTGCCTGTTAAACTCTTGCCGTAGATGCTTAATTTGATTTGGCCTCTGATGGGTTTTGTTTCAGGTTTGCCCCGTACTTAGCTCCATCCATCCTCCTATCAACTCTGACCATCTTCCCTGTCTCGCCCAGCTTGATGCTGCCACCACCGTCTTTCTTGATGGGGAATGTGTTTTTCAGGGTTCTGTGCTGCATTAGGTTTACTGCCCACATAAAGTTTTGCATATTGCCCCAAAAGTTGATTCTGTGGAAATGTTTTGAACTGGAAGAGGTCTGAATACTTTGCAAGGTATTCTTGAAATCAATTTAAAAAAAGCTGCTTACATTTAAAAAACAAAACAAATGTGCACAACTCCATGAGTCGGTCAAACACACACCGAAGTCATTGTTGCTGCGCTGAATGCCTGTCTTGTATTCTGCGTCTTCTCCTGCGTACAGGGGGAAGTCTGTGTGGGACGGAGGACGCCCCTCCATGAGGATCCCGTCTTCAGCTCGGGGACATGACGCGGACCCTGAGGAACAGCTGAGCGGTGTAAAGTTACTGCGAACGAGAACGCGGCGAGCACAAGGGCCCACTGTTCTCCACGCCGCGGCCCGCACCAGCCCCGTTAGGTCATAGCAGCGCCTCAATCTGCCGTCTATCACGGACCATGGAGCAATTTGCCTCAGTGTACGGGGGCAGCTCGGATGTCTGAATAAATCCATTCAAGAGGGTCTGTCTTAAACATTTCCATAGTGACAGCATCCCTCTTCCCAGACCGTTGTTTACCTCTTGGCCCGATCCCACCCTGTACTGCCTGGATCTCTCCTAAATCCTCGACGTGGCAGAGTGTGAGTGCAGCATTTCTCACATTTTCAGACTATTCCTGTAAGCTAAAGCGGAAAACTTGTCCTCTGCTGACATTTGATACACAAAGAGCCCCCCCACCTCTTCAATGACGCTCTCCCTCCCTGAAGCTCGGAGTAAAGAGCTCACAAATATGCCGCACAAACCTTTGCAAAGACTCACGGACACTTATGTAAGAATCCTTACATAAACTCAACATGCAGAGGCTTAGATATGAGCCAAGGATGATAAAATCATACGTTGTTAATTGAAGAAATAGACGCACTTGTAATCTGGAGGGGACTCAACCCAGATCAGCAGATTTGGAGTACTTGTTAGCACATTAAAGCCTCAGTTGACATCTAACTATGCATCTGTGAAAATGAGTCCCCTTCTTCTGCTTTGCTAAATATCCAAAACCGAAGCCTCCAACCTCCACCCAGAGGCTCAGTTCCTTCCTGCTGCCAACAAGAATAAGTTGCTCCGGGGGGGTTTGTGAAGAGAAGACGGGCTTTCGGATCAAGCGGGGTGCATAACTCTGCGGCGGTGTACAGTAAATCCACTCTGAACCCCCAGAATCTTAGTTTTTATTGTTGGTTCTCATCGTTTTATTTGAAGTAATTTCTATGTGAATAAAAAGCTACGTGCTTAAAAGCCGTTCAGCCCCCCCTCAACTTTCTTTTTTCATCTCCTGTTCAGAGTTTTTACTTTTTTTTTTAGAGGGGTGGCATGCATGACTGGGTCAGAGGGTCAAAGGTTATGCTACTCTTAGTGTTTGCTTTAAGGAACCCCTGAGGTGACATTCCTGATTGGGGGGTGTCAGGCTCCATGTGGACGGTATCCAGAGTTTGATCGGTGGGAGCGTATACGGCAAAAGGGTTGTCATTAAAAAAATGTGCAAAATATCTATTCGAAATCAAATTCTGACCTTTTCCTCTGCTACATGATGGTAGACCGGCAGCAGAGCGCAGCGGGAGTGGAGGGTCTCTGAAGTTTGAGTGACGGCGACGGCACAGGGCAGGGGTGACGGGTGGAGGTCAGGGGTCAGACGTCCCGTGGAGGACAGAGATCATACGGGGGGGGGGGGGGGGGGGGGGGGCTGCTAACGAGGTAGACCGATGGGGTCAGAAAGAAAAAATATATAAAATAAAATGAAGCACAGAAACGTTACTTATAAAACAGGAAGTGGAACCATTTTTAATCTCCTGGAAATATTAATACAGTTATGGTCAGACGCCCGGCAGAAGTTTTATTTAATTTTTTTAACGTTTTTGTTTGAAACTTTAACAAACAAAATCTCATTTCCAAAAGTATTCATACCCTTTCTCAGTGAGAAAAGGCTTTATTCTCCATTAGAGCACCCAAATGCTTTTTCTAATTGTTGACAAGCTTCAGGCATCTTTGATCATTTTCTTAGGTGATGAGTTTAAAGTCTTTGAGAGTGGAAGGTCTCTCTCCCATCACCCTAATCTTTTATCACCTTTACAGATCCTCTTTCAGATTCAGGTGTGTACTCTTGAAGGCCCACTCCAAAACATTTATATTTTATTATTTATTCATATCCGTCACTTCACCTGTGTGTTTTGGGTATTGCCTTGCTAAAAGGTCCAATGTTGCCCATGACCAAGTTCTCTGCAGACCACCTGATGTGATTGTTGAAGCTCTTTATGTAGTCGTCATTTGTAATGATGCCAGTTACTTACAGGTGCTGGTCATATAATTATTTTTTTTTCAGTAATTCCATTCAAAAAGTGAAACTTGCATATTATATTCATTCATTACACACAGACTAATATAGTTTAAGCGTTTATTTCTTTTAATTTTGGTGATTAAAAGAGACAACTAATAAAATCCCCAAATTCAGTATCTCAGAAAACTAGAATATTGTGAAAAGGTCCATTATTGAAGACACCTGATGCCACACTCTACTCAGCTAGTGAACTTAAAACACCTGCAAAGGCCTTTAAATGGTCTTTCAGTCTAGTTCTGAAGGTTTTCCCCGGTCATGGGGAAGACTGCTGACTGGACATTTGTCCAAAAGATGACCACTTACACCTCAGAGCTTCAGCCGTATGCAGGACACGGTTTCAGCCGCCGCATTCCTGGTGTCCAGCCACTCTGGAACAAGAGACGGCGTCAGAAGCGTCTCGCCTGGGCTAGAGACAAAAAGCACTGGACTGCTGCTCAGTGGTCCAACATTATGTTCTCTGATGAAAGTCAGTTTTGTGTTTCCTTTACAAATCAAGGTCCCAGAGTCTGCAGGAAGAGAGGAGAGGCACAGAATCACCGTTGCTTAAGCTCCAGTATAAAGTTTCCAGTCAGTGATGGTTTGGGGGGCATGTCATCTGCTGGTGTTGGTCCACTGTGTTTTCTGAGGTCATAGGTCAACGCAGCCGTCTACCAGGAAGTATTAGAGCACTTCATGCTCCCTGCTGCTGACCAACTTTATGAAGATGCTGATTTCGTTTTCCAGTAGGACTTGGCACCTGCTCACAGTGCCAAAGCTACCAGTACCTGGTTGAAGGACCCTGGTGTCCCTGTTCTTAGTTGGCCAGCAACCTCACCTGATCTTATTATAAAGAGGAAGATGCGATACGCCAGACCTAACAAAGCTGAAGAGCTGAAGGCCACTATCAGAGCAACCTGGGCTCTCATAACACCTGAGCAATGCCACAGACTGATCGACTCCATGACACTCTGCATTGCTGCAGTAATCCAGGGAAAAGGAGCCCCACCTAAGTACTGAATGCTGCACATGCTCAGACTTTTCATGTTCAGACTTTTCAGTGGGCCAACAATCCTTTTTTTATATTGTTCTTAAGCAATATTCTAGTTAACTAATGAAAACCCCAAATTCAGTATCTTAGAAGTCAGTTATAATCACCAAAATTAAAAGAAATAAAAACGAACTATATCAGTCTGTGTGTAATGAATGACTATAATATACAAGTTTGGCTTTTTGAATGGAATTACTGAATAAATCAACTTTTTCGTGATATTCTAATTATATGACCAGCACCTGTAAATTACTTCTACCTTTCCCTCTGGCTAAATAATATGGTTTCCCCACCATGCTTTACCGTAGGATATGTTGTTCTCGGCGTTGAAGGCATCTGCTTGTTCACACCAAATGAAAGCTGCGTCATTACGACCAGACAATCCATGTATTGATTCATTTGACCCCGAAACAGAAAAACTGAGGTCCTCTTCTTTGCGAGGAAGAGATTTTTAAAAGACTAAGCGGGTTTTTGTGTGCCTTACTTTAAATTGTGTGCCTTGAGATGTTGCCACCACTATGGCCCATATTCTTCAGGGTGTTGATCATTGGATCATCTGCACTGCCAGGTGTCAATTTTGACTCCTTGCCAAGTCTTCTGAGATTTTGCACAGTGGGGTATTTTTAATAAACGTCTTGCTTTGGATGCTGAAAATTCAAGACATTTAGATATGGACTCGCAGTCCTGTTCTTAATTGTGGAGCAGCCACAGCTGCAGGCCCTCACTGAGCTCTTTGGTTTCAGCCATGACTTGTCACAAACCAGCTGCAGAGCTGCTGTTTTTCCACCCGGTGAGTTGACGAAAACAGCTTTTCTCAGCTAATCAGAGTAATTAGGTTGCTTACGGACTGTTCTGAATGGCGGAGATGAGCTCGAGTTTTCCCAGAGATTCTCACAGTTTGCAATGGACATAAAAAATGTTGGGCATGCAGCTCAAAATGTAAAAGAATATATGCATGTTGTGTTGTTTCTGTTTTTTTGTTGAAATCTGGTTGGGGTTTAACTTAATAATCATGCATAAATGCAGCGCCTTTATGCCACTTGAACCTCTCCGTGTATTGTAACATTTTATTCACAACATTCAATTCAATGTACTTTGGCGGCTTTTAATGTGATCAACACAGAGTAGTGCATGTTGTGGAGCTTAATATGTAATTATTTTTGCTTGTTTATTAATAGAAATCTGAAAAGCATGGCGTGGATTTCTGTTTACCTCTCCCAACCCTCAACACTTTAATAACAATAAACGAAATCCAGTGCAACCAATTTCCTTCAGAGGTCCCTTCCTATGTAAAGAAAGTCTAGCAGCTGTCCTGTGAAGATCTCAGAGGTCTGTTAGAGAACATTAAAGAATATGAAGACCAAGGAACACCGTAGGCTGGTTGGTTGGTTAGTAGGTAGGTACTCTCTACACAGGAGTTGCTGCTCTTGCTAAATCAGATGGCCTGCAGAACTTAGACCAGAGAGCTTGATTTACTGGCACCAACAGGCCACGAGACCGGAGGAGCCCTGATCCTGAATAGCACATGCCTGCAGGATTTTCTGCAGGTATGTTTACTCACAAGTGATGCCACAGACAGATATGACGGGAGATCAACAAAGTTGATTTTCAGAAGGTTCAAGATTTTCCCCAACAGTGGTAATTTATGGTTTGCTACAATCCGTGCCAACATGCATAACACCCTATATGGTGGAAAATAACAACTGCACATCACCCTGAACACAACATCCCTCACCGTCAAACATGGTGGTGGCAGCATTATACTGTGGGGATGCATTTCTTTAGCAGGGACAGGAAAGCTGGTCAGAGTTGATGGGAACACGGATGGAGCTTCACGGGATAATCGTGGAAGACAATTTGTTAGCGGTTGCAGACGAGTTGAAACTGGGTGAAAGGTTCATCTTCCAGTAGGAGAACGACTCCAAACACACGGCCAACTACAGTCAAAAGGTTTAGATCAAAGCATGTTCATGACTTAGAATGACCCAGTTATAGGGCTGGACGATATAGACTTAGACTTAGACATCTTTATTTGTCATTTTGTATGTACAGAGTGCATACAGAACGAAATTTCGTTGCATACAGCTTGTAAATTACAGTATAAATTGCAGCAGTGATTAAAAAGTAAACAATTGAAATGTAAACAATGCAGGAGAAGAGAACAGTGTGCGATCACGGTGTACAGGAGAATATTTAAAACCATTTGTATGTGCAGAAATGATAGTGCAAAAGGCATTTGTGCAAAAATGCATTTAGAAACTACAAGTTCGGCAGCATTTGTAATGCTAGATAGAGATGCAGTGATGCAAATGTGGTGCAGGGTCCAGGTAGAGTTCAGCAGTTCAACAGTCTGATGGCAACAGGGAAAAAGCTTTTGCAGAACCTGGTGGACCTGCAGCGGATGCTGCGGAACCTCTTCCCAGGAGGTAGCAGGGAGAACAGTCCATGGTGGGGGTGTGAGGGGTCTTTTATGAGGTTTCGGGCTCGGGACACACATGGCCGGGATGAAATGTCCTTAATGGAGGGGAGAGGGGCCCCGATGATCCCTTCTGCTGTCCTCACCACTCTCCTCACGTTCTTCCAGTTGGAGGCATTGCAGTCTCCACACCACACAGAGAGACAGCTGGTCAGAATGCTCTCTATGGTGTTTCTGTAGAAAGTTGTGAGGATGGGCGGGGGCAGGTGGGCTCTCCTCATCCTCCGCAGGAAGTACAGTCGTTTCTGTGCCCTCTTCACCAGTGACGTGGTGTTCACAGACCAGTTGAGGTTGTCCGTGATGTGCACCCCCAGGAACTTGGTGCTGCTGACCACCTCCACAGCTGAGCTGTTCATGAGCAGTGGAGCGTGGTGCGGCCGTTTCTTCCTGAAGACGACAATGATCTCCTTCATCTTCTCCACGTTCAGGATCAGGCTGTTGTCTCTGCACCAGCCCACCAACTGCTCCACCTCCTCTCTGTAGTCCTGGTCGTTGTCGTCTCTGATCAGGCCCACCACCGTTGTGTCGTCAGCAAACTTCACGATGTGATTGGTGGTGAACCTGGGGACACAGTTGTGTGTCATCAGAGTGAACAGCAGGGGGCTCGGGACGCAGCCCTGAGGGGAGCCTGTGCTGAGGGTGATGACATCAGAGGTGTTCTGTCCGACCCGGACCGACTGAGGTCAGTTGGTGAGGAAGTCCAGTAGCCAGTTGCGAAGAGGTGTGCTGAAGCCCAGATGTTCTAGTTTTCCTACCAGGTGCTGTGGGATGATGTTAAACGTTAGAAAAAAGTATTTTGAATAGAAATCATATTCAACAATAATGACAAGGATAAAAAATTCTAAACATATTTAAGTGCAGCCCTGGCTATTATACTGTTGTTTAATTACCTATTTTAAGATAAAGAATATTTTATTAAGGCTCAACCCTTTATTCAACCAGATTTTTACCAAACGAAAAAGTGTGTTCTCTGAACTCTTCGAAGGGGGCGGAGCTTGATTACGGAGTGTTCCTGGATCTCCGTTTGTGATTGGTGGGGAGGATGTAATAACTTTAGTATTAACCTACATGATAGGCTAGAATGAAGAAGGAAGCAAAACTGTTCTTTTTATGGACCTTTTTTGTTCTATTGCACCACACATCTATTGATATATAGTCATTGAATTATCATCTGATCCTACCCAGTTACATTACAGAAAATAGCACAGTGGCTTGAAAACCGATGCGTGCAAACACACTCACTCCTCTGGATCGGATGCTTGAGCAATTTTTAAAGAAGAATGTCCAAACATTTTAGTCTCTTGATGTGCAAACTTGGTAGAAACTGCTGCTGGAACTGGAGCGAAACGGTGTTCTACAAAGTATCACCTCAGGGCAGCTGAAAGAAAAATACATGCCAAGACTTACAAGTTTTTAATTGTTTTTAAAAAGAGATACAAACTATATATTATTTTCTTTCCAATTCACAGTTATGGACTTCTCTTTGTCTAGTATAGGGGTTCCCAAACTTTTTCAGCCGCGCACCCCCTTCAGTGTCCCAACCGGTTTGGCGCACCCCCCCCCCCCCCCCCACCACAAAAAAAGAAAAAATTCTGTTGCAGTTAAATCAATTCAACCATCTTAACAAAAGTTGTGGGAATAAAATTAGAACATAATTTGAATTAAACTGCAATAAAGTTGCAACATCCACAACAGAATCCTGAGGCTTTTGCAGGTGCATCAGTGGCACAGCCTGGAGCGAGAGAAAGAAAGAGACACCCAGATCGGCCAAACCTCCACAACCTGAAACGTCTCTGAAGCAAAGGATTAAACTGATGATCTACCTGTGTTGTTCTCACTTTTTTTGTGCACCAGCTTCTTAATCTGAGTCACAATTTACAAACACGAAGAACTTTGATTTGTGTCCGATGACGCGCTCGAGAGACAGAGAGAACTGCAGACCAGAGTAACAATAACAGAGCGCTCCATAAATATGTTACTAATCAGAGAAAAAAAACTTTTACAGCGGCTACATTCAGCAGGTAAACACGCCAAGGGCAACACACCTCAGCTCCCCCTCAGCCCCACCCTCGGTTTGTCCCTGTCTGAATATGCGCTAAAACCGCATCTGTAAAATGAACTGCGCCTGTCTGACTCTCAATGAAACATGTTGCAGCTCTGTGCATGAAGAGTCAATAAATCGCGGAGGCTGCAGCGGGGTGGGCGAGTCATGCGCGTCAGTGCTGGTAGAGGTTCAGAGTCACCCCAACAGGAGCAGCGCTGGTTGGAGGCGCTGGGCGATCGAAAGAGAGACTGGTCGCTCAATTTAAGCTTGTAAAAACTTTTGGCCCGAATTCAATTGTCCCTCTACTGACGTACACGACGTGAAGCGAGGAAAGAATTGGAGAGACATTTGTCAGTGGTTTGCAATTCACTCATCTGTTGCCTCCGATTCCCTGGTTTCAGCCAACTGAGCATATTTGCGAGAATTAATGAAGTAGAGGGCACAAGCTGCTTCTTCTACGCATTGAGGCACAATGCGTAGAAGAAGATAAATTCATATTACGATGAAGTTTAGAACAACACTTTTTAAAATAAACAGATTTTCATGTCAATAAATTTTATTTATTTATTAAATTTGCTGTTTTGATTTTTGTTTCCACAAAGGAAATGATTATTTACACGTCTTTATTGTGTGGGGGAAAAAACACTGTCAAACCGCCATTACAGATTTTAGCTCGCGCACCCCCAGGGGTGCGCACACCACACTTTGGGAATCCCTGGTCTAGCACATAAAAATAGACTGCAGAAGAATTACTTTAAGCTATCTGTTTGACAACTAAGAGTATTTGTTGTGGTGGCAACAATATAATTTTATGTTTTTTAGGAGGATGAAAAGAAAATTACGTTGTCATGATATTGTTGTGAGAAATCAAATATTTATAACCACTATTTGTTCTCCCACATGCTGTTTTTTTGTCAAGTAAACTAACCAGGGACATATTGTGCAGAATCAGGAATGCTCAATAGATTTGAGCTCAAGTATTTACTAGCTTGTTCAGTTTTGTATTTTTCTCAGAGTTCTCATGAAAAGTTATAATATGTTGCAAATTTAAAAGATTCATTGCATATTTCCAGCCTTGAGCCAAAAAGGCTCCTCTATGCCTTTGTGAGTGGCTGTCCCAGACGAGAGCTAAAAGTGAAAGGCCGGAATCAAATTGTAAAAACGTTTTGAGTGAACGACTTGTAGTACCGAGAAAAAGGGTCAATCAAAGTTCCTGTCTGAGCTGCAGGTACATTCACAGTTTTAGATGCAAGAGCAGACACAGTAGCAAAAAAAACTACATTTATTAAAGACATGTTTATGCAAAAATGTTGGGCTAACTTTCTTTGGAATAAAAGATGAGCTTGGGATGTGTATGAAAAAAAAATGGTAGAAATGTTTGATGAACAAAGAAAGAAAACCTGCTCACAGAGCAGATCGATCATGCTTTCAGCGTTAAAAGCGTTTATCTTCTCCAGGGAAGAACAGATTCAGTTAAACACGGATAAAGTGTCAGAGCAAACATATTATCTGGAAAAATAAAAACAACTTGGCCTCAGTGAATACGTCTAAATCCATAATGAACTAAATATTTGAACTGCACACTTTGGTTAAAGGCTCATGGAAAAACCGTCCGCTTTATTTCCAAGGTCGTCGTCACAGAAAATATGTGGGTAGATGTGAGGAGGAGTGCCTGCAAGCCGAGTGCAAAAGTATTGATATCTCTTGGCCTTTTTAGCATTTTGTCACATAATAACCATGAGCTTGAATTAATGTTATCAGGATATTACGTTAAGTGGGAGGCAAATGATTACCTGACAACAGCCAGATGTATGTCTCGTTCCGCCTAGCTACACTCACATACATCTGGGACACCGCCGATAGACAATGATTTCTCCAACCAATTTTATGGTCTGGCCAATCAGGACGCAGGGCTGTAGTTTCATATATGTGACGTAGTGGAGACGCGACCATGACGTGAGACTGTTTTGATAGCAATGGCGGCTCGTCGAGGAAGCAAGCGTTAGCATTAATGCTGCTATTTCTTCCGTGTTGTCCAATCTACCTAATATTGTTTCATTAAAAGAACATCAGAGAACGCCTCTGAAGGCTTTTGTTGGTGGAAACGATGTTTTCGCCCTTCTCCCGACCGGATTTGGCAAGTTTTGTTTTCCGGGCCCAGCGGACGTGCAGACGCGGACGCGCCCCGGAGCGGTTAGCGGTTAGCGCTAACTATGTTAGGAGGCCTTTAGTCCTCAACACGGTCGGCCCGGAATCGACTCCGACCCGCGGCGCTTTGCCGCCTGTCTTCCCCCCTGTTGCTGTCAGCTCACTGTCAATAAAACGCGTGCCACTAGAGCCGCAAACACATTATTATTATTTTTTTATTTTTTTTCCTGCGTCGCTATCATTAGCGTCACGGGTTAGCTTCGGTGAGAGTGGTTGAAATAGCACGTCAATAAAGATGACAGACAAGTGGCTTATCCAATCATATGCAAGAATTTTTGATAAGGCCCAGCCTTCTGTAAATGCAATTCCTATGGCGGAGTCCCAGATGTATGTGAGTGGAGCTAGGCGGAGCGACATGCAGCTGGCTGTTGTCAGGTTAGGCAAATGATGCCATGCTGTGAAACATACTTGCCCTGTTAGAGATTTTTTGGTTTTGTTTTGTTTGTTTGTCACCAAAATGGTTCTAATCAAATATATTCTTAACATCAGACACAGATAACCTGGGTCCACATACAACTCAGTTTTCAAATTATGGTTTTGTTTACTAAAGGAAAAACGCAAAAAAAAAAAATCAAACCTGATCCTGTGTGGAGAAAGTAATCGCCCTCTAAACCTAATAACTGTTGACATTACAATCAATAGGCCACCCCGTCACAAATTTGGCCCTTTGTGGGGAATCTTTGGAAGAAAACCACATGAAGTTGCATCTGGGATTTACAGTGTTAGTTTCGCGGTAGCGATGAGGAAGAGGACACTCGGGTCAGATGAAAGCAAAATTGAGCTTTTTGCCCATGTGCAAAGAGCAATGTCTGTCTGGAAACTAACACTGCGCATCACCTTAAACACGCCATCCTCAGAGCAAAATATGGTGGAGGCAGCATCTCATTGTGGGGAAGCTGGTGAGAGTTTGTGGGAAGATGGGTGGAGCTAATTAAAGGACTGTTCTGGAAGAAAACCCATTAGAGGCTGCGGAAGATTTATGTGTCAGAATGATCCAGTCCTGAATATCATTGGGAAGTTGTTGCGATGCTCATAATTTGCTGTTTATACATATGCTCTCTTTTCTCTGCGACATTAATGTGTTTTACTGTGATTTTATGTGAAAAACCAACACAAGCAGTTGTAGAGTTGAAATAAAAGGATGCATTGTTTTATTTATTTATTTAGAGATACAATCTGAAAAGTGTGGCTAGTGTGTTTTAGGGGATAGTGTGTTTTAGGGTAATGTGTAGTGTTCGTTTTTTTGTGCCGTATGTGGGCCAGAAAGTTTCTTTGTGAGACCATATCACTGTTGTCCACATTCCTACATGGCAATTTGGAAACTTTCTTGAAAGGAATCCTTTCTTCAGGCCTCTCCTCCATAAAGAGCGGGTTTGTGGAGTGGACAACCATTGACCTCTTGGCTGCTTCTCTGCTCATCTTCACTGTAAGTTTAAATTAATGGTCGTGTCTTTGCATGCTTTGCCTTTGTGTCAGACTCTTTTGACTTTTAGATGGTGGATTGAACAGTCCTCATTGATATCTTTAAAGCTTCCGATACTGTTTTAGGACATAACCATGATTTAAACTTTACGACTTTTATTTGCTCAAGTGTTCAAGTGAAAGAATAATTTGTCGTCAGTTGCTGTGAAAAAACATCGCCGCTAGATGTCACCCTAAACCCACATTTAATCAATTTCTGTGTCTTCTGTCTCACGCTCTCTCAGCATCCACACATGCACATGTGCACAAACGGGGGAGCGCACAGGGCAGAGATGTTTCCATGCACTTACAAATATACAGCTGCACTATCCAATCAGGGGCTTTCTTGTGTTTTCAAGCCTGAGCCTATTTCCAGCGTTCCGCATCCTGTTTGCCGGCAGGGGGCACTGTCTGCCTCAGCAGGAGTCTGATATTCTACAACACACACTTGCCAGCGATTATGTAATGTTTGCAATTATGGACCTCTCTTCTGCAACGTAACGTCATTTTCGGTTGTTTGTGCAGAGGCTGAAGGTCACCGACATGCGTTTGCACATCACATTGATGACACGTTCAGGATGCCCAAACATAACGCGTACTGAAATCTAAAATATTCACAGGTTCGCCTTCATCACAACAACTCGTCTCCACTGTCTGCAAGTCACAAACACAACGTTAGCGGAGTTTACTACAAGCCACGCCCCGTAAATCCAGCTGGTGGCAACACTCGTGATGACATCACCGCAACGGGCGCCCATTGGCCCCGAGATGTTCTTCGCCCGTCCAATCGCCTGCCGAGGAAGTGACGTTAGCCAGAACGGCGCCCGTTCACTTACAATAGAGTGGGCGTGGCTTGGAAACCACCTACGTCAGAGCGAGTCGGCTTCGGCGCCGTGATTCGCCGAGAGCAGTGAACGTGAGTGTCTGTTGCTGAGAGAAAAGGAAGAGGGGATGTAGTGGATGAGCGGCTGCGCCACACAAAGTGCAGGTCGGCTCCGAAAATGACTTTTGGGACATAAACTGTGGCTCGTTTTTCTTTTTGTCAGTGTTTTGAGCGGTTATGTCCAAAGAATAACGGGAAACAGTTATAAAAACGCGCTTAAGAACTGCTGGATGGGAGGATGACCGCATAGGGCTGTTTGAATTATTTCCCCCACAACTTGCAGCGGTTGAGCCGTTACCACGGTCTGCTCAGGGATAGTACTTTTGCTGTCAATTGTGGTAAACATACTCCTCGAGAGAAGAGGAGGAGGAGGAGGGGACATTTGTGCCTTTCTATTGGCTGGCAGTCATATGCTCCCTCCTCTCGGCCCTCACTCATGCTGTTCCTATGGTTCCCAAAGCTCTCATTGGATACTGTAAAGTTTGGGACAGGACACCGGTTTCGCTCAGCATCCCTGACGCCATTGGCTGCACCTCCCCGTCCGTCAACTCGACTTTGACAGCCCGCTACGCCTTCCGCGCCGAAGCGCCCGCTCTGATTGGCTACTGTAACTGTCAGCGGACTGTCATTGGTCAGCTCCCCCAGCTGTTAGTGGTTCATTCACCATTTTGTGAATGTAGTGGAAAAGGAGAGCGATAGTTTTTTTGTATGCCTGTTTGAGTTTCCGCGGAGGGGGGAAAGACATGTTTTGTGCAGGAAAAGTGAAGTGCGAAGTGTTCAAAGCCGACAGCAGATGGATGTTCCTGGGAGTTGCACCACTCTCCCCATCAGGAAAATAGGACCGTAAATCTTTGTGTGGCAAGAGGGGAAAATCGCGGCTTGAGGTGAGTTGGAACGAAGTTAGCAACGGCTCCGCGCTGCTAAACTGACGCTAACGCTCAATTCTCAGGAGTTAGCACGAGACCCGAACGCAGGAGAGCCAACGGTCGTCGAATGTTCCACAAGCGTCCAAAAGAAGCGGAGTGACAAGGCTTCCGAGACGAGAGGAAAAAACCCAAAGTCAGGGGAGGGGTGGGAGCGTAACAGCCTAAAAACTTTCTGAAATGTTTCCCCTCATCCTCCTACAGAAACGTCCCACGTTAATTCGGTTGGTATCAGCGTCGCCTGTTAAATTGCAGCGCACTTTCCCCTCCTTGACCTTTAGTTTTTGAGTTTTATTTATTTATTTTTTGTTGCGCGGAGCCGCGGCACGTAGCGTAGTAAAAACAAGCGACCTATTTGCAGCGTCGCAGTCTAAATGCTTACCAACATGATACATCGATCTTACATGGAGTGTTTTTTTTTCCTTCCTCCCCAATAAAACAGGGTTAAAATAAAATAAAAACGTTTGTGTCGAAAACGTCATTGTGTCAATTTTTGGGGAGTAACGGATTACATGTAACGACGTTACGTAATTTAATTACAAAAAAAGTGTAACTGTAATTCGTTACAGTTACAATAAGATAATATGTAATTCAGTTACAGTTACTTCCGAAAATATTAAGAATTACAAATGTAGTTACATTTTTTTAAAAATATAAAGTATCGCCGTTTCCCGCTACGGCTCCTTGTCTCTATCACTCTGATGATCCATCCTGTGCTGGTGGAGCCTTCTGAAAGAACAGCAAGCGAGCGGACGTTTCACGGTTTTATTTCAGCTCACGCAGCGCATCAAAAATGACAGCCTTCAAGCTTGTTGACAGCCACCTCTTGTTATTCACACACAACAATAAACCGTGAGAGCCGACGTGTGTTGTGAAACTGCAAAACTTTGTCTAAAGCGGAAAATCAAACGCGCGTATACAGCTCAGCGTTCACAGTGTTGAGTTCGTGAGCGTCGGAAAGCTATGGTGCATTCAGGAGCATGGGACATTTCAGTTTTACAACGAAAAAGGCAGAAAACGGAACAGAACTTAACTCATACAATAATGTATTTATCCAGAAACAGTGTGGGCTTTCTTACAATACTGAATGCTCTATAATTGTATTTCTGTTATTTTTGATTATGCACATCTGCTTTTTATTCTAAAAAATCTATAATATTACAGCAGCAAATTATCAAAGTTTTTCAAAGCCTGTTTAAAAGCTCCAAATGGGGCTTCAGATCATACAGCAACAATTGTGCTGTCATTGTTTTACAGGGCAGAATTTGCATTTGCTGACTCTTGTCCTTTAACTACTGATGGATATACAGGAATAGAGTCATACAAGTGTCAATTCCTCTGAGATAGCAGGGGATGCAATTTTTGGCAAGGAGTTGCCGAAAAATCCATCCTCCTTGTTTTAAACTTAAAAATCGTCACACACAAACACTTGTGGACATCCTGTGACCGCCTGTCTGCAGTTCCCTTTCAGCTTAGTGCTTTTTTAAGGTTCACATTCAGTTCTCAAAAATTAAATGTTGAACATGGGTCAATACTCATTAAAACCTTAAAGTAATCAAAAAGTAATCAAAAGTAATTAGTTACATTACTTTTTAAAAGTAATCAAAAAAGTTACACTACAATTACATTTTAAACAAAGTAACTTGTAACTGTAACGGATTACATTGTTAAAGTAACTTACCCAACACTGTCTACCACCGTGTCGTACTACGACTACTACAACCACCACGGTACTAGTAATGCCCGCTGCTGCTGCTGCTTACTAGAGCGATAACACGAAGAAAAAAAAGATTCCTGCGTTCAAGTTTTACAACATTGCAAATATCACTCGGTTCCTCCCATACAACGTTACGGAAGATTCACTAGGTTGTGTGTTTATTTTATTTTATTTTTTTATGCGTGCATACTTTTGGCGTTGCGGTGTGTTTTCTTTGCATGCCAAACACCGTTGCATGAGGGGGAAAATAACGAAGCGTCCTTTTTACAACCCGGTTGGTTTGTGTTTGTCATCCTGCACAGCGAAGCGCCTGACCGTCCGGAGTCACCATGTACTCCTGTGACATTGTGGAGCTTCTCTCGTAGTACTCAGAGAGAAGCCGGGGATGCTTTTAGGTGTTTTCTCGGCTTTTCCCCCTCCTTTCGTCGTCACTGCACTTTCCTGCACTGCTATCCCTAAATCCTGGTCGATGCATCCCTTGACATCTGCACATCTTGGCAGTTTTCTGACATTTGCTTCAAAGTCCTGAAGAAATTAGATGTTTGTTTTGGACGTTTTGACTCCATCTGTCCTGCATGTTTCCACAGTGGCATGCACTCCCCCCCCCCCCCCCCCCCCCCCTGCCATCCCTAATAACAATGCTCCTGTGTGTGGTCCTGATGTTGCTGAGCAGCCGGGCATTGATGTGACATTGGCATTTCTGCCATTTGGTCCCAAACACGAACAGTCACCTCTGATCTGTGCCACAAAGACTCCCAATCAATCAATCAATCCCGGCCACAACGTGTGTGCAGATGTCCGACCTTTTGTGGTGCTTATATTTTATTAAAGATGCACCAATCGATAGGCCAGAGTTTGGAATCGTCCAATTTTTCCCTGAGCGGAATACTGATATATGCGACTCTTTTCCTCTTCCTGCTCCTCAGCACATTCCAAGCGAGAACTCCCACTATTTTCAACGTGTACGTGCATCAATCAACACCACTTTGGTGCACTCCCTTTTTTTTTCAATATATACTTTTTCTTGTCATTCTTCCATTTTTGCTGCATTCAAAAACCCCACATTTCTTTTTATTATTTGTTATAGACCTGATAAGGAAGAGTGGGGGTGGGAGACCTCATAGAAAAATGGACATCGGTATCTGCAGGGAAAAGCCTGATCGGTGCATCTCCTTTTTTTTTTTTTTTTTTTTATTCATAATGAGAATATTTAGTTTTTGCACCAATCTACTAGACAGCTGCCAGTATTGCTGGTACGGCACAACATTCACTCTCTGTAGCGAGCGCTCCCTCTCTCACTTGCATACATACATGCAGACAGAATCGCACTCGGCTCACCCCAAAATACCAGAACTCCATATTCCTCCGTTCGTGTCGTTTTGTCTGTACGCAGTCACCTCTCACACATGAGCTTAGGTACGAAATCATGTGTGCCTGTTGAAGAGAGCACGTTCTCTGTTTATTTTATTTTGTTGTTGTTTTTATTTTTATTTGCTGTTTCAAGTGTGAGCGCGTGTTCCCTGGTGACCCAGTTAAGGGGCAAAGCCGCCCTGCTATTCCCGAAGAGTGCGAGGGCCACGGCTGGCTTCACCATCACGGTCGTCCTTCTTTCCTCTTCTTTGCGTTCTCCCTCCTCTGTCACTGCAGCCCTGCGCCCCAGACAGACGCCCATGAAACGTTTCAGGCGGGAGAGAAGAGCTGCACGGCGCCTACTTATATACGTTCTCTTTGACATGAGCTGCAAATACAGCATCGCAGAAGGCAGACATAATATGAACACGGCTTTATTAGACTACCTTTTGTATAACAAGCCGCTTGATTGCCCCCCCTCCCCCCATACCCCCACCTCATTCATTTCATGCATACAACCTGAGCCGTGATGCAGCGGGGTGCATGCTGCGTCCTTTTCGACAGCCTTAACAAACTGTCATCTGTTTATTAGGCTCTCATGGTTAAGTAATAAATACTCTACAACTTAATTTTCTCGTGGCAACACAAAGATGAGAACTCTTTATGACTGACCGAGCTGAGTGACCGTGCACGCCCGGTGCCTTAAGTGCACCTGCGTCCAAACCTAAAAACTCTCAGGGAAGATTCTTTTTTGTTTTTCTTTTTTTTTGTTTGTTTGCATGAAATTTAAAATTGTAACCCAACGATGAAAAAAAAAAGTGTGTGCATTCATTGCAGACGTGCAGAATCCATGCTGCGAGAGCCTCCTTATGCAAGCGTAGTGGGCTGCTTACGTGGTAAAACAAGTGTGTGAGAATATACAGGTCCGAGGGAGAGTTTAACAGCACGCACGGCTGCGCTGTAAATTCCAGAGAGGCCATTTAGCGTGCGTGTAAAGTTTGGTTTTGCTGCTGACGGGGGCTACGTTACAAGGAGGGTCCCTTTATCCTCCGTCTTTATTGGGTGACACAGCCAACTCTGGCCGTGTAAAGGGAAGTCCAGTTCAGCGCCACGGAGGTGGTGACCAGCTACCTTTGTGCGACTTCCGGTTCGCTTTAGATCAGAGCAGCAGCGAGTTTACTTGTAGCTGCCTCTCATGTTGGCTGGACAGTGCCAGGACTCCGAATCACCTTGAAATTCCTCACTCTGGTTCATCCAGATTCAGCTCATAGGAAAAAAAAAAGTATTATTCAACATCTTATTTTTTTTTATCTGCCAAAATTTTGACTGACGTTTTATGCACTCCACCTGCCCCCACCACAGATTTAGAATTTAGCTTTTTTTTTTTTTTTTTACATCACAAAATTTTATTTAACAATCTGGGAGCCATCATGGATTGGTGAGTTTTGATTTTTAAGGTAAGGATTTGGTCACCTAGGTTTCATTTCTCTGCCTCTGTTTGACATGAAAATTAGATATAAGTTATTGCTTTAAATAATACCGTTTTCCTTGTGACTGTAGTTGGCAAAACAAAACACACAAACAAAAACACATTCAACCTTGTACTTAAAAGGTAATACAACTGGAAAAGGTTTATTCACAAAAAATGTATATATATTTTCCATTGGTTATAACTACACACACACATGCATGCCTACCACTGGCTTATCAGCCAACATCCAGAGCATTTAGAGATGGCCTGAGCATGACCAACGCATTTTTCTGTGCTAAGATCAGACCCTCGACAGCCATTTAGCCAAATAGTCAGTCAGACATGTGGCTCTGACTGCTTCCTCCTTTTTTCATACTGTTCCTCTACAGACCCCGCACTCCCAGCCTGGGCCTCGTCATCTCCTCTAATGAAGGGGTACTTGGTCCGGTACTGGTGGGAGGTACATTCCTCCAGTCAGAGTTCACTCTCTTTTTTTCTTCTTTCCATGATTTTCAGGAATTTTAAGTTTTACACTATTCATAAATCAATATATAAATAGGATTAGAGGCTAAAAGTGTCTTTTGTTGCAATAATTTTTGCTTTAGCTTATAGATTGTAATACATTGTTTACACAGTACACCGATTTCCTTTTGGAGGTTTTTATAAAATCTAAAATACTTTCAGCACTAAATCAGTGAGACTAGAAAACATAGATATTTATGTTGAATTAAAACCTGTCCTGTCACACACTTTCCAAGGCAGGTTTGTAGTTACACTTTAATATCCACCGCAATATTTTTAGAGTTGTGTTTTTAAATCTTTTGCAACCTCACTGAAACAATCAATCTGAAAACTGGAGAGCCACCAATCAGGCTTATCCTGACCGACATAAACAGTATTTTCAGTTTTCTTTTTTCTTGTTTTTACGACTGACCGATTTCAATTTTGACCAATTTAGATTTTTTTTTACTCTGAGCTGCAACACATAAAAGAGAAAAAAGAGAAAAAACTGCAAGGTTTGAACCCAATAAAAAATAAATTATGAGATTATACGAATTTATGCATCAAAGCATAACTTCCTAATCTTAACCTAATTAATAACCCGATTGTTATTAAAATTTAAAAATGTGGCATCATGGCACATTAACCTCAATCCATTTAGAACCAAAATTGTAGTTCTTACTTTTAAAGAATTCAATGAGATGAGCTGATCAAGGGGAAATTGTCCAGTTCTGATTTCTGGTGGATTGATTGGCATGAAATGAATTAAGGTCAGTGTCACTGTTTGTGTAGCCAAACTTGTCGAGTAATGGGTTTGGTGTTAAACTGACACCTGAAGACTGTTTCTACTGAGATGACGATGATCGCCCAAACATCTCTTCTTTTTCGATTAGTCATTTTTGTCCAGAGAGAGAGAGGTGTTTTCGTACGGCAGGAACTGGAGCTGGTGCGTTACTCATTTATTTTGTTGTTGTTAAACAATTGACATCGAGGTCACCTTGTGCGAGTGTGAGTGAGTGAGAAACTTTTTCGGTGTCAGGGTAGGAATTAGTGGCCAAGTGCTCATATCTGCGTTTGTGGGAAAACACGCATTTGCACATGTGGGTGAGTTGCTGAGCCTAATCGAGGAGAACACATATGCACACTTCTGTGCGACACGCTGCAAGTGTGTGCGTCAGTGTATGTCTGACAATGTGCGTGTGTGTGTCGTTGTATTAGGCCTGTAATCTTACATCAGTGACTGTGCCTGATCCTGCGCCAGGCTTTTAATTTCTCTCATTTTGGGGCGTATCTTACCAAGGCAGATTATTCCAATTATTTTGTCCTTTTGGTGGAAGCGTACGTGTGTGTGCGTGTGTGTGTGAGTGTGTGGGTGTGCATGAGAAAGACACTGACAAAAGGCGACTGTGAAAGACTGAGACCTCGAGAAGCGAGAGGGAGCCGACGAGTACTAGAATGACTGAGGAAATTCCCACTGACTCCACAGGAAGAGCCTGTTTGATCAAACGACCGCGTATTCCTCCCTTTCTCCCACTCGCGTTGTGGTTGTGACCTCACCCAGGCCACCGGCAGCTGTTTTGCTCTGATTTAAGTCAAAAACAAATGCAGCGTTCACTCCCAAGTTGATCACATAGCATCACGTCCATAATGCGCACCGTGAGAAAGCTTTGCTGTCACACGTTGAAGCAGTGGAGGGATCAGGCGAACGATACCAGAGACTTAAATGTCCCTGTAGTGAATACTTTTCTTTCTTTTGATTATTATCTCCGATATGAACAGTTTTTGATGACCTCTAACCTTTTTTTATTGAGCTGACAGGAGGCTTCGTTAGGCCCGGTCAATAAATTTCTTCATTATTGGTACAATATAACACTGTTATTTCTCCGTGTATAACGATACACCCAGCTAACGTACAGAGACACTGACACTTTAACTGTGTTTTGGGGGAAATTAAGAATCCAAATGTTGTCGTTGTTCTCCACACTGGATTAAAGCTTTCACAAACTATAAACTATGTTTTAAAGGGACTGTGATCAGGGTAGAGTAATTTAATTCAGGTTAGAGCAGTCTGAAACTGGCAGTTTCCTTCTGAGGTGGTTCTGCACGCTGAAAATGGTCTGTTTATGTTCCCAAAAATAGGATGAAAGTTTCATTAGTCTCAAACTGTGCTTTAAATAGGAGCACGATATATCTGCATTGGCACCGTTATTGGCCGATGGTAGTCATTTATGTATTTTTTTTAGTTCCCACTAATAAAACCAGCCAAATACATGTTGGGGCAGGTGATAGTGATGCAGCACAGGATTGTTTGGTGTTTAGCTGAAGTAGAGAAGCCACGTCAGCGGGGTCGTTGTTTAGTTTACCGTGTCGAAAGGATAGAAAAATATGTATATAAGATAGGTAAATATCAGTCATTGGCCGTAACAGTAATAATATCATAATTGGATATCGGTGCATCCCTAGTTTTAAAGCCTCTTTGTTAAGTGTAGAATATTCCTGATGAGGTTTGATCAGGTTAACTATTTTAGATTTTAAACAAGAGAGGATTCCTTTCAAACAACAAATTAGCAGCTTGATTGTGTCAGGAAGCTATAATGCAGATGCCAACTTTAGTATCGTCAACCATGTAAACTTCCGCATGCAATTATTGGCTGCACAATATATTGCAGATTTATCAACACGCTCGGACATCAACACATATTAGCTAATTATATAACTTGCATGCATTTAGTCTCTCTATCCAAGTCATTTATTTGATGATATGTCTCGCTGCTAGAGCCGGCAATGTTTGGCAGTGCTTTGCAAAAGTATTCACTTCCCTTGGCATTTTGTATGTTTTGTTGCCTCACGACCTGGAAATAAAATGCATTGTTTGAGAGTTTGCACCATTTCCTTTACAGAATATGCCTACAACTTTATAAAATAAATTGTTGTTTTATTTTGAAACAAACAACAAATAGGACAAAATAACAGAAAACATTTGTGTGCTTAAGCCTAAATCAAGTCAGTACTTTGCGGAGCTAGAACTTTGTGGAAATCGCAGCTACAAGTTGCTTTGGATCAGTCTCTATGAGCCCGTCACATCTTGCCACTGGGATTTTTGCCAATTCCTCAAGGTAAAACTGCTCCAGCTCCTTCATGTTGGATGATTTTTACTTGTGAACAGCAGTCTACAAGTCTAACCACAGATTCTCACCTGTATTGAGGCTTGGATTTTGACTAGGCCATTCCAACACATCTTACACGTTTACCCTTAAACCGCTCGAGCATTGATGTAGCATCATGCTTCGGGTCATTGTCCTCCTGGGAGGTGAACCTCCGTCCAGGTCTCAAATCACAGGCAGACTAACACAGGTTTTGCTCAAGAATATCCATTTATATCTTTGCCACTGTCCATCTTTTCCTCGACTCGGACCAGTTTCCCAGCCCCTGCGGCTGCAAAACGTCACCACAGCATGATGCTTCAACCACCATGTTTCACTACGGGGGAGGATGTCCTTGAGGTGATGGGATGTGTCAGACAAAGTGTTTTACTGTCATCTGACCAGAGCACCTTCCTTTATACATTGGGGGAGTCGCCCTCAATGTTATTTTTGGCAGAGTCCTTCTGTCTCCCACCATCTGCACTGGATCGAGAAGGCATCCCAGGACAGAGCTGGCCTTCATGATGCAATATGATAATAGATACACCCTGGTTGCAGTACTGTCTAAAAATGCTAACGTGTTTAAGTACAACCAGAAAATAGTACAAATCTAGTTCACACTTCTCCATCTTGCAAAAATGGTTAAATAATGGTGACCCCACGTGTTGCCTGTTAGCCCACATGTGTTATTTTCCTTAATGCATTTTAATGCCTACGTTTATCATTGATATTTAATTTATTGAAATTGTTTTATTGCCTAGCACTAGTTGAGATGGAAATACAAATACAAATCATTTGTTACTCATCTGTCACCGCTTTAAAAGTAGCGGGTGCTTCTTCACTGCTAATGTGTTGTCAAGAAGTCTTCATCAGTAGATATTTTCAATACAACAGAGCAGCTTCTTTTCTTGCTTCTCAAAGTACCAAATCTGTATACAGAAGCCTAATGCAAGCAAGTTGATATAAGAAACAACACAACAGCTTAAGCTGAAACAGCAAATGGATAGAGCTTCGTGAAACAGATTTCCCTTTAGGGAGAAATACTGTGGCATTTTCATGTCGCGAGCTGTCGTGCCACAATAATTTAAGTATTGCCTTTCTTTATAGATTATTTTTGAGTCAAGCTGACAATATTTTGGTTGTTTTAAGAGAACATATTTTTGTTTTGATCATATTTTTTTTTACAACTGCTGCTGTTTGTAACACTGGAATCCAGGTTTAATGTCTTATAAACCCTTGCGTGTTGCAAGCACACAGCGGCATTTATGCATGCACTTTGTAGTGAATCAGGGCAGGCATGGAAAGCATGCCCACTGAAAGCACTCTCTAGCTATTGAGCCAATGTGAGTTGTGCAGTGTAGCTGACTTCCATGTATGATGTAATTTTTGTCCCTGGCAATTTCTGATTGTGAAGACAATAAATGACCACCTGTCTGCTTCATCTCCCTTCTCTTTTACAGAGTACGCTGTGGAAAGCAGATGAACAGAAAAAGCACAGAAAAAAAGAAAGAAGAGCGCACAATAATAAAAAGAGTGCCTTAATCACACAAAAGAAGAGTATCATATAATTTCTAGCACTTTGTGTACAGTGAGCAAGAGATGGGACCGTTAAAGACCAACAGAAGACGTTCGCCGCCATTAACAAGAGGCAGAGGGGGGAAAAAAAGAGTTGGTTCTCAGCCCTTAAAAGAGAAAGACTCCAAAAGAGTCAAGAAGGAGACCCTTGTCAGAACCACGCAGCACACACCCAGTACTCCTTCCAAGCGAAAATACACCCCGACACCCACTGATGCCAACTCGGATGACGAACTGATCACAAACAGCACTGCTAACACTAAGGAGGAGACTACTAAACAGACGAAACCTGTGGTGTCGGACACAAGCGACGGAGGGAAGGCAGAGGAAAAGACAGAGAAGGAAAAAATGGTCGGGACAAATGGGAACAGTACCCCGGCCACTGATTCTGTAGTATTGCCTACCTCTGCCCCAGCCCCTCTCTCCATACCTGTACCCCCACAAGCCATGAACCACAGCCCCAGTCTAGGCTCAGTTTCCAGTCGGAAGACGGCCACGTTCAAAGCTCGCGTACCCAAGAAAAAATACATGTATGAGCACTTTGCTAACAATGCAAATGTCACAGATAATGTTCCTACCTCCAGCCCTCATTTCATATCAAACAGTTACTGCAATATCAACAGCAAAAACGGTAAAAGTGTGAATGCTCCAAATAATATGTTTAAGTATAGTAACAATATTACCAACAGCATTAATAAAGCCACCAATGTGAGCATAAATAGCAGTACTTCCAGCAACACTACAAGTGGTATTACCAGTATGATTAGCAGTAGTAACAGTTGTACTGAGAGCCATAGTACTTATGTAAATACCATTAATAGCAGAAGTAAAAATTGCTCAGGTAATCAGCCATCAGTGTTAACAGTAGACAGTAAACCTACAGAAGCAAATCATTTTGTCTCGATGAAGGATGAAACCCTCAGGACGTCACATTCCAAGGAAAGAGACTCACTGACTGGACAAAGTGAATCGGAGGGGCCCCCCAACTCAGCGCGCTCCTCGTCTACCGATACAGCTAGCGAGCACTCTTCTGATCTGGATGTGATGGAGGCAACAGGACCAAATGCTAAACTCCACATCGTTGCTCCTTTCCAGAACTCATTCCTGAAAGAGGTCCGTCTTTCGGAGGGTCTAGCTGAAGCTCTGGCTAAAGGCATGAAGAACCAGAGAGTGCTGGCTCGCCAAATAAGAAGGAAAATGGAAAGTGATATAAAGACTGCCAGCGGTAAAAATCCATGCCTCCAGCCTCCTGTGTTTAGGCCAGGGGTGGTGCGTAGGGTGAGTGGAGGTACTGTTGAAGTTCAGCTCCAAGGAGAAGAAACTCTTGTTAAATACCCCTTTTGTGGAGGGACCGTGGTGACACCCTCTGTAGAGGCTGAGAGTGCTGTCGACTTCATCCTAGATGCACCCCCACCTGGCATTTCCCCCGTGGCTGTAGGGACTCGAGTCTGTGTCCCGTTTGGTGAAGAGAAAAGGAGTCCTCTGGTGTACAGGGAGGGGGTTGTTGTTCAAGTTGACCCCCACCCTGGTGTCTCGTTTCCTTACCAGGTGCTGCTGAACGAAGACAGAGAAGCTTTGGGTGGAGAGCTGGTAGGGGAGAAAGGGAAAGGCAAAGTAACAGGTCGGGTTGTCTGGGTGTCCCGACAGAGCCTGAGACTACTCATCCCACCGTGGGAGGTCACCCAGTTAGACAGTGGGAGAGCAAAGGAGAGAGAACTTGAGAGGGAACGGGAAGAGAGGGAGCGCCGGGAGGAGATGGAGGTAGAAAGAGAAGTCTGCCAGTTGAGTATTGGGATGGGGGTGCTGGGAGGAGGAGCCCGGTTGGGCCCTGGATTTTCACATGAGGGGGCTGCAGGAGGGCACACCACTGGAGCTGTACATCCACCTGATAATTCCCCCACTGGAAGCTCCAGTGTTGTAGCCATCACAAATCATGGATGTGAAAGCAGTTTGTCTGGCAGAGAGAGGCAAAAACAGCCTAACACACCAGAGGAAGATGTTGAGGTATCTCATTTCAACATGGTTCATTCCACTGGTCCAAAAGCAAGTGCTGGGACCTCCCAGTACCGAAACATTGTGTCCAAGCCCACTAGTTACACACCTACATCCACTCACCTCTCAATGGTGCGGGGTGTAGGGCCACCCCATCTCTCTACAATAACCAGTCCTCTGCCAACCCCTTCCCCTAACTTACTCACCCCTGAAATAAGCAACGCCACTTCAAACCTACCTCCAACCAAGACCACTCCCACCCAGACCCCTACTCCCACCTCTGGTGTGGGCTCCTCCCCAGCCTCCTCCCGTTCCAGGACTCCTCTGTCACTGGCCCAGCAGAAATACAAAAAAGGCGATGTGGTATGCACTCCCAATGGCATCCGTAAAAAGTTCAATGGGAAGCAGTGGAGGAGGCTATGCTCCAGGGAGGGCTGTATGAAGGAGTCTCAGCGTCGAGGCTACTGCTCTAGACACTTGTCCATGAAAACCAAAGAGATGGAGGCAGCAGGGGGAGAGAAGGGAGGGGGAGGCAGCAGCTCAGGGACGGTGACCCCTTCGGACCTTCGGGGGAGGGCAAGCAGTGAATTTGAGTGGGACGACACCTCAAGAGAGAGCAGTGAGACCAGCAGCAGAGGAGACTCCAGACCACGATTGGTCCTCCCTTCCCTCCTCCCTCATGAACTGTCATCAAGGTTTGATTTAGAAGAGTGTGAAGCTGCCACCATGCTTGTGTCATTAGGAAGCTCCCGCTCTGGCACTCCCTCCTTTTCTCCCATCTCCAACCAGTCTCCCTTCTCCCCCGCCCCCTCTCCCTCACCCTCTCCACTGTTCGGTTTCAGGCCGGCCAACTTCTCCCCTATCACTGCATCCCCAGTCTTACAACACCGGAGACACCGGCAGCCCAGTGGTGCAGGTGGAGGAGGGGGTGGGGGGAGTAAACCAACAACCCTACCAGGAGGCGGTGAAAGGGAGAGACATGTTTCGGGGATCCAGCCCTCCTTCCCCAGTAACCTGACGTTTACAGTCCCCATGAGCCCCAGCAAGAGAAAATCAGACGCACCCCCTCCACCACCCCTTCCCTCACATCACCACGATTATACACCCAAAACAGAGCTTGAGCTGGGAGACCTCAACAACTCCTTCAGAGTGCTTTCGCCCCAAACACCAGCATCACATTCCAGCACACATACACCCACCCTCTCCCAGCTCAAAGGACTGAACACACCTTCCTCTAGCAGGCCCCCATCCTCTGCCGCTGCCTCTCCTCCTCCTCTGCTAGTGTCCGCAACTCCTCCACCTCTCTCTACTGACGGAGGGCCTCGACGGGTGGTCCCTATACCCCACCAGACTTTGCGGGACTCCCCTGTCATTGTTCGAAATCCTGAAGTCCCACTAGGGAAATTCACCGAGTCTGGCTTGGACAGAGGAGTGGGAGGTAGAAACGAGGCAGCTATAGATAACCCCCCTCCTAAAGACATCGCTCTAACCCCCCTCACTCAACCCATCACTGGCCTCCAGGTTCCTGTCCCAATTAATGCCGCTGCGGCCACAGTGCCCAACGGTACTGTGTTCCTGCGGAGCCCAGGCCAAACTCTGGTACTTGTTTCCCCGACACCCTCCTCGCTACCATCCACCGACCAAACCGCCACCCCCCTCCAAGCCCTCTCGGTTACCGTCAGCGCAACCGCGACAGCCTCTGGAGAGCAAGAGGACAACAAGTGCAGCGCGTTTGGTGGGGAGGTCCAGCAGCCGGTTCCCTGTCACCCTTCTCCCACAGCTCTGCTCCCGCTGATCCTACCAGCAGAAACTCTGCACCCTGCCCCTCGAAAGGACATCATCATGGGACGTCCTGGCACAGGTGAGAGTGTGCACAAATGTGTGAGGTGCGTTTGGTTTGTCGGGTTTAGGGAGTTAGAATTAAAGGGGAGAAACTTTTGAGTGATTTGGAGTCAACTATTCAAACCGTACGTTTGTGCATCCTGAGAAATTCTCTAGTTGGTGTTCGAAGCAATAAGTTATTAAAGAAAGAAAATAAACACTATTAGAATAATCTAAAAACACATTATTTCAGTCAGAAATGTCTGCTTATCAATTGGTAGTTATTTAGGCGCAGTAGGTGGGAAATGTAGAAAATACTGTAGTGTAAATTATCATATAAAACTGAGAAAATATAATTTTATTTATTTATTAAATAATTCTAAAATTGCAGCTTCATAGTCTAATTTTAATGAGATGCATTTATAAAACCTGCTTACATTCCTATCTTACCCGCAGATTCTTTAACTGGCCTTAATCCTGTACACTAAGCTGAACTTGCGTATTTCAATAAGGAAATTATTTCCTTTTTTTCAATTATTTTCAGATAACAAGGTTTAATAGAAACTGTGGTAAATATACAGATTCAATTCGAGGATCAAGTACCGAAGGGAAAAACATCTTCACAAATCAAGCCAGAGGCACAGAAAAGTGCCTTTTTAGATACTGAGAAAGCTCAGCGAGTAAATGTAGTTTTATACATGTGTTTTTTTTCATTGTTGTTCTGCACACAAAGACAAACACACACACAGTTTATTTTTAATTGTTAAAATCCAACCCGGTACCACTATGCTGTGTTGTTGTCAATTCATCCGACTCATCAGATCAGATTAGACATCAGATTCTCACCTTAAGTAAAAATGGTTAACATCAGCCTTAACACAAATATTTAAATATGTATAACATATTCTAATTAATTTATTTCAAATAGAAAATAACTACTTTTTCTTACTGCTGCTGCTAAAATAATATCGAATATTGCAGTAATAATAATATTACTCTTACATCTCTTCTCTGATCTCTCTTACAGTTTTTTAATTATTTGTATTTTGCCATATAGATAAAAAACATAGCTTAACCTCTTAGGACCTGATAATTTTAGTCTAAACATGGGCTTTTTGATGTATGAAAATGCTCTTAAACCATATATTCTTTTTTCTCCTGACACATCTGTAAATCAGTTTGACAATTGATATACGTTTGAAGAGAAACTGACCTTTTTCAGCCCTTTTTCAGGTCTCTAAAAGTCTGAGTTTGAACTAAAGTTCCTAGATCTTAAGAGGATAAACAAACAGTTTAGTAAGGTCTTTCGAGGTTAGGGTGGAGAGTACTATAAATTTTAGTATCACAAATAAAATGAGCTGGGAGGTGCCTCTTTGTGTGTGTGGGGTGGTGCTCCTTTATTATCTACAACATAGTTGTCCAGGTGTTTTGCCACTCGAAATATTTTCACACCAACAAATTTGTCTGTCTTTTAAGTGAGTGAAAAGTGTAGGAGCCTTGTTTCAGCCACCTGACTGGCAGTGCCCAGCAATCTTCAGAGATTTCAAAACCCTGACTGTTTAAAACCTTCATGCACCCTGATAACCTCCACATCTCTTCACCTGATTCAGCCAAAAACACAATTTTTTAAAACATAGATTTTAAAAAATGAATGCATTAATGTTACCCGAGTAACCAAATGCTGTAAATCAAGATTTCAAAACATCGATTTGATGTTACTTTGAAATCAGGGCTAAATCTAAAATGCTAAATTCTCAGATAAAGCTAAAACTGTTATCTGAATTTGACCTGACCCACTAAATAAATGATTTAAATGTTGTTGGTGTGTTTTTAAATGCGAACGGTTGTGGAACAAAGCATCGTTTCTCTGTAATCCTCTGAGTGTGTGCGAGGGTCGGGAAAAGGAAAAACAGACTGTATGCGCTGACATGCATGCTGTGCTGTTTTATGTTTTCTATAGGGATTAACCTCTACATTATAAAAGGATTAGCTTTGCAGATAGCGGAGGGTTCCTCTCAAATTTCCAGTCATTACGTAGCAGTAATTTTAAAGCTAAGTGGTAACAGCCAATATATCCAAGATACTGTGCAGGATAAATCAAGGATTTGTAATAGGAACTAACAAGAGATTTCAGATAATATACAAATAACTAGTCCCAATGAAGAGTTGTGGTAGGAAACGTTGCGAATTACTGCTGCAGAAGAATTTAACATTTAGAGACAAACCTCACGTGTGCGTTAGACGAACTGTATGTAGGCCAGCTAAAGCCTTTCCCTCCAAATTCGTGTTTTCTGTTTTTGCTCTGCTGAATATGCTTAGGTCACGAGCAGCAAGGGAGAAACTGTTACCGGTCGACTCCCTGACCCCAGGAGCTGCTCTCACTCACCGCAAACTATTTGCGCAGACGATGCTTTCTGTTTGCTCGTGTGTTTTGTTTGTTTGAGAGTGACTGTATAGTGGAGCAGGGAGTGAGCAGCCTCCATGGCCAGCCATATTGAAGTGGCTGCATTTTGAGCTGGCTGTCAGTGTGTCTTGCTTATATACTGCAAGTTATAGTGTTTGGTGTGGGTGTGTGAAAAATCGGTTTCTCAAACTCAGGTGTGTCTGTGTGTTGGGGGGGGGGGGGCTGTATAATAGAGTGTGAGAACATTATTTGTCATCGGTTTATCTTCAGGTCTCTTGCTTGTGCACACATGGTGTCAGTCTGTCCGATTCACGTAACCTTTTGCCCTCGCTGTTTTTGCACCAGCCGTTGTGTAGGTATTCACGGGTGTGACGGAGGGTTGGGCGGGCAGAGAAAAGAAGGGGTGTCGTTTTGAGTATACGCTTCTTCTACTGATCCCTCTTTTTTTGCAGCTATAGGGACGCTGAATGAATGAATGGCACGTCTTTGTGTGAGGGTGTGCATGCTTTGCTGCGTGCGTGTCCGGAGCGCATGTGGCAGCGTGTCCAATTACATATTTGGTCTGTTTCTGGAGGGCAGGATGGAGCAGTTATTATTCTCATATTTGTGTATTTTTATCCGCTTGTGAAATATGGGCAATTAATAAACTTTTGTGGGTTTTGAGGTTTGATTTTTTTTTTGTTATGCAAAGAATAATATAATATAATATCATATAATAGTTCCAATACTCCTCTGAATATTACATTTTTTCATGTTTCAACCACAAAACTGCAGTGTGGGATCTTGTGATAGACCATCACAAAGTAATTGTGGAGTTGAGGAAAAATAATGCGCTTTTTTTTCTTCTTTTCTTTTTTAAATATTGTAAATGTTGCTAAAACGAGAGTGTAATGTATTTGTATTCAGCCCCCTTTACTCCTTCATCCAGTGCCCCAAACTGCCTTTAAAAGTCACCTAATTGATAAATGGGGGTTATGCCGTTTCACAGCTCTTTTGTGAAAAACAACAGATATTTGTTAGACAACAATAGTGAAAAGGCAGCATCACCAAGACCAAGGAACACGCCAGACAAGCCAGGGATAAAGTTACCGAGAAGTTTATGATTAGGTTAGGTTATAAAACAATATCCCAAGCTTAGACCATCTCACAGAGCACCGGGCGATCCATCATCTATGAATGGAAGAGGTTTTTTACAACTGCAATCCTAGCGAGGCATGGTTGTCCACTTACACTGACAGGCAGGGCAAGGAGAGCATTATTTAGACAAGCAGCGACTGTGGTAACTCTGGAGAAGCTGCAGAGAGTTGCTGCTCGGGTGTTGTTTGAAATAAAGGTAAACTAGAAGTCCTCCTGAGGTGTGCCACACACACTGTGGCAGAAGAAGGTCCTGTGGTCAGATGAGGCATAATTCCCTTTTTGGCCTACATGTATAATGCTATATTTAACAAAAAGCTAACACCCTGAGCAATCAGTGCCCATTGTGAGACATGGTGGTGGCACCATCATGCTGTGGGGATGGCTGTCTCCAACAGGGACAGGGAAGCTTGGTCAGAGTTGATGCGAATATGGATGGAGCTAAATACAGAGCAATCCTGGCAGAAAAGCTGTGAGAGTTTGTAGGTTTGAGGCCAGGATGGAGGTTCACCTTCCAGCTGGACAACAACCACAGACATACAGCCAGCGCTACAGTGGAGTGGTTTAGCACTATGATGTGTTAGAATGGCCTAGATCTGCATATGACTGATTATCTGTGGCAAGATTTGAAAACCGATGTTCACAGTAACTCTGCTACCGGTCTGACTGAGCTGGAGCTATTTTGCAAGAAAAATCATTCTGCAGATATGCAAAGCTGATGGAGGCATATCCCAAAATGTACAGTAACAGGTGGCGCCTCAAATGATTGAGTAAGATGAGCTGAACACAAATGCACATCCCAGTTTACAGATTTTTGTTTCATAAAAGCGTTTAAAACCATGTATCGTTTTTCCTTTCACTTCATAATTATGAATTACTTTTCGTTGGTCTGTCATGTGGCAACCACCCATAAGACACATCGAGGTTTGTGAATGTGCCGTGACCAAAATGCAAAAAAACATTTCCGCGTCGTTAATACATTTGTTTCTTTTTGTTGTTATAAAATCAAGAAATGACATTGCCATCTCGAGATTTATCCAAAAGTACTTCTGAGATCTCTTGAGCTCAAACATAATACCATTAGAAATATGTGTTTGTGACTGTGTAATGATAATGACCGTGAGTCAGAGCACACACTGACACTCAGTGTCAGCATCAGCATAAATTTGGCCTGATTTATGCCAGAAAACTACGGCAGTGTTCATGGGGAGGTGAAAGCACCGAAACATCCTTCACCAACTCTGCTGCGATGTGCGTTACCAACTCCTACAGTCTCAGATATGAAAACGCTTTCAGTCTGTCAGACCTGCGAATGAAATGACGTTGATTAAATTTTTTTTTTATGCAGCCAAAACATGAAAGAATGAAAAATGTTTACAATAAATGTTCAGAATTTTTTTTCCAGGTAGAAATTGTAGCTTAAATATGACTAAAATAGATTATGTTTAATTAGACTGAAGCCTGAAAGACACTATGGTGTACGAGGCAAATGAGGCATACATGTTTGTGTTGTATTATGCAAATAAAAAAAAAGAAAAGAAGCACAATCAGTCCCCTGAAATAACTGAACAGCCTTTTTACACCACTTTATAAATAATAATAATAATAATAATAATAATAATAAAAGCAGTCTGATGAACAGAAATGAAAACTGTTGGGTGAAAAGGTGAAGGACGAGACCTCTTTGTCAAGGTGTCGCGCGCTTGTTGCAGGCAGCGCGTCTCTCTCTCTCTCTCTCTCTCTGCATGTGTGTGTTTGTCTGCTTGGAAGACGAAGTAACAAAACGTCAATCACCAAATACCGGATATGATGCGAGAGCGCCAAAACGTCTGTTGCCATGGCAACACAGCAAACATCCCACTGTTGTAGCTTTTATAATAACACCGAACATTCACAGGTAGAAATAGTAGCCCCCGAACGTGTGTGTGTGTGTGTGTGTGTGTGTGTGTGTGTGTGTGCGCGCGATGGTTTGTTTGTGGCTGCGGATGTTCGTGTGTGTGCGCCCCACTGCTCGCTCAGCGAGGAGGAACTTCAGCTCGCTCACATGTGCTCACACACCAACGCGCTACGAGACGCTCTTGTTGCGTCTCAGACAGCATCGGCCAGCAGCAGGGACGATCCAAGATTATCGGAGGGTCTCCTCTAAATGATTCAGTGGCTGAGGTGTTCGAGCGAAGCGTCTGTGTCAGAGATTCAAACGCTCCCAGTCCATGCAAATTTAGAAAACACAGCTGAACCCGAAATTTGTTTCCACTCCAGACAGCTCTGGATTTAAAGTTGGTCATTCAAGCCAGAAGTTTTGTTTTAGATTGGAAATGACTGGCAAGTCTGAAAAAGGAAATAACACAATGTATAAAGGGAATTTTTTTTTATTCCTTGTTTTTATTTACATTTAACGACAAAATTGCAGATCTCGATAATCAATTCAAAAGCCTTTGTAGGCAATACATCAATCCGGTACTTCTTATAATTGCTGATATGTTTTGTGCGGGCCTCCACTAGCATTCATCTTTTGCGAAGAGGTCGGAGAGCTGGAGGTGGGAAGGCCTCGGTGCAGCTGCCCTAATCCTTTGCTCCCTCCACAGACCCTCAGGAATCTGGGTGGGCACTCTGAACGTAAATCTGCTAGGTTGTCTGAATAATTCTGAGCTTCAATTGATCTGATTTTCACTGTCTTTAAACTGATACCATGACTGGCGTTCTGCTTTCAGAGCTTTTTATAAGGACTTAAGAAGAGCTGCCTTACAGTCTTTATGTTTTCAGAAGAATTCATAATTCATGGCGTCTCGTTAAGTTGCTCCCAAATGGAAACAATCGTACACAGTTGGTCGAACACCGAGTAAACATGTCACACTCCTCTAAGTACACGCGAATACACTTTTTTGCACTTGGACGCATCCCTCCCTCCGACTTCTGTTTTTTCGTTGCTTCTTTCTAAAGAATTATGACACTTTTTTTTAACTCTTCCCTTCATCGCATTGCAGTGGCTTCGCTACCCTTCCTTTCCACTCTCACCCTCCTCATCCTCATCTACCCGGATACGGATACCCGGGAATAACATCCCCGCTCCCTCCCGCCCCTGCTTTACGTAACGCTTAAAGCCCTGCATATCCTCCCTGGCCATGGCAACAACCACATCTGGATCGCACAGCCACCTCGACGTGCACTGAGGCACACGTGAAGCCCCCCCCCCAACATTTACCACATCTAATCTAGTTTCTTAGTAGGTGAAACATACTTAGAGACGGTTCTCAAAGTGCTCCGCTACACAGACGTGTCTTGATGTGCGGTGGCTCCAAGACTTGAGCACAAGCAAGTCAAGTTAGAGCATTTTTTGTTAACTTTGCTTTCCTGTCCAATAAGAATCACCTCAACTTCACTTTCTCTTATCTTAGCAGATAAGTTTTCTTGCGTTTCTTCTATTCAGGCTTGAAACAGTTGCTGTTTTGCCTCTGAGCCTTTTTCCTCCTTGTCATCGCACTCTTGTCTGTTTCCTTGCATCTTCAGTTTCACAGTCTTTCCACCAGCTTTCTGATGCCGCCTAGTTCTTCGCCATTAATCTGCAGGCTAGCAGTGCCCCCAGATGGCTGACAGCCTACATTACAAGTTGCTGCACTGAGTTGCTGATCGAAGGACCCAACATTTTTCCAACAGTGATCTCAAGTTTGCGCCTCACGTATTTTCCCCACCGACGATTGCTGGTTGATAGAAGCAGCGTTTAAAAAGCCGCGAGTGTCCGGCTACTCTCCTTCCTGCTTCCTGTGTCCCCGATAATCAAGGCCTTATTTGTGACCGATTTATGACTGCGATATGAGAAAAGTCACTGTCGTGGAAAGATGTGTCTTTTTTTTTTTTTTTTGCAAAGCCATCTCCGTCTCCTCAAGCTGTCTAACATAATTTGTTAAGCTTTTTTTAACAAAGCTGCACGGTCACTGGCGAACTGGTGACCACGGGGCAACATCAGGACCTGTGCCCAGCCTTGCTGTTGCCATGGTAACTGCAACAGGACCGGTAGATTGGGTTATAATTGGATGGAGCGAATGGTGGGCTGTGGGAGGGAGAGGCGCAGAGCACAGGGGTGGAAGATGAATTAAGGGATGAGAGAGAGAGAGAGAGAGAGAGAGAAAGAGAGAGAGAGAGAGACAGGAAGGGAGAGTGAGCGAATGTGCAAGTGAAGGTAAAAAGGGGGTGGAGGAAAAGTTTCTCCTGTGAAATCCTACCAGTGTGACAGACGTAACTGTGGATGGGTGGAAGGGGTGGGGGGGGGTGGACACAAGTATTCACATGCACATTAGAGGCATGATGTCTGTGAGAGGAGACGGCCAATAAAAGCTGCTGAACACCTACACAAATACTGCACCGCCAGCACAGTGGCAAGGAGAGCGAGTTTAAGCTAAGCTCAGGGGGAAATTCTCTTTCACCGTTTCTCTTCACACCTTTTTTTTTCTAGTTTTGTTTTCTCACCAGTCGTCATGACTTATCTCTATTTTAAATGACTAAGAGCGATGTGTCTGTGGTTTCCCACCATCGTCTCAGGTTGACTCTGTGCAGCTTCATGCACATGCAGTTATCTTGATTTTTCTCATCTCGTGTGGCCTTTTTGTGTTCAGCTATCTTTATCAGGGAAAATGCTCACCTTACCTTTTTTTTCCCAGATGAAAAAACATGCTTTTATAGCAAATAACTTCATTTTCAGACTTGGTTCAGTTGCATACGGTGTCTTACAAAAGTATTCATACCTCTAGAAACTTTTTCATATGTTGTCAAATGACCACAAGAAACTTTAGGGTGTTTTATTAAGATTTATTGTGATAAACCAACACTTTGTCCAATGGAAGAAAAATAATAGAAGGTTTTCCCATTTTTCTCACAAATATAAAACTGAGGTAATTAACCACATTCACTCTGATCCCCCTAGGTAAAATGCAGTGCCATCAGAACTCAGTTCACTAATAAACTGAGTCCAGCTGTGTTTAATTCTGTCTCTGTGTAAATCAAACTGTTCTGTGAAGGCCTTAAAGGTTTTTTTCCACAGCACATTAGTAAACAAACAGCATCGTAAAGTCTAGGAAACACACCGGGATGTTCAGGTTAAAGTTTACAGTAGGATTAGGTTGTAAAGCTCACAAGTTTTCAGCATCTTGCTGAGCACTGTTCAGTTTATCATGCAAAAAATGGAAAGCGTATGACCCTACTGCACACCAAGATGCGAACGTCCACCTGAGGCGTAGATAGGAGGCCCCTGGTAACTGTGGAGGAGCTGCAGTGATCAGCAGTTCAGGTGGAATGAGAATGATTCCATTTTTAAATTTCTGTGCAAAATGCCTTGTCTGGTGGAAAAGTAGCACACTGAAAAGACCCTCAGCAACATGACACATGGTGGTGGCACCATCATGCTGTGTGGGGATGTTCCCCACAGGACAGGAGAGCTGGTGAGGAGTTAATAGGAAAATGGATGATGCTAAATACACCCGCCTATAGCGAGGACAGCAACCCTGAACACACAGCCAGAGCTGGAATGGTATGTTTATGTGGAGGTAAGGTCTAGCCATACTCCAGACTTAAATCCAATTAAAGATCAGTGGCAAAACCTAAACATAGCTATTCACAGGCGGTCTCCATCCAATCCGACAGAGCATCATCTGTTCTGCAAAGTAAATTAGACAACAATTTCAGTGTCTAGATGTGCAAAACTGGTAGAGACATACCCCCCAAAGACTTCTTGCACCTGTAATTGAATCACAAAGTGGTTCTACAGTGTTGACTCGGGGGAGTTGAATATACAAACGCACACCACACTTTTCAGATGTGTTAAAATGTGTGTCATTTTCCCTCTTCTTCATAGTGATCCCCGACTTTGTGTGTTGGTTTATCAAATGAAATCCCAATAAAATACACGGAGGTCTGCGGCCGTAATGAGAAAACACGTGAAAAGGTTGAAGTTGTGTGAACATTTCTGTGTGAACAAAGGGCTTGCACTATTTATTCAGGCTGCAACAACTGAGCAGTGACTGTAATCACCTCATCTCCACCCCTGCCCTCTATCACCTTCCGTGCTTTTGACTCGCTGTGTCAAGCTTTCCAACTATACCACGCTGTGTTTGCTGGATTGACTAGTCGAGAGCTGAGTGCGGTTGATAAGCTTTAATCTCTTACTTTCACCTTCTGACTGTCTGCTCTTCTAATACCTGTAGGTTTAACTCTCTCTACACATCAGAAAGAAACTAAGACTCATCCTGTGTTGTTCACTTTGCTGATGTCAACAACCTGAGAACATACAGCTGAGCAAAATCCTTAAGATGTTTTTTTTTGTTCTTCCAGTTAGCTGCATGGTTGAAAGTGCAGATTTTGACTCCATATTCAAGTCAAATGAGTACTTCAATACCCAGAAGTGCCCAGTCAGCACATCAAGGGTTAACCTTTTTTTTACTACTGCATGCAGCAGCTGCCAGTGGCTCTCTCAGTCTTATTGGTCAGACATCAGTCCTGATGTGCTGACTGGTTCTTGGTGGAAACCAAGTCCCTCCCTGTATTGTATTTTTCCTAGATGAGTCAGGCCGAACATGATTTCTTGACTCATCCAGTATCATACGTACAAGTCAGCTTTCTTTCTGTCTCATCTCTTATACAACACAGATACCTTTAAACGTCACCCTTCACCTCCCCCTCCTGTCCCAATTTCAGCCCCCTCCCCTCCATTTAAGAGAAGTTCTGTTTTCACAAGCTGTTTTCTCTGCGCGCACCCCTCCTCTCCGGCTCCCCCCTACCTCTCCTGCTGAAAATGACTCTCATTCTATTTTTACCCGCTGGTCCTCTTCAGTCTATGCCTGTTCCACCCATTTTCACTCTCTTTTCAGCCATCACTAGTGTCCTTGTTTTGCCTGTAAGTTTTCCATCAGAAAATGATGTTCAGTTTTGATCAAGAGGTGGAAACAGGTTCAGTGTTTATATACAGTTAAATACCTGCCGTCTTAACATTTAATGTGATTCCAAAGACAAAAACCTTCTACTTGAGTTAAATATATAGGCTTCTTTACACTGCTGGCTTTGTGTAAACCTATATGTCTGATATTCATTCATGTTTAAGCGGTGGCATATGCTGGGTTCTTGAATACTTATGCCGTTCATACTTTATTGTAACAGGTAAACATTAGGACCCTCTGGCAAGACATTTTGACACTTAATAGCCAAACCATTTATTGTATGAATGTATGTGAAAAAGTTGATTTCTTTTCAGTAATTCCATTCAAAGAAAGAAACTTGTATATTTTATTCATTCATTACACACAGACTGATATATTTTAAATGTTTATTTCTTTTAATTGTATGATATTATAACTGACAGCTGATGAAAACCCCAAATTGAATATTGTAAAATGGTTCATTATTAAAGACACCTGGTGCCACACTCTAATCAGCTAATGAACTTAAAACACCTGCGAAGGCCTTTAAATGGTCTTCCAGTCTAGTTCTGAAGGTTTTCCCAGTCATGAGGAAGACTGCTGACTGGACAGTTGTCCAAAAGATGACCACTTACACCTCACACAAGGAGGGCAAGACACAAAAGGTTGTTTCTAAAGAGGCTGGCTGTTCACAGAGCTCTGTGTCCAAGTACATTAATAGAGCGGTGAAGGAAAAGAAAAGATATGGTAGAAAAACGTGTACAAGCAATAGAGATGACCGCACTCATTAAGAAATGTGGAGAGGTTCACAAAGAGTGACTGCAGCTGGAGTCAGAGCTTCAGCCGTATGCAGGACACGGTTTCAGCCGCCGCATTCCTGGTGTCCAGCCACTCTGGAACAAGAGACGGCATCAGAAGCGTCTCGCCTGGGCTAGAGACAAAAAGCACTGGACTGCTGCTCAGTGGTCCAACATTATGTTCTCTGATGAAAGTCAGTTTTGTGTTTCCTTTACAAATCAAGGTCCCAGAGTCTGCAGGAAGAGAGGAGAGGCACAGAATCACCGTTGCTTAAGCTCCAGTATAAAGTTTCCAGTCAGTGATGGTCTGGGGGGCATGTCATCTGCTGGTGTTGGTCCACTGTGTTTTCTGAGGTCATAGGTCAACGCAGCCGTCTACCAGGAAGTATTAGAGCACTTCATGCTCCCTGCTGCTGACCAACTTTATGGAGATGCTGATTTCGTTTTCCAGTAGGACTTGGCACCTGCTCACAGTGCCAAAGCTACCAGTATCTGGTTGAAGGACCCTGGTGTCCCTGTTCTTAGTTGGCCAGCAAACTCACCTGATCTTATTATAAAGAGGAAGATGCGATACGCCAGACCTAACAAAGCTGAAGAGCTGAAGGCCACTATCAGAGCAACCTGGGCTCTCATAACACCTGAGCAATGCCACAGACTGATCGACTCCATGACACTCTGCATTGCTGCAGTAATCCAGGGAAAAGGAGCCCCACCTAAGTACTGAGTGCTGCACATGCTCAGACTTTTCATGTTCAGACTTTTCAGCGGGCCAACAATGCTGTAAATCCTTTTTTTTTTTTTTTATATATTCGTCTTAAGCAATATTCTAATTTTCTGAGATACTGAAGCTGGGATATTCATTAGCTGTCAGTTATAATCATCAAAATTAAAAGAAAAAAGTGTGTGTGTGTGTGTGTGTGTGTGTGTGTGTGTGTGTGTGTGTGTGTGTGTGTGTGTGTGTGTGTGTGTGTCAAAAGGAGAAAGCATGGAACAGTGGGGAACCTTCCCAGTAGTGGTTGGGCACATTACAGAAACCACAAGAAAATATATTAGGAATTTAAGCACCTCCTCCATTTCCCAGAACATTAGGACAAAATTCTCAGCACAGCTGAACTACTTTACTTTCATTACTGTTAGTTTTACTAGTAATACTGGAGTTTAACATCAGCACGGAAATTTCTGGAAATTATAAGCAGGCAGTTATGAAAGACAATTCTTTAAAACATAGTAGCATAATATTATTGCTTTGTTTGTCAAATCAAATTAAACCAAATATCAATGTGTTTACCCTGAAATCACTGAATTAAACTGCATTGTTTTAGAGTAGTGAATCATATAGTATCATGTTTGGTTTTTTCATTCATGTATTTATAATTGATCTGGTGGTTGGCAATGTACTGAGATACATATCATATAGACCAGAGATGTATAACCCTAACCCAGGAGTTCACAGAAGAACCCAGAACACCCAAAGCACTACAGGCCTTACTTGTCTCAGTTATTCAGTATAAAGTGGCTGGTGGTGGTGGAGGGATACCTCAAAAAATAAATAAATTAACTAGTCAAAGTCCAATCATGGGAAATGTTTGATGGTTGTTGCCGATTAGAGTGATGCAACCAGTTATTACCTTGAGCAAGCACTTGCTTTTTCACATAGAATCACGCTGTGGTCTGATCATTATTCCCATTAATAAAATAAAATTATCTAAGAAAGACTGCTACTTGTATTTACAGAGCTTTACCTTAAAAATGTTTGGTGATCTGAAACATTTAAGCGTGACAAAAAAGGCTATAAATATGAAAAGGGGATTTTTGTTTTCTTCCACAGCACCATAAATTGATTGACAGTATCTGTAAACATCTAGAAAGCTTTTATGGACAGTTCAGTGACTATCCATAATTACATTTGCCATGTCTATAAAATCACTTAGAATGACATTCTGGCTAGTCACAATACCATTAAGAAGCCAGACTGAAATCTAGTAAATCAGCCGTAAATGCCATCTTTAACCTTATTGCTATCTAAAAATGCGGTATTGATTAAATACGAAAATGGCTTGCCATACCGTTCACTGGCGCCTCCCTGTAAATGTGGTGCACAGGATGTGTAATGGGGCGGGACCTTGTAAGTATTTCTGTTAGCCATTGGTTGGCCTAAATCTTAGTGTCGGCGTTTGATTGGCTCTTTCGAGCGTCAGTCAAGGTTTACTACGACTCCTTTGCCAATGACATGAGGCCGGGGAGGGCCTCAAAATGAAGACGCTTGAAAATAAGCGCGTCTGAAACGGCACACGAGTCGCAGGTGTGATTCCTGTGTGGATTCAAAAGATTAGCAGCTCTCCTTTTCCCCGCCGCGTTGTTTAAGCTGGAATAAAGCTCAGACATCGCGCTGCGAGGAACTTGACGCCGTAAAGCCCAGAGAAATTTGCATATGACTGGCATTCCACCGCACGGGCCAACCAATCACAGTTCGCGGGGGGCATTTGACAGGCGGCGGCTTCGTCCAATCAGTGAGCGGAGTTTGCAAAGGGGCGGGACAACCCTGGGCGAGGTTGACAGGATGAGAAGGAAGGGGAGGGGGAACGAGTACGAGGGGGGGGGGCAGGCAGCCTAGTTTACAACAAGAGGAAGAGGGAGGGAAAGAGAAAGAAAGGCTTACCAGGGAGAAGGAGGCTAAAACCAAAGCGTAAACTCTGGCTGGGAGCTTTTTGGAGATGCGATGCGAGGACTTTTGTGGGCCAAGGCGACCCTCGTAGGGGCAGCAGCGGAGCGGACGGAGCGCGCCTCTCAGTCGTCCGCACCGAGCGTTAGCTAACCTGCTGCAGGCGGACGACTTGCTCTGACGGCTCCAGCCAAAAGTCGCTGATTTTTAAAGCCCCCCCTCCGGAGGCGAGTCCGACTCGGCGATCGGGATCTCAATACCGACTTCTCGCTCCGTGGCTTGAAAGCTTGACAGGAGGACCAGCGGAGGCAGAAAAATACAACCAGCAACTGCGATTCACTCCCCCCTCCCCTACCCCCCGCCTTCCCCTTTTCTCCTCGCTGACTGTAGCCAGGAGTCCTCGCCGTGGTCGCTGGGTTTTTATCGCTGTGCCGTAGTCGTATCAGACGGTAGCTTGTTTGAGGTGCGCGGGCCGGACTGGCCAGGTAGGACACGGGCGGCTTAATTGGATGAGCTCAGTTTTCTAATTAATAGGTGGGGATCAAAGTGTTGGACAGCAGGACTTGCGAGCGCAGCGTGATGGATGAATGCACCATATTTACGACACCCCATGCCTGCTTTTTCACAGTCAAACCCACGCTGGATGGCGCTTCCTCGTAGCTTGCGCTGCATTTTTACAGCTAATTACCAGGTTAAAGCAGGTGCATTACACGGCGGCGCGACGGGAAGCGCGTCGCTGCTGCTTCGTTTTCTCTTCTTTTTTTTTTGGGCGCTGCGCTTGCCGAGCAGTCGGGGTTGGATCGTTTTAGGCAGCCCGTCCGTGTGAATACACCTCTTGTGGTCGGGACATGAGAACAATTGCGTTTCTTTCGCCCGCGTCTGTGCGCCGGGTGCACGGCCAGGGGCGTTCCCGAGAGCTTGGTCCAAATTGGAGCAGCGCGCTTGTTAGGAGAGGCAGCTAAAACTGCCTCTTTATGGGTGTTTCTGCTTCTTTTTAGGATTAATAGACACAAAAGTGTGTTTTTTAAAAAAACATTTGGGGGTAAACACTGTTACAGCAAGCTGCTCTAAACTCCCACAACTAAAAATACGCACCAATCACATCAGCTTTGACCAGCCTGGTGTTGCTTGTTTCAGCGCCTGTGGTGGTGGTGGGTCTGTTTGATTCGGTGCTGTCCCAACATCAGCCCTTCAGAGCTGTCTGAGTCCGGGGGCTCCATGTGCCTCCCCATGAGCCCACCTGGCCGCAGGTAAAATGTAGCGCAGAGCACAGTTAGCCATGGGCCAGGAAGACTGCGCAGTTCCCGGGTGGATGTTGTAACCCAGGCCGCGGATGGGCGACAGGCCTCGTTAACCCCTTCCCGACCACGCCGCTGTAGTAATGTAAACAAACACGGAGAGAGGGCATCGGGGGTAATTAGACCAAAGGGAGCTGGGTCTTTGCCTTCGGTCATATTTAGATTTCCCGCGGCTCGACTTGACATGGCTAAGATCTGATATAGACCGCGTCTCTTTTTTTTAAGCTGTCGTCGTTTATACTGTACATTTTGTCCACCGATGTTGCATCGCTTCGTGCGCGCAAGGTTGCGGCATTCCGCGTTACGACAGATGGGCCCAACTCGCGTGTTTTGAACGCAGACGGGGTAGCTGCTCTGTTCCGTCGTGTCTTTTAAGCGCCTCGCCATGCAGGGTTATGCTGATGTTGTAATAATTGTGAATGGCCGAGCATCCAGACGCGACCTGGAAGGATTGAAACTGGTTCAGGCACCACTGAGCACATGTCGTCATCTGAGAGCTTCCCGGCACCGTCGGCAGCAGATTCTGGATTAGAAATGCCGCCCTACTTTGGTTTTTGTTTGTAAAAGACCACTTCGTTATCGGATTTCTGTTTGTTTGTTGTGTTTTTTTAGTTTTTTTCTGGAGATACATCAAGTATTTAATGATGTTCTCCTCAGAGAATCCTCAGTACCTTCGCCAAGGATTAAGCATGTTTGGTTAGTAAATGTTTTATTTTTCTTGAGTATGATGTTAGATGTCATTTGTTTGCCAATTACGAACACATGTAGCAGTATTTTATCACACACCAAGAAAATCTTTTAGTGATTACCTCTTCTGTAAGAGACTGATTTTGTTTCTTGGTGTTTATTTGTGGATTTAGTCTCCTATTAGTTTATTCTTGCTCAGACATTGAACGCAACAGCTTCTGTTGTCCATCCAGTCTGGTTCTGAGAACAGAAAGTCCTTTTTTACATCTGTTGTTTTGGAGTGATTTTTTTTTTCTCTCCAGCTAAGTAGATAGAAGTGTATTTCTGTGCTACAGGAGATTTTTCTCTGTGTTTTTGAAAGGGCTGGTAGTTTCTTTAAATGGTAAAATGGTAAATCTCAGAATAAGAAGATATTTCCTCATCACACTCCAAACTGATTTGAGGAAATTAACTGAGTGGATCAGGAATGCCACTGTGGGTGTGAATGCTGCCATATCAAAAATCAATCAAATCAAAATTTACAACTTTTGGTGGGACACCGGCTCAGAATTCACAAATCAAACACGTAATGTTTAACTAACACTTAATAGAAGACCAAATTAAGGAAAACAAACTTGTAAAAAAAAATCAACGTATGAAAAAGTCTTCTTCCTTTGAATCCAGTTTCAGATAACTGCAGAATATTATGAAGTTACAGGCATTGTTATCAACGCCGCTACATCCTGCCCTCTTCCTCTGCAGTGTGGACCAATGTAGAACCGCGGTCCGTTCCAGTCTTCCCTTGGCATTCATTGGTCCCTTTTCTGGCACCCACCCAGTCAGATGCTCCGTCTCATCCTGGTGAGGGTCAGCACCCTGTCAACCATCCCCAAGCAACCAGTCTAAAGCCGGGTAAGTACTCGTATGAACGGCATTACCTCCAGGTTTATTATCATGTGGTTATCATTGTTGTACTTTTCTTTGGCCATTGTGTTCCCTCAGATTGTCAGGGGGTGGCAGCGCTGTCACAAGAACCTGCAGAGGCGCCTCCCACTGTAGAGAGAGGTGCACCGTCCAAGCCTCCGCCTTCGTCCGAGGAGCCTCTTCTGGAGAAGGAGAAGGGAGATGCAGAAAGGGAAAGGCCCGACAGCGAAACCGAGAGTGATGTAGATGACCCGTAAGAGCGGTTCCTCCGTGTTTGTTTGTTTCGTTCCGATTCTGCTGCCGAAGACATTCGGAGGGGTGGATAGATGTACAAACACCACATAGTCCATCTGTTGAAGTAGTTATAAAACTGTCCGTGCCAGCCTTCACAGTTTTTTTGTTTTTTTTATGCCGTGCCGTGTAACCACACAGAAAGCGAGTGAGAGTGATATTTTCTGCATCCTCGCTCTAATTTGGGCAGAAGAGCTCAATACCAGAACAAAGCAGATAGGAACAAAAGCATTCCCTGTTTGGTGTCTATCAGTATATGTAAGGCAGCGGCTAGGCTGTCGGCCTTTTAAATAGATGAGCTTTCTGTCAAATATGCAGGTCCATCGTGGAGATACAGAGTAAATGGGAACTGATGTAAATTACTGGATGGGGAAGAAACAGGCAGTGGCATGAATTAAACGATCAACGATCATATGTAGTAAAATGTGTAGTCAATATTCTTTCCCATCCCCTTTAGCTTTCTCCCAGGCGTTGTACCAGAGCAGCCTCTCTCCACGTCACCAGTAAAGCGGCGAACTCAGTCTCTCAGTGCGCTGCCCAAAGATGGAGACAAGAGCAGTCCAGGAAAGGTATTTCTATGATTGCCACCGTAACAATCACAACTCTCAACGGCTCTTTAACCTAAACCGATAATTTGATGTTTTCTCTGCTTTTCTTGGCCACTCCGTCAGAGGGAGAAGGACCACATCCGGCGACCAATGAATGCGTTTATGATTTTTAGTAAGCGTCATCGAGCGTTAGTGCACCAGCGACACCCAAACCAGGACAACAGGACAGTCAGCAAGATACTTGGGGAGTGGTGGTACGCCCTGGGACCAAAGGAGAAACAGAAGTACCATGACTTGGCCTTCCAGGTACGCAGATCAATGTTCTGACAGAAAATCACATGTATTTCAATATCTCATATATGAGGAACTTTAATCCTTTTTATTTTAGGTCAAAGAGGCCCACTTTAAAGCACACCCGGACTGGAAATGGTGCAACAAAGACAGGAAGAAGTCCAGCTCCGAAGGCCGTGGCGTCCTGGGAAGCAAAGATATCAGAGAGAGAAGCATGTCTGAATCAACAGGTTAGTCTTGCTTATCAGAAACGTATAAATAGAGACGTTTGTACCCATCCAATCCGTTGACAACCATTGTTTCTTCTGATAGAGCCCCATTCTGTGGAGCTGAAGGGTGTGGGTCCAGGTCTGGTGGGTGTATCAGAGAGGAGCACAGGAGAGGGGCATGCGGGGCAGCTTACCCGGCCCCGAGCCTTTTCTCAAAGTGCCATGCACAGCCTGGAGCGGGGCGACAGGGGCAACACTCAAGCTCTGGCAGAACTGGCCCAGGTAAAGGGGGACCACCGCTAGGATTGTAACATTTTTCAGTATGACTTTATTTAAAACAAAGCTTTTTGTTTTCCAAGGAAATTGCCATTTTGTTAAAAACCAGAATACGGTAACAATACAGATGTTTGTAGCAGGTCTCGTAGGCAAGCCAGGGTGTGGCACGTCTGTCTGGACCCCACATTTCAACAACACTTTTCAAAGTGCTTTACATAATGAAAACATGAGAAAATAAAACACATTAAAATGTACAATGCAGTGGCGTAATAAAGGAAAGGAAAGTTGGACTACAGACTAAATGAATGATGTTTCAGTGAATAGGTTCAATAGAAAAGTCAAAGGAACTTGATTTAAAGGAACTCGGGGTTTCAGTATTTTTGCAGATTTCTGGAAGTTTGTTCCAAGCTAGTGGAGCAAAATGCTGCTTTTCCGTGTCTGGCTCTGATTCAGGGGATGCGGAGCAGACTTGAACCTGGAGGCCTGAGTGGTCTGGGAGGTCGATGCGACGTCAACAGATCTTTAACGTATTTTGGTGCTAAGCCGTTCAGTGATTTATAAACTTACTCAAGTATTTTAAAGCCTATTCTCAGAGATAAGGATAGCCAGTATAATGGACTTCAGCATTGGGTTGATGTGCTCGACCATCTTAGTTCTAGTGAGGACGCGGGCAGCAGCGTTCTGGATCAGCCGCAGCTTGCCCATGAACTTTTCAGGCAGATCTATGAAGACGGTGTTGCAGTTTGACTAAAAAATAACAAATGGATTCGTTTTGCAAGATACTTCTGGGACATTAGTTTTTTAATCCTGGAAAGGTTCTTTGTGCGATCGAAGGCCGACTGTCTAAATGTCTTTATGTGTCCCTGAAGGTTCAGGTCTGAGTCCATCAGACCTGAACCTTCACCCAGTTTCTACCTCTGACTCTTGATCGCTTTTCCTTTGGTCCAAAAATAATCACTTCGGTTTTGTTTTTTATTAAACTGAAGAAAATGATGGCACATCCACGCATTGATTTGTGCCATGCATCAGTGCTTGAATGGTCACAGTAGACTACAGTGCATTTGCAAGTGAATGAAAAGTGTCCGTCAGAAAAACAAACGTAAAGATGAGTCACAAAAGCGACGACACGGCAGATGAGCTGCCGTTAACTCTAACCCCTACGCCTCATGTTTTTCAGATGTGCGGGGACGGCGGTAGCCAGTTTCCCAGCCATGCTCCTGCACCCTCCCAGACGCAGCGGGGGGTCAGTGAGGATATGACCAGCGATGAGGAGCGTATGGTCATCTGTGAGGAGGAAGGAGATGATGACGTAATTGGTGAGAAGTCTGTCGTGCTCTGTTCATTTAGCTGCATTAGATTAGAAACGGCAGAGTGTCTGCTCACTACTTCCTGTGTCACAGAGCCTTTTGCAGCTCTCTATTAGCTCCTGGATCAACTCAAAGATGTGTCACTTCTGCTAGCTTTTTGCCGTTCTTTTTTTCTTACCGGTGATTTTTTTTAATTCATATGAAACGGGGAGTGTTTTCAGGTTTTCTCTATAATAATTTCATTCTGACAGTAAACACGAGCAGCTTTGGTTTCTACCAGCTACAGACGCAAATCAGGAGTCTCCAGTTTTTGTAAAGCTTCGACCCGCCAACACTGATTTAGGCTGATTTAGCTTGAAGAAATATACGAAGATATAAAAACAGCATTTTAAATCTTTTTGCCATTCTGCTTGCCACGAGCGTTTAGCAATTACTCATCAGGACCAGATTATGCTGCTGCAGTGTGAGAAAGCAGGTGCTGTACAACAGGCTTATTAGTAAAACAGTAAAAATAGTTATGGTGTGACATTCAAAACAGTCTATATGGCTTCTTATATTACCAATTAGCTAGGTTAGCATTACTGAAAAAAATAATGAGCCTTACCTCGATTTCCAAATCTGCCGTGTTGCATTACAGATGTTGAATACTGAAAAGGATAAACCGGAGCACCTTTACTGCGCTCCGATCAGCCTTCCTGTTATCTGCTGAAAGTTTTGCTCTCTCTCACCCTCTCCCAGGCAAACATGTCTTGCAATTTTTTTTTTAAATAGTTTGTTTTAAATTTATTCAGACAGCTTTTTGTGTTCGGTAGCTTAGTTGTGGTGAGTTCACTGTGTAAAAAAAAAAAAAAAAAGTTTGGTTTTTTGAGTTTCTAACTGGCTGGACCAACCCAAAAGCTTTAGATCTAGGTAACCAGCTAGTTTCTTGGAGCCTCTCTAACTCTTCCTAAAGGGGTTTTTACACCTAATCATACCTAAGAATTAGGGCTGGACGATATAGGAAAAAAGTATATCGATAAAATAAAAATCATATTGATCGATAGCGATAGTTACCAACAAATCCAAAGTGCAGCCTTGGCCATTTTATGCTGCTGCTTAGCGACCTATTTTAAACACAGAACACAAACATTGAACTCAAACTCAAACCTTTATTCAATGAACCTTTTACCAAAACTGCAAGTTTTTAAAAAAGAATGTGCTTTTTGAACTCTTTGAAGGGGGCGGAGCTTGGTGACGGAGCGTTCCTGGGCCTGCATTTGTGATTGGTTGGAAGGATGTAGAGACTGGTATTAACCAACATGATTGGATAGAATGCAAAAAGGAAAACTGTTCTTCTGTTGAAGTTTTTATTGACCTTTTTTTTTTCTATCATCGATATACGTCTATCGATCGATATATATTGTTATTGAATTATCGTCCAGCCCTACTAAGAATATGTTAATACAAACAAATATGAGCTGCAAGGAATCCCACCTGTTGCTTGAGCTTATTTTGCTTTTCCACAGAGGACCCTTATGCCAGCGGCTCCATAGACCTAAAATGTAAGGAGCGCGTGACTGACAGCGACAGCGAGAACGGTTCAGGAGATGAAGGCGATCGGAAGGTGTGCCAGAAATGTTCCTCTTGTTCATATTTGAGTTTGCGACAGGCAAGGCGGTCGGTTTGTTCTGTAACACCTTTCTGTTCACTTTTTTTTAGAGAGTGTTTGCGCCAGTCATCTGCTCCACTGCATCGTCGTCTTCCTCGCACCATACCCTTCATGGCAGGAGTGTCTCACTGTCCTCTTTTCCCAGCACCAGGCATTACGATGAGGGGCGATCAGGGGTGGGAGGGTTTTCAGACCACAGAAGAAAGGAGAGAAGTGATGGAGAGAGCAAAGATACATTTGTGAGCGAAGGAAGCAGGAATATGCAGGCCTCTGCTGTCTCCATCTCTTCGGGTCAGGCTGTCAAATCCACTTCTCCAGCTGGAGGGCCTTCGTCCTCATCAGTAGGTTCATTAGGAGCGACCCAAACTGTGGGCATCGGCGCTCTGAGGGTAGCCTCCACAGTAGTGACGAATGTAATGCGTCCTGTTATCAGCACGCCGCTCCCGATCGCCAGCAAACCCAGAGATGGCGGCCCTTCGTCGAGCCCGCACCCTCCAGAGAGGAAGTGCCTCACTCCCCAGCAGCAGCCTCAAATTCTGATTGGTCCAGGAGCAGGAGTTGGGCCTCCGGTCACAGGGGGTGGGTATTACTCTCCATCATCACCACATCCTGTAGGCACGGGTGGTGTAGTGACTAACTTGGTGTTAGGAGGGGCTCTGCCTGCTCAGTCTGCTGTGCAGCTCATCACCCCTTCCCCTCACCCTCAGTCATCCCATCAGCAGGCTCTGGCCTCCACAGCTGTTTCAGGTTCACACAGCCAAACCAATGGCCCCCTGCCCCTCCTTCAGCCCCAGTTCCTCCATGGTTCCTCTCTGGCACCCCCCGGGGGAAAGGCCATCACACAGGTCCAGTACATCCTGCCCACCCTACCTGCCAGCACCAACCCCAAGAGCCCGCCTCAGAATCTCAGCCAGCCAACCAGTATCTTCAACCTGCCCACAGCTCCGCCCACGCACGTGTCCTTGGCCAATGGGAAACAGCAGGGTGCCGGTTTACAGACAGGATACGCCCCCAGCCCTGCAGTGGGTGTGGTCAGCCCTGGAGCAAGAGGTGAAAGTTCAGCCCAGCGTCTCGCATTGCCTCCTGTTTCCTGTGTGACTCCTAACGATGTGTTCTGCTCCTCTGTCAGTCCAAACCCAGTCGCCGGTGCTCCAGGGTAAAATGATTGTTCCCATGGCAGCAGTCCGGACTGCCCAAGCCCCCGCCCAGCAGTTTCCCATTTTGGCTCCACCCCTTCCTGTCCAGAACGGCGCGCAGTCGGGAAGCAAGGTCAGAGACTGCTTCACGGGAGAGAATAACACGAAAACGTTGTCTGAGCCCTTTTTTTGGTCAGAAGCGGGACCGTCCACGCTTGGCCGGTCGTCACAGGTTTCCATCACCTGCCTCTCTTTTGACTTCCTCGTCCTGTGCCTTTCTAGATCATTCAGATTGCCCCCATGCCGGTGGTCCAGTCCCAGCTGCCTCAGGGTGGAGCAGTGCATCCTGGCAGTCCCTTCCCAGTGACAGTTGGAACAGCGGCTGTGGTGGCACCGGGATCGGCCCCCTCCCAGGCTGTACTTCTGCCGCCGGCACCTACGAGGTACGCGGCCACAAGCTGTAATACACCCAGCATATACTACATATTGAAGTATCACAGCAGAACTGGGGGCTCAGGCTTATAAAGACTGTAAAGAGTGTATCGTTGCTTTTTTTTTTTCTGTTTTTTTTCTTTTCTTTTATTGCTTCACCTTTGTTAATTTTGAAAAAACAAAAATGTTTTACCCGCCTCTTCATTTAGGACCAAAGACGGTCAAACATTTTTTGCTTGCACGGAAAGACAAAACTGTTCAAATCATTTCAAAGAAAAAGAAGAAGAAAGTTAATGAGCCAAACAAGGAAATTAAGAGCACGAAATATGTGTTGTTGTCATAGATGATTTAATTTCATCAAGATTTGTTCGGCTGCAAATGGAAAATATCTATTAATGCCACTAGTTTATTTGAACTCACATTTTGCTACATTATAACCACAGGTTTAAATATTACTTTGTCGTGAATTTTAGACCAGGGGCCTGCAGCGTTTATAGTCTAAAGAGCCATTTTGCCTACAGTCCACTTGAATTAAACTCGTTCAGAGTTATAATTTTGATAAAGATCTACTGTTATATGTTAATATGTTGTCATCGTTAAAGAAACGCCCTTTTATGTCTATTTTGAAGTTAAAAAAAAAGAGGATGGACGGGATGTTTGTGGATAATGATGTAAAAAAAAAAATCCAACATATTGAAACAAATATTGATTTAAAATTAAATATTACTGGCACTTTCAGCATCATTCTGTTGTGAAAATTAAAAGCAAGTAAAAAAATGCTAAAACCTGCATTTATTATCATTATTACATTTAAATACCATAATAAAAATATAATTTGTAGCCAAAGTTATTAAGAGCCACTGTAGAAGGTCCAAAGAGCCACTTGGAGCTCCAGAGCCACAGGTTGCAGATCCCTGCTCTACACCATGACGACATTGGGCATAATCATGTAGACGTTAGAAAAAGATGCCTGAGTTTTGAGATTTTTTTGACAAAAATCTGAACGCATGTCATTCGGATTCAGCCGCCTTCCTCAGATAGACCTAAATAAAATCCAGTGCATTCAACTTCCTTCAGAAGCCACTTAATTTATAAACGGTGTCCATCTGTGATTTATTTATTCTCAGTGTAAATGCAGCTGTTCTCTGTGGGACTCCGAGGTTATTAGTGGACAAACGTTATCATAAAGACAAAGGAACACGTTGAGTAAAGGTTTAAAGCAGCGTTAGGTTATGAAAACAGTCTCAACATCTTACATCCTAAAAACCTCACGCCAAAACTTGACTGTCCACTAGTCTGACAGGCAGAGCATTTCTCAGAGAAGCAGCCAAGAGACCCACGGCATCTCTGGAGGAGCTGCAGAGGTCCTCAGCTTAGACGGGAGAGCCTGTTGACGGGATTATTATTAGTTGTGCAATTTTGGCCTTTTATTGAAGAGTGATCTACGGAAGACACTGTTAAAAGAAGGCGGTAATCATTATCTGTAAGGTTTGACACAAGCCATATAGAGGACACAGAAAATCTACCTGTGGAAGAAGTTGCTCTCGCCAGGTGAGAGTCAGATGTCACTTTTCCATCACAAAGGACCACTATGGTATCTGGAAAACTAAAACTGCACTTCACCCTGAACCCCATAGTGAAACATGGTGGTGGCAGCATCATGCTGTGGGGATGCCAGCTGTTCAGCAGGGAAAGGGAAGCTGGTCAGGGTTGATCATAAGATGGATGGAGCTAAATTCAGGGCAATCCTGGACAAGAACCTGCCAGAGACTGTGAGAGAAGGCCCCAGGATCTCCTTCCAGCTGGACCGCAAGCCCCAAACACAGAGCCAGAGCTACAAAGACAAGGTTTAGATCAAAGCATGAAACAATGGTCCATTCTCAGTTATTTCAGCGATTTTGGTGACTTGGCAAAAATCAGCTGTGATTAGATACAAAGCCAGTACAGGCACAGATGAGTGCACCGTTTTCCTTCCACCTCACCGTTACACACGACTTTTTGTTGGCCTGTAGCATGAAATCCCTTCAAAAAAAGGTTGAACTTTAATAGTTTTAATGTGACAAATGGTCAAGGTTTGTGACTACTTTTACAAGACGAGGTATTTATGTGGTTATCACCGGTAGACTGGCGATTTTACAAGCAGCCAAAATCTGAACAGCCACTTTTACAGCTAAGGTCAGTCTATTTGGAATAGGTTTACAAGTCTTTTTATTTTATTTTATCTTAGCCGTCAGTGTAAACTGACGCCAAATAGCTGCTCACCAAGTGGTTTACAACCAAGTAAACAGGATACATTACACATATTAGAATAATCGCCCTCTTTTCTGCTGCTTCCCAAACCGCTGCTGTTCTTTTGTAATTGAATCTGCGAGGAGCCAGAGAAATCCTTCGAGTCTTCTCCTCCTGGTTGGATCTATAAGAGTCATTTTAGAGATGAAATGGAGCGCTGCCGATCGATTTAGAGAGAGATGGATTAACCCAATAAATCCGACAGATCAGATGTCTGGGAAGGCTCATAAACAAAGCTTGACGCACCCCGATAAGGAGCCATCAACTTGCAGGCCAGTCTCGTTCCACCCTGCTTTTTCCTTTTATACTGGAGCTACTGCAGATCTCAGAAATCATGTTTCTTTATTGACATTTGCATCTTTCTGTTAAATATTGATATTTTTAAAGCAGCACTTGTCCCAAATTAACTTTCCCATCACAGCTATTCCACCAAAAAAAGGCAAATTACTTTTAAGGGTTTCGTTAATAAATATTAGAAGGCATCATTTAACAATCAGTACATTGTTAAATAGACGAATTAACTGCAGTTTTATCATAAATGATTTTACAGAACAGTTTTAGATTTATTTCCCAAAAAGGCCACATTTTGTCTAAAAACATTTTAAAGGGGCCATGACAACAAATTAAATTTCTCTGTGGTTTTGAGTAGGGCTGGGCGATAAACCGATTTAATCGATTAATATTAATTTTAATTTTGTGTTTTTTAAGATTTAATTTTTGGAAAATTGGGATTTTATTTTGCCAATGAACTCTTTGGGCTTCCATGAAGAGAAAAGCATGCAATACTGAATATATATTTTTAGGAAAATGTTATAAAGAGGAAAATTTTTACCATAATACGAGGCACTTTAATTTGCTCATTTCCTTCTTTTTTTTTTTATTTAATTTGAAGTCACACAACTGAAGTGACGTCTGTTGTTGACTCGTTGTGTGACGCCACTAGCAGCAAACATTTTGTTATATTTTCATTGTTTACAACGGCAGGATGAGAGAATCATAGTGGCTGAAGTTCATTTATGCGGAAGTACCTCACAATTATCACCCCAAGTCGAACCGCAGTGAAGTTAGTTTTAGGCTGAATGTGGGATATTCGCTCTCCGTGGGTTTGGTGGTGACGGCCTCCTGTTTGAGACGGTGAGGCTGATCTGGGGCTGCCGCTCTCTGTCTGCTCGCTGGCCGCTGACGCCGCAGAGCGTAAATATCCAACCTAAAACCAACTCCACCGCGGTCCAACACGAGACGGTTTGTTCACGTCTTCGGCGCAGTTTACTGAAGTAAATTCAAGTCGGAGTTTTCGAACAAACTAATTTCTAAAAAAAGAAAAATCGTACCAACACTGAGGGTGGCGACCTCAGCGGCGTCTTTACCCGGACGTTTATTCTTTCTAAACGCTGCCTCAGCTGATAGACGTATGAGCAGCGTCTGAAGCGCTCTGCTCTGCTGCCGTGGAGACCAGACTTCAGCCCCGACGTGTGGATGACGAATGGCGCCGCCAGGTTAGCGCCTTTGGTCCGCTCGGCCTCGCCTGGCCGACATCCTGCAACAGAAATGCTCCCACCAGCTGTGATATGGATTTGTGACGGAGCGTTGAGCCGAGAAGAGCGGTGTGGATGGAGGGGGAGAAGAGGTGGGGGGCCGCGTTTAACGGGTTTTCCAAATATGGTCGCGGCCAATCAGAGTGAAGTCAACTAGGTAGAGCCAATATCATTACCGTACCCAACGCTTTCACTGAGGAGGGAACAAAACAACAAGCCGACGTTATTTTTTTCATGAATTACCTGGATAATTTACAAATCCAGCAATATAAACTAGGAGGAATGGTTTAAACACTGATGCCGTGGCACCTTCAAACAAAGTTGCTGTATTTGAACTGGTCTCTTTCTCTGTGTGATATCGAAAATTTAAAAAAAGGATGAACGAAGAAGCATCAACGTTTGAGAGGTGATGCTGGGGAAATAAAAGCGTCTTTCGTGTCTTATAGTCAGACCGGTAAATGGAGGTGGAATAAATGAGACGTCAGGAAGCCGTCCTGGTCGTGTTGAAGGAATGAATAGATTTTACAATCAGCAGACAAAGCGAGAGGCTAAACTCCTGTCGGGGTGCAGCGGTAGGACTGCAGCTCTATTCTGGATGCGTTAGTCATGCTGCTGGTGGCCTGAGTTGCCTCGGCTCGCCCACCCCCACACTACCTCTCAGCTCCTCACGCGGCACTAGTCATGTAGTGCTACTTGCTGCGGTGCGCTCCCATCGACTGACCCTCGCTGCAGCACTTCCCTGTTTGCCTTCCTCCTTCCTTCTAATCGTGTCTCTGTTCCTTACATTGTGGCTCTGCGTCGCTATTGTACTATTACACCATCTGTCACGGCCGTTGCACTTCTCTTTCAGTTTTATTTTTGTTTCAAGTGTTAGCTTGACTGCTGCCGTGTTTTGTTTCTTCCCATGTCTGATCGCTTCGATTTCTCTGCCTCCTGTTCAGGATCACCTATGTCCAGTCCACCCCGGGGGTCCCGTCCACTTTGCCTCTGGTCTCCACAACAACAGGCTCCTCTCCCACCCAGCAAACTCTGCCAGCGCCCGGATCTGCGTATGTCCCCTCGCCCTTAGCAACACTCGGGTTCACAGCCATTGCTCCACCTGGACAGACCCTGGTTCAGCCACTGATTGCAGGTCAGGGGAGACATGAAGTCACACTTTCTGCTTCTTTTTAAAATGCTAAATTCTGTGTTCAAGGCTAAAGTTCATCTGAACTTTACTAGAGGGAACCTTAAAAAAAATAAAGTGCTCAAGTTAAAGTCAAAATTATTGGAATATGCCCGTTACTTCGACTGGTTTGGAGAACCTGACGTATACCTGCTTTGTGACGTCTATCACCATCTGAAGACTTCTAACGATGGTTTAGTGCCCCACATTAAGGACTAGAGCAACTATTACAACAAAGCTGCTTTACTTTAGTTACTTAGTGATGATTGGAAACATTTCTGTATTAAAAATAGTTTATTATTGGTCCTAGGTAACACTTGAATAAAATAATGAATTTTGGGTTTTTTTCATTAGTTGCAATCCATAATCACTGAAATTAACAGAAATAAAGCTACATATCTGTCTGACTGTAATGCATCAGCTTTACTCTATGAATTGAATTACTGAAATAAATAGATTTTCTGTGATATTTGAATTGATTGAGGCTATAAATTATTTCCTAAAAATCCAGAGGAACGATGTGAAGCATCGCTTGAAGTAACCCAACAACTTTTTCTGTATTTACAAATGTACAATACACAAAACCTTCACAAAAAAAGTGATTTATCTCGAGCGTTTTATAGTTTTTCTTCAAGTAACATCCACCCCCCCCTCCCTCACGAATGCTGGAGGTCAACCACTTTCTTAACAAGGTGGTAAAGATGGTGTAATTGTTGCTCTTTCTTTGCCCCTGTTATAAAATGAGAACATTACTACTAGCTGTGCTGATGTTAAGGCCTAAACACAAGGCTGATCTGATTTGGCGAAACAAAAACGGAAGATGAAAAGCTGCCAGACAAGCAAGGAGGCAGCAGTACTCCCACTTTACCTCTGATACAGAGTTATGGAGCCCTAATAAAACAAGATGAACGGCATTCAGAAATATGAGACCAGCTTGATCTCTGTCCCTCAAACGTCTCCATCGATCATTTTTCCTGAGCCGAAAACCTCGCAGCGAATGTCTGAACAAACAATAAGAACAATTTTACGCCAAAAAGATACCGAATCGTATTGTAGTACTATCTGAACCGAGACCCTGTGGTGGTTTTAGTTTAGATTTATTTATTCGGGGTGCTGTCGACACTTGCAGAAATAAATCCCTTGGAGGACGAATGTTACCCGGAGCAGATCATTTTAACCTCCGTGTTTGTGTCGTGTCCCAAAACGACATTCATGCCCCCCGCTAGGTTTTTATTTCCACAAAGTCGGAATAAAAGAACAAAAATAACCGAGGAGGGAATTGTTTGTTAGAATAAATGGGAACAGAGAGATTATTAGGAGGAAAACATGTTTAAATCTGTTTTTATGTGCAGGTCAGCCGCCACTCCTCGCCACGGCTCAGTCCCCGCAGCCCTCCACCTCAGCCCCCGCCTCGGGCTCCGGGGGCCAGATAGTCACCGCCATTTACCCTCCGTCGCCAAGCGTCACCATGGCAACAGGGGTGGTCTCTATGGCACCGGTGCCCCCCAGCGTGGTCTACTCCGTCTCTAGCCCTTCAAGCGCTTCGCCCCACATCTTGCCGAAGCACACCGCCGCCGCCCCCTCCGCCGCCTCGCACCTACATCCGCAGCCCCACCCGGACCGCCAGGCGGACAGGCACCCGGCTGCGGACCGGGCCGCCGAGCGACAGGGCGACAGGCAGGGGGACATCCTGGCCCACTCAGACAGACAGGCTGAGCGACAGAACGCCGCCTCCAACAGCAGCAGCTCAGCAGCGCCGCCTAGTGGCTCAGCCGGGGCCATGAGGCCCTGCAGTCCCCCGATTCAGATCCAAGCGCCTGGTAGGACTGCCAGTTCCTTTTAAGACGACACGCGAAGGTTTTAAACCCGTTTTGTGAAATTTCACGTCGTTATGGTTTGCAGGCAGCGCGCCCAAACTACCCCAGCTTCCAGTCAGGCTCCCTCAGAAAGTGAAAGCAACGGTGGCGACGATCCCTGTTGGCAGCTACGACGGAGGAGGCAGAGGAAAGGACAGGGAGCGAGACAAGGAGCGGGAGAAGGAGAGGGAGCGGGAGCGGGAGGCTGCAGCCAACAGTCATTTCTCCTTTGAGCCCGAGCCTTCGGGGCACGCGGGATCTCCGTCAACACGTCCCGCCGAGGACCTGTCGTCCTCCGACAGACCCCTGGAGGGTTCCGGCGCGCCGGACTCCTCCGACACGAGGAGCAGGGAAAGCACAACGACCAAAGAGGTGAGGCGTGACACGTTAGCCCTGCGGCGTAGCAGCAGCCGTCCCGGGCAGCTCGCTTATTAAAGGGCCTGTGTGCACATGTTTTTTCACAGGGTGGGTGGAAGGACGCTCTCCCTCCCTCTCCTCTCCCCCCTCCAGCAGCCACAGAGCCCACTCTGCCTCCCCCACAGACTGACAAAGACGGCCCTACACCCAAAAGGATCAAAGCCCGCCCACCACCACTAAAGAAGACCTTCGACTCTGTCGACAAGTGAGTCATTACCTCTGTGAATGTTATGCGTACGAGCTATTTATTGATGGACAGTGTATATATACTGTGTACTTGTGTGCGCGTTTGTTGGACTGGCAGGGTTCTTTCCGAGGTATACTTCGAGGAACGGTTTGCCGAGTTGCCGGAGTTTCGGCCCGAGGAGGTTCTGCCCTCACCCACCCTGCAGAGCCTGGCCACGTCACCCCGCGCCATCCTGGGCAGCTATCGTCGCAAGAGGAAGAACTCGACAGGTCACTCCTCTGAAGGCTTATCTCACAACACCGTTGGTTTAAATGGATGCTGGGGCTGCACGCTATTAAAAGAAATCATGGATATAGCTCGATATTATTGTAAAATATTTTCTCCTCTCATCCGTTATTACACTGATACCAACTTTTTAGTTTGATTTAGTCCCCATCCTCTGACTTAATTCAATTCAATTCAATTCAATTCAATTTTATTTATATAGCGCCAAATCATGAAACATGTCATCTCAAGGCACTTTGCAAAACCAAGTTCAATCATATTATACAGATTGGGTCAGATTATACAGATTGGTCAAAATGTCCTATATAAGGAATCCAGTTGATTGCATCAAAGTCCCGACAAGCAGCATTCACTCCTGGGGGACCGTAGAGCCACAGGGAGAGTCGTCTGCATTGTACATGGCTTTGCTGCAATCCCTCATACTGAGCAAGCATGAAGCGACAGTGGGAAGAAAAACCACCCATTAACGGGGAAAAAAAACCTCCGGCAGAACCGGGCTCAGTATGAACGGTCATCTGCCTCGACCGACTGGGGTTACAGAAGACAGAGCAGAGACACAACAAGAGAGACAAAAAAGCACAGAAGCACACATTGATCTAGTAATCTGTTCTACATTAGATGGTAATAGTCGGTGATCTGTCCTCCCTGGATGATTTCACAGTCAACAGAACGTCAGACCAGGTGTGCCTACTATGAAGAAAAACGAGAGAGAACAAAAAGTTAAAAGCTGAAATGACAACAGTCATTTCAATGTAATGCAATGCAAATCTGGAGAACAGTAGACTGGAGAACAGTAAAAATCAGTAGAGTGAGAAAAGTAGGCCCTGATGTCCTCCAGTAGCCTAAGCCTATAGCAGCAAAACTATAAAGGTAGCTCAGAGTAACATGAGCCACTCTAGTTATAAGCTTTGTCAAAAAGGAAAGTTTTAAGATTAGTCTTAAAAGTAGACAGGGTGTCTGCTTCACGGACCAAAACTGGGAGTTGGTTCCACAGGAGAGGAGCCTGATAGCTAAAGGATCTGCCTCCCATTCTACTTTTAGAGACTCTAGGAACCACCAGCAGACCTGCAGTCTGAGAGCGAAGTGCTCTGTTAGGAACATACGGAGTAATCAGAGCTCTGATATATGATGGAGCTTGATTATTAAGGGCTTTATACGTTAGAAGAAGAATTTTAAATTCTATTCTTGATTTAACAGGAAGCCAATGAAGGGAAGCTAAAATTGGAGAAATATGATCCCTCTTGTTGATTTTCATCAGAACTCTTGCTGCAGCATTTTGGATAAGCTGAAGACTTTGAATTGCATTTTGTGGACTTCCTGATAGTAAAGAATTACAATAGTCCAGCCTTGAAGTAACAAATGCATGGACTAGTTTTTCAGCATCACTCCTGGACAGAATGTTTCTAATTTTGGCGATATTCCGGAGGTGAAAAAAGGAAACTCTGGAAACCTGTTTAATATGGGATTTAAATGACATGTCTTGGTCAAAAATAACACCAAGGTTTTTTACTTTATTACCAGAGGCCAAGTTAATGTCATCCAGATTAAGTGATTGGTTAAGAAGTTTATTTTTTGAGGACTCTGGCCCAAAGATTACAACTTCGGTCTTGTCAGAATTTAGATGCAGGAAATTTAAAGTCATCCAGCTTTTGATGTCATCAAGACATGACTGCAGTCGAAGTAATTGATTGGATTCATCAGGATTTATGGATAGATATAGCTGAGTGTCATCAGCATAACAGTGGAAATTAATCCCATGCTGTCTGATAATTTTGCCGATCGGAAGCATATATATAGTAAAGAGAATTGGTCCAAGGACTGAACCCTGTGGTACTCCACAGGTGACCCTAGAGTTTGAGGAAGATTTATTATTAACATGAACAAACTGGAATCTGTCCGACAGATAAGATTTAAACCAGCCTAATGCTTTCCCCTTAATCCCTACAGTATGTTCAAGTCTTTGTAGGAGAATATTGTGATCAACTGTATCAAATGCAGCACTAAGATCTAACAGGACAAGTACAGACACAAGTCCATTATCTGAGGCCATGAGAATATCATTAGTGACCTTCACCAGAGCCGTTTCAGTGCTATGATGAGCTCTGAAGCCTGACTGAAACTCCTCAAGTAGGTCATTGCTTTGTAAATGTTCACAAAGTTGATTAGCAACTACTTTCTCAAGAATTTTAGATAAGAAAAGAAGATTAGATATAGGTCTGTAGTTTACTAGCTCATCTTGATCAAGAGAAGGTTTCTTAAGTAAAGGTTTAATAACAGCTACTTTAAAAACCTGTGGTACATATCCATTTACTAAGGATAGATTAATCATGTCTAAAATAGGACCACTGATCAAAGGGAATACCTCCTTAAACAACTTGGTTGGGATTGGGTCTAACATACAGGTAGAAGGTTTAGATGAAGCTAAGATTTTAGATAGCTCAGAAAGCTCTACTGCTTCTAAACAGTTCAGACACAGCGCAGGTTCTAAAGATTCCTCCAATGCTGCCTTACTTACTGGGGACGAGGTAATCATGTTTGGGAGGATGCCAATTATTTTATTTTTAATGGCATCAATTTTATTTATGAAGAATCCCATAAAATCATTACTACTAAGAGCTAAGGGAATGGTTGAATCAACAGAGCTGCAGCTCTGAGTAAGTTTGGCAACTGTACTAAAGAGAAATCTAGGATTATTTTTATTCTCTTCAATTAATGATGAAAAATATGCTGCTCTAACTCTGCGAAGGGTCTTGTTATACAACAATAGACTGTCCCTCCAGATTAAGTAGGATTCCTCTTGGTGTGTAGAGCGCCATTTTCTCTCCAATTTCCTAACATTGTGCTTCAAGGAACGCAGCTCTGAATTAAACCAGGGAGCCAGCTTCCTGTGAATAATCACCTTCTTTTTCAAGGGAGCTACATTATCTAATGCAGAACGCAATGAGGAAGTCACACTGTTAGCAAATGTATCTATTTGTGAATGGGAAGAAACAGCATTGCTGCTATCTACAGGGCATTTCTGCAATACTGAGGATATTAAGAGGGGGACAGACTCTTTAAGTTTTGATACAGCATTATCCGATAAAGATCTACTATAATGGAACCCTCTTTTGGGGGTGGAGAAATCGGTTAGATTAAACTCAAATGTTATTAAAAAATGATCAGATAGGACAGGGTTGTGAGAGAATACTGTTAATTCTTCACAATCAATGCCATATGTCAGCACAAGGTCCAAAATATGGAGCCGAGAGTGCGTTGGCTTATGCACATTTTGAGCAAAACCAATTGAATCTAGGATAGTTTTAAAGGCTACACTAAACTAACTTAGAGGCTCTTCGCTGCAGTGAAGCTTCATCCAAGGGGTAAAATGCGTATTATTGGCTCACAGACGTTAAGACCCTGACACTTGGAATATAAGATAAGATAAGATAAGATTGTCTTTATTGATCTCACAATGGAGAAATTCACTCGTCACATCGGCTCATACAAGAAGGTGCAGAGTAGGGAAGGTGCATTCAGTTATATACAGTGGATCTTCATATATACAATGGATCAAAAAGAATACCACGAAAATACAAAAGAAGTAGGGATGGGCATATGATGTCTTATTTACATTCATAGTGATCTATATGTATATAAACATATATACATACTTATATATATATATATATATACACCTATACACCTACATACATACGTACCTACACGTATATATGTGCATATACATTCGTGTATACATTTGTACATACATACATACATGTGCACCGGCATATGTTCAGGTGGTAATAGCAGCAGAAGTCACTACATCAGGATTATTGCACGGGTTGTAGTACAGTGTGTTAGGTAGATTATTGCACATTAATTATTACAGTTATGGTTACAGTTATAGTGCAGCATATTGCACCCCAGACAGTTTATGGTGATAGAAATACCCCCGATGATATATTTGCAGAGCATCGTGCAGCCCTACTAGATGCACTAAATTCTCTGTTTGTGTTTTTATGCTCAGCTGTTAATGAGCTTTGTTTGCTCAAAAACTCTCCTGCCCTCCTTCAGATTTGGACTCTGCGACTGACGAACAAGCCTCTCCAAAGAGGAAGAGTCGGCGGCGGTCCAGCTGCAGCTCCGAACCCAACACGCCTAAAAGTGCCGCCAAATGTGAAGGAGACATCTTCACCTTTGACAGAGCAGGTAATGAACCGCTCGTCTGGTTGTTAATAATTGCTGTGGGAACTAAATTAAACTGATTTGTTTTATTGAACTGAATATTAAAATCCCACTTGTTTCCCCTCCACACACTAAAACTCATCATTTCTGGGGTTTTCTGCTCAAGATCTGGAAGATGTCTCTGGTTAATGTGAAAGATTACACGATCAGTGGGGAACCATGAACGTTAGAAGTGCTTGTGCGACATTCTGCGCTGTCTTGAAAAGTCTGGAGTTTGAATCTGTCATTTTTTTACGTCTGATTCTGAAATATTTTTGCACTTTCAGGCTTTATTCCTAATTCCTTTCTCAAAAATAAGAGCCTTTCAGCACTTTTAGATCAATGTCTTAAACCGAACCTGTGGTGATTGAACCAGATCTGCTTCAGATGCCAAACAAAGGATTTTTTTATTATTATTACAAACAAAGTAAATGCACCTCAGAGTCACCAACTGTGCTTTAAAACAACGTCGCATTGCAGCAAGAAGGTCTTGGGTTCAAATCCTGTGCTGCACTGCAAAAAGGGAACTAAAAGTAAGTAAAATTTTCTTAAAATGAGTATATTTTTTCCTTGATTTGAGCAGCTAAATAAGACTGTTTACCAATGGAATTAGTATTTCTACCCCTAAAATAAGATCATTAGACATCCTGCACTTGAATTAAGATGATGGAGATAAATTGTTCTGATTTTAAGTGCAAACATCTTATTCCATTGGCAAATAGTCTGATTTACCAGCTCAAATCAATGAAAAATACACTCATTTCAAGAGGATTTTACCTACTTTAGTTCCCTTTTTGCAGTGTGGGGGTTTTGCAGTGTTCTCCCTGTACATGCGTGGGTTCTCTCTGGGTACTCTGGCTTCCTCCTGCAGTCTGAAGCTTGACTGCTAGCTTCTGCTTGGTTGTTTGTCCTGCTTCTCTCTGTGTTGTTGGACTGGCAGCTTGTCCAGGGTGCGCCCCGCCTCTGGCTTAGAGACCTCTGGAGACGGGTACCAGCGGGTCTAGACAACAGGTGGACGGATAACCTTATCCAGATTTAACAAGTGAAATAATTTTTTTTATTTATAATGTTTTTTTTCTAATGGTCAGCACTTTGATCAGTGTTTGCTGCCGTATAAATAACGTTGACTCGGCTAGATTTTGAAATGAAGCAGAACTAAGTTGGTCCACAAGCCAAAAAAAAAAAAAAAAAAGCAGTGAAATGACCGTTTAACACGTTGCTGAATCAGAGGCCAACCCCAGTGTTGTGTTGTTTTGTGATCTGTTAAACAAACATTTAATAAAACCTGATGAGGTAATACATTTCTTTTTTTACTCAAATGTTCTAAAAACAGCTGGATCACATGTGGTGCAGGATGACCAGGACAGCAGGCATGTAGAGCCTCACAGGCAGCCTGGACAGATGTTCTGAGCTCAATAGAAAGCGAATAAACTACTTTATGTCTGCTTGAATCTGGATATTTAGAATATTTCTAAAAACATTTGAATCAGATATGAATTATTTGCCCCATGGGATCTGTCTGTTTCGCTATCTTTCATTTTTGACGTCCCTTTTTAAGAAGACAAAGACACTTTTTTCATTTAGTAACCCGTGTTGCAGATTTAAAAGAATGTCACATTATACTGTATGTAAATATAGCACAAGGATTTAGGACAGTGGATGTCAGGTGGAATATGAGGAGCTAATTAAAGAAGATGGTGTTCAGAACCAATTAGCTGTGAGTAAATGCTGTTTTGAGATGTTATTTGTAAAATAATTTTTTAAAGTCCTCAGCAGATCTCGCTCACCATGGGGAGCTGTTCCTATAGCCTGAACCTAGGAACGTGTAAACGTAGCTAGTTTAATGATCTCAGGCGTTTCGGTCCACGACGAGTCAAAAGCGACAATAAAAATGTAAAAATGGATTCTGAAACCGACCAGAAGCATTGAGTTCAAACAAGTTTTTAATGTGTGTTTTGTTTCTTCTCCAGCCACCGACGGAGAGGACATCCTGGCAGAGCTGGAGTTTGAAAAGGTGCCGTACTCGTCCCTGCGACGGACGCTTGACCAGCGGAGGGCGCTGGTCATGCAGCTGTTCCAGGAGCAGGGCTTCTTTCCGTCAGGTACTCCCGCACACGCCATCGGGCCTTTAGCAATCAGCCGGCGAATCCGTGCGTAACTACAATCGTTGCTCTCCCGCCCGCAGCTCAGGCCACGGCGGCCTTCCAGACGAGATACTCCGACATATTTCCCTCCAAGGTGTGCCTGCAGCTGAAGATCAGGGAGGTCCGACAGAAGATCATGCAGACAGCGGCGCCGTCCGACGCCTCCGCTTTAGGCCCCGCCGACTCGGCTTCGTCGGCCCCGGGGCCGTCCGGCTCCCAGGCGGGGGAGGGATCTGGGAGAGGAGGTGACCTGCAGGATGAAGAGGTGGAACAGGGAGCCGACGTGAGTCCAGAGGAGCTTCGCGAGTCACAGGAATCCTCTAGATGAGCGATTCGGACGAGTCCGACTGAGCGGTCAGCAACTTCTCATCTCACATTCTTCCGCCCCCTCACTTATCTACATCCAACACTTATGACTGAGAGCTGTTGGGTTGCAGTATTTTATTTTTAATGTGTGACCCTCGCACTAAGAAGATGAACATTTTCAAAAAAAGTGGCACAGAAAGCCCCACGTAGACAAAGCGTTCATTCCCAGACTTGAGTCAGCACTCTGTATGAGCCGCCTCAGAGGACGAGTGATGCCAGTGACCGAAGGACCATCATGTACAGCTGCACTCATTTGCCTTGAAGACGAAAACCTTCCCCTGCTTCGGACGCACGAATGCGCTTGGGCTGAAACGGCGAACGGTTAGCAGTTTTAAAAGAGGTAGTTGATCTATGTTTTGATATCTGTTCTTGTTTTTAATCATTTTAGAAGAGCACAGGCGGTAAGTGTCCGACGAGGATCGACCTGTATGTGTGCTTAAACTGTCGTGAGCTTGTGGCGTGTTTCTGCTGGCGTTCGGGGGCTGGGCCCTCAGCAGCTGGAAACGATGCGGTGTGATTGGGAGGAAAAAAAATCAACAAAAAAACAAAACAAAACAACAATGGCGTTGCCGGGGACCTCGAGAGATCATTCCCTCGCCCGTAGACCTACAGACCAGGTTTTTACCGGGAGGGACTCGAAGATAATCAGAAACTTAGCGAGGACGTCTGGCATCATTCCCGCAGACACCCGACCCGGCGACGGAGCCGTAACGCGTGCCGGCAGGTTGGGAAGTGAGCATTCCTGTGCCTCTCGTTTGTCTGCCATGAAGGAAGGAGGAGGGTCGGAGTCACCGTGGCACATCCTGGCTCTCAGATGTAGAGGTCGGGCTGAAAAGGTCCAAAATCTTCTGTTGCCAAGCGTTTTATTTACTTCTCTTTTTATATGGTGATTTATATTTAACGTTGTCATATTCAGTTTTGTTGTACTATTCTTACGGTTATTACTCTTCATATCATTTTAGGTGAATCATTGTCCGTATTTCAGTTTTTTGTTGTTTTTTTTAATCCGGCAGATTCTTAAGTTACTGCCAACATTACATTTCTTCTTCTTCTTCTCTTCTGTTTTTTTTTGGGTTTTTTTTGGTTTTTTTTAATTAATTTACAACTTTGGAGGCAGGTGAGACATGCTGCTCCACACCTGTACAGTTCCTCCGTTGTAGTCTTCCCTTGGCTGGCCTCTCACCTCAGCAAGGACCTGCGGTGCAATTCTTTTTATTAATTTCACACAGGAATTACCAACACAGCGTGGACCTTTTTATGTCGTTTCAGCGGTAATAAGTCGTCTGTTTTTTAGAAGACCCCATATGCCTCTTACCCTCGATAAGTTTCATTTCTATAGTCTCAACACTTATACTTCTCCTTCCTCCACCTCTGTCCTCCCCTCCTTCCTCCTTTTTGTCACTTTATTGCTCTCTCCTCATCTTTTTACAAGGGTGGAGGAAAAAAAACTGGGGGAAGTGAAGGGAGGGAACAAATCAAAGAGAGCTGGTAGGACATAATACTGGTTGTGTCTTTGTGCAAGACTTGGTTGTGTTGTAAATAATTACTGTAGAGTCAGTAGACTCATTATTGATATGGAAAAACAATCTGTCATTGAGCATATGTTGACTTTTATCATTACTGAAGAAGAAATACAATAAATATGACTATTAATGTTGTGGTTTGTTTCTGATTATGTTAACCTGAGAGGAAAAGATTTAAAGGAGCTATAAGTAATACTGACACCTTGTGGCTCAAAGCGGTACAACAGCTTGCCAATCACAACAATCTAATGTGCCGTTTTTAAACAGTGTGTTGCACATTTGAATTTTTACTTACACGAGATATGTTGTATTCTCTTCTACATCTTTTCTGCTTCTCTTACCTGACTTCCAGGTTTGCAGGCTGCAGCTCTTTTGCCAAGATAAAATACCAAATACTGTGTTGGGACTTTCATATGATTGGCTCAGGAACCAGGAAGTAAACGCGGGCTGCACTCTGAACCAAAGTAGCTCCGGACTGTACCTCTAGGTTTGAAATGTGAAAAACGTGACTAAGACATTGTTGATGTAGAGGACTGACTGTTTATAGGGAATGTTACTTCCATCCCAGGTGAGACATGAGAATGATTTAGGTTGATTTTACAGTAAATATCTTACTCGTAGCTCCTTCAAATCTGTATATTTGATTATGAAAATAAATAAAACTCTCGCAATAGGGGTAATTTTTATTTCTGGCCACGTGGAAGAAGTACAAGTATAACACTCAAATTTTTAATTTGTTTAACCACCTTTAACTTTAGATACGGTACCTCCCTGTGGTGTTATTGTGATTACATACACCATAATGCCAGAAGCAGTCGTTCACCCATCCAAATAATTTAAATCAGGTGTTCAATAACCTCCGTGGCCAAAGATGTATAAAATCAAGCACCAAGGCCTGCAGCCTTGTGAAAGAGTGGCTCTCAGGAGCTCACTCCTAAATATTGAAAGTTGAAGCGATTGGGAACGACAGCAACTCAACCACGACGTGGTCGGTTATTGCTCCATGGCAGCTAAAGGAGACGGCACCACTTTAAGGTCCAGGTCATTAAACCTACGTGTGAATAAGCTTCCTTGTGTTCAGCGAGCCGCTCTACAGTTCAAGCTTTTTAAGCACAGTGGTCACTAGTTGGGTGAATTCTTCTTCTTCTGATTTTTACTGGCGGGTGACGTCTAACGTTAAGATGGGCAGTAATGGTGGAGAATTATTATATAACCTAAAATTTTTGATCAAATGAATTAAAGGCAGTGGAATCGATTTACACAGTTTGTTATATTCTCTTAGAGAATAATTAAGATCTTTTTTTTTTTTTTAAGTCGGAATCATTTAAAAAATCGCTGTTATCATCCATTAAATCAGTAACATAAATAATGTCTTTGTTGAACCATTCCTTTTTGAATATAGATTTACGATTAAGTGTTATTACTCTATTGTTCCATAGGGTTGAATTATGGGGAGTAAAGCTGTGGGTGAATATCATTTTCCAATAATGCAAAATCTGCTTGTGAAAGTTGGACAGTTTGATTGGAATCCGGTTTACCTCAAAATCACATTTTAGAATAAAGTCTAAACCTCCTAATTTGCTAAACAAAGATCTTGGAATGTGAAACCACATAGAATTCGGATGCAACATATACGATTTTATCCAGTTAATTCTGAAGGTGCCAATCATTGATTCAATATCTGGAGCTTTAATACCACCTTTATCATAGTCTTTCACCAACTGAGACTTTTTGATGTAATGCGTTTTATTCCTCCATAAAAATTGAAAGATTATTGTGTTTGCTTTATTTATGTTTTTAGAGGATATATACAGTCATATGAAAAAGTTTGGGCACCCCTATTAATCTTAATTATTTTTATTTCTAAATATTCGGGTGTTTGCAACAGCTATTTCAGTTTGATATATCTAATAACTGATGGACACAGTAATATTTCAGTATTTAATTGAGGTTTATTGGACTAACAGAAAATGTGAAATATGCATTAAAACAAAAACTGACAGGTGCAAAAATGTGGGTACCCTAATCATTTTATTAATCTGAATACCCTTAACTGATTTTCATTGACTTACTGAAACACAAAATTGGTTTGGTAACTTCATTAAGATTAGAACTTCATAGCCAGGTGTATCCAATCATGAGAAAATGTATTTAAGGTGGCCAGTTGCAAGTTGTTCTCCTGTTTGAATCTCCTCTGAAGATTCATCATGGGCACCTCAAAACAACTCTCAAATGATCTGAAAACAAAGATTGTTCAACATAGTCGTTCAGGGGAAGGATACAAAAAGTTGTCTCAGAGATTTAAACTGTCTGTTTCCACTGTGAGGAACATAGTAAGGAAATGGAAGACCACAGGGACAGTTCTTGTTAAGCCCAGAAGTGGGAGGCCAAGAAAAATATCAGAGAGGCAGAGAAGAAGAATGGTGAGAACGGTCAAGGACAACCCACAGACCACCTCCAAAGACCTCCAGCATCATCTGGCTGCAGATGGTGTCACTGTGCATCGTTCAACAATTCAGCGCACTTTGCACCAGGAGAAGCTGTATGGGAGAGTGATGCGACAGAAGCCTTTTCTGCAAGCACGCCACAAACAGAGTCGCTTGAGGTATGCAAAAGCACATTTGGACAAGCCAGCTTCATTTTGGAATAAGGTCCTGTGGACTGATGAAACAAAGATTGAGTTGTTTGGTCATAAAAAAAAAGCGTTATGCGTGGCGGCAAAAAAACACAGCTTTCCAAGAAAAACACTTGCTACCCACTGTAAAATTTGGTGGAGGTTCCATCATGCTTTGGGGCTGTGTTGCCAATGCTGGCACTGGGAATCTTGTTAAAGTTGAGGGTCGCATGGATTCCACTCAATATCAGCAGATTCTTGAGAATAATGTTCAAGAATCAGTTACGAAGTTGAAGTTACGCCGGGGATGGATATTTCAGCAAGACAATGATCCAAATCTACTCAGGCATTCATGCAGAGGAACAATTACAATGTTCTGGAATGGCCATCCCAATCCCCAGACCTGAATATCATTGAACATCTGTGGGATGATTTGAAGCAGGCCGTCCATGCTCGGCGACCATCAAACCTAACTGAACTGGAATTTTTTTGCAAAGAAGAATGGTCAAAAATCGCTTCATCCAGGATCCAGGAACTCATTAAAAGCTACAGGAAGCGACTAGAGGCTGTTGTTTTTGCAAAAGGAGGATCTACTAAATATTAATGTCTATTTTTTTGCTGAGGTGCCCATATTTTTGCACCTGTCAAATTTTGTTTTAATGCATATTTCACATTTTCTGTTAGTCCAATAAACCTCAATTAAATACTGAAATATTACTGTGTCCATCAGTTATTAGATATATCAAACTGAAATAGCTTTTGCAAGCACCCAAATATTTAGAAATAAAAATAATTAAGAATAATAGGGGTGCCCAAACTTTTTCATATGACTGCACAAGGAGTGGCAGGGATAAATCAGTTTGGAAATACCTTCAGTTTTGGATAGAATAGTTCTGCCAAAAATAGTAAGATCTCTGATTAACCAGTGACTAAGGGATTTTTTCATATCCAAAATACGATTAAAAATATTTGTATCTTCTCTTCTAATTAAGTTTTTTGATATTGTCAGCCCTAGGTATTTTACTTCAGTTACAACTTTAATTGAGGCAATGGAGGGGTCAGAACATGTATGAATAGGGAGTAGTTCGCATTTTTTAATATTAAGGGTTAAACCAGACGCTTCAGAGAAGATGGAGATATTATTGAGGGTTTTATCTATCATTGATTTATCTTTTAAAAGGATGCAAGTATCATCCGCAAATTGACTTATTCTAAATTCTCTATCGAAAATTGTGATACCTTGTATATCATTGGAGTTTTTGTGCTAAATGGAGAAATGCTAAACCCTCCTTTCATTGGTTTATCAATGACTTTAAAACCTTTTTTTCATCTCTTAAGAAGATAAAAAAGACAGACATGCCAAAAAATTGAGTTTTGACCTCTCCCAACTTCTGCTATTCTAATTGCACCTACCGTTTTTGTTGTTTATATTTCAATGTCTCCTATTTTTGATTTCGATAGTTGTCTTGACATAAATCCCCTGTTGTTTTGTATTTGCACTTTTGTATTGTAATTAATCTTCATTTGTTTATGTACATTTTGCCATCCTCTATGAGAGTCTTTTTTTCATGTCAATGTTAATTGCTTAATAAAAAAAAAAATCTAACGTTAAGATGCACTAGTTGGGTGAATTTCCACAAAAGCGTCTTCATAAAGTGTCCCTCTCCACACTGCCACCTACTGGCCAACCATTGTAAGTTCACAAAATAAATGCCTCGCCCTGGGAAGCACGTTGCCTGTCCTTAAACTCACTTTTAGGAGTATTTTTGCTTAAACGCACCCAAATAAAATAATTTGGTTGTTAGGCTGTAGAACTTGACTCCATTATGAGGCAATTTAATCATTTAATTCCGCTGTGCTGGACCACACAGCTAAATATTGCAGGACACCAGCCCTTGTGGATTTGGGTTTCAATCCCGTTCTAGACTTACCTGACAACAGCCAGATGTATGTCTCGTTCCGCCTAGCTACACTCACATACATCTGGGACACCGCCGATAGGGAATGATTTCTCCAACCAATTTTATGGTCTGGCCAATCAGGACGCAGGGCTGGAGTTTCATATATCTGACGTAGTGGAGACGCGACCATGACGTGAGACTGTTTTGATAGCAATGGCGGCTCGTCGAGGAAGCAAGCGTTAGCATTAATGCTGCTATTTCTTCCGTGTTGTCCAATCTACCTAATATTGTTTCATTAAAAGAACATCAGAGAACGCCTCTGAAGGCTTTTGTTGGTGGAAACGATGTTTTCGCCCTTCTCCCGACCGGATTTGGCAAGTTTTGTTTTCCGGGGCCAGCGGACGTGCAGCCGCGGACGCGCCCCGGAGCGGTTAGCGGTTAGCGCTAACCATGTTAGGAGGCCTTTAGTCCTCAACGCGGTCGGCCCGGAATCGACTCCGACCCGCGGCGCTTTGCCGCCTGTCTTCCCCCCTGTTGCTGTCAGCTCACTGTCAATAAAACGCGTGCCACTAGAGCCGCAAACACATTATTATTTTTTTTTTTCCTGCGTCGCTATCATTAGCGTCACGGGTTAGCTTCGGTGTGAGTGGTTGAAATAGCACGTCAATAAAGATGACAGACAAGTGGCTTATCCAATCATATGCAAGAATTTTTGATAAGGCCCAGCCTTCTGTAAATGCAATTCCTATGGCGGAGTCCCAGATGTATGTGAGTGGAGCTAGGCGGAGCGACATGCAGCTGGCTGTTGTCAGGTTAGTTCTAGACCCCAGGTGATTAAAAAAGTAACACTAAGGAATAGTATAACTTATAGTGTGGATTAATTAAATTAATTACAAACATTTTGTTAACCCTAATACTGATTAAAATACTATATTTGAAAATATGTCCACATCTGCAACTATTTCAGAAGTAAAATTAAACATTTTTATCAACTGTAATTTCAAAGTATTTTAGAACCAAAACAATGTTTTCCGCAAAATTATTTTCAATTGTATAAGTTACAGTCAGCATCTTCTAATTGTGTAAGAAGGAAGCGCAGTAGAGATATGAGAGTTAATATGCTCTGATGACTGTTGGTGTGTTTTAGGAGAGAGACGGGGACGCAGCACTAGATGTAGTGATGGTGCAGCTGAGGATTTACTACCTAACGGAGCTCAAGGACAAAATGAAACAAACATCCGACGGCAAGATGCTTAAAAAGCGCCTGCTTCAGTGTAGGAGGCTGCTTTTTGAGTCCAGTTCCTGGCAGTGCTGTGATTAGGTCTGTGCGTCAGAGCTGACCCGTTTCCTCTGGTGCTGAGCAGCATGCGGATCACAGAGCAGGGCCAGTAGGGAGGATCTAGAGTCAGTCAAGGTACATTTCTGCTTTTTATTTTACTGAATAATGTTGGCTACATTTTTTTTAGCCACGGTACCTTTAGTGTTCACACATGTCCGCATGAGTGGACTTTAAACTCTTTGAAATTCATCTTTTTTTTTGTTTAAAATCCTGATGTTAAAATATTCTTGCATTTAAAGGATAAACTTCATTAATCCTAATGTTAAGAAAACCAAATTAATTTTTTATTTAAGTTGTCCTGCTGACGCTATTTTTGGCCACATAATGTTGGAGAGACTGAACCAAACCCAGACCATAATACTTCCTCCACAGGCTCATCAAGCTCTTTGGTTTAAAGGGTAGAAATTTGTTTGATTTCCTTCTGAAAATGATGAATCCACAATTATTAGGCCGGTATTTCTGCATTATCCTAATTATGCATATTTCTTTCTCAATTATTTTCATACAGGATTATAAATATGGATTTCCAGGACAAGGAGAATAAGTAAAAGAGGATGCTCAGTGGCGCCACCAGGGGGCAGCCAGGGGTTGCCAAGCCCCCCCCCCCTTGCCATATCCTGGCCACCCCACTAGTCAGTGTAAATAGTGACATCAGTTTAGCATTTCATCCCATGATGCACAGCCAGCCGCTCTTCCTGACCTTCTATCACACTTTTTTATGCATCTGCCAGTATCTACTTTCCCCTAGTGATTGTTTTCTCAATAAATTAATAAATGTGCACCTTATTCCTAATATAATTACACAAAAAGTAATTGTTCAACTCAAAACGTGACTGTACTGTTATTGGTCTATGCATATTAGATCATTAGTAACATTAAAAATCAAACAATAAACCAAAAGATGTTCGTAGGCGTTTACTTAAGTCTTTAAGATAGTTTTCTACAGGCAGCTTTACTACAACAGTGGAATAAAATCCTGAAATTATGGCTTTTAGTTTCAGTGCCACCCCAAGAGTTTGTGTGGCCCCATCTGCCCCCCCCCCCCCCACCATGAAAGGTTTCCAGAGGTGCCACTGAGGATGATTAGAGGAAGATCTGTGTGAACGCTGCTGTCCACTCGACAACTAAATATATTTCTAATTTTAATGCAGGGTTGCACCAGAGAGTTATTAAAGCATCAGTTTTGTCCAAAGTCTTTTTGAAATCCAGCTCTGTGGTTACAAACGCAGAGAATCTTTAAAAAAAAAAACATTTATTTTGCCCATTCACAACAATACATCTCCATTTTTAAATAGAAGAAACATCACATCCATTTTATACAAAAAAATAATCATATAAATGTAATCAAGAGGCACAAACAATGGTCCTGTTTTTAAATTTGACGCTACATCTTTAACTTAAACGGCGTCACTTCCGTATGCCTCAACAGTGATCCCTCGAACAAGAAACAAGCAGGAACCCGGTTCTTGTTGTCCAGGACATAAACCTCTGTGAGCCGCCATGTTTAACCTGGCAGCAGTGAGCCGCCATGTTTAACCTGGCAGCAGCGAGCCGCCATGTTTAACCTGGCAGCAGCGAGCCGCTCTTTGTTCCAGTATCAGGACTAACGACGCTCCCGTTGACCACGTGGCGGACGATCGGACGCGGCTCAGAGCAGCTGCAGCCCGTCCACCACCGTGCCGCCGCCCAGGCCGTTCTCCAAGGCTCTCTGGTAGATCTCCAGCGCCTGCTCCAGAGGGAGAGCGCCTCCCTCGCTGGTCTCGATGATGGCGATGGTCTCTCCAAACTCGTTGCACATGATGGTGGGGGTGCCCTGTGGGGAGGATTGTTGTGTGATTAGCATCATAATTAGTGGGAGATAAAATGAGCCGCTGTGCTGTAAAGAGATACCTGCTGCAGATCTGAGGTTTGGATCTGGATGAGCTGAGTTTGCCCGTTCGTCAGCTCCACCACAGACGCATCCACCACCGCCACCGCCGTGCTGGCCGCCGCCACCGCCGCCTCTTCGTCCAGCCTCTGCTGCCTCGCGTGCGTCATTTTGTGGTTCCTCAGGTTGGAGAAGGTCTTGAAGGCTTTGCCGCACAGCGGACAGGCGTGCGGCCGCTCGCCTGTGTGCGTCCTGCGGTGCTCGGTCAGGTGCATGCTCTGGATGAAGCCCTTCCCGCAGATCTCGCAGCGGAACGGCCGCTCCCCGGAGTGGGTGCGCAGGTGCTCGCGCAGGTGCGTGCTCTGACGGAAGCGCTTGCCGCACACCTGGCAGGGGAACGGCCGCTCGCCCGTGTGGACGCGCTGGTGAAGCGCCACCGCAGAGGACGACACAAACAATTTGCCACAGATGGGGCACTGGTGAGCCTTGGGTCGCTTCCCGGGGGCGCGCCGCGGCCGCCCGCGGCCCAGGGCGAAGTGGCTCAGTCTGTGAAGTCGCAGGTTGGAGGAGGAGTTGAGCTTCCGTCTACAAATATTACAGTCCAAGGCTCCTTTACCCAAACTGGCCGAATCCCCTGATTCCATCGCCGTTGCTGAAGTAGACGGTTCGGAGGGATTGCGGGGCTCCTCGGCGTCCTGGGCCGGGGTGGCGTGCTGCTCCGCGCAATGACTGTCGCGCTGCCTGCGGGTCAGGAAGCCGGCCTCACAGCGAGGGCAGGGAAACGGAGCCGGCGCCCCGGGGTGTTGAGCGAAGCGGTGCGCCGCCAGCTTGTTGGGCCAGCGGAAGGTGGCGGGGCATTCGGGGCAGGCGAGCTTTGGAGCGCTGGAGTGGAGCAGGCTGTGCTGGCGGAGGTTGGACGACTGGGAGAAGGAGCGGTAGCACACGTCACAGCGGTACGGACGCACCCCAGAGTGGATGAGGGTGTGCCGCGTCAGGTTGGCCAGCAGGGAGAAGGTCTTGCCGCAGTCCGAGCACTGGAAGGGCTTCTCGCCCGTGTGGATGCGCATGTGGTTCTGCACGTGGATCTGCTTCTTGAAGAACTTGCCGCACACGCCGCACGTGAACCTGCGCTGAGGGGCGTGGGATTTGCTGCGGTGGTGAGCGAGCAGGAGCTGGGAGGGGAACGACTTGGCGCACGAACGGCAGGAAAAGGGCGCTTTGTCTGACGACGAGGCCGCAGACGTGGCCTCCTCCGTCACGACCGCCTGCTGCTCGCCGACATTTCCTTCCACGGCTTCGGACGCCCGCGTGCCGCCTCCATCCTTCGCCCGCCCCGCTTCACCTGCATCCGCGGCGCGCTGACGCCCAGGCTGCGGGGTCCTCCCCGCTGTCGTCTCCTCCTCCACGGGAAGGGCCTCCTGGTCGATGGCCGCTTCTTCACGTTGGAGTCTCTTCTTCTCTCTTGCCCTCTGTAGGATAGCCAGAGCGGTGGCAGACGCTCTCTGCGGAGGCGAAGCCTAGAGAGGAACAGAGGTTACGGTACACTGAGGGCGCTGAAGCGATCAGAGCACGGAGGGCGGAGCATCATGTTCATACCACGAAGATGTGAGTGGCTGCTCCAGGGGAGTCCTGGTTGAGGTGGAGCCGACGATGGTAGAGGTATTTGGTCATGTTGGAGAAGGTTTTGTAGCACATCTCACACTTGTGAAGCGGCTCTGCAACATGTACCTTTCTGCAAGGCATCCAAAGGAAGAGATATAAATAGAACAACAAGAGCAGGAAGCAGTTATAGTTATACCAAGGGTCCAAGTCTCCCTTCCCCAACGAGCTAATTTTTAGCACCTGCCTCTGATTACGACCTGTTATGAACGTGGCGGCAACATTAACCCCAAAATTCACTAAATTGTCATTAAATTTGAAAAAGTACTCGCGAAAGTGTGTGACCGGCTGGATTTAGCGCCTAGCAGCTAAATGTTGTATCGCAGCAAACGGAGGTGAAGATTCAGCCGATACTCAACAACCTCCATAAGCTGCTGCTGCGGCGATGCGTGTACGATCTAATTACAATCGTTAAATGGTATCAAAAGGTACATAGCCACATTATATGCTTATTTAAAAAGCACAGAAAACAGTTTAATCATGATAAAATAAGGTTATACACACCAAGCGTCCACCCTGATGTCTTGATGGGCCTTTTTGTGGATAAAATAGCCCCAGCACTGGAAACGATTAGCAGATATAAACAGATGTGGCGTCATCTAGTGACAAGATCACTGAACTGTCATAGTGCCAGTTTCCTTAATTTATAAATCAAAATTAAATAATGCCAGACTCTCTACAATGCCTCGCAGTAAAGCAGCAGCTCGGCGTGATAGAAGACTAACAGTTATTAATTAAATAAAACCATCTACAGCAACTTTAAGAGCCTCATAAAACAAAACATTTATGCACGTGCATCAACTCTGCGGTTCTAGCGTCCGCTTCGGTGAACACCAACGTTCAACCTGTATTCCCAACGACATTCCAGTCTTTTCCCTCTTGGAAACATTTTTTTTTTTCCACTGGATCTTGGATCGTTCTTCATTGTTTCGCCTAGAGATGCTAACAGCCGTTAGCCGCGTCTTTGTTTTAACCCCTGCTGTGCATGCGCATTGTTGTACTTCCTGTTATTAAAAATAAAGACGAAAGGCTTCATTTACTAAAACTGAGCAAAAACAAAGCGTAAAACGCCAAAATAACAACTAATACGCCAGCAGGACGTGATAATCTTTCATAAAAACTTTGTATATAAATGGAGTCAAATAACGTGGCTATGCACCTTTAAGGAATAAATAAGCCTCTTAAATAACGAGCTTCTGAATTAGCAGAGGGATGGACGCCAAGATGAAATGCAGTATTGTTAGAATTTGACTTTGGAAATTGCCTTGAGATGACATGTTTCATGAATTGGCGCTATATAAATAAAATTTTATTGAATTAGGCCTGTCATGATAACAAATGTTGCTGGACGATACATTTCTCTATAAAAACCATAATATTGTCATTTTGAGACATTTTCAACTAATATGATAACGGCATAATAAGGCAGGTACATCCTCTCTCAGCGGTCGGCCGCCGTCATTTAGCTTAAATCCATAAAAACTCCCACAGTGCATCACTCGTGTCCCGCTTTGACACCAGTTCCTAACTTTGAAAATGCCAAACTTTGACTGGCCGACCCGACACAATATTGAACTGAGGAAAGGAGAAGGGAGGGGTGAGCAGACGCCGCTGAAACCTTTGCTAGTCCCAGAGAGAAGAGAGGGAAACACAAGGAGGAAAAGCAAGCATGCATACGCAAACTATTGAGTTTATTTTGATTAATCATGTGATTAAAATTTATGGTGCAATTAACTGATTTACTGCTTATTATGTCAGGCTAAGTGTAAAACCGGAGCAGCTGTGACGTGGTTCCTAGCGCGGCTGGATGCTCGGACGGTTCCCCCCACCTCCACGGACTTGGACCCCGGAGCGACTGCAAACGTCACCAAACCTTCACCTGTGCATGATGAGGGTCGTCTCAGTAGAGAAACTGTGCCCACAGTCCACACACAGGTACCGCGCAAACCCCGAATGTGAGCGCATGTGCGCCTGCAGCGACATGGCTTTCTTGAAGACCTTTCCGCACTCCGGACACTCGTGCGTGCCCCGCTCGTGCACCCGCATGTGAGCTTTGAGCCGGTTGACGGAGGAGAAGGTGCGGTAGCAGAGCTCGCAGCGCGGGTGTTTGGCCCCGGCCAGCGCTTTATTCTCTGGCCCTCTGTTCCTCAGATTCTGTACCTTCTCCTCTTCCCTTCCTCGCATCTCCTCGAGGCCACCCATGACCCCCGGCCCACCGCTCTCTTTGTCCTGGCCCAGGAAGTGCTCGCCCTGGTGCTGGAGGAAGTCCTCCGGGGTGCGGAAGAGAAGGGAGCACTCCGAGCACTCGTAAGGGTGGAGGAGCACCACCTCGGCCGGCTGCTGCTGCTGGCCGTCATCGGGGGCCAGTCTTAGCTCCAGTCTCTGAACGGCGTTCCCCAGGACCTCCAGCTTGGCTGAGGGGCTCTGACCCAGGGCGGACAGCAGGCCGGGCTGCTTGGAGCAGTGCTGGCTCAGGACGGTGGAGCTGTCGGCCAGAGCCTGAGCTGTGAGGATCTGCAGGTCCATGGTGGCAGAGCCGGGTATGGGGGTCACAGGGGGCAGCAGGTAGGAGCGGGTGGGTTTAGAGGGGGACCGAAGCTTGCTCTGCTGCTGCTGGTGGGAAAGCACCTGGAATCACAGAGGAGCGACGAGAAAATCAAGATGCAATGAGAACGGCTGGGGAGCTCGGGCATTTTGTAGCAGGACAATAATCGTCTAACATGCCGTTTTCAGGAAACCTCTGGCTGCAACCTCTGATTAAAAGACGGCGAGACGGCTTTTGAGTCAGACAACCCACACAGCCGCGGCTTTACGTGAAGTCTAGACCACACACACCTGTGCCAGGATCTCCCCTGCCTGCTGCTCGCTCAGCACAAAGTTCTGCATGTTGTTGAGAGGCGTGACGGAGCCATCCGGCTGCAGCACGTACTCCTGTCCACACAAACACAGAAACAACGTTAAACATTAAGCCAAAAGGCCCGAGGCGCTTATATGTCAAAGGGAAACATATTTATTTAGTTTGTGGAACATTTTAAGGCCTGGAAACCACTGCGAGACGGAGACCCTCCCAGAGCAACAACCTGTTGGAGTGGCGTGAGTAAAGATTTTGAAATAAAAGGTTTCGGGTTAGGATCTGCAGCTGGTCGCAGGTTAATATTCAGTAAGGCAACAACTGATCGGCTGCTCCAGTGAGGGCCCGCCGTTTGGAGCCCTTACCGTGGTTGTCGTGTTGCTGTGTGTGCTGCTCCTGCTGTGAGTTCGCCGGTGCTCCAGCCACAAATCAGGGGAGTCAAACAGGGCCAGGCAGTCAAGGCACTGGTACTGAACGGGTCCGTCCAGCTGAGCCTCCGAGGGTTCCTCCTTCACCTCACAAATCTCTAGAGGAAGAACAAACACGCAGAGGTTCATGTTAAAAAGCCTCACCTCAAGCTTTGCACATCTCTGAACCACCGCGACTGACAGGCTGGGCAACAGGGCGTTGATCCAGGTAACAGACCCGCGGTGGCTCTGGAGGAGCTGCAGAGATTCGCGGCTCGGATGGGAGGATCCGCTGACGGCTACAAAATTGTGCATTCCACAGAAACTTTGGGCTTATTTGAAGAGAGGCGCAGAGAAAGCGACGGGAGAAAGACGGCAGTTTGCCTGAGTGGAACCCAGCGGCAAACGTGGAAGAAGACGTTCTGGTCAGACGATGAAACCAGAATTAAACGTTTAGCCCGACACGGCTGTGAAAAACGCTTCGATCGCACTTAAATGTTTCAGATCGTCGAACAAAGACAAAAATCCTATCCAGACCAACCTGCCCCTCGGTTAAAACGTGGAAATCAGAACCAACTTCGGTTACCCTGATTTTTTATTTTTTTTGCTTCATTTCACAAGCCACACCTGAACCTAATTACCACTAGAGTTGTTAAGTGGAAAGAAAGAAAATAAATCACGAAAAAGAGCCAGTCTGACCAAAACAAAGTGATAAAAGATCTTGAAAAGCAACCAAGCATTAAAAAAAAAAAAAAAAATCTAGGAGAACGACAAACAGCATTTTAGAAAAAGATTCACACAAAGAGTCAAACAGGGGAGTGGCGGTGTGATGCTGTGAGGTTGCTTCACCGTTTCAGGACTTGGCCGTCTGCTGTAATTTATTGAAGCATGAGCTCCTCTATCCATCTGAAAGTCCAGAGGGAAAACGTCCTGACCTTAACCTCAGCTCCACTTCACTTATGCAGCACTTATGCAGCAGAACGATCCAAAGCACACGAAGCTCACTCCTGAATGGCTAAAGGAAACAAATTGAAGGTACAGTAGTGGCATAGTCAAAGTCCACCCTTAAATCCAATTAAGATTGCCTTTTACGGCTTTCACCAGCCAGTTATTTATAAGACTTATTGCCAGGTATCATAAATGCTTGATGGAAGTCATCACAGGCACATCCAGTTATTAAGTTTAGGTGGACATTGCGTTCACATATAGCACCAGGTTGGTTCGGTCTGTCTTAAGTAACAATTTCAACCCGACACGCTGCATTTCCTGGGGTTGTTTTTGTTCGACATTACAACTAGTTTCAGTGATCTGAACCATTGAAGTGTAAAGAAATGAGCAAAAAAACCTACAAGGGGACAAATGCTTTCTCACAGTGCCGCCTTTTGTTGTTTGAGAGTCTGGGGCAGGATGTAAACATGGCCGCTTACATGCCGCCCTCCGCCCGTACTGCGATATCAGCCATTTAGAATGAAAACTGGGCGACATTTTCAGCTTGTAGAGACACGCCCTAAAAGACCTCCTGCTGTTATAGAAGCAAAACGTGCAACCACGCCAAAAGCTGTGAAAAACCATGCACCCTTTTTGTGTCTTCCACTCTACTGGCTCTGCTTCTCATTGGTCCATCATAAACCATAGAAAGTCAACATGCATTTTAATTGTGAAGCCACAAAAACAAGAAAGCGTGACGTGGCGTTCGGTACGGTGGCAAGGATGACAGCAACCCGTGATTCACCTTGCTGCTCCACCTCCATCCCAGCCTCCCTCATGTGCATCTCCTGGTGCTGCAGCAGCTCCTCGGCATTCACGAGGAGGCTGCCACACTCCAGACACTGGTAGTGCTGACCCTGGCCCGTGTCCGGGACACCCAGGGCCTCCGCCGCCTCGTCGTCGGCCTCCTGGGCCGTGTGGATCTGCTGGTGGACCAGGACCTCCTCCAGGGTGTTGAAGAGCTGCTGGCACTCGCTGCACATGTACTGGTGCTCCACATGCATGTCCTCCGCCTCCTCCTGGCCCGGCTCCGCCATGGTGGCAGCGTGCGCGACGGCTTCGTTATGCTCGTGGGTGTACCATGGGCAGGAGGCTGAAGGACTGGTCTACGGTGACACGTCACAGCCGGGACCGGTAGATGAAGGCAACTTATGGCATCTGGAAACGTGCGCCGGGGAGCACAGCTGCGGGGAAGGACAACAAAAAGACATTAAATAAGTTCAAAGAGTCCAAATTTAGCTCCTAAACGGGCGGCCTGGAGTTTACAGTTGGTTTGTAAACGTGAACTAGCCCGTTAATAAACAACGAGCCCCGCCGTGTTGACAAAGGCATGGCGAAAGAAACGCGGGAACAAACGCGCAGCCGTTAGCTAAACGAAGGGCCTCTCGCGCCATCATCACAGACTCGACGAATGTGAAAATAAAAACAGAACAAATCATTCGTCTCCCTCTCCAAAATCAGCTCCTATCTTTGTTTACAATGTGTGATGGCGTATGGAGAGCTGTTGGCGGCGCTCCCTCGGAAGCTGCAGACCTGTTTTTCGGCACCGCGGTTTCCTGACAGCGGCGGCCCGGTTCGTCGGGCGGTCCGTCAGGCGGCGCTAGCCACTTTTCTCCGCAGCTCTACGGCCACGACTCCGGGCCCTTCTTTGCCCTTACCTCTCATTTACTGTCACTGGACGCCCCGTCGTCTGTTCGTCCCTCGTGCTTAATAAACCGGCTTGCCTTAGTTGGCAGTCCTTCGCCGCCAGTCGTAGCGTTTAATATCTAAAACAAATTAGCGGCCATATGGATTACAGAGCGTGAGAAAGTAACGTTTACCCGCCGTTCGCCCCTTTTCCTGTGCGAGGAAGCCCCGCCCACTGCGGTAGCGTGTACGTTTCAGCTCCTGTGATTGGACACGGTAACTGTCAATCATACTTTGCGCCTTAATGCTGGGAAATGTAGTTTTTAGGCTTTTGCGTTGGCTTCCATTTAGAGTTAGTTGAATTCTTCAAGATAAAGGGAAACAGTAAACGAATAAAATCATAAAATTTTAATAATAATAACATAGCAGTAAACTGAAGAAATAAGAAGATATATATACTTTTTTTAGTCCAGATTATATTCAAATTTCTGTGGTCTTATTTTTTTCTGTTTATTATATTCTTAGCAGGTTTATCCTTAGTTCTATTGCACCTTGGATTTTTTTTTTTTATTTGTGCTTAGTGGCACAAATACTATCTATTTAGTTATTAGAACTATTTTAGAAGTGATGATAAATATACTGCCATTGGATGTTTTATTTCTATGTTTTTGTCTTATGGTTAAACTTAGTTTTCTCATTTTAATGGGTTGTTTTCTCTCCTGTTTATGTCTGTCTGGTATTTCCCAATTAACGTTTGTATTTTACCAGTTAATAATTTTCTCTGGCAATTTACTGCTGTCCTCTAATAATTATTATGTTGTTTAGTTTTTTTGTTGTTGTTGTTTGTTTGTTTATGTTCTGACAGTTATTTGTGTGCAAGCTCACTTCATCATTAGTCCTCCATAGTAAAAATCTGATTTGTTGATTGGTTGGTGGATTGATTGAAATACTGAGTAAAATTTCCTTTTCATCCAGATTTTTTTGTTTGTTTTTTTGTTTTTGTTTTGCTAATGTTAAACACTTTGCAAAAGATTTTTCAATATTTTTTGTGGCACTTCTCCCTTTTTCAGAAACATTTTAGGGTAAAGTTTGAGGGATTTTACTACAGCAGCCAAGAGAGCATGTTAACTCTGAAGGAGGTGCATCTCATGTGAGACAATCTATTAAAATGACGTGTGTTAGTTGTGCACTCCACAAATCTACCCCCTATTGAAGAGTGGTATCGCTGAAAGAAAGCCATTAGAAATCTTGTTTGCAATTTTTCATGAATCATGTTGGGAACAACAAGCATGTCAATAAAGGTGGTCTGGTCAAAATAAGACAATCTTTTTACTTTTGGCCAGAATCTGCATAATATATGGTGCATAAGCAATGGATATAATTTTGGGTATTTTTTTGTTCATTTTTTGATGTACAGAATGATGCTGTCTACTATGCAATACTTCATACTCACCGATTATTCATGTCAGTATTGGCCAGTGTTATTGACCTTTTAGGATGTCGGTATCAGTCTGATAAGTAAAACTGGGCTGATATAGACAAACGTTTTTAATTTCTATCTTGTTGATGTTTGTGTGTTTTGGTATGAGGAGGGAAGGGGTTTAGCCGTGGGATATTTGTTCAGATATATGACAGTGATGGTGAAGTAGTGCAGGACTGTTGGGTTTCACTGAAGCAGAGAAGCAATGTCAGTGGTGTGCTCATTTTCTCACTGTGTTGACAGGCTAGGGAAATATATATAATATTGGTATATTTTGTTATTAGATATTGATATTGCCCCCGATTTTCATATCTGTGCATCCCTAATACTAATCATGCAAAAATTCATATCTGCTTTGACAGCCAATTATATAAATGTATGTTTCTCATTCTAATGTGAGGAATTGTGAATACGCGATACCAATTAATTAATTCTACGGACAGGAGATAACTTGATTTTTTGTTTTATGAAGTGCCATAATTTGTCAAATTTAAAAAGACTCAACTGGTATTAATGGGAATTGTAATAAAGGGAAATAGAGTGTTTTCAGATATTAATATACAAGGGAAATAAATTGCAACGATGGGAGCTTTTTAAATATTTTCCTTTAATTGATCAAATATTTATCTACAAAAAAGCAACACTATAACAACTAAGTTTTTGTGGTTTAAGTCGTGGTATGAAGAGATTTGTTTGCAGGTTCCAAATGGAAGAACTAACTCTGCGTGCTGAAAGACGGTGGAGACGACAGCATTGTGCTGTTGGGATGCTTTTCTTTAGCAGGAACTGTGTCTTATTTCCTGGTCCATCAGGTGGACGGCGAAGTCTTGGTAGGTTTGCAGTTATGGCTCATTCTATCTATACTTGGATGAGTGGTTGAACAACGTCTGAATGGTGGGCGGCAAGGTGGTATAGTGGTTAGCACACTTGCCTTGCAGCAATGTTTGTAACCTAACCCTGCTAACCTGAGACCTTTCTGCTGTGTTTCTTGATTTTCGTGATGCTGTTTGATTATTAACATTCTCTAAAAAGTGTCTGAGACCTACATGGAGCAGCTGTATTTATACTGGAATTAAAACACACGGATGTGGACTCTATTCACTAATTATGCGACGTCTAGAGGAATTAGTTTCACTGGATTTCATTCAGGTATATCAGAGTAAAAGGGGCTGCATATAAATCCAAGGTATCCCTTTTAGATTTTTTTTAAAAAAATGTTAAAAAAAAACATTTTTTATTCGTTTATTTCACTTCACTTCAGTACAGTGGAGTTTGTAGTCGTAACAAGACATGTGAAAACGTTCCAGGGCTGTAAATCATTTTCCAAGGCACTTTATTCGTTGAACTGTCGTGAATAATCATAGTTCAAAGGTTAACAATTAAATCTTGGTTAGGACTTCATGAAACCTTGGGTCGATCGTGATGTTCGTGATACATCCTTTGAAATATTTGAATCCCCAAAACCAAACAGTAAAACGAACAAGTAAAATCTCACCAAAGTGGTCCGAGACTCAATTTCCCTTGACCCATTGCGGTCTTACGTCGTTGTGCGTCAACTCCTCAGTCCCCCCACCGCCACTGTTCTACAGAGGAAGAAAGGGGGAGACGGGAAACCTATACTGAACGCTGTAAGTGTAAATTTTTGAATTTCTATTAAATATCAGAACACGCACACATATGGCGAAGTGTCTACCCGTGTTGCTGCTCTAAACGTTCAACTGTGCCCCGGCTCAGGTTCACACAAATATGAGCGGCAGCGGGCGGGCCAGGACCAGCTCATTCGCTGAGCCTCCCGGAGCTCCCGGATCTGCTGCAGCCGGTGCCGTGTCGGCGGTGGCTGGCGGAAGCGCGACAGGAAAAACTGGGGCTTCACAAGCTAGTGGAAGCGGCTCGACGAGCTTTGGAAATTTGAAGCTGCCCAGTGAGTTCACACTCAAATTTGTTCACGATCAGCGCAGCGCACACGATGTGATGGAGATTCTGAGAACGTATTCCTTGAAAAAAATAAACTCATCGCTCGGAGTGAATTTGATGTCGACCGTTGGGGAGCTAACCGTAGCTGGAACGCTGTTAGCCGGGTAGCCTTGTTTTTCACCGATGTTAGCGCTGCGATCTGCGGCTTTCATCTAAGCGCTAGCGGTATCGTTAGCTCTGCTGGTGAAAAAGCGTCAATGTAAGCCGGCCTTAGCTCAACGTTGCCGACAAAATTACATATTTTTTTAATCGCCGGACAATTATTTGTCCTTTTTTTTATTTTTCGGGATGGAAGTAGCTCAGGCTCTGAATAGAATATGTCCTGTTATCTAAAGCAGAGCTGGATGCTAGCTAACTTGCTAACGTCTGGGAAAAGTGTTGGCAGGGGGAATTCGATTTTTATCCAAGGATTTCTTTGCATTCAACCCTAGCTAATCTAATGCACACCTTTTCTCACGGTAAGCTTACACTACCTTTTATAAGGTACTCCAATTTCACACAGTGGATGTTAAGCAGAAATTATATACATCGGTGTGTTGGCAGAATTTTATAAAGTCAACGCTAAAGTTTCCATCCTATGGAGGGTTGAAATACCATTCAGCTGACACCAAGATCATATATGTTTTGGAAAAATTAAGACAGCTACAATATTTTAAAAGTTGACTTTCTGGGGTACTTGCTGCCTCATTTGCTACTGTAAAAGGACATTTCTATCATGTAAAAACAATGTCAGAGAATATACTACCTTGGAACAAAACCAAATTTTGCTCACGTTCTGTTTTTAAAGTTAACGCTATAATTACACTCTGTAAATGAGATCACAACTATTTAAACATTTTTTTTATAGAAACTGCACCATATAGGGCCTATTAAGACATATCATGTATCAGATTAGCTGACAGGTGGTTTAAAACATTATTAAATTGAGTATTTGGTTAATTTCAAAAGAAAATTCAACTCTTAAAGGAAAATCAAGCATGGTTTTGCCAGATTCAAATTCCAGCGTGAAGCTTGGCTTTTTTAATGGTAACTGGGGGGGCAAAACAAGGAATGGTATTCTGTATATGTTTTGTTGCTATTTATGACAGCTATTACAAATAAAAAGCTGTTTTCGAGAAGACTGCTCACAGTCGAGCGGTCATGCATTAAGTGATTAGAGCTAAAATGGCAGCCACAAAAGGTTGTCAGAACAAACGGTTGATTCTGAAAGAGCAATAAAATACCTTTCAAAAGATATCAAGATCATGTCCGTAGGTTTGAAATTGTCACACAAATTTACAAAAATGCCTCTTTAGATATCGCCTTAAAAGGTTCGACTGAAGATCTTTGTTTTCTACTTTTTAGGGCTTATGTAGATTAAATGTCATCTGATTGATTCAAATTGGGTTAGATACTATTTCCAAATTGCGATAGCCTGGATCATTTAGGGGCAAACTGTGTATATTGTAGTGGATATTTCAATATAATCGATACCAGAAAAATGAGTCCGTCAAACATACTCATTTGCATGAAAGTCAGTAGAAACTGACTCATCTACATTTGCACAAACTGTCGCATTTCTTCCTTCAGCAGCGCTGCAATATTCAGCCCCTCCCCTCCCTGCAGCCGCTCATCTGACCGAAACAATGAGCTGCTGCTGCTGCTAAAAAGTTTTAAACTCTGCCAAGATGTCGAACAACCAGAAAAAAACCCAGCCAGAAAGAGGGAAAAAAACACCCGACCGTGTTAAGCCGACAAGGTGGAAAACAAAAGCAGAGTTTGGAGGAGCTTTTCCTGAGACAGGCTGACAAGAAAGAAGCAAAATGCTGAATGAGGCTACATGCTAGCTGCGCCAACTCTGCAACACTAATGTTTGAGAGCAGCTTAAAAAGGTTGGTAAAGCTCCTTTATACGCAGGAGTCAAGTAGTAAACCTCCCAGACATCATAAGCTAACGCTAAATGTTAGCTATATGGACAACCCACTGACTGTGTTCCGTCGGTCTGAGCTCCCGTGTCGAGATGTGCTTCCGCTCCGTTCTACTGCGGTACCACTTAATGCAGGAGAATAGTAATTAGCTGATGGCTCAGTCTAGTAAATAGTGAAGCAATGAAACAAACCAGTGCTCCCTCTTCATTACTCTTCTGTTTAGTTGTAAAGCTACTGGGAGGCTAATGTAGCTAATGACACAGTTTATAAGAGCTGTAGCAGAAAAAGTAGGAACCTGTAGCAACCCACCTTCCTGCTGTAGTTGATCACAAGGAACATTCTGCAAAATGATGAGAAAGACAGAAATTTGCATGGACCAGATACTTGCTTACACCGTTCAGGTGTTTCGTATGCATCAGATCCATGTTTGTTTTTCAGCATCATTTATTTTAGTGTTGAATGATCCTTTATTTGCCCCTCATTAGCAACATTTATTTGTATCAGCAGCAGACTGACAGGTGGAAGCGCACAGTGGCATTATAATAACTGCATGACGAATCAAAGGTACATAATTCGATAGGATATTAACACGTTTAGTGTTATCTGGTCTACTGTTCTGCCATACAGGACTGTGACACTTTTAAATCATGTATTTCTCTTAACGATGGCTGAATTGTCCCTGTCTTATTAGTTTTGCTCTAATTAAGGAAGTAAAAGATATTTTCATAGTGTAATCTTAACTAGAAAGAACCCGGTGCCTTCAAAAAATATGCCTCCGCTATCCACAGTGGTGTAGATTATTTTCTCTCAGTATCAAGTTAGAAATTTTAGCATCTCGGCAGCCCTGGTCGGCACATATGTTAAAAAAAAAAAATCAAATAAAAGATGTCCAGTCATGTAGCTTGTTCAGCTAAACGGGCTCAAAATTATTTAGCTCTGTTGGTACCAAAATTCTTAAGCGATGGCCGAAAGTTAAACCTTTATTCAGTTTGTCGGCCCTGGTTTGCTCTTTATTAAGTACCAGCATGATGTCTTAGGGTTGATAATACAGGCTGGCCCCTAATTCCCAGCACACGTATTATTTGTACTAGTTAAATGATTTACTCTTTTTGCTAGAATTAAATAGAAATATCCTTCTTTTTTTTTGTCCCTCGATGGGGAAATTCAGGTGTACCAGCAGCAAACTGAGGGGTAATTAGAAGCATGTAGATTTACATGAAGATGAAATAAAATAATAAAAAAATAGAAATAAGATATCTTAAAAGAAGAAAATAAATTCACACAAAACGCACTGTTACGCAGAGCCTCATCCAAACAAATATACAACAGTCTGCGGTGGACGATGAGCACCTACATGTTCACTAAAATCCAGACAGAGAAGGCATGAAATGTGCTGCCTTCATTCAGATAGTCCATGGTGATGTCAGTTATGCGAGTAAACTACGTGAGCTCTCTGTTTAATTACGTTATCGTTACCTGACGGAGCCCTGTGTAGAAGACCAAAAAGGTGTAAACTGTGATCTGTTTAAACAAACTTCACTTAGTGAGGTAAAAACGGTTTTAGACACTTTATGGTATTACTTTTCTGATAATTATGATTTATAATGTCATTCAAAAAGCATCTTAAATGGTGTTAATGGCCAGTTGTGTTTAATCAGGCTATGTTAAAATGCCAGCGTCATATAAAATGTACATTTTTTATGTACAAGTTTTATTTGTATAAATTCAGTTTTTACTTCTTTGAATATTTTTAACACTTTTCGCACTTTTTTTTATACAGCTTAATTGTTGCATAAAGCTTTTTTATAAATCAGTCTTCCATTTAGTTTTCTTTTATTAAGTGAGTTATTCAAACATATTTAACTCTGATCAGTTGCCTGACGTTACTAAAGCTTAAAAAACTAAAGTTGTAGAAGTCAACAGTTTGGCCAGTAAATAATCATGCTGTAGCTTTTCCACTGTGAAGCTAAATTTAATGTTTTTTTTTTTTTTTTTTTTCATTTTTAAACCATTTTCAATATGTCACTCATCACAAACGAAAGATCGATGATTCGTGACGATATAATATCTAATCGTCATAAACTGACTGGATAACGTCTGCAGTGAGATCTGGTCGATCCTTTAAAGCCGGCCTCTCTGCGGTTATCGGCTACTAGAAAACCTCTGGTTGTTGGCTCATGTCGGCGCTCTGTGTCTCTTTTCAGAGCAAAGAGTAACTAACTTACAACCAATATCAGGCAGTGTTAGAAATTTCATGCAGTCCGATCACTGCAGTAACCGAGCGCTTATCGTTCCGTTTGTTTTTTAGTTAGCAAAGTTATATGGAGTTTGATATGGAGGCCTCGCTGTGCAACGTGTTGGTCTTGTACAATTTTTAAAGTTTTTGGTTTTTACCTCAGTTCTGCATTGATCAGACTTGACGTCTACGACATCAAAGTGATGCTCCGTTGGAGTAGGATCTTTGAAATTCAACTATCCATAACTGGCTTTGGGCCCGTTAAATCCCTCCTGAACCATTTTTGCAGCAACGTCTTTAAAATGATCCTGCAGAAACAGGTCTGGTCTCATCAGCATTCTTTAGGTTGGGCGATTCATGTGAAAACGATACTAGTGTGATCGGCAGAACCTTCTTTTTTTTGGATATTGATTGCATAAGTGTCTGCGGATGCATGGTTTCTTTTAAAACCAGATTTTATACGTTTTCCCAGACTTAATTTGCCATTACCTTTTCTAAAAGACGTAATTTTTCAAACGTTCACCCTAAACAACTCTTGTACGTTCAGCCACTCTTCGTACCTTCTCCTCGTTAAATATTTTTCTTCTGTTACAGATTGTAATCTGCTGTCCTGCTTGTCCGCCTGTGTTGTTTTTATTTTTTTCACGATGCAAGCGTTGGAATGCGAAGCCCGATTCCTTGTTTGTACTCACAAACTTGGTGAATAAAGTGCATTTTAATTCAAATTCTTATTTTTGAAGCATTTAATTAGATGCAAACACAATTTTCAGCACCACTTTGTCAGCCTTAACGTAATCCAGCCCTTTTGTATGAGAAGCTTTTTCTATTTCCACCCCAATTTGACTCCTTTCATGTCGTTTCCTGCTCTAAAGTCACACACTTTTATCCATACTGCTATCATACGTAGCGAGTGCAGTTATGGCCGCCTTATAAAGCGGACTGGTATTGTGAGTCGTGAGCGGTCCGCTCATCGTTTCAGCCTTTTAACCGCGTCTGACTCAGGGGTGGCCACACCAGCATCTGGCCTCCTGCTACCTTACATAAAACCAACCCCAGTGACCTCTAATGTGGGACGTGGATTTCCCGTTTAGTAATAACAAAGCTATGTCTGCAATTAGTAATCAGCGCTGACACATGCATGCCAAGGTACGTGAATCATCAGAGGGAGGGATGCATTTTAGCATCACTATAGTCCGATACACAATATGTCGAGTTACCACCCTTTAGAAGTGATTAATCGAGTCAGCTTGATTTTATTATGATCTAATCTTCAGATGGGTCCGTTCTCTGTGGAAAAGAAAAAAACGTTCTTGTAGGTGAAGAGATTATAAGGCACTATTAACTTTCAAGTCATTTATCTACGCCTTCCTGCTGTGAACGGATCATTAAACCCTGTCAGGTAAGGCACTGGGTGTCCGCTAATGATAAAATATTAGTTGTAATTTGTCAGAGAACTGACTATCAGCTTAAAAGTGCGCTTAAGTTTTTTTGCTTACAAACAAGCTCCAGAGTAATTTTTCATGAAGTACAGGTGTAATGAAAGTCACCCCCGCTCATCCATTTTCTTTAAGTCGTCAGGATAGGAAGCAAAGCCCCTCTATGACAGCCGGGCGCAGCGCTAATCTTTGCATTTATTATTCAGCACGCTATCGTGCCGCTGTTGCTTAATTTTTAATGTGCTCCCCTTTGCATTAACGTTTTTAAAAAGTGAAGCGGGAGCGTTGCTAAAACGCAGCCCAGAAGGACTGCTCAGTGGAGCAGTGATAGAGCGGTGCATGGGCCCGGCACATTGACTTATCTCAGTGCTGCTGACCCGAGGGATCAGATCTAGGCTAATCATGTGGATATAATATAGGCTGCCGGGAAGCTTTGGATAACTCTGCTATAAAAAGTTTAGAGACGTCAAACTTGACGGTTTTTCCTTGCAAGATTTTTCCAAATCATATTTTTGGATCCAGTTTTGGTGATAATGCAGTTTCAGATCTTTGTTGGAACCTATTTCAATTCTTCCTTCTGCGCCCCGTCTAAAACCCAGAGCTCTAGAAGGGTCTTGTTAAGACAAGCGAGCCGAGCAAGCCCTGAAAAGGTAGCACCTCTGGGTGTGGTACTGTCCACGCAATTTCATCACAGGCCCTGACAAGCCTGTTGGCAGTGGGCCTCTTATCTGCTGCTGCTCTCCTCCTGGTGCTCTTTTCTTTTCTTTTTGTGTGTGTGTGTGTGTGTGTGTTTTTTTCCTATTAGTCAAATCATTCTTGACCCAACACATGCACGGGCATAAAACACCACACAGCTACTTGACTCTAACCGGAGCTGTCAGGAAGTGTTACATCTTCTGCGCCTTACTTTTGTCCGTTTTTGTTACACAAGGTCAGACGTCACCCTGACAGGCCTTTTGTCGACTTAGCTGAAAACACTCAATATCATGTAAAGTGTTGTCTTTTTTTTTTTAAACAAAAACAAAAAAACACCCATAATAAGTCAAATATTTATGAAGTTGTAGTCTTGTAGGGTGAATATCTGTTGAATTTTTGACGCCATCTCTCAGGAAGGAGGTCAAACGGAGGTTAGATCTAAATTCAGTGGTTGTGCATCTAAGGCTAAGTTCACACTGAAGGGAATCACGACTCGAATCCGATGTTTTTGCCCATAATGCGACTCATATCCGTCTTTTGCACAACAGTGTGAACGGCCCACTTCCAATCTTTTCTTTCTTTCTTTTGCTATCATGAAACATTTATTTTATTTATTTATTTGACAGGAACAGTGTATATTAATTAGCATTCCTGCAAATGCACCAGAATTCATCTGTTGTCCCTGGACAGATCTTAAAATCTTATATCTGAATATTTATATCTTTAGACAAAAAAAATATATATAAGTAAATACAGTTACTGTGTGCAGTTGAGGAATATAAATCACCCTTCGATATCCAGTTAGTGGCCCGATGAAGCCTTTTTTGAGTTTTTTTTTTTTTTTTTTTTTAGGAGCAATATTTGTGTTAACGGGGGCTTCAATTGCTGTGACACACAGTAACAGCCATATAGTTACTAAAATAGACAGCAAAGAAGTTTTAAATCTTTTACCACTTTTATAATTATCACAATATATCATGATAAAATGTTAAGTTCACGTCACCCAGCCCTGGCTAACAGGTGGATTACAGGAGGAAGGATCCTCGTTATCATCTAGTAACATCTCTGGAGCCACCGTACAGGCTGCAGCGAGACGTTTAAGATGGTTGGTGTGCCGTCTTAGCAGGAGCAATAACGTACAGATCCATGGAAGCTTTTTCACCTTTGTCACATTACATTAACAGATTAAAATATATTTTGATGGAATTTTATATCATCAACAAAAAGTAAGACAGAATTGTGAATTTAACGTTACATAGTTTGAGGGTTCCTAGGTAGTCTTGAACAGTCTGGAGAGCTGTGAGATTAGCGTTGGTCATTATTCAGGTCTGGATGGGTACGAATAAAATAAAGAATACTATAAAAATATTTGGCTCTCCAGACACCCATTCTTCTTCCATTTTCAAATTGAGAAATCCGATAAAGCTTACTAAATGCAGTTGATTTTTTTTATATAGGTTTAGATTTAAATTGTTTGCCTTATCTTTAATTTGCTACATCACATCTTTGTTTTTTTGTTGTTGTTGTTTTTAGTGATTTGTTGATTTGCTGATTGAATTCACACTTGGCATAAAACCTGCAACTACTATTTTGGACTCTGGACAACTTTAAAAGCTTCACATTTTTATAGTGGATTTATTACTGAATGGACGGCAATGTTCATAAACTGTGCTCCGAAGAGTCTGCATTTACTACAGGATACTTCAGTCACAAATAAATGTCCTTGGTTATAGATTTTTAAATAGAGATTTTAGTCAAGGTGGCAAAACGCTGTGAAAAGGCTCAATGTCACACAGGAACGGGAAAAGGAAAGTCAGTTCCAGCAGGGTTTTTTTTCCCCCAAGACATTAGACCCGATTACTCTTCAAGCAATTTCTTTTTTTTTTTTTTATTCAAGTGTCAAGAATGTGATTAAAACAATCAGAAAGGAAAAGTATGGATAATTGAAAACATTAGGTAATTCACTAGTTATCCTAATTAATTACTTTGATGAATCATTACATTTTGAAGTTCTTCTTTATAAAATGACTAACCCTCATCAGATTAATTTGGGTTTTTAAGTCCCGCTGGAGGTTCCCAGTCTCAGGTTTTTAGCTGCCTCTAACAGGTGTGACGAGCAAAGGTGACGAGCATTTTCTGTCCACAGGAGACAGCGGCAAAGTGACGACAGTGGTAGCCACCCCCGGCCAGGGCCCTGACCGCCCGCAGGAAGTGTCCTATACAGACATAAAGGTCATAGGAAATGGCTCCTTTGGAGTGGTCTACCAGGCTCGCCTCATCGACACTCAGGAGATGGTGGCGATTAAGAAAGTTCTCCAAGACAAAAGGTTTAAGGTAACACAGAGGACCGGTGATGTTTAGATGGCTTCAAGAAAGTGTTTTCTGTTTGTTTCACGTCTGTTTTGCTTTTCTGCATCCTAGAATAGGGAGCTGCAGATTATGAGAAAGTTGGACCACTGCAACATTGTGAGGCTACGCTACTTCTTCTACTCGAGTGGAGAGAAGGTGTGTCTGTGCTGTCTTGATGTTTTATGTGGAGAGAAATGTCTAATAGCAGCAGCCTGCTCCCACGCCCAGGCTATTAATGATTCATGTGCATGGTGAGGGCAAGTCGGCTGCACCGTAAATGAATTACTCTGAGCTGGTATCTCTGCCCGGTTTGGCACTTTATGTTTAGATTAAAAAACCTGACTTAATAATGAACTTTCTGAAATACATACAAGCAAATCAGCCTATTTGTCTTTAAGTTTGGTCTTTGGATAAAACTTTTGTCGTGGGATTAAGCTTTCCTTAACTTAATTTAACTTTCAAAGGCCTAAGGTTTTTGCCAATTTCAACCCACCCTAACATCACATCACAATATGAATTTTAATTTTATAGAACTGCTCAGATCAAAATGTTTTGGAGGATCTCCTGATCAGGTTTTTGTTCCCCAATACCCATACTTGTCATTTCAGGAAAGGCATTCTGCTGCAGCAGCATATTCTGATACTTTATTAAAAGCAATGCCATTTATATGCTTGAAAAATAATGTTACATTTCATCGCCCTCACACCCCACATTGATCAATCACCAGTGACGTTTGGGAGACTGAAGTATCTGGATTTCTGGACAGCAACCGATATTTTGACAAGGCATTCAGCTCCAGTCTTTAATCAACTATGGTGTTGCTTCTGGTTATGATTTAGAGTAGTTTGCCGACGTGCCAGACTATTTTTAACGTGTTTGTTTTTCTTTTCAGTACGAATTGTTCATAATTCAGTAAAATTTTATTTATATAACACTAATTGACAACACATATCATCTCAAGGCACTTTACAAAGCCAGTTCAATTAAATCATCCAGGCAGATTGGTCAAAAAGTTTCCTCTCTAAGGAAACCCAGCAGGTTGCATCAAGTCTTGACAAGCAGAATTCACTCCTCATGAAAGAGCATAGAGCCACAGCTGACGGTCTGCATTGTCAATGGCTTTGCAGCAATCCCTCATAGTGAGCATGCATGAAGTGACAGTGGAGAGGAAAACCTCCAGCAGAACCGGGCTCAGTGTGAACGGTCATCTGCCTCAACCAATTGGGGGTTAGAGAAGACAGAGCAGAGACACAAAAAGCACAGATGCACACATTCATCCAGGAATCCTTTCTATGTTATTTGGTAATGGCAGATGATCTGGATGATGATGTCACAGCGAGCAGAACGCCAGACGAGGTGTACCTACTATGAAGAAAAAGTGGTAGAGAAAAATGTTGAAATAACAACAAACGATGCAAATTGGAGAACAGTAGGAGAACTCAGCAGAGTGAGAAAATAGACCCTGATGTCCTCCAGTAGCCTAAGCCTATAGCAGCATAACTATAGAGGTAGCTCAGGGTAACATGAGCCACTCTAACTATAAGCTTTGCCAAAAAGGAAAGTTTTAAACCTAGTCTTAAAAGTAGACAGGGTGTCTGCCTCACGGACCAAAACTGGGAGTTGGTTCCACAGGAGAGGAGCCTGATAGCTAAAGGATCTGCCTCCCATTCTACTTTTAGAGACTCTAGGAACCACCAGCAGACCTGCAGTCTGAGAGCGAAGTTCTCTGTTAGGAACATACGGAGTAATCAGAGCTCTGATATATGATGGAGCTTGATTATTAAGGGCTTTATACGTTAGAAGAAGAATTTTAAATTCTATTCTTGATTTAACAGGAAGCCAATGAAGGGAAGCTAAAATTAGAGAAATATGATCCCTCTTGTTGATTTTCATCAGAACTCTTGCTGCAGCATTTTGGATCAGCTGAAGACTTTGAACTGTATTTTGTGGACTTCCTGATAATAAAGAATTACAATAGTCCAGCCTTGAAGTAACAAATGCATGGACTAGTTTTTCAGCATCACTCCTGGACAGAATGTTTCTAATTTTGGCGATATTCCTGAGGTGAAAAAAGGAAACTCTGGAAACCTGTTTAATATGGGATCTAAATGACATGTCTTGGTCAAAAATAACACCAAGATTTTTTACGTTATTACCAGAGGCCAAGTTAATGGCACCCAGATTAAGTGATTGATTAAGAAATTTATTTTTAAGGAATCTGGTCCAAAGATTACAACTTCTGTCTTGTCAGAATTTAAAATCAGGAAATTTAAAGTCATCCAGCTTTTGATGAAATCAAGACATGCCTGTAGTCGAAGTAATTCATTGGATTCATCAGGATTTATGGATAAATATATCTGAGTGTCATCAGCATAACAGTGGAAATTAATCCCATGCTGTCTGATCATTTTGCCAATCAGAAGCACATATACGGCAAAGAGAATTGACCGAAGGACTGAACCCTGTGGTACTCCACAAGTGACCCTTGAGTTTGAAGATTTATTATTAACATGAATAAACTGGAATCTGTCAAACAGATAAGATTTAAACCAGCCTAATGCTTTCCATTTAATCCTTACATTATGTTCAAGTCTTTGTAGGAGAATATTGTGATCAGCGTATCAAAAGCAGCACTGAGATTTAACAGAACAAGTACAGAAACAAGTCTTATTATCTCAGGCCCTGAGAATATCATTAGTGACCTTCACCAGAGCTGTTTCGCTGCTATGATGAGCTGTGAAGCTTGAATGAAATAATATATATAATTCAGCTCCTAACATTTTTCGGCACAGTGTCATCCCACACAGATGGTTTTCTAGAGACAGTAAGTAGAGCAGATGACATAAAATAACAAGTAATACACCAACAACAGTTATTGGGAGTTGAATCTAGTTATATTGTTATTTAAAATGCCTGATCAGGACCCTAATTTGATACTGGGGGATCTAAGTGTGATCTCCCTCTTTCTAAATGCTTGAATTTTAAATAAACTGAAATCTCAGTAGCTTAAAAATACAAAAAGTATTTTATTGTTCAACTAAAGCTTTTTTTTATTCAGCAAAGACAAAATACAAGATTTTAAGGAAATTTATCTGAATTAGGGATTGATTGAGTAAAAACTGTTGAACGTGAGATTGCAGCAGACATTAGACTTGTCCTGAATTAGTGTCACTTGTGAAGTTATGTAAATGTTACAGTAACAATACAGTCCTGGTGTTAAATAAAGCCTGGCAGTCAGCATGGTGTCCATTTGATGAAAACAGGGTTAGGTTTTTCAAAGTGTGACAAGTGGGGGAGTTTTATCAAGTTTATATTCTCCATTTCTAATCAAGCCTCAAGTGGCAGGAAATAATCTGCAGATCTGGAAAATCAAGTCTGGAGCAAAGATTGTAGTTTGTAACTTTATATACTGCTCCTTAAGAACCCATCAAGAAAATAAGACAGTTGTGATTGTTTTGGTTGTGACTTCAGAGTGACTCAAAATGACTCTCCTTTGTCGTTAATCCTCTTTCTATGACTTCTCTGTACCAGAAAGACGAGGTGTATTTGAATCTTGTGCTGGATTTCGTCCCGGAGACGGTGTACAGGGTGGCCCGGCACTTCAACAAGGCCAAGGCCATCGTCCCCATCATCTATGTTAAGGTGAGTAGAGGCCAAAAACACTCGCCATGCGCTCAGGAGTTATTTTAATCCCATACTACAGGCCAAAAAAAGACACTTTTCTCACCGATGACTTCCTCCATTTATATTCATTTCAGAAAAGTTCAGATTAAGCTTAATAGGGGGTTTTCACTGACGTCACTGGCCAACTTCCGGTCCGCCATATTGGGTGGTACACTTCCTTATCTCTAGTTGTCCTACACGTATTTTCGTATCGAGAATGGATAAGTACGCCAGCACGCTAGAGCGACCAGATAAGGACGTCTATCTGAGGAAATGTTCCGTGATCGACCATATGGACCCCTATGCCCTCCACGGTGCCTTGTTTAGCCGTAATCCAGATGATTGGCCAAATGTAGAGCACGGCGACATAGTGCATTACCTGGTGTTCAGTGAAAACCCTCTGCACACTCTTGAGGAAATGAGAGCTTACAAGGGTCTAGAGGCTCACAACCAGTTCACATCTGGTTGGGTACGAGATGTCGAAGTTATGTACATCAAGGAAATCGCCATCATACGTGGACGGGTGAGTTTTAATAAGATGGTAAAAATGTAAACAATCCGACGCAAATGCGGCGCATGCTTCTGCGGTGGCTGACTGCCAGCGGTGCGCGAAGGCGCTTGGCTGCAGGGCTGATCGATTAATTAATTATTTAATCAGAACAATGACCAGTGCAAAATTAAGTTGTATTTACCGTATTTACGCCGGCAAAAGCCTACCGGCGTAACCCGGAAGTAGCGCGGACGTCACTTTCCATATCGGACGTCTTCGGCTACCTTGTTTGTGGTGTGAGCGCCTATACTTCAGAACAGTTCTGAAGCTACAAGTCCTTGGAGTCTCATGTGCAGTTTACGAATGGATGGGTTCAGGAGCGGCAGATCATAAAGCCAGCAAACAGTGGGAACACAGTAACTCGTACAAAGGTAAGCTGCGCTCAGACGGGCTCTGGCACATGCTAAGTTAGTAGCTGCTAACCGTTAGTGCTAACAACCACTCACGCATGTAATGTACTTTTAACTAGCTGCTATGTGTTTCAAACGTTTAGAACACACTCTCATTGACATCGGGATACTGTGGAAAGTTATGTTAGGTCGTCTTACAGCCGCGATCCAAGCGAGCCGACGACTCTTTGTTATCTCTAACAGTTGTTCTCCGTGGTTGCGCCTCCAGGCAGGAAAGCGGTGGAAAATTAACCCGTTTTTTATGTTTTTCCCATGGCGATCATGTGTTGCGCTGTTACAGCCCACAATACAGCAACGGTTTACATGTTTTAAATACTTAACAGTTAATTTACCTGTGACAAAGTGAGCACCGCAGACTCTGGCGTATTCCAGCTTAACACCGTCCAAATCGGACCTGGATATCCGTGTCAGCCATAGGTGACGGCGTTGTTCAGAGAGCTGTTTTGTTTTTTCGCACTGATTCACTATCACGGCTGGTAGGCGAAAGAAAGAGCGTTGATCTCCACCTCCACGGGCCGTGCAACCAACCATTAAACACGTTTTCACCATTGTTCACTTCCAATACTGCCTAAGGCGTAATACAATGCGGGTCAACGGTGCGAAACGACTGCCACCCAATACGGCGGACGCGCAGAGTAGTCACGTGAGCGTGACGTCAGCTGAAAACCCCCTATTGCATTTTAAAATGACCTAATTTAGACTTTTCTATTCAAAAGGTTTTTAATCAAACTCAAGAAATAAACTTGCAACGTGTTTTTTTTTTCTTTACTTTTTTTAATTAGTATACATTTATCCTAAAAGCAGAAGTGGTCAATTTTAGTTGAGCTGGGTTATTGTAGTGTTGGCATTAGATAAGATTAGATAAGAGTTAAAAGTATTGCCCAACCAAATACTGCAGAAACATTTTACAAAGCAAACTTTCATGAGTTTGAAAGTTCAAACTCATGAAGTCATAGTCTGGAAAATTGCTCTTAAAAGTACATCATTTTTAAAGTAGGTTGTAGTTACTTTTTAATTGTTAATTCAATTGTGAAATATAAAGTTTAGTAGACATGTCAGACTGTTTCCTGTTACTACGCCTGAGGATAGGATGTAATAAACCTTCAAGTATGTTGGCTTTCACAGGCAGCTCAGTGGGATAATGAAAGCACAAAGAAAGGATGGACCCACGGGAGTTTGCAATACCCTTGTATTCCTGCTAAAACAGTCCTCATGTCAGTGTTTACTGCATATGAAGCAGCAGAGGACATTATAGCTGTCTCATGGCCCATTTCCGCACCTCACCCAGCTGCTCCCCTGAGGCGTCGACATGCACGCTGATCTCTCTCCCTCCTCCTCCTCTCATCCTTTTCCTCCTTCTGAGACATATTTCCATCATGCCATGGCTGGGGTCCTTTGTTTCCCTGCCCTTGTGTTTTTTGCCATGCTTCCTTTTGCTTTGCTTCTCTCCTAAACCCCTTTGCCCTCTTGTTAACAGCCGTCATTTCTCATCTCTTAGCTTGTTCCCCGCTTCTTGTAATGTGGTCAGCCTGCTGTCAAGGCACCCTGCGGGAAATAATGTTGATAATTGTGAAGATGATGAGGGATCCTGCCTACGATTCTCAGATTCAGTGGAAGATTGCTGACTATATTGCATTGTTTTATTATTATTATTATTATTATTAAATCTAGTTTTTTCTTATTTGAGGCTGACATTACGGACCTCGATCTAAGGACATGTCAGAAAATTTAGGCCCTGTTAACATGACAATCCACTGAAATTTGAATGTTTCTATTAACACATCTACATGACAGCGTTTTAATTGTGATCTCAGTGCATATGGCACTAGAACAAATGTTAAAAACTTAAATTTCCCTGCCATCCCGCTAGCAGGTGGTATGTGCTTTGAAATGCAACAACACAATACACATACGTACAAACGCTTCCTGCTTAAAAAGGCCCCACCACTAATTCATACGATGCAGATACCAGGGCTTCCCCTTACAGGCAGCTTCCATTCTTCATGCAGAGACTGGGATGTTTTCAAAATGTTACATTGTTTGTTCTTCTGCACCCAAGCAGTAGAAACGCAACAAAACTTTTACGTTCTCACCAAAACACGCTGCCGTGTGCACAGCGCCTCAGAAGGGGACGGTGTCATGTGACACTCAGACACTCGTCTCAACAACGATCTGCTGCTGGCAGTTTAAACTCTGCAAACATGTCGAGTGCAGCCAGAAAAACGGACGCCGCTCTCTTTATTGACAAGAAAACCGCAAAATGTTGTTCAGAGGAGCTTTATTTGTAAGAAAAACTCATTGCTGAACGGTGCCATATGCTAAGCTAACCATAAGACACCGATGTTTAAGAGCAACTTGAAAAGTTCAGTAAAGCTGCTCTATCTGCAACAGGGAGGTAGTAAAAGTCCTGGGCGACATAAGCTAACGCTAGCTGTTTAGATATTAGCTTCACGGAGAGCTAAATAAAAGGAGTCCTGTCGATCTGAGCTCCCTCGTCGAGATGTGCTTCTACTCAGTTCTGTGGTACGAATCAACGCGGGTGTTGCGTCAGTCGGCTACTAAATGGTGAGGCAATGAAACAAACCAGCGCCTCCCTTCCATTTCTTCTCCGTTTAGCTGTAAAGCTACTGGGGGCTAATAATAACACAGGGTATGTTGGAGCGCTAGGTCCATGTTTGTTGATTTTAGTTTGGAATAATCCTTTATTTCTCCCTCAGTCGTAACGTTTAAGTGTATCAACAGCAAACGGAAGCACACGGTAGCAAAATAAAGATATACCATTAGAATAGTTGCATGACTTAAAACTACGTACGTAAGGATATTAACTAAATATTTTCTCTATTTTGGCAAATGAGGAAGTGATACTTAAACAATATATTTCTGTAAATAAGGGCTAAATCGTCCACTAGTTATACATTTTCCCCTAATTAAGAAAGTTAAAGTCTGTTTATTGTAATTAATCACATATTTTGCTCTTTCTCAAAAAAAACCCTATACTGGGCGTGCTTCGGTGGCGCAGTGGTTCGCGCGCACGACCCATGTGGGGAGGACTCTGCCCTGTGGTCCTTTGCCGCATGTCTCTCCCCTCTCTCGTACCCCCTTTCCTGTCAGCCCACTATTTGAAAAATGAGCCACTGAAATAAAAAAAAAATGTAACCCTTTGCCTCAGAATTATGCTTCATTTAGAAGCATTGACGTCTCATTGGCTGGCATCTGGGCTCCCTTTACGCAGGGTTCCCCCCACTGACCCATTCACATCAGTCCAGGTTGTTGAACTTCTTCTGGCAGCCGCCCACACCTGATCCAAATAAAGAGGTGCTGCTGCTGGACGTTTTAAAGTGTGCTAACATGTGGACACCCAGAAGAAAACCTGCGACTGTCTTAATATGCGACCGTCTTTATAGACAAGATAAACACAAAACCGTTGTTCGGAGGAACTTTCCCAGGCAGGCAGACGAGAAAAAATAAATGCTAAACGGTGCTTCGTGCTAAGCTAGCGGTACGACACAAATGTTTTAGAGCAACGTAAAAAGGTCAGTAAAGATCTTGAATGTGCATCAGTGAGGTTGTATACCTTCCAGACAACATAAGCCGGCGCCACCGCGAGTCTCCCGTTACCCTGAAAGAAATCCCGGAGAGAAGTCTGCCTATAAAAAAAATTATCGGAAATGGTATCGAGCATTTTTCTTTGTATCGCAGCTTAGAGGTGATTGGCATCCACCGGATAAATGTTTCCATATTTTACATTTTAAACAGTACCAGGTTAGTTTAAAGATGTTAAAGGAGTAGCTTGAAGTATTTTACGGCAGTATTTTTATGTATATTTTGCTGGATCTTTTTTGATCCACCAAATCCGTCTGCGAGTAGGATGGAGTATTGTTCTGGGTGCATTTAAAATAAAACACCGTAGTGATAAATTATACCATTTGGCTTATCTAAAATTCCTGTTCACATCAATGATGCTCTTTCTTTTGCCAGTGCATTGAAAATATTTATAGCACAGATTTCTTGGTGTAGAGCTGTGAAACAGTCGACTCATACCTTGAGACCCCACAGGTCTCCCAAGATGACTCAGAAGTGTGTGTATTTGAGTGAGAAACATGTTTTGTTTAACTGAAATGCTTCACAGGGACTGCGGCAGTGCAAATATTTGTGTTGACGGCTCCGCCGTCCCTGGCCTCCTGTGTGATGAGGGAGGGAGCGGTCTGAAGGGAGGCAGCCTGTCAGTGGGAGAGCAGCAAACGTGTGCGTGGAGCATCTAGGTTCTCCTTAAACACCCTGGGGCTTCAGGGACGGAGACTCAGGGGACTATAGGAAAGAAGGGCAGGGATTTCTGCAGAGTGAACAGTGGAGTGGCTCTTTTATTTCTCTCTGTCCGGAGCCTTAATATAATCCAACCAGCCAGGCTTTAAGATCAAGTCTGTCCTGGAACCTTTAATTATCATTTCAATAGACTTCTCCTGCAGTAAACACAAAAGTGTTATTAAAATTGTCGTAACATCTTTGGGGTTATTTGAACGTTCAAATATTCTGATGACATAAATTTTATTATTGATGTGTATGTAGAGCAGGAAACTTGACACCAAACAGTCTTTTTATATGCAAGATTCCAACAATTTATGTATTATTCCTTCCGTTTTTTTCTCGCTCTTATCTGGTTCAGATATTTGTCAATTTTTTTCCCACCGAAGTCACAGCAGTAAAATTCATTTTCACATGTTTTTTCTCGGTGTGCTGTCATAGTTGGTTTACTGCTGTTAAATACGAGCACATTTTTTTGCGGTGAGATTGAATATTTGCAAATGGTTTAACCGTGTTACTGTTCCCGTCTGTCCCATAGGTGTACATGTACCAGCTGTTCCGCAGCCTGGCTTATATCCATTCCCAGGGCGTTTGTCACAGAGACATAAAGCCTCAGAACCTCCTGGTTGACCCAGAGACAGCCATCCTCAAACTTTGCGACTTCGGCAGGTTAGAAACGTTTTTCCCTCTGTCAAATAGCTGCTTGTATTTCATTTTGCCTGTCAGTCTTTGCCCAAGTTACTTTAATTGTTGGTGTCTAGTTCTCTCTTTGTTGCTGTCTTGCTGATATTTACTTAAATACATGTTGCTTTGTAATTTTTCCATCTCTAACTTTCTTCCCCCCTCAAAACTGTCCAGTGCAAAGCAGCTAGTTCGAGGGGAGCCCAACGTGTCCTATATTTGCTCACGGTACTACCGTGCCCCAGAGCTCATATTTGGCGCCACCGACTACACGTCCAACATCGACATCTGGTCGGCCGGCTGCGTGTTAGCTGAGCTGCTTCTGGGCCAGCCCATCTTCCCTGGGGACAGTGGTGTGGACCAGTTAGTAGAGATCATTAAGGTACGGTCACACTGCTGTAATGTGTCAAGAAAAGCCAATCCTTAAAAGTCTCTGCTTGTGAGGGCCGGTTGCTCTACATTAATGCACATTTAGCAGCGTTTACATGTACCTGACGCAGATGGAGCGATACAATCTTTTATATACACCAGAAGTATTTTATTCAGTTTAAATTGATGTTGCATGATCATTACTTTGTTTTTGTTTTTTAGGATCAGTCACAGCTTGAAAGTATAATAGATGTTAATGACTTGCACTTTAAAGGAAACTCGGCATCACTTGCAAAAAAGTTAGATTTCTGAGCAACGGTAAAATCTGCAAGGAGGTAGCATTTGTTCTACCCTAATGAGTTTCTTTTTCCATGAAAAGATGAAGCAGTTCAGTAAAAGGATTATTCTCAAACCCAAGAGACGGGTGTTTATCCTGAGGTGCATTTATTTGGCGAGTACTTTAGCAAAGTCAGGGATTTCTAAATATTTTTCCTTTGGCTCTAATTGGTGAAATCGGTGAGGACAACTTTCTACTAGATTATCAGACAACGCTCTTCCTGAGCAGGTGTGCAGGGATCCTACATCTTTAAACTTATTGAATTTCATTTCAGTATTTTCCAAGTTTGGATAATTATAGATAAAAATAAAAGTACTAGAAAGATAATAATCTTCAGTCTTTATTCACTTACCTGTTGTCTAAATGTTGTTCATTTGTTTGTTGTGTCCATCCTCCTTAGTGCTCAGGTTCTTTGAATTCTTGTGCAGGACTTCCCTCCTTCGTCTTTTCTTTTTGTCCTTTAATCCTAGTGTCCTACTTCTCTTACCTTTAGTCCTTCTTTCCTTCCTGCCTCCTCCTTTCCCTCCTTCATATTCTTCCTTTTTTCCTTTCACTTACATTTCTTTCCCTCATGTCCTCCCATTGTTTCTTTTTTGTCTCCTTCCTTCCTGTATTTTTATGTGGATTCTGTATTTAAACGGTTTTCACTGTAGAAATGTCATAAATTCACTGTTTGTATTTTATGTTTTAAAATAATTTAAAGGATGACTCTGGAAAGTGGAATCTTGAAAAGTCTTGGATTTTTACATAAAAGGATGTAGGAGGAAGCCGTGGTTTGTTTCATAAAACCATGGTGAAAAAAGGCCGACATTTGGACACAAGAAAACCCGTGAAAGTCAAAAATAAACTGCAACCAGTCTGAAGCGTTTCTGAAGAAATTGTCTTGTTTGCACGATAATCAACAGTAGAACAAATGTGTCATCTAAATAACTCGATGTAAAGAGAGATATTTTGTGAGTAACAATAGTTGTCTTTCCATCCTTCTTAGGTTTTGGGGACACCGACAAGGGAGCAGATCCGGGAGATGAACCCTAACTACACAGAGTTTAAATTCCCACAGATCAAAGCACATCCCTGGACAAAGGTTTGTTCCCTTTGGGTTTCCTCCTCACGTCGCACAAGTAGGCTCTTCAATCTGCGTTTTCGATTACCGCGTGCCTTCCAGTGTACAGCCCTTCAGATCTAGTCTTTTCACCGTCTTTGTTCCTACACCTAGCGTTCTGCTCTTTCTCTTGTCAGGTGTTTAAGCCTCGCACCCCACCAGAGGCCATTGCCCTCTGCTCCCGCCTGCTGGAATACACGCCAGTTTCCAGACTGTCTCCTCTGGAAGCGTGTGCGCACGCCTTCTTCGACGAGCTGCGTCAGCCCAACACCCGCCTGCCCAGCGGACGGGAACTGCCGCCCCTTTTCAACTTCAGTCCTGTTGGTCAGTTTTTCTGCCGTCTGTGTGTCGTTAGCCTTTAGCCGTTGGCAGTTTTCATTATTTAACTGATTATTTTACTTTTCTTTTTTCTGCACTTTTCAGAGCTGTCCATTCAGCCCCAGTTGAACTCCACACTCATTCCTCCTCACGCTCGTGCACAGACATCGCCCGCGTCACACGGTACAAATGGCTGCTTCCTCTGTGTTTACAGTTCCTGTCAGAAGTTCAGATCCCCCCCATTGTCGACATGAACGTCATTCATTTTGGGCTTTGATTGAGTCACACTTTTCTTTCCAGGGTGGAGTGTTTAAACAAATAACTTGAATGTGTTTCTAAAGCAACAGGTTTGAATGCAATGTGGATTTTTTTCTTATCCAAACAGGTTTTCTAATTGTGCATAAAGTCCCAAAAGTATACAGACAACCACTGAAAAGGTTCAAAGCTCCTTTAGCAAGTTTAGGAAAAGCAAAATGCCTCCAATGGTGCCAAACGCAGCGGTACTGGGTCAGAGGATGAACAGCGCAGGCTAACATTAAGCTGCTGAACTCACACTGACCTCATGTTATGCTTGAAGGCAGGGGACGGCAGAAAGGAAACTAAACAATTTAAAGGAGCTCTACCGATAAGTTTCGCCAGAGTTATGCCAAAGGGCTGTAGGTGAGTAGAACAAGGGAAGAGATTTCTCAGTGAACTGGACAGAACGATCTTTGCTGGATCTTCATTCCAACCTGAAAGAGAATTGTTCACTCCCAAAACGAATGACTCTTATAACGAAGATTTGTGGATGGAAACTCTGACTGTGTTGTTTTGAGGCGTGACTGCAGGATGGTTAATAACTGTGCCTTTCCCCCTGCAGAGGGCAGCGTGTCAGACAGTACCGCCCAGCCCAGCTCAGCACCCGGATCCATCAACAACAGCACCTGAGCGTCCATCCCCTCCTGACACGATCTTCTGTTTCGTCTTCCCCGTTTTCCTCCTCCTCTCCTCTGCTCCTCTTCCTCTAAAGCTTCCAGGCTCCGACCTTTTAAAAGAGAAAAAAGATAACCAAACTGACTCAACTTAAAACGCTCTGCATTTGTATCTTTTCCAAAACTATTCCAGTAGAAAGCTGCTACTGCAGCTGCTTGCTTTAGGAAGCAGCGGGGATGTTTTAATGACGTTTTTAGAGCTGCAGCTGGGTTTAACATGAGCTGCGGCGCCGCGGCCTGGTGGGCCGCTCCACGTTAACGTTGGTAGGATAAGGAGAAGTCCTCTACACACTGCGGGGTTTCTGTGTTAAGATCAACAGCTGACTTTTATTCCTTTTTTTAAAAACGGATTTAATTTGCATTAGCCTGTTTTAGAAGTGGCTGTGATGCCGCTGATTTGACTTTTGATTGGCTTTGGAGTTGAGGCGGCAGAGGATTATTTAGAGCCTGACTGATTTTTGACAATCATCGGAACCAGAGCCCAGTGTTTAGAGAAGACGCTCTTCTGTTGCTTTCTACCCTGAACTCAAATGTCCCAAGAATCATTTTTAACAAACTGGTGTCTCACCGGGGGAACCTTTTTAGATGACAGCAGGTTTTAAATTATACCAAAACGGAGCATCGCAGCTGTTGTTTGCCGTTTGTTTTTGCGCATTAGCTCTTTAAACTGCCTTTTTTTTTTCTGCGGCTAGGAGGAAGCTTGTGATAGAACAGCACTTCAGTTTTGACATTATAAGCTCTGTCTGTGAAGCTGGAGAGCCCAGCGTTTGGTGTCGATTCTCAGTAAGTGTTGCACATCTCCAGAAGGGAGCGGAGGGAAGCAAAAGGGGCCGGCTGTAACGTCACGCCTCTGGTCCGGGACTGCATCTGAAACTTAAGTCTCGATGTCCCCAACGCGTCTCAGCGGTCAAAGCACAGCGCCACATAAATTATGTTGCTGGGCATATGTTGCGTTTCATATCAGCTCGATTATGTTAAGACCGACTCCAGGTGCAGGGCCGGTTGTTTTAGGGCGGCCCGCTCATATGTTGCATTACAAAGCTAACAGTCTGCTGTCAGTACAAGATGGGTCTCTTTCTTCCACAAAAAAAAAAAACGAAAAAAAAAAAAAAAGCCAAACACAGATGTGCATGTTCAGTTCTAGCTGACCCGACTGATATCTGTTATAATCGGACCAGATATTATGCTGAAGCCCATGAAAAGCCCGACAGCTTTCGGAGCCCCCCCCCCCCCCCCCCCTCCATTCCTCTGCCTCCCGTTTTCCCCCTTTCTTTTTTTTTTTCACAGCTGAACTGTAAATATATCAAGTACCTTTTATTTTGTTATTTTTTGTTATTATTGTTATTATATTGTTGTTCTTGTAATTTTCTTTTCTTTTCTGTAGTAGACCGGCCCAGCAGCAGCAGCAGCCGGACTTTATCCTCAGTCACAGTCTGTAAATACAGTTTCATTTCAGCCCCTCGTTCAGAAAGGGGAGAAAAAAAAACGAACAAAATGTTTCATTTTTATTCTCTCTTCCTCCATTCCTCACCTCAACTTTCCCTTGTCCTCCATTAATGTTGTCATGACTGTTTTATTTATTGTATTGTGGTTTTTAGCGGAGGGTTGGGGGTCTTTCTCATTTGTTTTTTTGTTTTTATTTTTATTTTATTTTTTTCAAATCCAAGTAAGTCCTGTCAGATGCAAACTGATTTCACATCCAAGATACTGTATGGATTTAATGGGTCCTGTATGTACGCAGGTGCACATGCGAACCAATTCATGGAGCTCTGGTTTTTCATTAAACTTCAATGTGAAGGGAATGTTACAAGCCTCTGTGTATGTGGGGCCCGTGTTTGTGTGTGTGTGTGTGTGTGTGTGTTTAGGGAGTGGATGTGGGCACTGATCACGTGTGTGTGTGTGTTTGGAGGAAAAGGGAAAAAGGAATTGATCTAGATGACCTATATCATCTCCTTTGTCTGACTGTGAGCTGTTTTTGCTTTCTGCGCGTCGTATGCGTGTCAAAGGTCTGTCCTGTCAGGCCTGTTTGTGATCTTCACAGAGGGAAAGTTTGAGCAGGGACTGTATGTTTATGTATGTGTGCGCTGGCTGACCATGAACCCTCTCTTACATGAAGAGCTAGCTAATCATGCACCCTCGCCCCCCCCCCCCCCCCTCACCCCCACCCCTTCCTTGTGGTGACCCTTTTATCGCCCTTTTTTGAGAGGGTAAAATGTCATTATGTGAGCACAGTGCAGTTTGATAAAGGAGATGATGAAAAGTGAGGGATGAACGGAGAGAGACAGTTTTTGTTTGTTGGTATAAATAATTAAACTCATTAATAAAGTGATGAAACTGTCCCTGCGTCACATTCATGACTGACTGCCTCCTGAAATACAGCCAATCCCAGCGGCGCTGGGGATACACAGTGAATCTCGTTTATCTTGGGATGTTTCTGATGCATTTATTGTTTGGAAAGTGAACTAATATGCAACGTACAGCTTCAAAGAGAGGAGCTGGCTGCAAAAATATGAAGCTATTGAAGGTTACTGTGGTTAAATCAAGGTTAAAGTTTTAGTCATGCTCTAATGTAACAGCTGTGTGGGGGAAAAAAAATAAGCTAATTAAATCTATAGTTATGAAAAATTATATTTTGATTTCTAATCTTTTTTTTATCTGTGAAGAAAATTATTTAAATAGACTTTTATCCAATAAACATGACAGAAAATTTGTTTTCTAGCTGAAGAAAATATTAGGGCACCTTTTCCCTTAATATGGGGGTCTGCAACCTGCTGCTCTGTGACACTAGGTCCTCCAATGTGGCTCTTAACTGGGCAAAGGGATAAAGGAACTTTTTTCATGTTTTTAAATAAAAGTAATAAGTTGTAACAGATTTTCTGTATATTTTCATGTAATTTGTACAAAAAGGGCAGTTATCCTGCCAGAATTGCGCTAATGTGAGATTTCTCTAAAACGTGATAAAAGGGCATTCTGCTATAAGACATTTACTAAAATATTAGAAATGTATGCATACATATTCAGATCTGCGGGTATAAATTTTACTCCATGGATTAGAGAAAATCCACAATTTTAAACTTGTGCACCCAATTCTTGTCTATAAAAGAACTGGAACAGATGATTAAAGCCTATAATTAAGGATATTCCTGTGTGTTATTGGTAGATCTTCACACTGCAACTATTTAAGATGCTTTAAGCTGCTGTGTGCATCAAAGCTTGATATTAAAAGAAATCCAGCACTCTTCATATAAAGTGGAATATACTCAATTTTAACATTAAGATTCCAGTTTATTTGGATTTCTTTAAGGTTTTATTAGAAACACTATAGCACCCTGTTTCTGCATTACTCTCCATTCATTGCATGGTTTTAGATGACACCTGTTAATTCACAACAGATGCAAGAATCTCCAAGTAAAAATCATTTTCTCAACTTTCCCTAAATCATTGTCACGTGTAAATAAAATGCTGCGTGCGTATACATGATGCATCCATGTTTACAGTGAAGAGCTAGACAACAGTCAGAACAGCAATTTTCTGAGGCTGCGGTCACGACCAGTTTCATTTTATGATGGTTGGAAAATAAAATAAATTGAGAGCTTAACAAACAAAATGCATATTCAGTGTTATCCCACGTAGGCCTACTTTCTTTAATGGTTCGTAAATTATATTTTCGCAGAAGGAATTAGTGAGACTTCTCGCTGAACATGAAATTTGAGCTGCTCAGTGTCTTCCTGCTTGAACACATGGATTTCCCCGAATATCAGCAGGACTGCCCACCTCTGATGTACCAACATTTACTTACATCGTTATTTATTTATTACTAAGGTACACATTATCTGGATCTTATTTTGTCTACTACACTATTTACTTAACAGTACATTGTTTGATTTTAATCCAACAGAAAACGTATGAGGAACTTTAAAGTCCGGGCAGCAGAGTAACTCAGGAAAATAAAAGATGTTGCTGATCAACTTAGAAGTAAATTGGTAACTAAATTCATATAAATGCGAGCTAAACAGTGTAGTTGTATGAGGAAGTTTTTTTTTTTTGTAATGAAGTGCTCCTCCCAAATGTTCTTTCCTATTAAATGATGAAGCTAAATGGTCATCCTGATTCTAAGCAGTGATTTTCAGCATGTTTTCATTCATATAACTAAACAGCTGCTGAATAGGGATCATACAAATGACTGGGATCATTTTAACTGTAGAGCAGAGTTACAATCTTTCTTTTTTAGATGGAGTGCACAACAAATAGTCATCATGAGGAGACGTTAACCCACATGAGCTGTGGATCTCCGGACTTACCAAAGCCCTCTTGGCTGCTTGTATGATGAACGCTCTCCTTGCACCATGAGCCGGTTCAGGTGGACGGTCATGTTTTAAGCAGGTTTTCCGTTGTGCCATACTCTCCATTTTGAAGTGATGGATTGAAATTTGCTCTCTCAGATCTTCAAGCTTTTGGATTTATCACCTAAAATTTTCTACAACTGCATCCCTGACCTGTCTGCTGTGTTCCTTAGTCTTCATGAAGCTGTTTGTGCTCCAATGAACTTCTGAGGTCTTCACAGAACATCTGTGTTTCTGAGATTAAATTACACCCACGTGGACTCTTTAGGATATTTGGGTGATTTCTGAATGGAACTGTTTGTATTTTTGGGTATCAGAGTATTAACCTGACTTCCGCCAGATGCATATCGCTCCGCCTAGCTTCACTCACATACATCTGGGACACCGCCGGTAGAGAATGATTTCTCCAACCAAATTTATGGTCTGGCCAATCAGGACGCAGGGCTGGAGTTTCATAGATGTGACGTAGTGGAGACGCGACCATGACGTGAGACTGTTTTGATAGCAATGGCGGCTCGTCGAGGAAGCAAGCGTTAACATTGATGCTGCTATTTCTTCCGTGTTGTCCAATCTACCTAATATTGTTTCATTAAAAGAACATCAGAGAACGCCTCTGAAGGCTTTTGTTGGTGGAAATGATGTTTTCGCCCTTCTCCCGACCGGATTTGGCAAGTTTTGTTTTCCGGGGCAAGTCCGCGGCGGACGCGGAAGCGCCCCGGAGCGGTTAGCGCGAACCATGTTAGGAGGCCTTTAGTCCTCAACGCGGTCGCCCCGGAATCGACTCCGACCCGCGGCGCTTTGCCGCCTGTCTTCCCCCCTCTTCCTGTCAGCTCACTGTCAATAAAACGCGTGCCACTAGAGCCGCAAACACATTATTATTATTATTTTTTTTTTTTTCTGCGTCGCTATCATCAGCGTCACGGGTTAGCTTCGGTGTGAGTGGTTGAAATAGCACGTCAATAAAGATGACAGACAAGTGGCTTATCCAATCATATGCAAGAATTTTTAATAAGGCCCAGCCTTCTGTAAAGCCAATTCCTATGGAGGAGTCCCAGATGTATGTGAGTGAAGCTAGGCGGAGCGATATGCATCTGGCGGAAGTCAGGTTATCAGAGTATAGGTATTGGCTCAAAATGTTGAAATGTGTTTGCAAGGCACTGTAAAGTACAGCATATAAGACTTTTTTTATCTCCTTGTAGTTTTTTTTTTGGTGGAACCTAACATTGAAAATCCACTCCGTATGCTCTGCAGATGGATCACCAAACCCTGGGTGGGATCAGCTGGGTGATGATGCAATCCCAGTGGTCGCCATGGGAACCAAGCTACTGCAAATGTCACTGAAAATATCTTTGACCTTGATGGGTGAAACGTTGCCCTTCCACAGCTGGATCAGATCAGACGTGAATGGTTAATGGGTGATGGCGGACGCGCTCTTTGGAGAGTTTGTTGCTGGCTCCCTTTCATGCTGTTCTCTCTCCTTTTTTTGTATGCGTGTTTTTAAAAGGTCTCAAGATGCACCATTTTGAATAAAAACTCATTGTGCAGCCTTACCACACACATCCCAAACAACTTACTTCAAGTCTCTTCCACACAGCCTTCACTACGTACCTTGGATTTCTTATTCAATCAGAAATGTGCTGTAAAATAAGATCAGGCCTCAGTGAAGTCCTTGTGTCCCTGAACTTTTCTTCTTTCGTCCTTCGCTTGGTTCACTTAAAAATATTCATAAGCTCTGCTAGAGCCTCTGAGCTTCACTAAAAATGTCTTGCAGGACTTCTGGTAAATTTAGACATTTTTCCTTCAAATGAATTACCTCCCAGAGGTCAAAGGCTTTATGGGGTCATGTGGAAAACCAAGTATTAACAGGACAATTTAAGGGTTTAAGTTTGTTTAACCCTTATTAAACATTTTTGTGTCTATCAACAATATCTTACCTATTACCTTGTTGAAAGTCTACAATAATAAAAAAGCTTAAATTTGACCTTTACAAGTGTGGTTTGCTGTCTAATGTTATTTTATTACATCTTATGCTATAATCCAAGGAAAACTAGTCTATAATTGTGAAGTGGATAGAAAATGTTTTGTTTTTTACAAATAAGCTGGAGAGCATGGCATGATGAAATGTGCTTTATAAAGAAAATGCTCCTGCCTTTAGTATAGCCATATCCCTGCATGCTGATGTTTCTGAGGCTAGTAGAAAATGGTACAACTTAAGTTTGGTAAATTTTGCATTTTAATAATATAAATATAAGGCAATGCAAGTTTATTTATAAAGCACTTTTCAGTAATAAGACAATTCAAAGAGCTGTACATCCTTTAGTAGTAGTCATTAGACCTAATACAGAAACTTAAAAAAAGATTTTTTTTTGAGAAAATTCTTTTGTGATATTTATGAGTCTAGTGTAATATTGCCTATTTTTATAACACGTTGGAGATAGGGGTTGCATTTTCCTATTTGCTGATTCCAAGGTTAAGAGAATAACTGATTGAATGTCATCAGAAGTCCTAGAGGTGCCTTGGGAAGACATTTTTAACTAACCTATGCACTTTGTTTCTTGCCTCCTGTTGTGATAAAATTTTCTACAAGCAAACAGACTTTTAACTGAACTAACATTTACATATTGCTGCCCGAGTTCATGAAAAACTTGTACTGCAACAGACGTGGGCAAAATAACTGAGGACCATGGAGGTGAAGACGCAGAGCAATCAATGCCGGCTGGCAACACTTCCTCTTTCTCCGAGGACCTGCAGTCTCTGAACCATAGCCTCCAATGAAAAACGGGCCGGCTAAGCTATCCTCATGCTGATATGATATGACAAGGTTGAATGATGCTATTCTGCAGTGTGTTGCTCAGGTTGGACACTTTTTTTTCGAGCCTAAGTGGCCTCTCTGGCAGAATGCCCGGCCAGCTTTTTAATACCATTTGGAGTCGGGTTAAGCAGTCTCAGGGAGCTGCTCATCTTTTCAATCAGCCGGTGGCCACAGCAGCGCATTCTTGGAAATTAGTGAAGTGGACCAGTCTATACCTGAACTGACCTGGGTGTAGAATGCCCGATGCAGCAGAAATGAGATATGCCAAACAGCTGGCTGTCCTCACCCTGTGCAAGGGTAATTTAATAAATGTTTGGGCATATAGTCGGGTTTATCAACCCTCCGAGGTTATTCAAGGCTGCTATTCGTGTCACTTTAATAAAAACATGAAAAAGCTCAGCCTTCACAGCTTCAGCAGCTGCTCTATGAACTCAGAACATTCAAAGGATGTGTCATTAAGAAAGCCAATGATCCACCTACAGGGAATTCATCACAGCCAACATTATTTTTATAACTACTTACACGCAAAATGAACAGTCAGTTTTGATGATGTGGCGGCAATATTTGGCAGTTCCCAGGACAATTGGACAAAACAGTTTAATGAAATTTCCAGGTGAGCCACATAGGCGTCCAGGAGAATGTGCAGCATTGCATTTTGTTGTTGTGTTTGAGTAATTTTATTTTATGATATTTATCTCTAAAGTCCCCTAAACCCCAGACCATCATCTGCAGGACATCATGAATGCATTCCACTTCTGGGATTTATTTCACATAGTTTTAATGATATCTGTTGTCGAACCGCTGAACGAATAAAGCAGATCCAAAAGTTGAAGATATTTGATGAAAAAAAAGCTCATTTATGAGCACAATTGGCAATGGTTTAAATCTAGCTTAGCTTGTCCAAATACACAGTAAGAGTCAACCAAGGACACTATACAGGGTAGTGAACAAGTTGAAATCGAGTCCAAATAAATCCGGTTAAAATCCAATTTTGTAATTCATTATTTGTTCCAATAACATTCTCTTAGATATACTGCAGTTCATTCATTTTATAGGATAAAATATAAATCTCATAGACCAGTAACATTTCCTGCCCACAGCCATCACCATCTATAATTAGAGTTACTGCAATATTTTATTTTCATTGAGGCTATGAGTATTGTGCATACTATAAATATATTTAATAAAGTTAGGCAAAATAACACAACCAGTTATATTGAATACCTTTATTTTAATAAACAGCACAAACATTTTAGTCCTTAGTCCTTCAATGCTTTCATCATGTTGTTCATCTTTGTTGAAACAATTGCAGGCACATTGCAGATGTAAGAGCCTTTGTCAATACTTTTAGCTTTTTTTAGTTGTTTTTTTATGTACCCTATATGCTGTTTGGTCTTATTGGGCCACCTTTCTGTCCAGATGGGTTTTTTTAATCCATGTGTTGGACCTGCTCAGATTTACCATGAAGGCTATGTGGACACATCCAGGAGCCCTAATCACAAAGGTTATTATGACATTCAGTCCAGATTTTAAAATAAAAATATCAAGCATACTGGCTAATTGAGTGTTATGTGTGCTCTTTAGACGTTTACAGATCTAATTTCCACAGATCTTTGTACACTTTTTGACCCATTGCCCTTATGTAACATTTAAAACATTTCCATCAGTTGTGGAGCTTTGAATATGGAATCTGCAGATTGACAAAAAACTGGATTAACTATGTGATGGATAAATAGAGGAATGGCAGAACAGATGGAGAAAGGTGTAGATTAATAGATAGAGGGATGGATCTCTTCTTTGCTAACCTAGAAAATTATTTGTATGAACCCTGGTGTTGAGTTTGGTAGCCAAACAAAACAATACCCCCAAAAAAGTTGTATCTCTGGTTTGCAGTTCCTGTTTTCTTTCCTCCTACTTGCTCCCATCCGTGTCTTGAGTGTCTGTTGTTTTATATTTTTTGTTGCTATGTGGACATTTTGCAGATTGAATAAAGGAACCATACAAATCACATGCAAATATATCAAAAACAAACTGCTCATTATCCAAAATAACAAAAAAAACAAAGGCAAGCTGCTCTTAATATCTTTGAATGAACCTGCTGCGCCTGTCAACAGGCCTGCCGTTGACGCTGGCGCGCTTTTGAACTACAAATTCCTTGTGGCTTGTGAACTCGAACTCTATTGGTGGAGCAAGTGGCCCACTGAGCCAATCAGGGCGAGCCTTCCAAGAAGCAGAAAAAGCTGAAGTTGTGCTATTTCCCCCCTCGACGAGTAACGTATGTCTGCGGTGAGTTTTGTCATATTATTCATGCTTATTTTTAAGCGGATGTCATTGTTTTTTTTCTGGAAATGTTGCGGTGCAACATTTAACCTGTGGCGAACACATACGGAGGATTTCAACGGGGGGAGACAGCTAATGTTAACTTTTAGTCTGACGCCGCCATTATACCACCGAAGAAGCACATCCCACCCTCCTTCTCAAGTCTTTTCTTCTTCTTCTTCTCCTCGGTATCAGAAAGTAAGCAGCACTGATACAACTAGTAAGACGGGGAACCCGACTCCGACCGACGCGGCTTCGCTCCCCGTGAAGGAGGACGAAGCTGGCCGAGTTGGCGCAGAAGCTGGCTACCACGCCGTGGATACGTTAGCCATGTTACAAAAAAAGATGGCCATGTTAGCGGCGCTGCTCTGCTCGTAGATAAAGCCAGCGTCTCGAGCTGCTGCTAGCTTAGTTTAGCCTAAATTTGAACGCTTACATTTGCTTGCTTCTCCCTCCTGATCGGACGCCCGGCAACATAGAAACACGAGGATTAACGTTATGCCATCATGCACATATAATTTATATATAAAATAAAAGCTATGTTTAATTGTTTGTCCCTTTTGTGACACGGCTGCCGACATCAGCGCAGCAGTAGACCGTGTTGGCTAGCCGTAGGTCAGCCTCCATTCACACTAATCTGACAGGTCCTCTACTTTAGGAATGAAAACACGATGGGTACATTAAGGCAAAGACCCCACCCTATTTAAACCATTAGCATGCAATAACGGGTTTAACTGTAACAAATGGTGCTTGCATGACCCCGTTTTATGGCCTCTTCGTTGCTAACCTGTTACCTGTCTCAGCATCTGAATGTTAACCTTTACCATTTTAAGTCAAAGCTATTATTTCTATATGGAATGTTTTTAAACAATAATCGGATCAAGGTGCGGCGCAAACGATAAAATCGACAGTAACTCAGCCAATTATCAACTATTATAAAACATGAGCAGATAGAACAACAATAAATGCAATAAATATAGTTTTGCACAATAAAAGCCAACATAGTTTGTTGAACTACAGGTGCAGCTTAACGAACTGGACAATCATTGAGAGGGTTTAACTTGTTTCTGTCATTCATTTCAAACTAATTTTTTTTTTTATTTCACAATTACAGGCAATGAAAGGTCAAATTCCTCAGAATAAAAACTGAATCTTACATTAAACCACTAAAAATGAGTTTTTAATACGGTAATATCAGCTTACTAAAATGTCTACATAGTGTGTAGGTGGGGCTTTCGCATGATCAACTGCATCATTGCATGGAGGTGATCAGCCTGTGGCTCTGCTGAGATGTTACAGAAGCCCAGCGTGGAGGCAACAATGGAAAGCCATTCAATGACAATTCTGCAAAGTAAAGGGAACAACAGAACTCGTTCCTTTATCATTATCATTCTACTGCAGGTTCCACAGAGGTTTAAGGCAAGGAAAGGCAAGGCAAATTTATTTCTATAGCACATTTCAGTACAAAGACAATGCAAAGTGTTTTACATGAATAAAATATAGGGGAAAAAAAACAGAATAAAAGCAAGTAGGAATACAATGTAGAAACAAAATAGAGCATGGGAAAGTAGAAACTAAAAGCAAACATTAAAAACAGTTGGACTATAGTGATGTGTCAGTCAAACAGTTTAACTAGAGCAGTCGAAGGCAATCCTAAACAAATGTGTTTTTAAACTTGGTTTAAAGGAACTCGGGCTTTCCGCACTTTTACAGTTTTCTGGAAATTTGTTCCAGATCAGTGGAGCATAGGAACTAAATGCTGCTTCTCTATGTCTGGTTCTGGTTCTGGGTATGCGGAGTAGGCTGGAGCCAGACGACCTTAGTGGTCTGGAAGGTTGATACACTGATAACAAGTCTGTGATGTATTTAGGTGCTAAGCCATTCAGGGATTTATAGACTAACAGAAGTATTTTAAAGTCTATTCTCTGAGATACAGGGAACCAGCATCTTTAGAACCAGGTCGATGTTCTCTACTTTCTTAGTCTTAGTGAGGACACGGGCAGCAGCGTTCTGGATCAGCTGCAGCTGTCGGATCCACTTTTTAGGCAGACCTCTGAAAACACTGTTGCAGTAATCAATTCGACTAAAAATAAACGCATGGATTAGTTTTTCCAGATCATGCTGAGACATTAGTCCTTTAATCCTGGAAATGTTTAAGCTTCTATGGAAGTCATAACTTTAACAAAAACTTATAGGAGCAGAAGGAGTTCCTGCTCACGCCATTACATTTAACTAACGGCAGTTAGCAAAGCATGAAGTGCGCTAAGATTTTCTTGTAGATTGCCGTGCTGCTGAGTAGGAACCTGGTAAAATACTCTTGAATTGTCATCTGAAAAATTGACTTTTGGACCACTACATATACAACGAAACAGAAGCCCTGTTCCTTTGGTGGCTCTTAAAGGCACATAGCCACATTATATGCTTAAAAAAAGACCAAAAACCGTTTAATAAAATAAGGTTATATACACCAAGCCTCCATCCTGATAGTGTTTTGATGGTCCTTTTTGGCCAGATATAGCCCCACTACGGGCGCGACGAGCAGATATAAACAGAGACGTGGCGCCATCTAGCAACAGTATCGCAGAACTATTATAATGCTGGTTTGCTTAATTAGTGAATCACTTGTAAATAATGCCAGACTGAAGCTGACCGTCTGAAATGCCTCACAAAAAAGCGGCAGCTCGGTGTGATTAGACAGACTTAGACTTAGACAACTTTATTTGTCATTTTGTATGTACAGAGTGCATACAGAACGAAATTTCGTTGCATACAGCAACACTAGCAGTGATTGAAGACCAACTGTTATTAATTAAATAAACCGATCTACAGCAACTTTAAGAGCCTCATATCAGAACGTTTACTCATCAACTCAATCAACTCTGCGATCACATCTGAGCAATCAGCGGGTTTAGCGTCCGCTTCAGTGAACACCAACGTTCATATTCCCAGTGACATTCCAGTCTTTATCCTCTTGGAACAATATATTGTTTTGTGGTTTTTTTTTCACTGGATCTTGGACATTTCTTCATTGTTTCGCTGGGAGATGCTAATAGCCGTTAGCCGTTCCTTGTTTTAACCCCTGCTGCGCATGCGCGGTACTTACTTCCGTGAAGATCGTAAATAACCACGAAAGTCTTTATTTACTAACAAATTTAGCAAAAACAAAGCATAAAACAGCAAAATAACAAGTAATACGCCAGCAGGACAATCTTTGATATAAATGTTGTATGCAACCAGAGTGAACTACTGACATAAATAAAAAAAGTCAAATAACGTGGTTATGCACCTTTAAAGGTGCCATGACATCACTTTATGACCCATTTCATGTAGTCGATATTGCTGCATATGTAAATTCTCCAAATAGTTGCATTAAAAAAAAAGTCATGTCGTTTTGTCAGGCCAAATATCCCTCGTCAGTAAAAGGGTTGGGTGGGGTAATGATATGCAGCTCTACCAAGTTGACTTCACTCTGATTGGCTACAACCATATTTGGAAAACCGGACCAATGCGCCCCTCTCCACCTCACCACTTTCTCCCTCCATCCACACCTCCCTTCTTGCCGCAACGCTCCGTTACAAATCCATTATGGTTTTATGGCTCGTTGAGGTGTTTGTGTTGCAGGTTGTTGGACAGTTTAAAGCCTTTGGACAAAAGGCTTTAAACTGTCCAAAGTGGTACAGAAGATTTTTGTTTGTTCGTTTGTTGGAAAACCCAGACTTGAAATCCTCCACACAAACAGTCTTCTGTAAAGTCCTCATAAACTCTTCTGTGATTCTCTCATCCTTTGAGAGAGAGAGTGGAAACTTCATGCATTTTTGATCACCCTCAGACATATCAGCTCCTCTTTTTAGTAACCGCTGTGAAGTTACTTTGAGGTCTGAAATGGGATTATTTGTGCTCCGCGGCTTCAGCGGCGTCAGCCTCCTGTTCAAGCTGATAAAGGGAGGCTGATCTGGGGCTGCTGTCTGCTCACTGCTCCGCCTTCCTTCTCTCAGGTCAGCAGGTGAATCAGCTGGGGGGAGTAGAGAGGAGGGGTGAGGCTCCTTGCTTGATGGTGTGTTCTGATTGGTCTGACATTAACACGGCCTCCTCAGGGCACAACAGACCATACTATACCCCCAAAACCCCAGAAAAATTAAATTTGTTGTCATGTCCCCTTTAAAGTACCAACTCCAACTGCTGCCACCACCTAGTAAAGCCCCCCCCCCCACCCCCCAAAAAAAGAAAATCTTTAAACATCTTTCATAAGATCTTCGACAAAGAATAATGACCATTGAACGTCTGCTGCTTCATTATGTATTTTTATTCAGGCTTTTGCAAATTAAAGGGGCAAATTAGAGGACCTTTCAGATCTGGAGCCGTTGCAAGCGAATTTCTTTGTTTAATCATAGGGAAGTATTTTACGCACCATGAGGTTTGATTGGATAGCAAACGCTGCAGCGGCTGTGTTTTGATTGTTGCTCCTCTCAGCAGCAGCATGAGCGTGACTGCACCTCTAGTGAGACCAATTACAATACGATCCTAAATGCTGTTTAAGCCAAATTTCAGCTCAGACCATGAAATGAAACAGGCAGAGGGAGAGAGAGAGAGAGGGACTCTGTGAGGTCTCCACTCGAGCAGCAACCTTCATGGTGAAAATAACGATCAGCTCAGGCTCACTACGCGATGAGTCATCTTGGCAACTTTAGGAAATCTTGGCTCCTGCTCCCCCGGCTGCCTCCGTGTTGCACACACTCGTTTTTATCAGGAGAGGGCAATGTTCACAACCTAACTCAAGATGCATTGCATTGGGAGAATCTGTACAAGCTTCACGTACAGCTCTCGCTCACATATTCAAAGCATGCATTCGTTTTTGTTGAACCTTCTTGTTATTTTCCCCCTTTCATCTAAACCAGTTTTGTATTTCTGTGTTTCTTATGAGATCTTTTTCTTTTGCCCTGCAGTCATGGAGACTACATCGGTGTACATGTGCTTCCCCTGCTACCAGGAGTTTGATACTCTAGAAGAAGTCCTTCAGCACCAGTTGTCATGCACCGCCGAAGAGGATCAGCCCAGCTCATCTGGGGCGGATGCTGCCTCTGCTGATGTCCCGGTGCTGCAGACTCAGGTAAGAAGAAATACTGCAGCCGTGTGGCATCAAGTGAACACATGAACCCCCCTGCATCATATACAGAGAATGACATTGAGTTGACAAGGAAATCTGTGGTCATGAAATCCACAGTTTACTGCGAGCCGTCACACTAATGGCGACCTTGGAGAGATGATCACTTAAGCACTTAACTTTGACTTGCTTGTGATTATTTACTGGCCCGTTTTAAAGTGTCGCCACACATTATTACCTGATTTAGATGTACTTGAGGCTATGATTATGACCTGAGATTACTGAGTAGGACTTCCTGGAAGAGACATTGATTGTGAGAAAATTATGATACCAGATCATTTTCTTTATGGTGCAAATTTTCAGTTTAATGTATTTTCTTTGGAACCCCCCCCCAGAAATTGCTAAAACTAAAATGTAAAAAAACAAACACAGATGGATAACAAGCCAACCATCATCCTGCGGTATTTTATTACCTTTATGCTGTAATCGGGTCGTGTCGGAAGATGGAGCTGGAAATGACATCACATCCAAGTTGGGAGCGTCTTGGTTGCAAGTGGGAAGAGATTGAGATTTGCTGTTTATTTTGGCACTAACTACTATTAGCAACACAGGCCAAAACTGACCGATTTCTTTGTTTGGGTTCAAACCCAAAGCAAACATGTTAACAAATGGAGATTTCACAGCACAATGTGTGCCGTTGGTCTGATGTGCTATAAACCACCAGAGGGGCCTGGTTTAAAGGTTGGGGTGAGTTACACTTTAAGTAACCAATTAGAGACCAGCACGAAGGCACATGAAAGCCAACATGTTCAGAACATACAGACACACTCATCTGTCTGCACCCCGCGGCATTGAAACATTAAACTTAGGAGCCCCACACAGAAAAGTAAACCCAAACTGGAATGTAAATGCTGAAATATAAAAACTCCCACACATTTTAGGAGAGAAGAGATATGATACATACTTTTTTTATTTTGTAATTTATGTTTACTTTGTGTCTACACTTTTTTTTCCTGCAATTGTGATCGGGGCGGTGCCTGAGTGCCCCCTACTGACAAGCCGCCGGTTTATTTTATGCCCTTTTCTTTGAGCCAAACACCTTGCGTGTTTCATCAACTTCCATTCAAACCGTAGCGTCTACTTTTCCTCCAAAGGCTCTGTGGACATTAAATCTGTCCAAGCTTTTATTCGCATTAGTCAAAACAGGGGACACCAGGCCAAAACATGAGCCACCGTCCACACACGGTAACACGGGTTCAGGCTGAAGTTGTGCCTCTCCTCTTTGGAGACGACTCATCTGAAGCAGGCACCTCAGAGGCAAGAGCATCTCGGGTCTGAGAGGAGGAGGTCGCTGCTTTCACCCCAACGAAACAGAATAAGGCCTTAGCACATTGTTTACCAAAGTAACGAGTCACTAATGAGATGACGATGTAGAACCGGCGGCGGTGCCGGAAGTGGAGTAAACATAAACACAGCGACAATGTTTATAGATGCAAGATATGCAGCGTTCACGTAGATTGGTAGAAGTTTGTGTCCAAGAGTTTAATTTTTAAAACAACAGGACAGCTAGTAGCATTTAGCAAAACATAAGGTGGAGAAGTATGAGTGAGTCCAGCCTCATTGTTCTACTGCTGATTGACTGTTGTAGACGAAAAAAGGCAAAGGGATCGGGAGCAGAAGAGAGTAACATAATCAAAGATGGAGACCAGATTGAGGTCCGCAGCGCCACATTTACATGATATCTGCCGAGGTCGGATGAATCACCAGAATGTTCCCCATGATTCAGTCATAATGAACCGTCTGCTGCTTTACAAATCTGGGACGATCCTATTCTTCTGTGGCCGAGTCCGCTGTCTGTGTCATTATTTCTGGATTTAATCCTATATCTTCCTTTTTTTTTTTTCAATATCCAAAACCCCAGTTTGACCACATTTACTTTTGAGACTTCCACCAGTTGCCTTTTTTATTGTTTTTTTTTTTTTTTTTTTTTTTTTTTTTCTTTTTTTACATGATTTATTTATATGTATATTTTCTGGCGTGTTCCATTTACAAAACCCTGTTTGAGAGTTTATTTAGTAAAGCACCAACTCGCGCTTCTAAAATAAGGTGTTTTTTATTTTTTTCCTACTAAACCTGGACAGATTGAGCTGAGTGTCGGGACAAATCTGGCACTTTATTATTTTGCCTTTCCCCTGACAGCTTCAAGAAGCCCCCGAGGTTAAAAGCAGTCTTTGGCCCTCATTTAGCTGCAGGGCAGGGCTGTCTGAGCCTGTGCCCAGGACTTCCATCCTTTACAGTCTTAAACATGCGTCTATAAAACACTGTGACACTTGTGACAGACAGATTACGTCCTGAGTCGCCAGCGGGCAGAGGGGCATGAGAAATGCTTCAGTCAGTGCCACTCGCTCTCCTGACTGATCATTCGTTGGCCTTCTCGTGGATGAAGCAGCTGGAGAAACGCTATAAAATCGACATGCCTTATGGCTTCCTGGCACATGCCTTGCCACAAGCAGGGTTTATTGCATGTCTACGCTCTGCATTGTCTGTCGTAATGTCCGTCCCTGTAATGTGGTGTTAATGTAAAAAGCTGCTGGTTAACGTGTGGAGAACGTCGTGCAGATGTCTTGACCAAGGAAGTCAGAATTAGTCTTTTTTTGGTGATTTTTAGTTTTTCAAAAATAAAAATAAGCTCAGAAGTTCCCATTAGCTCCTTCCTTCGTGGTTTCGTTTCAATCTCAAAATAGATTTATTTAGTTTTGATTGCTTTGATCGGAAACCGTTGTTTTGTGACGCAGACTGTTTTCACAGAACTTCCTAAGCTCGTCCCAATTCTTCCCAAACACTAAGTGCTCTTTGCCGTTTTGGCTTTCTAAATTGGTGCGCGGCCGTCTGTTGTTGTTGTGACAGTACATGTGCAACCCACAGATTATGTCATCTCTGACTTTTTGCATTCCGGTTTCCCTCTTGTCGGACAGTGGGGGAAAAAACACAGATATTTGCACTAAAGCCATTGTGAATCGGCTGATTGGCTGCAGGTTTAAATGAGTCTCAGAATGCGTCTTAAAGCAGCACCAATGGTGGCATTTCTTCATTGTTCGTTTACCCTCAATGGCTACTGTTGTGTAGAACAGTGCTATTGTCACTGTTTTTGTTTTAACACTTACTTTGTGCAAATAAACAGCACTGACGCGTCGCGTCTTGTGGTCACTTAAAAGTAAAACGGGTTGAATTTATATGGCGCCTTTCTATGGAGCTAAAACAGCGACAGCTTGCAGTGACATTGAAGAGATTTGGCATTGTAAAATCAAACATTCAAAAATGAAACCGTGCAAAATCACTTGCAATGATATCGAAAAAGAGATTTGGCATTGCAAAAATTTGACATTGAAAAGTCAAACATTGTTACAAAGTAAAAACTTATTGATGATATTTTCATTTTATGCTGCAGTTTTTTTCGATGAGAGACATTTTCACGTCACTGCAGATGTCACTACAAGCTGACATGGTTTTGCCGTCGGGGGCGGGGCTAAATTGAAGGCCCCTTCATGGGCCTTCCGTTTTTCTATTACTCCTCATCTCCCTGCAGTGAACTTATGGCCAGCTCTGGTTAAGTACTGCTGCTCGACCACAAGAAGGGTATTATATTCATTAATATTATCCTAATTAGCTTGTACAGCTAATGATCGTAGTGACATGGAGCTAAACCAGTGACAGCAGGTAGATGATGAGGAGTACCTGAAAAACGGAGGGCCCATGAAGGGGCCTTCAATTTAGCCCCGCCCCGACAGCAAAACAGTGCCAGCATGTAGTGACTTCATAACTAAAGGAGCTCTGCAGTGACGTGAAAACGTCTCTCATTGAAAAAAAAACTGCCGCATAAAATGAGAATATCATCCTAAATGTTTACTTTCCTAACAATGTTTGACTTTTCAATGTCTAATTTTTCAATGCCAAATCTCTTTTTCGATGTGGTTTTTATACGTTTCATTTTTTCAATGTTTGATTTATCGGTGCCAATGTCACTGCAAGCTGTCACTGTTTTAGCTCCGTGATTTTCTCAAAGCTCTTTAATCTGACGCCACATTCATCCGTTGGAACTCGCCAGCACAAACACATTCATACACCGATTGGTAGGCAACTTGCGGTCAAGCGCCTTGCCCAGGGGCACATCGACATGTGGCAGAGGGAAGCTATAACCTCTACCCACTGAGCCACTTACAAAGTAATGCGCGTAAATGTGCCGAACACGAATGGCGCCACAGGGTCGGCACTTTTGTGTGCTGTCGCTCGGCTGACATGGTGCCGGCAGTTCGCACAGCGGGCGACAAGCCATAAATACAGCCGTACAACGGTGACGCTTTCATTTACCTGCCACTCCAGTCTCCTCATTCACTCTCCTCCAGGCTTGCTCCTTTCTGGACTTGTCTAGGTAGTAATGACTGGTTGAGTTTTTTTTTTCTTTTTCTTTTCTTCGCATTTTCATTTTCAGGCCAGGTGATATGCACGTAACAATAGCGAGGCCCAGGGTTTCAGGATATCATTTTCGTCTAATGGCGCAGTAGGCGGTTTGCAATTTACATTTGCTTTTGCATTTTTTTTTTCCCCGCCATGCTTCCTGTTTAATTACTTGCTTTGCAGTAATTAGAGACTCCAACGGCAGTTGTATTCACTTTACTTGAAGAGTTTCCCAGGCAACAACAGCACCACATCTCAGCTGAATTGATGCCCAGTTAGGTTTCTAAGCATTAAATGTTTTCAGTTCGTAAAGCTGTAGCCTGCCATGTGACAAAGAAATACTAGAATTATCGTTGTATGTTGCGGGTATATAGTGGGAGCGTTGAGAATAAATCAGCGTTCGGCTTGTGACTCACTTCATTTTTACGCAAAGTCAATAATCTTTTCAGAGCATGTTAATTTTAAGATATAATTCCAATAGGGAGGCTTTTTAAAACAGCCTAACCACATCTGAAGGTTGTCTTTATTACTCACACATCAGAATATCACTACAGCCCACACGTCATTAGTCTCTGAGTCATGTTGAACTGGACCGATTGAAGCAGCTCCAGATTTCTTCAACCTCGACCTCGAGGTTTTTTTTTTTTTTTTTTTTTTTTTTTTTTTCCCTCGTCATCCAAGTGGAAAGGGAGAAGAGATATAAAAACCAGGAGGAGTGACCTGGTCCCCCCTCGGCGGTTCTGACTGTTGTTGTTCAAGGTGAGGCCTCGTCTGGGCTACCTGAACCTCTCAGACGAACCTTGGTTCTGGGTACAGGCCGCTCCAATTGAGCTCACTTCCCCAATAATTAACGCCCGTTTTTCCCTCCACTTGGAGAAAAGAAAGTTAAAGATGAAGATTGCAGGTTGAATTTAATTTAAAACATGCATATTGATTGTTAATATATTTTTTTTTTCAGCAAAGTATATTTATTGATTTTTTTTTTAACAGAAACAAGACAGCAAACCCTCAAAAACAGGAAATAACTCAAGGAGGAAAACAAAAAAGAACAACAAATTATTATCCTGGTGACAAGGCAAAAACATACTTATAGCCACACAAAGCAAAATAAAAGAGAAACAAAACCAAAAAAAGTCCACAGTGGTTATCCAAAAGACATTCAAGAAGAAAAAAAATCTTACTCAGAGTCAAAATGCATAGTTGGTTGTTCTATATGGGAGATAAATGGACGCCATGTCAAATCAAACTTGGTCACTGATCCATTCAGCGTGTATCTCATTTTTTCAATTTAAAAAAACACAACATCACTTATCCATCTTACAAACGAAGGAGGAGGTCGTTTTTCCCATTTCAAAGAATAAGCCGACGTGCGAGAAGGGAGGAGTAGGCCATACAGTTCAATTGCGGCTTACTGAGGGAAATATTGTTTACTGATAAACTAAAGAGTCCAATGAAAAGAAAAAGGTGAATAGTAGCTCCAGAAACTGCTGAATAAACTTTAAAAACTGAAGACCAGAGTGCCGTTAGGCCAGGACACGACCAAAACGTGTGGTAGAGAGTAGCAGGTGCTCGTTTACGCCTATCACAAATAAGATTAACATCAGGAAAGATCTTTGACAGTTTAACCTTAGACGTATGGAGTCTATGTACAATAATATGTATTTCTTTAAAGAAGAAAAGGTCTTGTGAAACATTGAAATTAATACAGATTTTTCTCTTCTTTTTTTCCAGCCGCATGTAATAAACATCACCAAGGCAGTTGAGGTCCAACAGGGAGAGGCCTCAGAGAGCGCCGTCCCTCAGCTGGAAGCCCACTCGCTTCATATCTCTGTGCAGAATATTAAGAAAGAGCTCGAGGAAGCCACAGAAACTGAAAAGCAGTCATCAGACCAGCCCAGAATCCTTTACCAGTGTGGGGATTGTGATAAACTTTTCAAGAGCCTCCCAGAGTGGCAGCAGCATCGCAAAGAAGGGACCTGCGAGAACGCCGCCTCCAAGTCGGCAGCAGACCCGAACGTCGAGACGGAGATCTCCCTGGATGAAAACCAGGCTGCCTCAGTTAATCCGGATGATTCTTCTCTGCAGCTCAGCAAAAGCAGCAACACCCTTACACCCGGAGAGGAGGAAATCCCCGAGGAGACGGCCGAGGCGTCAGCTGCAGAGGCCTCCGCGTCTCAGACCTCCGACGGTCTCGCAGCTGAGGCGCCTGCTTCAGATGATTCGTCTCCGAGGAGGAGAGGCATCACCAAGAAGCCGAAGCCTGAACCGGTGCTACTGTGTGTTGATTGTGGCTCATGCTTTGGCCTGGTGTCTGAGCTGGTGTCCCACCGCAAGACCCAGCACGGCTTTGAGGAAGCTCTGCACCGCTGCTCTGTTTGTGGGGAAAGCTTCCTAAACACCACGCTGTTCCTCTATCACCGCAAACAGCACAGGCAGAAGGGGGAGGAAACGGTGGTGGTGGTCCCTGAAGTGACACCGAAGGTTTACGCCCTGAACAACGGGAGCCAAATGCAGGATGCGCTCTCCTCCTCCGACGCCGCGGCGCCCGCGTTTACGCAGCCCGACTTGTTCTTCTGCACCCTCTGTGGGCAGAGCTTCGGAGACGGCAAAAGCCTTGCGACGCATCGTAAGGAGAGCCACGGCATCAGTGAGCCGCTGCACACTTGCCCCCACTGCGGGGAGGACTTCATGAACACGACGCAGTTCCTGTACCACCGGCAGCAGCATCGCTTCACTTCAGTGAACCAGATGGCTCACAGGGTCGACACGAGCCATAGATCGGCCGACGTCAGCTGTGAGGATGGCGCACAGAGCTCAAAGAGGCTGCTCTCCCCCTCGGCGGGCGACTCGGGTTCTCCCCCTCCTAAGAGGGGGCGCCCTTCGTTCAGGATCCTGAGTGCTAGTGCACTCCATGGTGAGTGGGAATCATTCTAGTTTTGCAAACATATTCATCCCCTCTTTTAACCTTTTCAGTTTCTCATGTTTAAATCACAGTATCAGTGCATTTTAAAAGCACTTTTGAAGTTGATAGATTTCCTGCATGTTTTTTTTTCTCCAATTATAGCTGCAGGTGTTTTAGGGAATGTCTCTGCCAGCTGACCAAAGCCTTTTCATCTATTCTTCAGAAAATGGCTCAGGCGCAGTCAGAGTGAATGGAGGGAATCTTTAAACATCAAGAAAAAGATTTTCTATCTACTCTGTTGATTTCCTGCTGGACGTCAGCTTTTCTTCCAGTATTGCCTCGTCTTTGGCTCCATCCATCTTCCAGTCGGCTGTGACTAGCTTCCATCTCTCTTTTGTAGAGTAGCATCCCCACAGCATGATGCTGCCACACGAAACATTTGACTCACAATGGGGCCTTGTCACATACCATGACTTTACTGATTTCTAAGCCAGTAGCTCAGTCTAGCTGCGTACAAAGGTTTGCCTACTAAATTATTGGGTCCTGTTGGCTTATTCTATTTCATTTTTGTGTTTTAGAATTCACTTTTGCTCTATTTGTTAGTAAATGAAACACTTTTGTGTATGTTTACCACAAAAAGACCACATAACCGGAGGTACGACATTGTGCAGGCGTGCAATGAGTAAAAAAGGAGAAGCAATGGAGCTGAGCGCGTCAGCTGCAAGTGAAGATGCGAAAAGAAATTGGGAAAAGTCCAGAATCAGGTGTGATCTTGGACTTTTGGGTCAGTCTTTGACCAAGCTGAGCTGTCCCTTTACTGCGAGGCACTGCAGGACACAGTAGCTGCGTCAGATGCCGCCATCTTGATTTGCCAGCTGGCACATCAACGTTTATGTCTGCTGATCGCGTCTGGCGCAAAGTTCTTTTCAGGCTCAAAAAGAACCAAGTAGACACTTTCAGGACGCTTGGTAATATTGTTTTATTTAAAGATAAATATGTTTTTTATCGCCATGTCTTAAGGTTGTACTATCAACAAATACTCCCACCTGATCTGTGGTTCTCCGCAGCTCCTCCAGAGTAGCTCTCTTGGCCGTCTTGGCGGCTTCTCTGCCTGGCCTGGGTTTCATTTAGAGCTATCGCAGCGAGGGCGTCTGAGCCGTATTTACAGAAACTCTGCAGGAGTTTTGCCCAATAACTCTTGTTTTTGCTTTTTTGTGATCAGGGAACAAAGCCTCCAAAGATGAGTCGGAGGGCAGCGCTGCAGCTGACACGAACAACACGAACCAACCTCCGCCTGCCAAGCTGCTGCAAGACTGGTCCAGAACGCCGCTACCCCACGTTTGCCCTTACTGCGGCAAAACCTTCACCCGGCGCGTCTTCCTCCGCAGCCACGTCTACAGCCACACGGGCGAGAAGCTCTTCACGTGCAAGGTGCCAGTCAGAACGCCTAATCAAAGTGTCCCTTTCCCTGAATCTGAGGGGATGACGTGCTTTGATGCAAAGATCATTTAGGCCGTGTGGCTGACTTTGATGAGATGATGTAATACTTCTAAGTGTGGAGGATGACACAGTTTGAACCTCCGGGCTCATTAAATCTGACAGCTCCCCCAGTGTCTTTGAACAACAGGAAATGTTTTAAAAATTAGATTCTGATTAAGCGTACCTATATGGAGCCTGTCAGGTGTGGGCATCCGTGGATAAATTACAGATTTTATAACGGTAAAAAAAAAAAAAAAAAAAAAAAATTTTGTGGAGGCTTTTATGATAAGGATGAAAGGATTTCATCAAAAAGAAAAGGAGGGAAAAAAAAAGAAAAAAGCCTCACATTTTCATTTGTTGTATTGTCAAAAACTCTTTTGTCAAGAGAGCCTTTCAATTATAGCATTCAGCTATACAAATGTCTTTGTTTCCCAACAAGTAATTAAAACTCCTGTAATCACGTACATCTCGCTAACCCTCGTTGTTGTTGTGAAGGTGTGCACAAAGTCATTCACCAATTCCCAGAGCCTGCTGCGACACAGCATGAACCACACCGGCAGCAAGCCCTTCTGCTGCAACGTTTGTGGCAAAAGCTTCTCGCAGGCAACCACCCTGAAAAGACACCAACTCATTCACACGTCAACGGAGCCTCCACGCAAGAGAGGACGCAAACCAGTAAAGCCTTTTCCTTTTTCTCCTCATTAAATTCCTTCTGAGATGCTTTGCTCACACTGCGGTGCCCTGCTACGGTAATTTATACCCCTCGAACGTTTTCTGCGTCTTGTCGCGTTACAACCACAAACAGCAATGCGTTTTATCTGATAGGCCAACAAATGGCAGCGGGTAACTGTGGAGGTGAAGGCAATCTGAACATGGTTGTTTGTTTGTTTTTTCTTTTTACGGTTAAAACTGTGAAAAGTCTGGCTCAAATTTGTATTCAGCGCACCGGTTCAATACACCGGCGGTGTCTCTTAACAGCTTTGCAAATTTACAGACCCAAATGGTTGCCCCCCTTTTTCATTTCTTTGATGCAAAAACAGCTTCTTTTATCCAGATTGAATGGAGAGCATCCGGGAGCATCACTTTTTAAGTGTTTTTACAGATTTAAATTTTGGTCTGAACTTTGACTAGGCCATCTATTTATTTTTTACATCTAAACCATTTTATTGTAGCCCTGGTTGTATGCTAAGGGTCATTGCGTTGCCAGAAAGCAAACGACTTCCCCAGCTGGAGAAATGCACCCCCACAGCATGATGCTGCCACCACCATGTTTCACTGGGGGATGGTTTGTTCAGAGTTGTGTGCAGTGTTATTTATTTTTAGCTCCGCATAGCGTTTTGCATCTCACAGAATAGCTGTGAGATTAAAAACGGACATGGGAACTATTTGTTTTATTTCGTTTTTTATTTAGTGATGTGACTTCTGAAGATTTTTCTTATGGGCATCAGGAAAAAAAATAAGGCTGAATATAAATGCAGGTCTTTCTTTTTGAGTGTTATTTGTATAAAGATATCAAACACCAACTTTTCTTTTCCTTCCACCTCACAGTTACACGTCTTTTGGTCCGTCATATAACATGCATTTAATTTTGTTGTCGCAATATGACAATATGTGAAGAAGTTGAAGGGGTAGCTATACTTTTAGAAGGCACTATATGTATGGTTTCCTTAGATGTATTAGCCTTGTAATAAAAGTTAGTAAATAATTTTTTTTAATAATAACATGTTTGTAAATAGTTTTTCTTTTTTTTTAATCTGGACTATTGTGTGTCAATGCAGGCGTGTAACGAGGACATCGAAGCGTCCGCCTCTCTCTTCGCTTGTCCGAACTGTCCCTCACACTTCAGCACCGAGGAACAGCTCCACGATCACAGGTAATAACCGTCTCCTTGCATTAGTATTAATTTTTTTTTTTTTGGAGCCGTATATCTGCTGGCATTGGCAGAAATAACTACATCGTGTCATGTGGTTGTCGGTATTCAATCATTTTCTGAACTCTGTCTACATTTAAAATTATAGAGCCAGGACAGGATTTAGATAACCCCCACCTCCACCTCTGAGCGGGCGCTGTGAGAACTGAGCTGTGTCCGAATACCGTGCTAGACCTTTAAGCTGTGCAGCAGACATGCAGATGTCTGGGTGCCTTTGAGCCTGAGCCTGCATGTGATTGACAGCCAGAGGCTCAGTAAATTAAGATGGTAACGATAACGGCGTAGGACGGTGGACAAGCTTGGTCATATCCTGCCTTGCTGAAAAGCGGCGAGAATATCAACACTACGCCGTGTGTTTGCAATACAAATATAGAAGAAACGAAACGCTGACTTGCAGTTGCACACCTTTTTGCAAGTCAGTGCCCTTGTTGATACACACGCTATGAAATTATATGTTTGCCACGGCTTTTAAATTGCCTAATCGTTAATGTAATTATCTGAAAAAGCAAAAACGTAAAAGACGGACATGAAAACATTTCAGTTTTGATTCCGAGCATTTTTGTGGGATCATCAGGACTTTGAATCTGATGACCAGATGCTGAATGTCCTCTAAGTTGCCTTAACTAAACAATTTTGGCCGACGTTAGCATCTTCTTAAATAGACAAATACATGCGTAATGGAGCTTCATTTCATTCATGCACACTTTTAGCAAAGATGTTAGTGCAGAGTGTATTAGAAAGAGATAAAAGGCTGTTCATCTCAATGAAAGAAATTCTTCCTTTTTTTTTTTAATTCATCTCCAAAATGGGTTTGGCAGGGCTGTGATTTTTACCAACTGGCTGTACCACATTCGTCTGATTAGCTGAAACAAGTCAGCAATCAACAGCGAAGGACAGATGGTTCATTTGGTTTCCTGTTTGAGATTTTTTATTTTTTTTAACGGTCGCCCCTTTGCAAATGTTCTCCCAGGACGACCCGATGCTAAAACTTAACTAGCACTGGCTCCCGAAGCCGGGGTCGACACCCAGCTGGGACTCATTAACTTGAGATCGTCTCTAGAAATTTAATTCAGAAATAATCTATAATTGCATGTTTTTTTAAAAACAGGATTATAAACATACAGTGCCTTGAAAAAGTATTCATACCCTGTGAACCCATGTATTTAGGTTGAATTTCATATGAGGCACCAGGACAAAAGTGATGCATATTTGGAAGTGGGGCCAAAACAATGGATGATTTTAAAAAGCTATAGAAAAGTAGAAAGTGTGGGGTGCGTTTTTTTCCCGCATGCCTTTACTCTGATACCTCTAAATAAAATCCAAGGTTACAGAGCATTAGTGGACAAAGGGCATCATGAAGACGTAGGAGCACAGCAGACAAGGAGAAACGTGGAGAACAGGTTATAAATCAATATTTCACGCTGTAAACGTCGCCCAAAGCTCTGCTCAATCCATCATCTAAAAATGGGAAGTGTACGGCACAACTGCAAACCCCCCACCTAAGCTGACAAGCCAGACAAGGAGAGCAACCAAGAGGCCCGTGGTAACTCTGGAGGAGTAGCTGAGATGTGCTGCTCAGGTGGGAGATTCTCCTGACAGTGCTGCCCTCTTTGAATCTCCTGCTTATAAAAGCCTTACAATAGAGTTGAAAACAAACCATAAGAAGTCATTTTTAAAGTTTATAGGAGACACGGCGAACATAATTAAATCAAAGGTGTTTTATGTTTTCATTTTTGAGCTCTAAATGCAGAAAACTGTGGTGAATAAACATCGGACATAACCTGACCATAACATATTCACGGTCAAAGCGGTGGCAGCAGCATGGTGCTGTGGGGAGGCTCTTCATCGACTTGGACAAGGCAGCTGGTCAGAGCTGATGGAAAGATGGATGCTAAATACAGCGCAGTCCTGTAGGAAAACCTGTTGGAGGCTGCAGAAGAGTTGAGACTAGGGCCTTCATCAACAAAACAACCCTAAATATAAAACATTTATAAGAAAGTTAAAGTTTGTGGTTTTATGTTGGTAAAGATTCTCAGTCATCCAGGTCATGGTCAATCCAAAAAAGGACAACTGGACTTCTATTCTGACGCTGAAGGCGTTTCGCTTCCCATCCAGAAAGCTTTCTCAATTCAAAAATTCAGGGGTGAAGGAAGACATTTACGTAAAACGACGAAAAACAACTTTAAGCAGAGGAGGAGGCCTCAGAATAGAGGTCCAGCTGTTTTATTTTTTAACCTTTTTTTGGATTTGTGGTTTTAATGTGACAAAATGTGACAAGGGGGTATGAATACTTTTCACAGCACTTTAATTCATTTAATAGTTGTTTAATATTGTTTAGTTTCACTATGCCCCTCTGACGCTGTGGCTGAACCAGGCAGCTATCCACTAATATCCTTTTTCTGGTAGTGAAAGGCAGAGGAGTAGTTTCACGTTTTCAGTGCTTGTGGGAGTTTCATTTGTGTTTCAAATAGCTGGAATGATCGATTTAAAGGACAAAAGTCACACAATGAAAAACTTTCCTAGGTTCTCTGATGGTTTTCGTCTTCACTTCTTATAAAACATCTGGAGAGGTGAAACGAGGCCTCGTCTGAAATTGCTACTCCCTCAGGTGCCTTAGGGTCAGCTCTCCTGATATTATTGATTTTATTGTCTTTTTAACAGCCAACAGAAACGGCCTGGTTTCCAACACTGACCTTGCTTTTTAACCTTTAACGCTTTATTCTTACAGTGTGCTTCAGTGCATTTATAATAAACCTCCCTAATGCGGTACGAGTTAATGAGGAGACATTTATGTGAATACTGGCCAGCGTCTATTATTTCTGTCAGGATACGTTTTCTAAAACTTAAAACATCCCACCTGCGTTTGTTTCTATTAGGAGAAACTGGTGTTTTTTGTTTTTTTTTGGTTCTTCATGCTACGAAAGTAGGCTTAATGCGGCATTAGGTGAACACATCCTAGCACTTTTCTCCTCCCCTAAGGCTATACCCACCGTAACGTTATGCAATGGATAAATATAGTCTTTCATGTGCTAACTGCGACTCCTCCCAGTTTACTGCTGTTCTTTTATCTTTAGCTGCTCTACACTCAGCTAATGCCTTTATTTGAACTGGAGTACAGCTAAGTACACACATCCTAGTAATCCTCCCACGAGTGTAGCGTGGCAGTGAAAAGCAAACCGTGATTTCTATCATGGATTTATACAGGTCTGTAATTTGGAAATTCAGTCTTTATATTCAGAGGTGTGATAATCTCATCTTTTAATTACCTCAGAGGTTTAATGAATGCCTCAGGTTTCAAACTCGGTCAGGAACAATCTTGAATTTGACTGAAGTATTTTCCAGGTTGGGATAAAAAACAAAAATCTGGAAAAATGTTTAGTATTTTCAGACTTTATTCTACACCGCAATATCTAAAATCCATCCATCCATCCATCCATCCATCCATCCATCCATCCATCCATCCATCCATCCATCCATCCATCCATCCATCCATCCATCCATCCATCCATCCATCCATCCATCCATCCATCCATCCATCCATCTCCTCTTCATCTATTTATCGGCTTGTTGGGGATGGGCGATACAGACTTTAAAGCTTATCTCGACATTTTGTTGTGTTTTATTTTTTACGACAGTAGCTACATTTACATGGACAAAAGTAATCGTAATAACGGGCCGATTGGAATAAAGACTCGAATATTGTGATCAGATTAAACTCAATGGGAATGAAATTGTAATCCGAATGAAAGAGGCGGTTTATGATGATTGATATGCGATCTGCTGGCATGTAAACGCTTGTCAGGATCGAGTTATTCTGAATGTGGCAAACTGACCTGAGTGTGCATGTGCAAATGACTCTCCATCTAAACGCGACGTATTTCTGCTTTGAGTGGTGGAAATGTGTTGTGGAGCAAAACTGTCTGTGCTCCAGATACAACCTTTCTATTAGAAACATTAAAAGAGCTCAAAATCTTTATTTATTCAGTAACATTTCAACCGTAAATACAACCACGTGCAATTTCAGCCTGGGCGCTCGGAAGACAAATTAACTTGTATAACACTGCTTTATTTAAATTTTTTTGTTGCACAGCAAAGGTGGAAATACTTCTATTAATGTTTTTTTTAGGGGAATTTGATAACTGCACATATCAGACTGATTCTATTCTAAATAAAGCCAGGTGCATATAAACGCACATCATGATCGGATTAACTGATTGTGTGCCCATATAAACGGTACAATCTGGATATTATTATTATTATTATTATTATTATTTTAAATTATTATTTTTTTTAATCTAAATACATTTCAATTGGATCATGAAATTTTGTGCACGTAAACATAGCTAATGATAAAGGTGATGAAATAAATACCCAAAGGTCCAGTGCAGTCTTGTATTTGGCTATAACTACATGGTCGTTAGTCTGTTGTCCTTCTCCCGGGTTTTTTATTTTTCTCATGGTTCGATATTTAAAGTCTGAATATGGCATGAATTAAATGCAGTCTTTTGTTTTTGTGTTTTTAAAAATTTGTTGAAAAGTTCAGAAAACTCTACATTTTCTGGCATGAAATGTGTTTTACATCATCATCATCCCTTATATCAACGATGCTGGTTCCTTTTGTTTCGTTTGAAATTTAACTTCAGTTTCTCTGCCCCACGAGGAATGTCTCGCTTTAATTATTAAACTGTCTGTCTGGACAGATTGCTCCACACCAGCCACCCGTTCCCTTGCCCTGAGTGCGGGGAGCCCTTCAAACGCAGGAAAGACCTGGACCTTCACTCCCTCATACATCAAGGTAAGCCCAACGGGACGCGGTGAGGCAGTCTGAGTTGGAATGTTTTGTTTTAAATCCAATCTTTGCTTATGTCTACCTCTGCGTAACCTTGCTCATCTTCGCCTTTGATTAGCGGCTCCGCGGAGGAGTAAGAAATTGACGGAATGTGACGAGCATAACAAAAAACCAAATGAAAGCCCATGGCTCACCGCAGTGGAAATCAATCAGAGATGATGTTCTTATCAGTACAGCAAACACTGAATTACTATTGATTATTTCAAAGCACTTGATAAATGAACATGTCGGCTGGTGTAGGTGGTCTATCTTTTTTATTTATACACGTGCGGCCGCGTTTTATGTGCATTGTTCCTCCGATGCATTAGGTCACTGACTTTGAATTGATTCGTGTGCCACAAGGAACGGAGAAGCTGGGCGGAGGTAAATGAACTGGGTCAACATGTTGACACTTCATCTTAATCAGGGGGGTGTTGGCACTGCAACCTCATTAGTTAAGCTCGAGGAGTCAGCGTCCAGCAGAGGTCAGAGGGATGCATCTCCTCTGAGAAAGATGATGGGAGAGATTGATCTATTGATCAGTCCAAGGCTGTAAGCTCAGATTGTCCTTATTAAAGGTTTAATTAGCGGGTCCCAGCAGGGAGCAGGGTGCATCTCGCTAATGGGATACACACCGCAGATGGTTAGCAGATTGCAAGATATTGGCTCCATGGCCTTTGGACATAACGATGAACCATCAATGCCAGCAGTTCCCTGCCAGGTTTTCTGGAGCGACCCACTGAGAGTTTGGTTTAGTTTGCCAAAACGGATCTGGGACACCAGCTGTATGAAAACCAATCGATTGGGTTTAAACTTTCACAAAGGGCTGCTTCGTTTGCTGCTTTACTGCGTTCAGAGAGTTTACTTAAGTATTAGGAAATTAAAAACCTGCATTAATTAAATGTTTATTAACCTATTTGGAGTTTAAACCTTTGTTTAAACCAGCCCTAACCTTCCTATGTGTGGATGTGAAACTATAACATGAAACATGTTCTACAAATATACAAGTTTGTTTAAAACGTCTTTTTATGTGTGTTTGCTGCCCTTCCTCTGGGTCTTTCCCAGGATCTCCCCTTTGGGAGGTTTGCGTTTTAGGCTGTTTTTGTTGGTCAGAAGAAAAGCTTTAAGTTTGGGAATCTGTTAAATAATAATAAAAAAACATCCTACTAAAGCAGGGGTTTGAAATTTTCCTTTTCCAATTTTTTTTTCTCCTTTCATCTTAACTTTGTGTGGAGCTAAAAATCTCTCTTGTGCTTTGAAATTATTAGTTTATTATAGCATGTTAAAAAGATTTAAACGCAGAACAATGCAAGTCATGTCTGTTGAAAAGTAAAAAAAAGAAACATAAGTAGGAAAAGATACATTTTATGTTTTGTGCTCTGATTACTTTCCTATTGTTTTTTATTTGAATTATTTGCAGCAATTTTGTGATGACAGAAAATCTTAAACTTGATTAATGAAGTAGAAAGCAGATTTATAAACATTATCTTGTCGTATTTAGCCAGTTGTAAGCCTGCTCCTCTTCAGTTAATACTAGTGTATTTCTTTTTAGCTCCTTAGGTATCGTGCATGAAATCGGGTAATAAAAGCAACGTTTTCCATGATAACATTAACATTCTGCTCCGAAACCCTAACCACTTCTGGTAAACCTAAAACTGTCCTCTGAAAATGTTTCTTTAAATCATCTAAATCAAGGTTTCTATAAGGTCAATTTCAAATTTAAAAAGTCACAAATATGTCTGGATTTTTCCATCCTAGGTCTTAAATCGTGTCTTAGTTGTGTGTTTTTGTTGTTTTAAGCTGTATTCTACCAGTTCCTTTTTAAATGGGATGGGGGGGGGGTATATTTAAGGAAGTTTGGCTTGAAACAGAGACTTCAGTGGTTGAGTAAAGCCTGTCTTCACAAACTGTTATGACTGTTGGGGTTAAAGTTTGGTAACATACGGGATCAGCATCTCTAGGACGGCTGTTTTTAAATTCTCTCTGTGTTTGTGCATTTAGAGCCGACGTCTCAACAGAATTTCATTATGGCTGCACAATGACGAGAAAGTTTCTTGATTCTTGATCCCTGAGGCAGTTATATGAACTTAGTACGCTGTGAGTCGTTAGTATAAAGTTTTAATTAACTTGTTTATTTATTGTAAGTAATGACGGTCCTAAAATTTATCCAAGCGAAACTTTCAGGAATCGTGTACAGATGCTAGAAGTGTTTTGAAAACCTTAGCACTTAACCTTCGGGGAGTCTGACAAACCCAAATATAACTCAAAGTCACTTCCTGCAGGCAGATATTATTTAAAAAAAAAAAAACAAGAACAAAAGTTAAATCATCAGTTTTCAAAGCAGGCCCAAAATGTCCCTCTGTGTTTACTTTTTATAGCATTCTTGACACAGAATCCTGCACAGATCTGTTTAAGAGGTGATTGTATTTTTGTCAGGGTAATTTTATTTTAAAGAAAACACAAGTCGCCAAAAGGTTACCAAATCAACATCTTTTGATCAAAGCAAAATAAGCCAACCTTTTCTCTTCATGTTGCACGATGGTGGTTTGAGGGCGAGCTTTTAATTCAATTAAGTTTTATTTATATAGCGGCAATTCACAACACATGTCATGTTTAGCTTGATGTGGGCGTGAAAACCATGAATGTGACGGCAGGTTGTTTGTAGCTCTTCCATACAGTTAATATTTAGCTTTTTAGGATTAAAAAAAGCATGATAGACATGTGAAAGGATCTCTAATTATACCTGAGAGTGTTAATGTAATATAATGTAATGCGTTTAATTAATATTTAGCGTGGATCAGTCGCCACGGCGTCCACAGAGACAGAACAGAGAGTCACAACATCTGGATTCAACACATGTTTTGTTGTTTCTTTCATTATGAATCCATTATAAGAGCGAACAAACAGCCACGCATTTAGAGGAGGATCCGCTGACCAGATGTTACAACATACTGTTATGTTGTACGTCTTTCGGAGCATATGAGTTTAATTTTAAGTAATCGGCAGTACATTATCTGTGAATGAAAGGTCTTGTTTATGGAGCGTTTTGCAGTCTGCACACTGGAGGCAGAGAGAGAGCGGGTCCCCAGTCTTAAACCTGACACTGCTGTATTACAGACAAGCAGCCGGTGAGCTGCCCTCACTGCTCGTCGCAGTTCATCAACCAGTCGGTGCTGGACATCCACCTGCAGCGCTGCCCTGTCACGGAGGAGGAGAGGAACACCGGCCGTGGACGCGGACAAGGCCGCGGACGCTCCACCGGACAGGTTGGAACATTTTCCTTTCAAATCCCTTCTATATTTCTTCCCGTCCAAACAATAATACTTACTGTCTGGAAAGAAAAGGCGACGCTTAGTGAAAGTTTAACGTCCTCTATGGTACAGTTCAGCCCAGAATTATTCATACCCCGCACTAATTTAAGCTAAAAGTTATTTTAATTCGACCTACAGGGTTGTTTCTCATAGACATCTAAGATGATGGTGTCTTTTTTCCCCCCTTACATTAAAAAAAAAACAAAAAAAAAAAACAGCATGTTGAAATGATTAACTTCTCAATTAACAATCAAAGGTGCCTTGATTGATATTACAGCGATCCAAACCTTCCAGTTTTTTTGTTTTTGTTTCTTTTGTTGTTTTTCTGGACGTTTCCACTGCATGAATGTTCACTGAGGTTCTTTAGAAGAGAAACAACCCCACAGCATGATCGGTCCTCCACCGTGCCCAGCAGTGGCCAAGAGTTGCTTTCCCTGCCAAACACACCTGAAAAGCTGGTAAAATCATAACATATTTGTGATGGTGGGACAGCAAGGCTTTTTTTTTTTCCTGCCATTTCTCCCCCAAACAATCAATTGGCAGCATGAGACGTTTGCCATGGAGACTTGGTGACCCTCTGATGCCACTTTTTGTTGCTATTTTTGAACACTGGGAAGAGAGGTAACAAAAAAAAACACATCTCCAAAGCTCATTTAATAGAAATATAATGAACACGAGTTCGAGGCTTTTTACACATCTTTACCAGGAGTTCCAGCAAATGTTTCTGCTATATTTGAGCTGTATTGTGCCGCAGTTTGGCCACACGCTGCTAGTTTGTCTCCACCGCATCTATAATTCGTCCTCTTTCTGTCCTCATTCCTCCCACAGGTCGAGTGCGACCTCTGTGGTCACCGCTGCATGACCCAAGAGGGCCTGGATCTCCACCGTTTATCCCACACGGGCCAGACGCCGCTCAAGTGCCCGGTGAGGCCCTGCCGGCGCCGGTTTACCTCCAACAGCGCCCTGGAGGAGCACGTGCTGGCCCATTTCCAAGGGACGCTCTCCAAGTCCAAAAACCGACCGCGCTTCCGCTGCGACATTTGCCTCAAGGAGTTCGCCTACAATTCCACCTTCAGGGTTCACATGAGGACACATACTGATGAGAGGCCCTTCGAGGTGAGAGGAGTTGTGCAGCGCTTGTGCTTGCATAACAATCCAGATTTGTCTTGGCTTTTAAAAGCAAACTTCCCCCCCCTCCCTATATGAGCTGATTACACACAAACAGCGGTTGTGACCATTCCACACCGCAGACATTTATGCAGTTTTATGTCCTGAGGGTGATTCCTTCCTCCCGGTGTACCTGTGATTTATGACAGGGCTGACTTAGTGCCTGTCAGCTCCCCTCTGTGCCCGATACTATTCTGGGATCCTTTCCTTCTCTCTGATGCGGCGACGACAGAGCTGGACCTCAACCACGGACCCACCCAAACCCGTCTCAGCATGCAGAGTTATAGGAAAGGATTTCATCTCTGGCTCTGCTTCACGATGCTTCTGTCAGGGTTGAGGACACGCGGAGGTGTTTATCCGATATTTATCGGCCTCCTGGAAGAACACAAATATTTGCATACAAGGTAAAGAGCGCTCTGAGAAGGGGAATATTAAGGAGCGCGTTTCAGAGATACTGGAAGGGCCAATCTGTCAGACATTGCGGTTTCAATTTGAGTGGCCCCAGTGGGAATATAAGCAAAGCAGAATGTCTTTCCTTTGTTGTGCCCCGGGTTTAATCAGGCGTTTAGTTGTAGCTCATTGTGCTCATTCAGGTGGAAGCAAGCGGGGAGCAAATCACAGTGTGGCAGCAAAAGGTGCAACTGCTGATTACTGGCGGGATTATTGTAGTTGGCTTTAATTTGAACCTTTTCTAACACCGAACAACCAGGGGTTCCTACGCAGGCTGGAAAAATGTTTCTATTTCCAGACTTGGTTTCCCTTTCCTGTTGTCTAAAAGTCGTATCCATCTGTCCGCTTCTCCATCCGGCCTGCAGCCCGACTCGCAGCGTTTGGGGCCTCTGCAGATTTCTTCTGGTTTGATGCACCAACATGTTTCAGATCATCAGACACATTTTTGTACCAGACAAAGATAACCTCATTTAGTAAAAGCAACAAATGTAAACGATGATTTAATGTCCACATAAAGGCTCTCCAAACCAACTCTGCCTCATGTGGGAAAAAGTAATTGTTCCCTATACTTAACAACTTAGCAGCAACGACTGCCATCATTTGTGATGACCGGCGACGAGTTTTTAAATTTTTCAGCCTCACTGGAAGGTTTAATGGCTTGTTTAAGGTCCTGCCACAGCGCTTCACCTGGATCTATGTCATGACTTTGACTAGGCCACTCCAAAGGCCTCATTTTGTTTTCAGCCATCCAGAAGTGGACTCGTAGGTGTGCTTACAGGTCGTTGTCCTGCTGCTCAACCCGAGTGCTTTTGAGCTGATGGCCGGAGGTTCTCCTTCAGGGTTTTCTGGTAGAGGCAGAATCAGACGTTCAGTCATTTCCAACAAGTGAAGCAGCCCCAGACCCTCACACATCTTTTCTGACCTTGTGACCCTTTCCAGACTTCTAGGCGTTAGTGACTTTGTTTCTGATCGTTTCACCAGCTGACTTAGATTGGAACATGATGCCCGTATCCTGCACTATGTTGTCCGACAGATTCTTATTATTTGTTTTCCTCAAGCAAAGATATTAAGCCAATAAGGGTTTTAATATCTGTTAATTCAAGATTTAACAAGAAGCTGTTATCGCATTGGGCCAGACTGGTTCAGAGGGTTTTTTACTATTAATAAATGAAATCATCGATTGAAAACTCTTCATATTATCTTCGTCTGATGATAAAACTTGTTTGATTGTCTGAAACAGTAAATTTCGACAAAAAAGCAAAAAAAGAAGAAATCTTCCTTCCTTCCTTCCTTCCTTCCTTCCTTCCTTCCTTCCTTCCTTCCTTCCTTCCTTCCTTCCTTCCTTCCTTCCTTCCTTCCTTCCTTCCTTCCTTCCTTCCTTCCTTCCTTCCTTCCTTCCTTCCTTCCTTCAAGTCAAGGAAGGTTTTTGCAGGTTCAACCAACCCTGAACGCTGTAGCATTAAGTCACATTTTATAATTGATTTGCAAAGAGCATTAAATGGTCAGAGGGATCATGAAATACGATGTGTTCAGGAACCCTGAACCACTCAAACTCTGATTTTACATGTAGAGCTTCAGCCGTTATTTGGTAACTAATTATCTGAAAGACTGAATATGAAGCAGAAAACAACAAATCTTCTCAGATCTGGTGATTTGCAAACTTTTTTTTTTAAACTAAAGCGAATTGAAAATATTTAATCGCTCTGGTTGCATTAATAAAGGACAGTTTTTATTAGTGGGTTGAATCCCTCTGTTGGCCGGTGATTGATCGTATGTTGCGGTCGCACGGAACAACGTTTCCTCCTTTTTGAAAAGTCAGGTTTGTGCTTCCAGACTGAACTGAACTCTCCGTTTCTCCCCACCTCTTCCTCCAGTGCGCCACCTGCGGCAAGCGCTTCCGCCAGCTGCCCCACCTGCAGGACCACGAGCGAATCCACAGCGGCCTGCGGCCGTTCTGCTGCTGGATCTGCGGCAAGAGCTTCAGCGTGGCCGCCCGTCTCACAGAGCACGCCCGCACCCACAGCGGCGAGAAGCCCTACCCGTGTCCCCACTGCTCCGCCGCCTTCCGCTCTCGTCCCAACCTGGACAAGCACTTGCGGCAGCACAAGGACCTCCCCCCGGAGGCAGCCGAGCAGGTGGTGCACGCCGCCGAGGTCGCCCACGTGCAGAAGGTGCTGGAGGGGGCCAAGGCGCTGTCCACCTTGACCACCACCACGGAGCTGGATTCTGGCACCGTGCAGACCATATACGTGCTGCAGGAGAGTGAGGACGGCACGGAGACGGTGATGATCCCGTCGGATCAGCTCGGCGGCATAGATGGGACCTCGCAGGTCGTCATCCTGCCCTCGTCCGTCCTGGGGGGTCAGACCATCACGGTTCCCACCATCACCATGGGGGAGAGCGAGATCACCATGGTGGAGACGAGCCAGTCGCCTCAACACGCCATCGAGTTCATCGTGGAGGAGACGGTGTGAAGGCAAAGTAGAAAACCACTGAGGAACTGAGGAGCCTGGAGACGAGTTACTGCCTTCAGCTGAGTTACATTCTTGATTGACTTTAATTGACTTTCTTTCATTTGTCGGCACGCCCCACAAAGATGTGTAACTCTGCCTTTAGCGCGGCAGCAACAACCTGCTCTAAAACCATCAAACCCTTTTATGTGAATTTATTTAGTGGAAAATTTGAAAAAACAACAGCGTTCTCTTGACTTATTTTATCAGCACTGAGCAAACAGACGACAGATCCAGGATCCTCTCGTCTCTTCAGTTCACCCAGCAGGTTTTTTATAGGCTCTAGCTCCATGGGTAAAGGGTTACCTTTGTTGTGTTGATTTCAGTTCCTGCATTCAGAATCTCCTGTTTTAAAGAAGTTATGAACCCATGATTCCCTACGAGGTTCCCAGGGAAACGGGTATCGCGGTTCCTCTCAGGCCTCCACACATTCACGCTTCGTTTCACAGCAAACCCACCCGGAGAGCTGGCTGCAGAAATGCTCAGTCTCCTTCTTTTCTAACCAAAGCCTACGGTTGTAGGTGAAGTTGCAGCAGACTTTAGTGTATTTATCTTTCTGAAGTTTGGACAGAAAAGTTTTTTTTGTTTGTTTTTTTTTTTTTTGTCTGGCATCTCTCCCTAACAAATGGTTGACATGTAGGGACCTGGAGAGAGATGCTGAGAACTTTCCAGCTTAAGCGGGAGGGAGGCATAAATTAATGTAAATGGGTTTTTAGTTGTTTAGTTGTCTTAAAATAGTAAATAAATGTACTCAAATTCAGGTGAAATTCCATGTGTGAGATTTTGCTCCTGCAGTAAGACGGCCTTTTTCACACATCTGGACCAGGGGTGCAAACTAAAACGTCCTCCTCTGTTTAACACGGTCACTGGAGCTGAAAGCGATGTCTGTAGCAACGGAAACAGTAACGGGGGAAAGATTGATCTGGTTGGGGGGGGGGGGTTGAATTACGTTTGAAGTGATTTAAAAACGAAATGTGAAATTAGGTTTTTGATTGTAAACTAATGTGTTTGTACAGCCTGTCCTGCTGTAAAAATGGTCTCAGCTTTCCTAAAAATAAAAAGCCCCGACTATCACACCTCTGGACCTCCATTATTTTATTAGCTGGATCACAGGAGGGCAGCGGCAACAAACCCGATAAGAGGATTTGGACTTTCGAGGCCCTCCTGTCACCCGAACAGCAGTAAAAGGCGTCCTCCTCAAAATCAAAGCACCAAGCACCGGTGGGTGTAACGCCACCGCCGGTGGAGGGCAGAATGAATCGGACCTGCTTGCTGATTACGGATCGGCGGTGATGTTCTGATAATTTGTCGCGCAGTGCGTTATTGATTCGTTTTGTGCCGTAATCAGATGCAATAACAACAAGGACACGGTGAGATCTATGATGATTTAACTGAAATGCAGAAATATGCATGAGCAAGTAATGTAATTGAATTATCCAGCGCTTGCTGTATAGTTATCAAAAATAATGATCCTATTTGTGTCTGAATGGGAAGAGGCATAATGTGATATAAGTTTTGCCAGCTCTGCAGCGGGCCATTACGGGCTTCTAAAGCCCTGGTTTATGGCTGCCTCCCACCCAGTGATTGCTGACAGGGGGGTTTGAATCCACAGTCACTGAGGCAGAGGCGCTCAGTCTTCGTTTGTTTTCATGTCATGGAGGCAGAAATGCTGATTATTGTGCTAGAAACCCGAAATGTTGGGGAAATGGCTGCATTTCTGCGTCTCCAGAAGCATATGAGGAAACGGAGACGTCCCCCCGAGGAGCTGCCTCTCTCTAGGAGCGCTCAACAAGCAACCAGTCGATGAAAACATGGTATCTTTATTTATTTATGGCAAGAATAAAAACTTGAGGGCTGATTTTCTGGTTCAAGGGTTTTTATCATACCTGCCTGCCTCACAGTGATGCAGAAATAACACACACAGACGTGTAATTAAATAGTTTAGGCTGCCGCTGAAGTCATGAGACTTTAATGCTCTGCTGAAGCAATCTGCCTGGAGTATTAATGACTTTTTCTGATGCGCAGAAGACAAAATGCTGCCTGTGTTCAACCGTTAGCTTGGGCTCGATGTTCCTGGATATTTTAGAGCTTTTAGGTGAACCAAGATGAATAAAATCCAGCTTTAGATCGTGATGAGAAAAAGCTCAGTTTTTTTTTTGTTTTTGTTTATTCACAGTTTCAAACAGCATCGTGAAGACCAAGCAACACAGCAGACGGGGGGGGGGGGGGTCTGTGGAGAGGTTTATTGCAGGGTTAGGTTATAAAACATTAGACCAAGATTTGAACATTTAATGCAGAACAATATGTCAAAGCGGATCGTAGCACAACTACAGACCGGCCTAGGCATGGCTGTTCACTACAGCTGACAAGGCAAGAAGAGAAGCCCGTGGAAGCTCTGGAGGAGCTGCAGAGATCCACAGCTCAAGTGTGGGGGGGGGGGGGGGGGGATCTGTTGACAGGACAACTGTTAGTCACTCAATAAATCTAGTCTCCTTATAAGAGTTGCAGGAAAACAGCCATCAGTGCCGTTTAGAGGTTGCCTCAAGCATTTTATGGTATTGCAGTTTTGTAAGAAGAGGCTCTTGTTAGATTTTATCAAAACACTTTTTTTTTTTTTTTTTTACCTTCATGTAAAATACTGTGTGGAGGAAAACTTTGTCCCTTAGTTGGAGCACGGTAGCAGCATCACACGGCGGGGGAGTTTTTTTTTCTGCAGGGGCAACAGCTGGTCAGAGTTGAATAAAGCTAAATAAAAGGCAGTTCTGGAAGAAAACCTGTTGTAGAGTCCAAAAGACTTGAGACTAGGACTGAGGTTCATCTCAGCAGGGAAACTTCCCTAAACATGCAGCCGGAGCTGCAAAGGACTGGGTCAGACCAAACGGTCAGAGTCCAGACCTAAAACCACGTTTCAAATTCACGTTCTCTCAAAATGACTTGCTTGGGTGACACTTTACACCAATCCACGGTGTGCCTGAATACGTTTGCAAGGCATTTTGACACTTTTAGGATCATTTAGACGTATATGCATTGAGAAAAAGGGAATGAATTAAGTCATAAATCTGGTATATAGTCTAGACCCTCATGTTTCAGCTTCTTAATCCCACATGTGGCGTTTCCATTAGGAAACTACTGCTGAGATCTCGCAGCAGAGAGGATGATCATATTTAATTTCTGCTCTTCTTATTCGTTTGCACATTTTTTTCAAACAGTATTGGCAGTTTTTTAAGGTGTGTTTTTAACTTTTATGGCTGTGATTTAATTCTTTGCATCTTATTATGTCAGCGGCTAAGTCTGTGTTTTAAATGTAGTATAGATACATGAGGGCAGATTGAATTAGGGGTTGAAACTATGCTATTTAAAGAGGCGCTCAACTTAACGAACCCATCAGAAAATCAACGTGTTGAACCCTTAGGGAGGGCGCAGTGTATTTAGTTGAAGTGAGGGTTGATTTCAGGGCCCTATTTGAATGAAAAACCACTCCATGGCCTCTAGTGAAGAGAAACAGACTCTATTAGAAAGGCAAAACTATCTGAGCATGGTCCTGATTTAAAGAGACTTCATGAGAGCAAGAAGTTCTCTGATAGGTGAAAAACACTTTTTAAAAAACTACATTTTGAAATCAATTTTCCAGGCAGACGAAACCAGGATGTAATGATGAGAAGAAGAAAAAAAATGGAAGGATTTTGTAAAGTTAATGATGTGAAGCATCATCTGTCGGTCCCGTGTAGGCAGCGGGACGAACCTGACCTGCATGTCTTCTAATGGTGCTCGAGTGCCTGGAGGAAATGATGATGCACAATCATAAAGATCAACTCTGAAGTGTGCAGGGATCTTATTTTCTGTTTAGGTTCTGCCAAACATGGCTGAGCTCATTGCACCAAACACCCAAGCATAGGAGGAGAATAGCAAGAACCAAAGTGGAGTTTTTAACCCAATTTCTTGTGTAGAAACCGAAGAAAGCTGCAGCGAAAGGGTAGAAAACCTGTTATTTCGTCTCAAACAAAGTTTCCTCGCTGCAGGAATTTCAAACTTTCAAACACGATTCATAAATATCCCAGTTTAAGACTTCCAGATCAAGCCGTAGCTTGTGTTTGGGAATAAAGGTACATGCTGAAAAGCATTACTGTGACCGAGTTTGGATGAATTGCAAAAAGTGGATAAGCTTCATATAACGTATCTAATTCGTGTTAAATGAAAATGAAATCATTCATGCAGAGAGCTGGGAGTAAAAAAAAAAAAAAAACGCTCCCGGGTGCATGTGGAGAGGGATTTTGCAATTACCTCCATTAATTATTCAGGGCATATATGTGACATTAAAGCAAGCAGAGATAAGACGGATTAATCTTCTATTGGAGTCAAATGAAATATAAAATTTTTCAGCATCATGTATTCTAAGAGATGTAAAAAAAAACAAGGTTGCTTTACAAAAATAAAAACACACATATGCACTAAAGTTTTACACTCTAAACAATGAAAAATGTATTTTTTAATGATGGTTTCAGGTCAAGCAGTCGTCCTTATTTAGCCATAAAATAGACGTCGGCATTTATTCATAACACCGGTACACTGATTTTTTTTTCACTGTTTTATCACATTAAACCTATAAATGTATTATTTTGGGATGTTACTATGTGACAGACGGCAGAAACAACTCGAGACTCCAGGAATCAAACCTCAGACCCCCCAGCAGGGTCCTGACCGCAGCGCCGGGAGTCCCTGCAGTGCAACAAGGAAAGCTGTCCTCCTCTTGTTAAACCTGCCTTTACTGCTCCATTTCTAATTGACCCTGCAGAGAAAGATGCTAATTCAGCTCTCGGCTCTCCAAACTCGCTGACATCACAGAGTCCCGAGCAGGTGGAGGACACCAGGAGCTGCTTTTGTTCGGCTGTCGTCACCAGGTGGGACAACTAGCGGGCTGGATTTAAAGTGTGTGTTTTTGGCTGTTCCTGGAGGACCTGTGTAAAGCTGTGCAGAACTAGAAAGTCTGGTGAACGTTTTGACGTCTGGGTAGAGTTTTAAAACTAACACAAACCTTTTGGCATAAACATAAACATGAAATTAAAAAAGTTTTATCAGACGTTTAATCTACTCTGTATGCTAGTATTGAGCAACCATAGATGGTTCTTGTTACTCTGTGTTTTTAATTTTTCGGCAGTGGTGGCTTGGTGGTTAGAGTGGGGTGTTTGCCTTCTGGTTTGAATCCAACAGACTGCCGCTCTGGGTCCCTGAGCAAGACCCTTAGCCCCAGAATGCTCCCTGGGTGTCGCTCATTGGCAGCCCACTGCTCCCTAAGGGATGGTTAAAATGCAGAGGGCACATTTCATTAGAATGTATGTTGCAATGACAAAAAACAGATGGTTATAATCAAAGCGGACCAACACTAACAGATGATACGGCGCCGTAAATCTTCTCTGACTGCGGAAACTTCACTTCAGGCAATGTGGATTCTGTGCCTCTCCAGGCTCTGGGACATTGTTTTCCAAATAAAATGCAAACTACTTTCATCTGAAAAGAGGAGTTTGAGCTAAAGTCTAATCCTTTTTGTTCTTATTCCTTTAAGATGCTTCTTATGTTGTCTCTTGTTAACGAGTGGCTCAACACAAGGCTGTAACTTATGTCCTGGGTATGTCTGGGTGTGGTGGCCATTGGAACACAATGTGACTTCAAACTCCTGAAATAGGCTTTGCTTCATAAACCTCTCAAGACTGTGGTTATCCCTGTTGAATGAGGATGTTTTTCTACAATATTTTTCCTTCCACTCAACTTTCTTGGTCACAGCACTCCACAAACAGCCAGTTTCTGTAGAGGTGACCTTTTTTGTGCCATTCTTAAGAGAGCATTAATATTGCTTCTCTGTATTAAAATCTCTTAGTGTTGTATATATATATATATATATATATATATATATATATATATATATATATATAAATTAATAAACCGAATTGGGTTCTCCTTTGCTGATCAAAATTTACAGATGAAATGATCTGCTTGTAGAAAAATTCACTTTTCACATTTAATTACTAAAGTATATATAAATAGACTTTTTGATAATATTCTAACTTACTGAGATGCACCTGTATTTTTACAGCCTACATTAGCGACAAAATGAAGCGCCGTTAGAGTTCGCTTTGAGGGCATCAAATACAAGATGAAGAAGAGACAGACGTACAAACAGGCAGGTATCAAAAGGAGCCAGACGGTTTAATTACGTTTTAAAAATTTTTACCCGCGTTGAATGCTGAAATCTAACAAAAGGTTGCTGATGGCAAGATAAACAAACATGTATAAAGAAGCTGAAGAAAACAGTACAAAACAGCCTGGGAATAAATGACAAGAACTATACCAAGAGAAATAAATACACTGAGGACTAATTAGAAAATAAGACACATGCGGACCTATTGAGGTAAATGAACAAAATCGAAGTGTTGAGAAAAAAGGTAAACATAGGTTTAAAAAACAGATGTAAACAACGACAAAGCTGCTCAGAAATAAAACTAAACATAAATAAGATAAAACACTGTCTATCCATCCGTCTACACCCTCTTGTCCTCATATTGTCACGGGGAGCTGTTCAGCGATCACCGGGGAAGAGGCGAGTTCACATGTTCTGCTGCTTTCTCTGGTTTCCTCCCACAGTCCCAAACACATGCATGTCAGGTTAAGTGTCATTTTTTATTTATTTGGCCCTGCATGAGTGTGTGGATTAATAGCAGGTTTGTAAGTAGGTGCGTCTAAATAACTAAAAATGTATGTGAGAAGCTAAGTTATTTCAGTGAATCAATTGAAAAAGTCAAACTCAAATAAATTCATTTCAGGAGCGACTATTGTGCTGCTCTGCTCTTTTTGTGTCTCTGCTCTGTCGTCTGTAACCCCCAGTCAGTCGTGGCAGATGAGCATTCACACTGAGCCTGGCTCTGCTGGAGGTTTCTTCCTGTTAAAGCGGAGTTTTTCCTCTCCACTGTCGCTACATGCATGCTCGGTATTGCTGCAAAGTCAACGACAAGGCAGACGACTGTCCACTGTGGCTACACGTTCTTATGTTAATGACTCGATGCAACCTGCTGGGTTTCCTTAGATAGAAAACTTTTGACCAATCTGTCTGATTTGATTGGATTTGTCTCTGAAAATTCCCCCGAGATGACATTGGCGCATTCTATAAATAAAGTGATTTGATTTTTGATTTTGTTGTTGTCGGACTTGAACTAAACCCCCTCCTTCATCCTTCTCTATTTTGGGTTAAAGCTCAAACTAGCTAGTGTTCTAAAGACCTCTGAATCCAACGAGTATTACCCTGCATAGAGTTCCAATGAGACCCTTTTAGCTAGATAAGTAGGACACGACCGATCTACTAACCACCTCCCTCCTAAGGCCACACCCTTTTCTAGTTGACAAGTTAGGAAACCTAGCAGCCTGAGGCCACCTATTTCCTGTCCTCCACCCTAGTTAACAGCGGCTCCTACTCTTATACAACGGCACTTGTTATTGGACCGGTTAAGCTTTAGTGACTCCAAGGTCCCTAAGGGTGTTGTTAATTAAGTTTAGCTATAGGTAACCTTTAAAGACCTCCTACTTATTTCTAATACCATGCACCATGTCTGCTTTACAACCATTAAAGAACTCAATTAAAAAGTGACTCAATAAATCGGATGTCCACGACTTCTAATATAATTTTTATATGCTTCTTTGATTAGTACGCTTTTAGCAGGAAATTAGTAACAGCATAATAAAGCAAATACAGAAATAAACATACAAATTTAACCAAACTTCCTAACTCTATCTGAGGCCTTTTTGCTAATATGTTCAGGAGAGGCTTTTTAATTCTGGGTAGCAGGCAGACCCATACTGCAGAGGGAATCCCAAGGTGACTCTGTTTCCTGGGCAAAGGAGTTAATCTGATGAAGAACTTTCCTCCTCTTCATGGCCACGCTCCGATGTCCAGATGATGTCCTGCTCACAAAGGACATCATCTTCGTTCAGTTCTTTCAGAAAACGTTTCAACACCTATCCAGGAGTCTTTGTCAATTCTGGTGACTTGAGCAACCTGCAGTTGGTGTGCTGCTGTTTTTAAAGGACTCGGAGGCCCATCCTCCTAGACTTAGAATGCGCCTTGCCTTTTTGCTGTCTTAAAAGATGAAGCTATTCCAAGGCAAACTGAGAAGAAGTCCCAGACGTCAGCACGGCCATGCACCAGTTTTGCTGTAATGATTAGTTTTGTCAATGCAAAATGTTGGCTAGAAATACGCTGGTTCAAAAATGAAATAAAAACAACGATGTCCCTGAAATATGAATGAGCGATGTTTACGATTGGAGATTTTTGAATCAGGAAGTCCATTAAATGTACCAGAAATTGCTTACTGGGTTCCAAATTAGTACAACGTCTTAATGCACACTGATAATATCCCTTTTCAGAAAATGACAAACTCTATATTACCATCGTGAATATCAGCAGTTTGACTTGTATTAATAGAGTAGATAAAGATGCACCAGGGCTGCTCATTAGCACAATGCAACTCATTGTAATGGGCATAAAATCATGCTTCTTGCTATTGACAGGTTTTACTCATATTTTGGACGACTTAATAAGTATCCTTTAAAGATAAATATATATCTAAATATATAAATATATATATATAAGTTTTTATATAAGCATCTCATAGTAGACATTATAAATTAAGCTGTATCCAGCACCTGAACAAAGAGCTGCAAACCATAATATACAGTATATACCTGACAGCTGAAATAACTCAGCAAAGCTTGCATGTGGCCATTAAAGGTCAAACAATTTACAGTGAATATCACATGTACTAATAATCCTGCAGGAGAAGGACAAGATCATAAATCACATTAAGTTTAATGCAGTGTATGTGCAACTCTGCACTATATGCTCCTGCATAAAAATTATAGTGTTTCTTTATGTTGGAAGACATACACATTCTATTTAGCCACATTTCAAAAGATACACACCTATATGGAGGTTTTGAAATGCCATCCCCAACCTCTGCCGGAGGTTTTGTTTTATATGTGCTCCTCAGAATTATGCATCCCTTGATATTTTCAGTGGCTGCTTTACTATATTCATATTTCTTTCCTGTTTGCATCTCAGGAGACATTTATGGTGATTATGTTAGTTTAGCTGCAACACGATAAAGTTGTAAAAACACTCATCCATGCTCCCGGTAAACACTCTAAAAACGTGTTTGCTGTTTAAAAATGAAACACCTACCATCTCCGCTGCTTAGGTTGAAGGAAACTCTCGTCATCCATTTCAGTAAACGACCCCAGACTACGCAGTGAGCTGATTTCTAGCTGGAAATTCACCCTCTCTTCAATATTAAATTAAAAACATGACGCAGTCTTTTCGTCTGTAATTTATCGAGCACAAACAGGCTCAGCTGGGTGCAGCTGACTTTTCTGCTTTATTATCACGTTGTAGTTATTAATGCATGATTGACCCATTTAAGTAATAGTGAGCATTTATCATTCTCTACGCCTTGATATTATATATTTATTGCTGTAACGTGCTTCCTTTCCACTGCCTGACATATTGTTTTTTAATATAACATCCCCCTGTTTCTCCCCTGTGATGCAGCCCCCTGCCTCTGCCTTTGCTGAGGTGGCTGTACCTGACTTTGACAAAGTAGTCTCCAAAGGTGTAGCTTTCACTTATATTTATATATATGTATATGTATATATATATATATATATATATATATATATATATGCATAGATGCATGCATGAGTGCATGAGCGTGCATTGCAGGAGCTTCATTTGTTCAGTTTTGAAGTTGCAGTTGCATTTATTTCCCGCATGCATGTAGTTACAGCAGCAGCTGCGCATACTGCTCTGCCCTGTCCTCCATCCGTTTCCTCCTCGCTCACCTTGTTTTTGCCTGCGTGACACCCACACCTCTCGCCGTCACTCCCACCTCCCCTCTCGGTGCCTCCCGGTCCCCTCCCTCACGGTTGCGCCTTCCTCCTCCCCTCATTGATAGTGGAGCCTGTGTGACTGGAATACAGAGGAGCTAATCATTATTCCACGAGCAGAGCGCAGAACTTGGGCAGAATGTCAATCCCCCCCACCTCGACCCCCCCCCCCCCCCCCCCTTCTCTCAGTCTGCTCCTTCCCTTCACCTCCCCTCCTTTGCGTGCTTACCAAGCAATAGTTAACATCAGACCTGCATTTGTGTTCTACAAAGGGAAAATTAAGGAAATACAAACATGCATTAGCGACTGCAGACACTGGGCTTTTAACACCTGCTCCGCGGTGTGTGTGCACGTAATGGTTGAGTTAGGATCACATTTATGCCGTAGATGGGTTTTCAAGTGTGCATGCGTCTGTATGTATATTACTTAGTTGTTATGTAAAAGTGCTGCACATCAATTTGTCAAGAGCAAAGTGGTGTGGGATGGAGATGAGAGAGAGACAGCTGTTGAATGCATATTTAGAGAGTGGAGAACAGAGAGCAGCAGCAGAGTTTCAGTGGCTACACCAAGGCCTAAATAACTATTAATATTAAAGTGAATGCCTTTATTTCATTAATGCACGTTATGTCGTTTAATATTAAGTGGTTTCGCTCGTAAAAATGCTTAGCTAATGGATGCAGACATCCACTACTTTATATTTAAGAGTTGTATTGACAAGGAGTGCAACAGTGTGCTGCAAAAGTGTTCACACCCCTTAAATTGGTACATAACAACCAGAACCTCAATGTTTTATATTGGAATTATGTGTGATAGACCAACATAAAGCGGGGCGTAATTGTTAAATCAATTAAAGAAAAAACGTATGATTTTCAACAACTTTTGAGAATACATTTCTGAAAATCGTTTGTAATCACCCCCCCTCCACTCTGACACCCTTTAATAAAACCCAGCACAACCTTCAGGAGTCAGCTAATCAGAATCCAACTGTGTGTGATTTTTATCTCAGAAAAACAATACAGCTGTTCTTGTTTCCAGCTCCAGAAGTCGGTTAGAGAGCATCAGTGAGCAAACAGCATCATGGAGCACAGCGGACCGTTCAGGAAGAAAGTTCTGGAGAAACTTAAAGCCGACTTGGGTTATAAAACAAAAACCGTTGAATGAAAACATCTGACAGAAGGCCTTTCATCCATGATCTGAAAATGGAAAGAATGCAGCAAACCTGCAATGCAAATACACCAAAGCAAGGCCGTCCACCTAAACCGACAGAGCATCCAAGGACAGCATTTCTTAGAGAAGTGGGCCCCTTGTTACTCTGGAGGAGCTGCAGAAATTCACAGCTCAGGAGGGAGAATCTGTCGATGACTATTGGTGACTCATGCTGTGTGTGAAAATAAGCAAGAAATTGTTGAAAAAAGTCATGATAAGTCCTGTTTGCAGTTTGCCACAAGCTAGTAGGAGTGGCCTGTGGGAAGAGCAGTTGTCTTGCAATCCAAAAGTTGTTGGCTTGATTCCAGTGTCTTCTTGTCACATGTATATATCAGGCTCAGAACAGAAGGACCACGTATTCAAGGCGGACAAACAGATTTATCAAAACGTTTATTGATAACAGAATCGGAGTAAGCGGTGTCGGCGTCTACGGCAGGAACCACTGGTCGTATTGTTCAGTCCGGGTCCAGAGATAGAGGAAGGCTCCAGCTGGCTGGCTGCCAACGCGGCGGTCGCCGCACAGAGAGTCCCAGACGCTGATGTATCGGTGGTCAGAGGACAGGCGGAAGGTCAGAATCGTGCAGACGAATGTAGACAGGACCCAATCCGAAGGGCGAAGCCAAAACCAAGGTCGAGGACGTGGTTGGTGGTCGGAGCCAGGAGGTCAGAGATCCGGTGAGGTGCTGAAGGACAATCCAGGACGGGTCACGGATGGTTTCGAAATAATCTGGCACTGATGACTGGTCTGAATGCTAGTTATATACTGACATGTGCAAGTGTATCAGGTGAGTGGTAATGAGAACTAGGCGGAGCTAAGCAGGTGTGTACAATGGGTGATCAGACCAGGCATCAGTGCCGAGATCATGACAGTATAAAGTGCTTTGAGTGGTCAGTGCAATATGAATTCACAGCAGATTCAAATGATTGCATTACCTTCTCAGCATGAAATCAAGGGCTGCAGAACCCACTGAATCGGCCAATAATTTAGTCAGGTGTCTGGCAGCAGGGAATCGCCTAAAACATGCCGGGTAGTGGGCACTGAGAGGGTTAGGGACCACTACTGAAGGGGACTCAGGAAACTTGAGGAAGGAGGTATTCTGGTCTGATTAAAACATTTTCCAGCATGCAAACAGATACGTGTGCTATTAAAAGGTGCCACTAGCAGTATCATGCTGTGGGGATGTGCTTCTTCAGCAGGGGCAGGGAAGCAGGTCAGAGTTGATGGGAAGGTGGATAAATAGTGTATAATAGGAGGCAAGCTCGCCTTCCAACAGGAAAACAACCCTAAACACATTAGATCAAATCATATTCACATGTTTAAATGACTGAATCAAAGTCCAGGTCCACGTGAACCACATTTAATAGATTTTTATTTGTAATAGATTTCAAAAGCCAAGTATATTTTGTCTTCCACTTGGCATTTATGCACCTCATTTGTTTGATCCATCACTTAAAATCCCATTAGAAAAAACCCATAAAAGTTTGTAGTTGTAATGTGATAGAAGGTGAACAAGTTAAAATGGTATAAAGGCTCCGGCAAGGCAGTATTTAAAAGCAAAAAGCGGGGGAAATTAGATGGAGGGAGAATTAGACCTCGAACAAACGCGCACTGGCACTGCAGGCCGTGTGTCAGAGTGTGTGATGGAATGGGAGAGACAGCACACCGAGATTCCTCCCGACTTCCTGAAAACTGCGGCGCAGGGTCACAGCCAGGGGTGAGGTTGTGTTCGGCGCCCTCCAAAGCCCTCCGCTCAAAAACAACCCATGTGCACCGTCTGAAAAAAAAAAAAGATTTCAGATCTACAAATTGAACAACAGATGCGTCCACATACCCGCACGGACACGCCACACATAGCCTGCGTGACCTGAGGGAAACTCTTGCGTGACACGGCTGCGGTCTAATACGATCAAGCATGAGTGAGTAATAGGTGATCCAGCGCTGTCCGCCCACTGGACACAGACATCTTGAGATGCGCATTATTTCATGAGATGCAAAGTGAATAGGTGAAAACATGATGATGATGAATGGTGTGGGGGTGGAGGCTGTTTGAAAGCAAAATAGAGGAGACAGCTCAGCATTGTCACATGCTATTTTTGCTCCCTCGTTTGATTAGGCGACAGCTTTGTGGACAAACCAGAGTTGATCTTTCCAAAGGCTCCCGTCTCAGGCCGGAGACACCGACGGGCTCCAAAGTCACACCGCGCCGCTCAAATCATGAATGAGAGTCAATCATCAATGCCTTCTGCTGCTGCTTTTCCCGACAAACATGAATGGACGTCACAAAGCCGATTCTTCTCTTCCAAGCATAACTCACAAATGCAGTTGTAAGCCAACGGAGTGTTGACACTGGCAATTAAAAAGCCACCTCATGCGCAGTGACAAAATCAATGATTCAACACGCTGTGGTGAGTTTAATAGCTTTGGAGGACACAAAGAGCTCAGGGGCTGTAAGGTTCAGGAAAAGATCTATATCAGAAACACGACTGGGCCTGGGCAGAGAGGAGCAGAGGCACCTCCGGCTCCCGTCCCAGGGGGGGCGCGGATGAGAAGCCACAGCGCCATGAAAGCGGGATGTGGGACAGGGTATAGTGTGAGCGCCGTCACTGCAGATCGCTGGCGGGGGGGTCACGCTGTGGTGCGGCTGCGCCTATATGACTTAACATTATAAATAGTGGGAAGGGTGTCAGCTCCGTTCAGCAGCGTCCAGGAGAGGATGAGTACAATACAGAGGCACGTATGCACATTACATGGCAAGAGCTTAAATGACACAGTTCAGACATCATTACAACCCGGCCTGCCATGTTTTCAATTACGTGAATGTTGCAATTACTTGAGCTGACATTATCTTTCTGCGTTTTCATTAGAACAGTCTCCATTTTCCCACTAATGTAAACACACTGGTACCCTCCGTCAGGGGAGTTGTTATGCTTTATTATTTTTATGCAAACTAATTGTCTTTTGAAACTGAAAAGGCATTATACTTTTAGGTTGTTTTAAGAACTGATTTATTAGCTTTTTGCTATGATATAAATATCATAATGTAATAAAGATAGGTTCTTTACGCCAGGGATGAAGACTCTACGCTGTTACATTTAGAGGTTGGGCACGATTGTCTTTAATTTTGGGCTTCTAACAATTTTCTTAAACCATCCTTTTTTTTCTGGATGAAATACCCCAGTACAGCTGCTAACAAAACAGCTCCACAGCATGATGCTGCCACCACCATGCTTGACAGCACACCGTTTTTAGGTTTAAAAGCCTGACCCTCATCCCTCAAAACACTTTACGTGTAATTGTTGCCAAATTGCTCAGTTTTCGTCTCGTCTGACCGTAAAGCTTTTCACCAGAAGCCGTGCAGTTATTTTATGTCAGCAGCTGCAGTTTTCAGTTGAGACTTAAGGTTTTGACTTTAGATCAAGGACTTCTGTCTTGGTCACCTCCCTCTCTATCCATATTGGTGTAAAACTCCCTTTTTTTATGTACTGGACTGTCTTTACAGCAGCTCCCAGTTCACTGAAGGCTTGGGGTTTGGCAGTTCTTGTTCATCCAAACAAATTTCCCTTAATCTGAGGCCTTCCGGGCCTTGGTCACACCCATTGAGGTTGTACCTTACAGCAGCAAGGAAAAAAAAGACGAATACAAGAAAAATAAACTGTTCAATCTAAAGTTACATCACCTATTTGTTTTATATAGGTGATGTTTGCATTATTCTCTGCACTTTGTTTTTTTTTTTTGCTCTCACCTGGCTTAGGACAGTGGATGATAATTAGCTGTTGCACTAACGCCGGCATTTTTACATTTATACTTACTGCTGACATGTTGATTATTGTCCTAATTTAAATAAATAAATCAAATGAAAATGAAATTCTAAGTTCCATTCTAAGTTTTTTTCTGATAAAAAATAAAATAGGCACCTCGCCAATAAAATAAAACAGAGGAATTAAATCTGAAAATAACTTTTAAAAATCTGTTTACTCTTACACCTTATCAAAAGTGGCATGTCAAAATAATCAGTGCAAAAATCTTCACAGAAATTCAACCTTTTCATAATAGTTGAGGAGCTTTTAGCATGTTTCCACTAATATTCTAATGATTTATTTTAAGATTAGGTCTTTGAGGTCGGAGGGTCTCCCTGCCATCGCCTTAATTTTTTGCTCCATAAGATTCAAGTCTTGACTCTGACTGGGTGACTCCAAAAAAATGCTAATACTTCAAGTCAGAGGAAACGTGTTGTCAAAATTAAAAGACCAATTCAGATCTAAATCAGCCAGGGGGGCATGAATAGTTCTGGGTTTAACTGTAAAAACACGGGCGGCTGTAAACGAGCCCACATCCGTCGGCGCGTTGTGTGTAGACGTGTGTTTGTGTGTAGATGTGTGCGTCATGGAGTATGAGGCGAGTCGTGTGGTGGTTTGATGGTGTTTGTCACCCCGAGCATGGAGCCATGTCAAACTTTGTCAGCCTAGTTTACCCTGGCTGAGGATGCAACACATCCCCATGTTTCCCTCCCCAGCTCCCCTGCCCCCTCCTCTACTCTGTGGATGTGTGAAACGTGCATCAGATGTGGGTCGTCTTCATGACCAGTTTTTGCCCTTGTTTCAAACCCTTATCAGATCAACAGACACGCAGAAGGAAGGATGAGGAGTCGGGGGCCAGATATTCATCTGCGAGACAAATACCTTGGAGGGAGAGAGAAAGGAGGAGTAGAGGAGTGGGTGTTGGGAAGGAGAAACGAGTGAGAGAGAGCGAGAGAGGGAGCTGATTAGATTGGAGAGAGCCAAGGAGGTATGGCTGTACTATTGAGCAGAGGGGGGAGCGTGACTGAGTGAACGCCGAATCACAGCAAAAGTCCACAGGCAGGCGGACGGACTGGACCTAAATCAACAAATGGAGACAGAAGAACTGGATGGATGCTGCGTGTGAAGGAGGAAGTGTTTGCCCCGATGTGTGTGTATCTCTGCATCAGCGCTGCGAGGAGCCCAGGGGGAGGCAGAGGAAGAAAGCGGACAACTCATTCCTCTCTCTTGGAAGCAGAGCTGTGAGCCGCAACAGAGTCAAACCGGGAGGATTTTCAATATAATCTCAGTAAGTACGGACACTGGCAGGGAAGGAGAGTGTTTGGTTGATTGTTTCAGCATCTGATGCTTTTTTTCTCTCCCCATGATGAAACAGGAGTAAATAAAAAAATAAAAAAACAGGGGGGCACACCAGTGATTCTTCTATTGTGACAAGCATTGTCAAATTGCATTCCCCCCCCCCCCCTCTAATTTGAACAAGCAGCCCAGATTTGACTGTGCGTTTGTGCCTCTTCCTCAGTGCCGGTGTGTGTGTGTGTGTGAGTCGGCGTGTGGAAGCTGATAATAGCAGCTCCATTGGTATTCAGCGGAGGGAGCTCCAGGATCTCGCTGCGCCTTTTCCCCAGGATGGGATCACAGAGCAGGGATTGTGCTTGCCCGAGGAGAGCCCGCTGAAATGGGTGAGTGTCCGTGTCTCTCTCACCCCCCCCCTTCCTCCCCGATCCCCAATCACTCCATCCAACCTCAAATGTGTCACATCTCACCGGTTAACTCACCCCCCCCCCAGTTTTAGTTTTCATTTTGAGCGTTTTACTTCTGAGGGGCTCCCTCTCTTGTCCTGGTGTCTCACCCACTCACCCTGCCGCTGCCCCACCTGTTTCCCTCCATCCCCTCACATCCCTACAACCCATCAATCCTTCCTGAAACGGAGCTGTCCAGTTTGATGGATTTGGATAAAATCGGACCGGCTCGCTTCATTTTTGCCCTTGCCCCCCACCCCACCCCATACCACTACCTGCATTCCCTCTTTGCCTCTGTCTCCCCCTCCTCCTCCCCTGTGTCACCCCCCCCCCTCCTCACCTCCATCCCTCTCTCCCTCTCTCTTCAAGCTCTTCTCCACATTCTGTTTGAATTCAGGCTCAGCAGAGATGTTAGAGTCTATCCTGACACAGGCAATCAGCAGTGATTGGTGTGTGTGTGTGTGTGAAAGGATTGCTGTTTCTCCGTGTGTGTGTCAATCGCCTTTTCTGCCTTTTTTTTTTTGGTGTTTCCCTGCATCTGTGTTCCCCTCGGTGTTTTTGGCCCAAACAAACAAAAGGCTATGAAGTAGATCAGTGTAATTAATTGCTTCCAGCATGACAGATGTGACACATCCAACACTGCCCCCCCCCCCCTTCCCATTTCTCTTCTCATGTCTTTGTACTTCACACTGACATACCTTCTGCACACCAATTCACACCCATCTACATCTCTTCACACCTGCAATGACATACCATGCAAATGTTCCCGGCGGAGGGGCGCACAACAGCCGACGCTGAGCTCTGACCTAACTAAGTGTGCAGGAACACTCAGACTCCCGTCCTAAACGACCCTCGGAGAATACGGTGTCAGAGGAGAGCCATATCTTTCCGCAGAGTCGTATTGATTGCGGCTGATAAACTGAAAAGGCTCTGATGCTTTATTGCAAATGGACCGTCGCTTCATTGTGCTCTGCAGAAAGGAAGCCAGTTTAATGAGTTTGTAAAAGAGATAATGCGCCCACTGCACGGATCCGCTTTCTTCTGCGTTTCCTTTTCGAGTTATGAGGAGACCAATCCCAAATCTGTGAGCGGGGGGAGCTTTTCTCACAATTCAATAACTCATATTCAACAGGTGCTAATGGTTGTTGCATAGTAACAGAGAGACAAGACAACCTGTTAGGTAAGATCTGACACCTTGCTGCTATTTTTAAATCATGCTAATTGTCCTGTTATTTATTTAAGAAGAGGGGGATGTGATTTTTCAAAAAAGTAAGACAATATGAAGGCAAGGATGATAAAATAGCAGGAATCCAAGTGAATTTAAGTCAAAACCATGGGTGCATCTGTGCCCACCTGTCTGTCTAGATGGATCATTGTTGGTGTTAAAACCTTGAGGAGGCAGATGGATGTACAGTGGCAGGTTAAAAAAAAAAAGAAAACAGTGGCAGGTTTTTGACATGGGATAAGTGGGCAGCTGCCCAGGGCAGCATTAAAACGGAGAGGGGGGGGGGGGGTTATTGTGAGGCAATGCACAAGCAACAGTTATAAAAAATAAAAAACAGCCTTTTTGTCACCCAGCAGTGAGCATGATTGATTGATTGATGGGAAGGAGGTACTCTCTAAGCTGGCATTCATGTAAGAAACCGCTGTGAATGTGGCCTTGAGTTGCATAAAGGACAGCTTTGAGGAGCTAATATGCAAAAACAATAGAAACAGGAAAGATAAAATGAGATAGAATAAAGTAGGTAACATTTGTGTCCATTATGAGGCATCAAACGTGGCCTGAGAAGCTGTGCTTCTGTTTGAAATAGTAATCTAAAACTAGTTTATTGAACATTAAATAGCTTTTACAGTTGTTGAAGCTGTAAAAGCTATATTCCCACAGTTCATTAAATTCAGTTTGTTCCACTTCCTCTAAAACCCAAGGGAAAAGTGTGAACGCTAGAATCTACGACTCTAGCATGCGTCTTTAAAGTTATACAGAGATACTGAGTTGACAGGTGATGTATGAGTTTTATTTATTGAAATAAGTTTATTCACTGTTATTCTCGTACTGCCTAACATTTTCCTGCAATTTTTAACACAATTACCCCACATCTTTGCATTTATCGTAAAACATTTTAGCTACCATATTAGTGACGTTGGAATTTTGTTTTGAAAATATTCATTTGGTTCTACATGAAATTATGTTTTTTCGTTAGGGCGATAGGCCATGCAGTTGTTTTGCCTTTGCAGAGGACCAACACCCAATTTTCTCTTGATTCAAACAGAAGTTTAATTTGGAATAGCATAAACAATAAGATTTCAAATGTTTTAAAATTTCTCCTACCTATCTACCAGTCCTTTTAACAAGGTTAGGGATGCACCAATTATTCAGCCAGAGATTGGTATTGGCTGAATTTTCCTTGATCAGCTCTGATCTGTGATCTGCAATCACACTATTGAAAAGTTTGATTTTTATTTGTTCCTATTACCTAAAAGCATTAAAACGAAGAGCTCCCACCATTTTCAGTCTATAAATGCATCACCCATCAGTCTGCTCTCAAGAGTCCGTTTATTTTTTATGCTAATAACAGTGAGACAAAGGTTTGTAACATAAGAATTTATGCACATATGGGTATATTCTTGTCATTTCCTAATTTTCTACTTCATTCAACACTACTACATCCATCAAATATCCTGCAGCACATTTCACTGTTATATGTTAAAACCAGAGGTGGGTGGAGTAGCCAAAAAGTGTACTTAAGTAAGAATAGCACTGCTTCAACATATATTTCCTCAAGTAAAAGTAAAAAGTTGTCAGCCAAAAAATTACTCAAGTAAGAGTAAAAAGTATTCAGCGAGAAGGCTACTCAAGTACTCAGTAACTAATCGTAACAATCGATCATTTAATATTTAAAAATTATGTAATCAAGTAGACTAAAATATAAGGTTATGCACAAATTTGGGTATTTTAAAGACAAAAGAAACCCTTTTCTAAATCAGTTTTTTCAACATAAAACTTCAAAGCAACACTTACAGCAGTTAATGTACAGTATGTTAGAACAGGGCAAAGTACTTCCACTGACAACATCTACTGTTTACTATATGTTCATCTGACCTCCAAATGGCTCAATGAGCTCAGCAGATACACACTAAATTTAAAATAGTAAAGTTCGTGCACAAATAAGTCTCACTCTAACATGAACTCTAGGTTTTTGTCTCTCTGGGGCATTTTTGGTAAAAACAAGTATTTTCTTTATTGAAGTTACTCGCAGTAGGTAGAGTAGCCAGACATATTACTCAAGTAAGAGTAACGATACTTATAATAACATGACTCAAGTGAAAGTGAAAAGTACTGTGCAGTGAAAGTACTCCTAAAAGTACATTGTTCTCAAAAAGTTACTCAAGTAAATGTAACTGAGTAAATGTAACTAGTTACTACCCACCTCTGGCTAAAAGCCTTAAGAAAAACAGAATGGGTCAGAAAGGGGATCGGCCAGGAAGAGCCTGACTGAAGCATCTCTGAACAAGATGTCAGAGAAAGCGTGTCAAAGTAACTGAGTTTTATTGGAAACATAGGGCTGCCCCTCCCCCACCTGTTGCTGCACACTGTTGGTGCATTTAATTTCCATTGCTTAGAAAATAATAAAATGGCATTTATAGTCGTAAAAAAAATAAATGAGTCCTTGCCAACACCCTCATTACAGCAACAGTTTTTAAACTATAACGGGCAAACTATGAGTGTCACAAAGTTACAAACTCTATTTTTAACTATTTTACTCACTAAAAGCTTGTTTTAGTTGAGTTACCATCACACAACAATTGTGTTATATTGTTTTCTTGCTCAAGTTTACATACAATGTTCAAAATAACTTCAAATGTTTAAGGTAAAAACATTTTTAGTTGTACTAATCAGTAATTTACTTTGTTTTAGCGCTACTGTGAATCATTTTTTGCTTTCCTGTTTTATATCAAAGCAACTGGATCATGTCGGGCATATTGGCTTTGCATTTTTGTGGAAACTATGATATTTTTACTCAAGGTTATCATACTACAAGAATCGCACTGGGAACGTATTCATTCAGCCTAACAGAGGAATAATATTGTTTTCTATGAGCAGTGGGTCCTGCAGCGCAACACAATCTATCTTTTGTACTCTCCAGACACTCAACATTGAATTTTTCTCTTGTTTTACATCTGAATTTGGAACAAACCGCGACACTTTAAATAAATCTGCGTCTGACTACGACTCGGCGCCGTCGTGCTTCACCTGATGCATTTTGCGGCCTAGATCTGAGGAGAAAGAAGACAGCAGAAAGGGCTGAATGATGCAGCGAAGGTGTAGTTATTAAATTGCACACAATAGAGGAGATGTCATGTGGAGACTGTGTGAAGATGAGCTTGTTAGGAGGGCGAAAGGATCAAATCTTAGCAAGAATGCCGAGGACTAAGGAGCAAACAAGCGGCAGAGACGGGAGAGAGAGTGACAAGGACAGAATAGACAGCAGGACGACAGCTAGAGAGGAGTGTGACAGGCAGGAGAATGACATGCGTGATAAGGCAGAGTGACACAGACGGCGCCCAGCTAACCTTTCATGCACTCTCACTCCTCTTCTCTTGTACTTTTACCGCTCCTCTTTCTCTCCTTTCTAGACCCAAAGCCTCAGAGCAATGGACACCAAACGGGCATCATGGAAACCAACGCGTTCCCTTCCACGGCTAGCTTTCCACACCTAACCGCCTCCACCATCTGCAGCCATCCGCTCCGGCCAGCGCTGAGCCCGCGGAGTTGAGTTGGGGGTCGCCGGGAGCTGTTTGCAGAAAACAGAGATAAGAAGGCCTCAGAGGGGTCGACGTGCCACCAACCAGTCCATGCGTCGAGCAATTAAGCTGCTTGAACTTCGTTCGAAATGAAATATGATGCAGTGATGCTTGAGCGGCGGTGCGAAGCTTTGGGACGTGTACGGATTTATCGGCTGGATATTTTGTTGAGATTACGACACTTTGGGGCGCACTTCTGAGCTGAGGCATTTTTTCCACCATGAGTTTGTGGGCAAAGGCGAGTAATTGAAAACCACCCCCCGGGAGGCTGTTTTTTTTCAAATTTTATTTATTGTTTTTTTTTTTCTTCCAAGGAGCAGCTTCTGTATTTTCCCTCAAGTTTCCTGTTCTTTCTCTCACATTGCAGAGAAATACATTATGAAGCAGCACCATTCTTCTTCATCCTCCCTCAGTGACGGAGAGGGAAGAGGGACAGACTGTCCAGAATAGATAACGAGTAAGGAAACAGCCAATGAGCAAGGGAGGAGGGGGGGGAAAAAGCAGAAAACAGGGGGACAGGTGGAGAAAATAACAGACGAAAGGAGGCAGACAGAATTGAGAAAAACAGATTTAACTAGGATTGACCACAGTTCTTTTTTTGGACCTTCTATAATTCGTCTGGGCTGTGTTGGAGGGTAGCTAATGCCATGGCCAGGGGAGGGTTCAGGATTTCAGCCGGAGGGGGGTCTTGAGCAGAAGGCGAGGTCTGTGTCTGGTCTGAACCTGCCGGCTCTGCATGTTGGGTGTTTGAACTAAACTATGGCCCGGTAAACAGACACCTGTACGGACGGACAGAGCAGCTCTGAGACAGAAAGGAAGACAGCTACACAGCCTGAGTGTCAGGCAAAAAAAAAAAAAAAAAAAAAAAAAAAAGGCAGCAGACATCCAGAGCTGGCAGAGCCGACGTTCTGCATTTCATTGTCATTCCACTCAGTGTTTTCAGAGAAGGTAAGAGGAAGAGAAGAGGAGCATTCCTGTGTTTGTGGCTCCTTCAGCATTCATCTAAGTCAGTAGTCGCACTGAAAGGGAAAACAAACAAACCAATATACAGCAAAGGGGGGGTTGTTACTAAATAGGAAATTCAGGTTGGAAAGAGAGAGGGTGGGAGGCAGACAGAAACGGAGAGAGAGAGAGAGAGAGAGAGAGCAGGTGTCAGAAATCCTCCCCTTCATCTGCTTGTCATTTACTCCTTTATGCTCGCTCGTCGTTTGGCTCAGCGATTGATTTTCTGATGCAGGCGTTGCTTCTCCTATAAGCCCGCTGCAGTCCCTGGGTAAAAGCAAGACTGAGGAGAGCAGAAAAAGACCACAAACAAAACAAAAAAAAAAAGGAAAAAGATGGAGCCCTTCTCATTGACTGACTTTTCACCCCCTCCTTTTCCCATTTGTCGAAATGGCCTCTTGTTATTTTTCGTCTAAGTAAAGGGAAAGAAGAAAAACAGCCACCCAATCAATCCCTCATTCTGTTTGTACAGAAGAACTGAACCTCCCCTTTCATCAGCTGTTCCTCTACATGGATTATTTTTCTCTGTGTTTTAAACAACGGATTGCTCCAGATTTCCTCAATATACGTCCTCCCCACATATGATACAGGGAAAACTCCTGTAACTCTACCGCCCCTTCCCCGCTGGCATCCATCCCCGTCACCCCTCGGCCGAGGTGCAGGAACTCTGTGGTCTCGGATCCCAGTGCCCTTGTTGACTCACCACTACGGCTATAATATGGCACAGCCCCTCTGATACTGTCTGATTCATTCTGTAAGTAAGCCTCTTTCTATCCACCTTTGAACGTATGCCTTCACGTGCTCACTACAGGTCATTAGCGTTCATTAAGCTCATGTATTGTGAGGCGCAGGAGTGGTCTGTCTTACTGCAGCGTTTGGTTTTATGGTTCCTTCACAGCGGATTTGCTTTCCTGTGCTTCCTCTGCTTCGGGCAGACGGCGGTGCATGTGTGTTTGTGTGTGTGTAGGTCTGCCAAACACTGAGTTTGATCTCAGATCCAAGCATGCAAGAGAGTCAGAGTGTCAGAATAAGGCGCACGGGGTGCTTTCCTTTGGGTGTGTGACCCCCTGGGGTTAATGTGAACTAATTAATGAGATTTTTTTGCCCATTTCCATTTCAATTTGAATGTTCTGGCACTGCTGAAGGTGAAAATGGAAAGTGGATGCATTGGCTGCTCAGAATGACTCCCTGACTGATTTATTGTTGCTTACATTGACATCTAATGCCTTGCAAAGGTATTCATGTCCCTCATACCTGTCCAGATTCGGTCATGTGTTGCAGACACAAACCACAATGCATTTTATTGGGTTTGGCTATGATAAACCAACACAAAGCAGTGAACAATCGTGAAGTAGAAAGAAAGAAGATGCTTTTAAAACATATTTTTTACTAATAAAATGCTGAAAACTCTGCCATGCATTTATATCCATCTCTCTTTAATCTGATATTCCTAAATTAGTAAACATAGACCATTTGTGTGTAGTTTAATCCCAGGATAAATCCAGGTGTTCTGCGAAGGCCTCAGATGTTTGTTGGAGAGCAAACAGCACCCTGAAGGCCAAGAAACTGCAGACAGGTCCCGTAGGAGGTTGTGGTGAAGTTTAAAGCAGGGTTATGTTGTAAAACATTATCCAAAGCTTTGAATATCTCACAGGGTAATGTTTAACACACCATCCAAAGCTGGAAAAAGTCTGCCAATACTGCTCAGTAAGACATGGCTGAACACCTAAACTAGGGGAAACGATGGGATTGATCAGAGAATCAGAAAAGAGTCCCAGGGTCACTTTGGAGGAGCTGCAAGGATTTAAAGCTCAGGTGGGAAAACCTGTTGTCAAGACAGCCATTCGTTATCCAATCCACAAATCTGGCCCTGGTGGAAAAGTTGCAAGAAGTAAGCCATTAGAACTCCTTGCATTTTGCAGGGCAGACGTCCTTTTCCTCAGTAGCTACCCTCTGTCCTGCACGTTTTACGTGTTTACTTGCTGCCGGACACCGGCCTTAAATGAAGGGTGGGATAACAGGCTTCTTCAACACTGATGGCATGCAGAGGAGGTAACAACCATTTGAATCAGTTGAGCTAGAGCATGAACAGATCTAAAGCATGCTGACAATGGGCCCTGAGGACCATTTTTTTAATAGGGAACTCAACAAACATGTGTTAAAAACAACTGAGCTGTTTGGCTTTAATGTAAAACACTGTGTCTGGTGGAAGATGACTTCAGCAGGGTGAAATGCAGAGGTGGCAGCATCATGGAGGGGAAGCTGCGAAAGACCGGAGTTAAGACCGGAGGTTAATTTTCCAGTCTTCCGGCTTTGCCATACAGCCAAAGCTACAGGGTGAAAGTTTAGATCAAAGCATATTCCTGTATTAGAATGACCCAGTCAAAGTCCAGAGCCACACTGAGAATCTGTGGCAAGACTTTAATATTGATACTGAAACTTTACCCACCCTGACTGAGCTTGAGCCATTTTGCTAAGAATGGGTGGATTTCAGCCTCCTGATGCCCAAACCCCCGAAAGACTTGGATCCGCATGCACTTTAAATAAGCAGAGCTGAATACAAATGCATACTAATCTGTGTTGGTCTATCACCTACAATACCAATAAAACGCATTTGATATTTTGGTTTTAGTTTGAAAAAATGTGGAAAAGTTCATGTTCGATGATGAATGAATAGTATTGCGCTTTGGCTCCATTTCATTTTCAACACCCCTGATCCCCAAATAAGTTGCTCGAATGAAACTCAACACTTATCTACGGCCTCTGCAATGTCCTGCATATTAGGAAGCTCATCTATCTCCATGGACACATCTTTATACACTCGCACAGTCACCAGGCCCTCAATCAAGATAGCACCTTCAAACAGACCAATGAACTGTGAATAACGCCATTATACAAACTCCCAGCTCTGAGCATTTCAGGGAGGAAGGATTTGAAGGGTATAAAGAAGGAAGGAAAAACGAGGGAGGGTGAAAAGAAAAGCTATCCTGGGTGCAGAAGAACAAGAGGAGAAAGAGCATACGATAGGAGGCAGGGAGGGTGAGGCGGAAAGCAACAGAGAGGCAGACTCAGAGGAGGGCGGGCGGGAAACGGCGAGGAAAATGGGAGAGCATGGGTATAGAGAGGCCGCAAGGCAGGAAAAGACCTCTGCTCCATGGGAGCACTCTGATGGGCTTAGCAAGGCCCCGCTTTGTTCATGCTGTTGGTCAGCCTCTCAGAATTAAGCTTAACTAAATAATACGATTACTGCAGCTGCACACTGATAACACGCTGCTGCCGATCCCCTTTGTCACTGTCAGAAAGCCCAGAGTAGAGAGGAGGAGTGGCATACGATGGCATCAAAGGCACGACAGAAGCGACTACATTACACTGTCACAAGGGCCTGAGCTTCACAACGCGGCTTCAGAGAAACAGGCGAGAGCTGGTTTCACTTTTTATCTGAAGAGTAGCCGTGCTGACAACGATACGGAGGGGTGGAAAAATGGCTCCTCCACAAATAAATACGCAAAGTCATTATGTGCTATCATGCAGCAACGACTCACTTATCTCTTCTTCTCTCTAATGTTGCACTCTGAGATCCAGATGCTGCGTACGACCTGACATGTGTACGCATAAACAGCAGCTCTAACAGCCAGGCATCTGGCCCCTTAGCCCCGTGGTTTACACTGCATCCTCTGTGTGGGCTTTTTGTTTTATGTTTCTCTGCTTGACAGCTTTGACACAAATTCATGCGAAGTTGACCTTGCAGTTTGAAGTGTAATAAAAGCTGAAATCCCGAGCTATGTTGCACGTCGATACATGCTCTCCTACCAGCACATAAATAGTCTCCCATCCCATGGGAAGAGGGGGTGAGGGGTGGTGGTAAACAGGCGGGCAGCAGATACCACTGTCCGGTTTGTCTCAGTAGAGGTGGAGTACATCTTTCTGTAGCCCATGGCTCCCAGAGTAGAGAGCTAATATAAACGCTGGCCTGGGCTCAGCCCCCCTCCTATGAGATATGAAGTATTTCCACTCTTCTCTCAGTAGGAGCAGCCATTTGCCTGCAGAGCTAAAGATTAGCTTGGAGGAGCAACTGAAAAGACACATTTACCATGTGATGGTGTTTCACGAGAGCAACAGAGAACATTTGAGAGCTGAGCGCCCACAATGAAACCAGTTTAGTTATGAAACACAAACTTTATTTCTGTCCCTGTGCAGAAGAAAGTCCGGTTTTGGATCCCATATCAGTGCTCCACCGTCATATTGGTACACCTCGACTAGCTAGGCGCATTTATGACCCTTCTTCCTTGAATTAACAGTGATTTTAGATGTTGACAGAGCCTCTCCAACGCAGCAGATATGCTTTGATTTAAACTATTCTGTACTTTTTGGACCTTTGTCCTGCTGAAAGACGAACCCCTCTCAAGCCTTGAGCTGCAGGTCTAACAGCTTTTCCTCCATGACTGCGTTGGGGTTTAGTTTCATTCATCTTCCCATCAACTCGGACCAGCGTCCCTGTCCCTTCTGAAAGAGAAAAAAAACACATTCCTATAGCATGGTGCTGCCACCACCGTGTTTCTTGTGGGAAAAGTGTGGTCAAAGTGATGTGCAGCTTTGGTTTCCCGACATAAATAGTCCAATAACGTCAGATTTAGTTTCTTTGATGAGAGCATCTTCTTTTGCATGTTTGCTGAGCTCCTTTCTTTGTTTGTGGGAAACTCTTAATGAGACTCCTTGGCTTTTTTGAAACAACGGATCCCTTCTTGCCTCATCAATAAAACATGGTGGGGCTCAAAAGGGCACATGATCTTGCAATGCATTGTGGGCATTGTGGGCTGTGATCAGCATTTTCCTGGGCAACAAACAGCTTTTATTTGCATTGTCAATTTGGCTGAAAGATTGTGCGCATTCCCTGAATGGAGATTATGAAAATATTATGCATACTTCTCGCTAGAAATGTAATCAGAAATGCATATAACTTAAATGTTTTTAATTTACGGGAAACGTTGGCACAGATTGGTGACGTAGAGATTGCAGCATACTTAGCACCCACTGTAGCAACGGTAGAAAATGTAACATTTTCACACTGAAATCTTGTGAAATTGTCCACATTCACTGAATGAAGATTATGAAAATATTATTTATACTTCTTGCTAGAAATGTCATCAAAATGCGTATAAACGCAGACACTTTCTTTAAACACTGAGTTTCCCGCATAAAGTACGGGGAATGGCGGCCATGTTCTTTTTTCGCTGGGAGAAGCTTGATAGTCACATGACCTGGATGCGAGCCAATGTAAATAAATATGCCAAATAAAACGTAGGCCTGAAACGTATTGAGGTGTCAAATTATGGCAATACCACATTTCTCACTCTGGACCAACGTGGCTATTACACGTTTTTCAGTGAGACTGGGTTGCCTTCAGCTGTATTTATACTGAGATGAAATGGGACTCTATTTAATAATTAGGCAATTTCTGAAGGTTGTACTAGATATTTTTAGGGGGCTGTGAATGCAATAACTTAAAATGACATATTTGTAAAGGTCCTGTTCATGTGTATTTGGCTCAATAGCATCCATCCAATAAGGATTCATGTTGTATTGCATGCAGTGTGCTAATAGAGAGCTGAAATATAGAAACAGGAAGGCAATATATCAGTGAAACAAATAAGCAGTAACGTGTTTGAATCGATTGGTATTTCAATTGTAAGGTCTTTTATGAGTGCTGCAGCATTATTTCAGGTTTTCCTCTTGACTTGTCCTAAACTGTGCCAAAAAGTGACATGCTTCATGAAATAACAATTTACGCTGAATTTTAGAACCTCTGATAACCCCGGTTTGTTCTGCTCAGATCCTTACAGATCACTGATCCAGCCATTTAACGCAGCTCTGGAAGCAGCTGTTACATGCCCCAACAAAACCGGGGATGCTTCTGCTAAATGCTTTCCAAAAGCGTTTTGCAGAAGTATGTAATTATTATGCTATCAACACTAAATCTATCATTTTCTCAACAACTAAGGAGTGTGACAGGCTTTTTGCTATAACAGCCCACGAGTCCTCCGGAAAGCGTCTCAGACAGCCACAGCTCCAAAAGTGAGCCGACCTAATTTTGGCATGTGAGATCTCCTCAAAGTCTGAAGAGCACTCGAGTTTCGTCCATCAATTTTCCGTCGATGGATCGCCAGCACAAGGCAGAGCAGCCTGCGCTAAACCTTTGCTCCACGTTGCACAAATGAAAATGGCTCTGCACGCCTAGTTGTTTGTCCAGTCCTGCTTGCTTCAGGCCAGCTGGCCTTGAGGGGGAAGACAGAGTGCGTGTGTATGAGCAGAGTGACAAGAAGTGGACATTAGGACACACATGCCCTTTCCATAATGTGCTCCCGGCTGGACTGTTTGGCTGGCCATAAAGTGAATGCTGCTAATGGCCTCTCCGTTAATGGAGTCATTAAGACTGGATTGCAAGGAGATAAAGGCGACGTGTAATGTGTGTGTGTGATCTGGGGTAGAAGTGTGATCATTTGTACATGTGCACAGTTACTGTAACCATCTAATGAATTTGTATTTATTCAGCTCTTTGCTACATATTCTCCAGATAACACTAAAGCCGTCACCGGTGCTGCTGTGCATTAGCGTTAGTGGGAAAGGTCAGTTTTCTGTCAGTGTAATTGTAACACGGTCTGAGGCTCAGCTAATCAGTCTTAACCTGGCTTTTTCTAATCAGCCTGCTGTCTGAGGCTCATGTCGCGGCAGCAATAATGCTTCACAGAGAGATTGCTGCTGCCTTGTGTGGACGCTGCAGTGACAAATGCTGATAGGCCTGATCTTAGGTCAGTTCAGGACTCATTCCCAAGAGAATGTGCCAGGGATGGAGAAAGGCATTCTGGGTAGCCTTGCGTGTTGTTTTCATGGTGGCATGACTGCTCATTACATTCTGAATCTTACCACAGGGTTAGCTTATGTCACCATGCCCATCGTGTCTTGAGCTCCCGTCGGTCGGGCCAGCCTCCTTCGTTTCTTCTTTTCTGCAAGAAGTTACATGGAAAAGTTAGCTTGCAGGCAGAAATTGCCTCAAATCACTTTTTCTAATTAGGCAGGGACGAGACTCTGACTCAGGAGGATGGCACGCCAAATCTGTCACTCATTTTCATTCGGCTTTTGCACTTTGAATACTAAAAAAAACAAAAAAAAAAACAGCCAGATTTTACAACTATTTAACGAATGCAACTAAACCCCACTTATTTTCTGCCACACATCTATTCAGGCATACACGAATAGCTGCCTAGTGGACACGTTTTCTCACCTGAGCTGTGGATCCCGGCAGCTCCTCTCTTAGTAACATGGACCTTAAGCGGACAGCAGTGTCTTGTTAGCTTTGCAGTTGTGCACAGTGCTCTGTGAGATGTTGAATGCTTGGGATATTGTGTCATAACCAAACTCTGCTATGAACATTTCCACAACTGGACAGATGCATTTACACTGAGATTAAATTACAAACTCTATTTACTAACAAGGTGACTTCCTACGGGACATTTAATTTGAGGTATTAGAGAAAAGGGGTCTGGACACAAATGCATGAAAACTATGAATCATATTTCAGCAACTTCACAATCATGGGCGACATCATGTTGATCTGTCGCAGGAAATCACAATAAAATACTTTGAAGTTTGTGGTGGTGATGTGAAAAAGGGTTATAAAATCCAATATGTATGAATACTTTTTCAGATATACGTATAAAATTAAACTGCACATTGATCCTCATAACTCTACAACAGGACGTATCGATACATGGAGCTGAAACTGGGACAGTGATCCCAGTGTTAGCCTGACCTTTTATTGATGTTTGGGTTCTGTAGCTTTATCCTAAAATAGATTTAGAGCAAAACCAATCCAGAGTTCAACATTACATCTTGATTGGTTGTCAGTCTCTAAGGGTCTGCCCCCAGCTGCTGATGAGAGTGGTTCATTCGTTCGGTCCGTTGAAGAGTTAGCGCTAAACAAGCAGTAGCACATCTTTAGCATTGGAACCAGTTCAGCTCCCATCCTAATGAACTCTTATAGATTTTACTACGTTGTCACCTGAAATGTTGTTCCAATTGTTTGATCTGGGGTTTTGTTCAAAGGTAACAGCATCCTCAACCTCAGCCTGTTTCCCACGTTTTGCTGCATCTCCTGCTGAGTGTTAGTTTGCCTCGCAGTGTGTTAATGATTCTCATCCTTTCTGCAACTATGACTTTATTCCCTACAGCAGTCTGTAATGAACCTTTTAAGGTATTTACAAACACACATAACAGATTAAACAATGTTTGAATGTGGTATAGTGATGTTTTCAAGTTCACAGTAAAAGTCGATAAGTCAAATTATAAATGAATGTTTGTTTTTAAACACAGCATACAAAGAACATTGTTCCTCTGAATTATCTAAAAGAAACCTCTTTTTTTTTTTAATGATCTCAGGTCATTATAAAGCGTACCAAAAATGAGTGTCTCACATCTTTAATGTTTCCTTAATTAGGTAACAAAAAGTATTTTCTTTTCAACAAACCATCAAAGCTTCCCCCCCCCTCCATTAACAATAGAATAGAAAAAAACCCCCAGCTCTGTACAATGCCACTGTTCCTGATAATAAGACGGCACTTAAGCTGGGAGACACTCTGTTCATTATTTAAGTTTGTATGGAGCATCATTTTCCTTTATATCAAAAATTATTTCAAAGAATAGAGTTTTTTTTATTTTAATTGGTCATATTTTGCAGATGAAAAAAGCCTTGAATGTTGATTAGGGAATGCTTTCCTCTGAACGTTGTATTTTCATTAGCTGTAAGCCATAATCGTCAAAGATAATACAAACAAAAGCTTGAAACAAACCACTCTGGGTGTAACAAAACCACATTTTAAGTCTCTCTTTTTAAACTAGACCCTCTTTTTTGAGCTCTACCCGTGTTTTAGTTAAAGGGGTTTTCGCTGATCGACAAAGTTGTCGGGTTTTAAAACATTAGTCTTGTTTTTTTTTCAACGTGGACCTTGAACTTGGTTGAGTCTTTTTAGACACAGATCAGCCGCACCAATCAGAAGTACTAACATGCAAGTCAGTTCCAGCTCCCTCAGTCCAAATGGTGATTATAGAGGGGCTGCCTGATATTTAAACTGCTGCATATTTACTTAACTCGGTAAAAATGTAATGCTCCGAATGGGCTCATGTCGTGAAGATGAAGAAAAAAAAACAACAGATGTGATTAATTAACACCCTCTCTACGGTTTGATGATACTTAGATTTCCATGGACACGTTCTGCTCCATTCGTGGAGCCGTTTTTATTTTAGCCAATTCAAAAACTGGGCCGTAATGGCGACCCTGAGAGCTGTTGCCCCCTGCTGTAGCTCAGGCACACGAAGCATCATTAAATAGCAGAGTGTTATCTGCATCGGTGGCTTTTTGAAGCAAAACTTTCCTGTCAGACTGGATGTAAAATCCTACCGTGTGAATAATGTAAATTCTTACACTCAGAGATGGATGTGTTGAGTACTAATGAACGTGTAGGTGGGCCTTATGTAAAATTAAATGCTTTGCAAGAGAAAACTTCTTAAAGCTTTTTGACACCTTCCCTGATTCCATCATTTTTCTCCTTTGTTGAAACTGAATAGTTGCAGCAAATCCTCTAAGACACGCATTCAAAATGAAGGACACGTTTTTCTTTACCCCCCCCCCCCCCAGTTCATTGGTATTTGATGTAATTCACAATGTTGTTGGACTAGCATCTTTCCAAATTCTCCCAAGCTTTTCATTTCTGCAAGAATTAGGAGTGTAATTTATTTTCTTTGGCTCGCTGACGTAACTCAGTGCCAAACACAGAAACACAAAGCCAAACGTTAACGTCTTATAAACGTGCATGATGAACTACATTAAAACCCAATCATATTTGGTTTTCTTTGTGTCTGTAAGTTTAATTATATTTCTGAGGAATAATTTAGCTCGTTCTGTGTCTTTGCTCATATTCGTCATCGTTTGTTTTCACCTGCATATGTTTAATTGGAGCTGAAGCACCACTGGTGGCGTGTTCAGCTGTTGCTACGGTTAGCGCTGGTGTGGAGTCGATGTCGGGGTCGATGCGTTTCACACAGGGAGCCCGATGGTCCTGCTGAGCGCCACAAAGTATTTCAGCCCGCGTATGAGACGGTCTTTGATCCGAGGTAAAACAGGCTGAGAGAGCACACACTCGGCTGATCTAATGCAGGAGATACCAGCCTATTAGCACCTTCAGTCAGCCTCAGATCATCTATCGGCAGGTCAGCGGTGGAAAGCTGTTCCAGCTCCAGGATAACTAGAGACGCAGCATATTGTGTGTTTCATTTTAAAGATGCTTGGTTCAAGCTCTTAAGCTCCCAGGCATTAGTTAGGATGCTTGGGTATTAGTGATAGATTTATGGTATTAAAAAGCAGGTGCTCTGCATGCTTTCATTTTCTTCAGTTTTATTTAAAGCCTATTTAACAAATTGTTTTGGCCTTTAGGGAGCAATGTTGTCTCATGAGATTGTTGTGCGGTTATTTTAGAAAATGTGAACACAACACACGTATGGTCTTCATTAATGGGCACCAGTGGTGAAGTTCTATGGAAAGCCTTAAAATTTATTCATCTCTGTTTTTTTGCTGGGGCATAATCTCACCATGAAAGAATGGGAAAACCTCATGGTTTTGAATAAAATCCCTGTTGTCAATCATTGTTGTTCTACAAGCCAAAATAATTATATAATTCTTGCCACTGTTCAAAATGGGAAAGACAAGAGACTGCAACGTTATTAAGAAAGCTGGGTTTTTATCTTTACAATCTAGGAATCCGATGCAAGAAAATAGCCAACCTTATTCAGAGCAACCATTAAAATCATTAAAAGGTTTTTCTGTTACAAAACCTGAAGAGAACCTGAGTGTTGGCATCATGTGCAGTGAAGGTGATGCTAAGGCAGGCGACCTTTCCAGGGCTCACTATTAGAGACCTGCAGCACAAAGTGCCCACTTGGGATCACCAGCTTTCCATAACAACCATTAGATGGAAACGGCTGCTTTTCCGTCCTACCATCACAAATGTAAATGTGTGGAGTTTGCTAAACCATCCTGGGACTTAATCCTTAACTGGGTGCTTTAGTCGGATGAGACAAAGCTTGGACTTTTCAGCCACAAACTGTTCAGGTTAGTCTGACGTGAAACCAGAGATCTTAGGATAATGGAGCATTGCAGCATGGTGATGGATCTGTGATGCTGTCCGACTGCTTCACATCCAGAGGCTTTAGGAATATTGTTAGAGTCCACAACCTTATATACTCTTTAATATACCACAAGATTTTTTTTTTTTCCCACGGCCATCGCAGTCCTCCAAACCCTCTAACATTGTGAAATCTTAAAGCAGGAGCCTTTATGTCACTCTGTTAGTACTGGCCATAGTTCTATAGAGCATTAAAACATTTTTTATTTACATTATCTTTACTTCTTTACTGCCTCCCTTAATACATTTAATTAAAGGTTTGACTTGTATTCAGTTTTTAGGTGTGAAATTGTGCTTCTGCTATGAAAGCTGAATTTATTTCAAGGCTTTTGACACATCTTTACCAGGGGTGATAAATGTTAAATCCACGGTTGTTTTGTCTTTACAGACTCTTTGGGGAGATAGCTGTGTAGCTGCCAAATGATGCGTTATACTCAACACTTCGTCACTAACAATACCAGTTTCTTAGAGCCGGGCTCAGTGGCACTCCTGATCAAGATCCACTGTTATAACTCTGGATTTCAGTGGAAATTTCCTGGTTAATTGAAGCCAAATAAACCACCTTAATGTGTTTGGAAACCACACCGGCAGCATTAAACCAAAATCAGGAGCGTAAAGATGCAAAAATGCTCATTATGACTGAGAAGGAAAGCTGAATTTAGGGAGACATTATACTCCTTTCCTGATAATCAGCCATTTATATTTAATTTACTGATCATCTAAAATACTTGTATGTGTTTGCCAGCGATAATAAGATTTATGGCGGGGATAAAATACATTTCCTTATCAAAACTGACAAATCTAATTAGCACTAATATGTTGTTCCCCACCCCACATAGATTATTTACCTGATAATTCCAGGTTCTCTCCCGCTCTGATAAATGAGGAGAGACCACACCACTTGTGCCACCTGAAGAATTGAATTGGCGCTCCCGCTGGTTTCACCATTTTCCAGTGTCGCCATCTTGTCTGAATGGGCCATAATCAGTTAGCAGCAGTCGGCCAGCGGCACTCGCAGATGAAATTCTGTCTGCAGTAATAACAACAGTGTCTCATAGGGGGATAACCTGCCTTATTGCTCATTGGATTTACATACAGCAGGTAATCATAGAGTCTGCAGGCTGCTGCTGACTGATGGTGTGTGTCAGCCATGTACATGCAGTCTTTGTTTTCATTTGCCAGTCAGGCGTGTTGGGTGGTGCTGCTGCACAAATCAATGTAGCATTTGGATGCTTGCAATAAGGCCCTGTGTGTGTTTGCTTCATCTAAATACTTACCTGTGGGGCATCATCACTGCAGCCTCCATTTATCCATCTCTCACTGCGAAGCAGAGAGTAACACAGGGCACCTTTCAAAGGAGTCCACACTATTACAATAGTGACCTTATTTGCTCTTCCAATGGCTTTGATATTAAAACACTGTTGTACTGCAATCCATTTGAAAGGAAAACCCAAATTCAAACATATGCTAATAAAGAGCCGTGTGTTTGTACAGCCGTATCCTGCAAGGCCTCTCTGGTGAGGGAGTATTGGAGGCAGAGGGAGAGGAGGAAGTGCGGGTAGAGGAGTCAGGAAGTAAAAGCTCAGCGAAAAGGTATAAAGTCCACCACGGTGAGAAAATCTGCCTGGCTTAAGGCGGCCGGGTCTTACAGAGCGCTAGCAGATGAAGGTGGACGCTCTGTGATGCTCACCTTTCAAGCTGCCAGGGCCAAAGCCACAACGGGGGAAACTCGAACACATCGATTACCCAGCATGAGGGGTTTCAGCTGCTGGGAAGTGTTTTTAACTACCTGCCTATACTTTTCTCTACATTCGACCTTCTTTTCCCAGCTCCAAAAACTCACAGCGGTACTTTTATTCAGGGAATACATACAGATGGAGACAGATTTGTTGGGGCATCTGGTAATGGTGTGTGAAAGGTCTTCCTTTTGAATCCAGCAGGAAATCTAATCTTTCATTTGAGTGCATTTATTCATTCTGGGTATATACATGTCAATTATTATTATTATTATTATTATTATTTTTTTTTTTAACAAAAAACAAATTAAAGCATAATATTTGATACCCCATCTTGCAACAGTACAGCCCATTTTTGCCAAAAGGGCGACACTTTGTCGTCTCCTATAACATTTTACATTTCCTTTGGATCGTGCAGAGTCCTGAGTCTTCTCTTATTCTTTCTTCTCTTCAGCTCACCTCATACTTTTCTATGAGGCTGAAGTCTGACGTGACCATAGAGCAAGGTTAACTTTGCATTTTGTTCAAATGTTTTGGATCAAAGACTCAGTTTACTGGTAAAATCCGCCAGATGTTTCTGTATAAATCTTGTACTCTGGCAAGGTTCCCAGAGCCCACAGCATCACCGATTCTCTACCATACTTAACATGAGGTGCATTTCCAAGCGTTCACCTTCTATTTAACATCAAACCTACATGAAGTGTTTGTATGCTTCCTATCATGGTTCTTTTAGCATAGGAACCTGGTGATGCCCCTTGTGGGGTTCCTTATGCTAAGGAGCCATAAGGAACCCCACAATCCTTTGTGTGACATGACGTATAAGCACAGCCCCACCTCATGGTAATTAATGGAAATGTCCGGAGAGAAGGGAGCTCACACTTTGTAGTTAATTTTCAGAAGGCTGTAGGCCCGGATTTGACTAAAATCATCCATGTGCGTTTTAGAGTTAAGGGCTGTCCTAAATCTGCACACCAGTCCGAAGCTCCTTTTCTCCCCACGATAGAGTTCTTACTGTTGACCCCATAAAAGGTCAAGGAACAGGAGCTAGGAGCTATATTTAGACGTTTTCGGATGGAGCCCAGCATCATGGTCGGGTAAAGGAAACGTGTCTCTGTGTCACGTCACATTTATTTCACAAAGAAATAGAAAAGTGTAATAACTTTGAAGATTTTGGTTTGGTTTTTCTATTTCTTTTGTGTTTTTTGACATTTATTGTTGTTAGATTTGTACTTTTAGTATGTTCTTGTGTCCATTTTGTGTCCCTGTGCTTCTTGCTTTTCTTGTAAATTATTACTCAGTTCCAGCAAACACAATCAACCTCCCCCGAACGTTTGACTCCCAGTTGTGTCCATCAATTATGCTTCCAGCTTCATCCTCGGTGGCGCCTCTGGATTTTATTTTCTACTTTTGATCAGATTAGGATGCTCTGTTGATGCACTACTATGTTTTCAAGTTTTTTTTCATCAAAGTTTTATTTGCAATGTTCTCTGACTCCCTGCTCCCACTTGCATTTAGGTCCTCGCTGCAGCATAAAAACACGGCAGAAAGTCATTGATTACTACTTTAGAAGTTTCTGAAGTCTAACTTCAACAACTGCTTCAGTTAAACTTATTTTAAATTGATTGGTTGGAGTGATATTTCTGTAATATGCCGCTGGTTACCTATTTACCAGAAGCTGCAACAAATTTGTCCAAGCTTTCAAGTATAAACGAGAGAAGCTAGAGACCAACGAAAGCTGTTAAAGGGAAGAAGCGGAGGGAAGGGAAGGAAGGTGTGCTGAAGGAAAACGATCATCAGGAATCAAACAAACGGGCGAGCCCAGAGCAGCTTTTGTTTGGTTCTGATCCGGAGCCAAAACCTGGCAAAGCATGTGTGCAAGTGAGCTTGCATATGTCTGCGTTTGTGTGTGTGTAGTTGAGCGTGTGGGCACGGCAGCTGCTGTGTTGCTGTGTTTATCTGCATGGAAGCTTCACAGGAAATAACTCTCGAGCCCTGGCGTCAAGACAGGTGCAGCAGGCTGGGCCAGAGGACCCAGCTACTGTAACTTCCAGAAGAGAGAGCGAAGGCAACTCTCTTGAAAGTGCCAACCGGACAATCTTTTGAAGTGTCCCACATTGGCATAACATGAATAAAGATGAGGGAGGTCTGTGTTTCCAGCAAAGCTGGACCGAGGGTGTGATGCTCATTAGAGAGCAAGGGGCCATGTTGATGAAAGACCTGGGGCCGAGATCATTTATTGCATGGAGGCCTGCGTGTTTATCCGCTGGTTTTTATAATTTTAACCCTCATGTAGTGCTAATCACTCGTGCACCCGACGAGAGAGAGAATAGAAGCTCTAATTAATCAGAGATCATTTGCCCTTCTGTGTTAAAACTGGTCATCAATTATGTTAGCAACCCCTAAATTGGAAGTCTTAACTCTTCGTTTTTATTAAAACACAATCTGAATTTGCTTTATGGTTTCGCTCTGAGGCAATTTAATCGGGGCGAACATGAACGCCACTTCTTCTTTCAGGTATTGGAAGCCAACTGATGGTAACGTCTATTACTGCTGATAATGTTAGTGCAAATCACACAGCTCCCCCTCCAAGCTCTTCAACTCCAAATCATAACTCTTCTATAGACACATGGAATATTAAAACCAAAGCTCCCCTAAGGCTGAGAATATGAACCAACACCTTTATAAGTGCCCGCAGCCGAGTGCAGTGCTGGTGTGATTTGAAATCCTGCCTGGTGAACGACTAATACACTCGCTGGAGTCTGATAGCCTCCGGTACGGCAGGCTGCTGGTTATGAATAACCCTGTGCAGAACTTGCTCTCCTCGATAACACAGTGGGGGAAATGCACACTCCTCGCTGCCTCTCCATTAGGCTGTTCTCTGCAAGTTTTTTTTTTTTTTTCAAGCTATCTGAAGACATGTCAAAGCGGAGAGTTCAGCTGAAAGCATTAGAGGAATCAGTAACCCTTAAGTCTTTTTGAGGCAAATCTGGGGCGGAGATTAAGCAACATGCGTTAAAGGGAGACAGGAGGAGAAATGTGTTTTGGTCTTTTAGGCATCTAACAGCTTTTCTACATTATAATAGTGAGCTAATCCGGTTTTTTACAGTGCGCGGCTGTCTGTCTTCCTTTCCCACACCCTTGGCAGCATCCTAACCTACACACGAATCTACGTTGAGAACAAGCGGCACACACACAAACACCTTTAATTTTTCAGCTAATAAACGAATTTTTCACTGAGATCTTCATGAGGCATGTTTCATCGTCTTTCCAAATATGCTTCTCACCGGTGGTTAAATATGAAACAGTTTAAACTTCTTAAACTTTTTTTTTTTTCACATTGCTGTCTGAATCTTCAGTGTATTTTACTGGACTTTTATGCGTTAACCGGACAGAAAATGATGCATGATTTTCACCTTTCGCTGCAAGTCTTGTGAGGTTAGTCTCTACTAGCTTTGTACACTTAGAGCAGGGGTCACTAATTAAAAATCAGCGGGGTCCGGATAAAGAAAATCAACAACCAGTAAAGGTCCGGACACATTTTTTATTACAATCCGTTACTTTAAACAGTATTTAACACTGAAATGAAATGTTTATGCATCCACCTTATATATTGACTTTTTAAACAAAAAAATAACATAAAATAGAATGTTTTTCTATTTTAAAATCCAAAGTGCTTTTTGAAATAGAGAACCACAATCTTTCACAGTTTGGTATATAGACAATTTCTTGACTTTCACATCTTTTAAAAAACAACTGAACTTTTTTTAATTTCATTTTTATGGCTTAATGATAGAAGTGAGCTTTAGGCTGCCCTGCAAGGGTTTTAAACCTGGGTTTGATTGGCAACAAAGCCAACCTCAAGCACATATCAAGGTGCTCATTCATTCTGCGCCTTTAAATCAGCTATTTTCTCCGTATGTATCAGCAAGCGGATATGTTTGGGAACGCTCCGGAGGGCTTTGCCATATTAACAAGAGAAGCGGCGTAAGTGAAGTTAGCACAGGGGTTGAAGCAAAAATAATGTTTGACTGAAAACATTTTCTCGCAAGCCCATATATTCCCGGGCCGTGGACATCATGCCGCATTAGTTGGCTCACTTGCTTAGTGTGCAAAGTCAACTAAATCTGATACTTTTAAAATATCCATTGAAAATTTCTGTATCTCTGACACCTTTCAGCTTTAGAGCCTTTGCGTCATCCTGGACAGCCTCTCCATCACTTTCCATATCCACATCATCATCTGGGTTACTTTCATCTCTGCAGCATCAAGTTCTTCCTTCACACTGTTGACAAACTGGTCCACAGTCCACTTTATAATCCCAGCTCCCTGTCCTCTCTGTCCTCCAGAAACCGTCAAGCAGCTTCATCATTACATCATCTACTTCACACCTGTACATCAACTCCACTGGCTCCCTGTCACATTCAATATAAACCAATATTATGATCATACAAGGCAAACACAGCCTTGGAAATGCAGGACACATCACCAACACTATCATGACATTATTCATTGTAATTTGACACAGATTGCACATGACAATAATCAATCTCTGGTTTGCCTGTTATTGTTCACCAATTAATCATTACAGCTTATAAAAAGGCATGATTTAACTTAGCTGCAGTTTATTTGTTTTGTCTTTTTGATGTAGTTTTCTTAACAATCTGTAAGCATCAAAATCCTTGTCATTTTATTTAGTGTCCTGGAGCGCAGCTGCTCATCAGGTGATCACCGCCGCATACTGACTGACAGTCGATGAAGCTCTGCCTTCTTTGTTTCAGAACAGCGCAGTTTTTTTTTTTTTTTTTTTTTTTTTACTTTTTCCGAATCGGACCCAGTCAAACGCGGCACATTGTTTCACAGTCCGACTCTTGTTCTTCAAGGGTCATGCTAAATTAGCCTGAGCTAGCGCGTTACTCTTCTTTGTGTTTAAATAAAACATAACAGCGAATCACGAGGAGATTCCTGGTTGGTCGCCGCGTTTATCAGCGAGGGAATAAACGCTGACAGACGACTTGGCCACAGGTGGAAATAATTCATTAATTAACTGCCGGAGCAGATTGACGCTTACCGAGGGAAGTTGTTGTCAGCTGCTGAACTTTCTGACCTGCTGGTTTGCATAAATCCATAGAAACCTTTGACCACCGCTACTTTCATTCATACCATCTGTGGCCAGTTTAAAATGTTCTACCAAAGGTTAAAATGATGAACACCGATAAACCTCACACTGTTAATGTCCGCTTTGGAAAGACCCGCCCTGCTCTCATTCTGATTGGCTAATGTCCCGGCTCTGCCAGGTTTGATTGGTTGAGAGCATCTTGTCATGCAGTAATATATAAATGTTTTAAATGAGGTTGGGTCCGGATTAGGTAGCAGCTGGGTCCGCATCCGGACCGTGGTCCGCTAATCCGTGACCTCTGACTTAGAGAATAAACTTTGGAGTATCTGTGATAGGGATGGATAGCTTTCACATTTGAACTGATACGGTTCTGATACCCGATACCTGGAAATCGGTACCGGTACTGAAAAGTACCTATTTTCTGTGCTTTTGTGTGTTTATGTGGCAATAAATGTTAGTTTAACAAAAAATCTCAACATTTTTAAATTTAACATATGTATTTCTAAATATATAAACTTGTTTGGAGCTAATGAATCTTATTAAATGATTAATGAATTTAAATACATTGCCTGAATCCACAGCACATAGAACACATTTTTTATCATCGGAGGCACACAGACTGAACGAGGTGAATAAGTGACTGAAGCTGTGTGTGAATCAAATTCAGGGAAATATTTTATTGTGACAGTTAAAAAGGACTATGTTAAAAACATTATATTCTATCTCACTTTGTAATCCAGGGCAGAATACATTTGCGATGTGGGAGCAGAGAGGCTCTCCTCTTTGCTCTGACTGCAGACGGGTTTCAGGACAGGGCAGCTGCCGTGACACAGGGCTCTGAGAAGAGGGAAGAGGCTCAGAGCAGCATTCGCCGCTCCCTCAAAACAATAGCTGCAGAATGATTGGTGCTTTCATGAGAAGTCACCAATATTACAAAAGAAAGTCACTAGACTCTTCGCCAGTCGCTTTTTTTAAATTAAAGGTTGTTGGATGGGTCTGAAAAGTCGCTACGTTGGCAGCAGTGATCAGGTGCTTCCTCAGATTAGAAGTATTCCCGCCGCTGGCCTGGCACTTTGCATCACAAATATTGCAGCGAGCGTAAACTGCATCGCATTTTGAAAAGTGGAGCCATACTGTTGCACGCTCTTGTGCGTGCCATGCTGTGTTCATGTCCGGCATGGAAAATCGGCCGCTCTTCCACTCCCTCAGTGTCACAATGATGTGTTTAGGTACCAAAACATGGTACCGTTTGATTTACGTGAATCGGTGCTGGGTAGTACCGACGGGATTGGGTCGTTACCTCTAGAAGTACTGAATTTGGTACTAATCTGTGATCTGCAATTTTTTATTTATTTTTCCAAGTTTTTGCTCCATTCAGGTTTGCATCAATTTTGACCAACTTTCATCTCCCTCCTGGTCTCATCTGGTCGGACCACCTTTGTTGCCCTTTTCCTGTTTCAACATTTCTTGTGGCAAGCTTTACAGTTTATATAGTTATGTCTCTGCCACCCCCCCAACACTGGTTTTCTTCTTGCTATTCTTCAATTAAGGCCAGATTTGTGATGCAATTTACTAATGTTGAGCTGTGGATCTTTGCAGCTCCTCCAGAGTTGTGAAATGCCTCTTGGCTGCTTGTCTACTGACCTGTCAACCTACTAGGTGGACGGCTATGTCTAGGTAGTTTTCAACATCCCTTTCCATTTTGTCTGAATTTTATCTATGGGCATCACAACAGGGGGTGGGATACAAATGCACACCAAACTTTTTAGACTTTTATTTCATAAATTGACTGAAGACCATGTTCGATTTTCCTTGTACGTTCCAGAAAATTGTGTTTTTCTAACACATAAAGTCCTAATGAAGTTTGTGTTTGTAATGTGGCAAAATATGACAAATACAATGGCTTTAAATCATTTTGCAAGGCAGTTTGGATGTTGTCCTACACAGACCCAGATCAGGAAGCATCGCCTCAAGTTTGCAGCTACAGTGCTGAAGCAAAGACTTCACTGGCATATCTCCACTTAGGCTCCAAATGGACTCATTATAAGTACTAATGACAGGTGTCCCTTCGTGTTTGTTTTGCGGTTTAAATTTGCTGCGAAAAGCCTGCCAACCCTAGCAACAAACGTTGTACTGTGAAATCATTGTGGAAAGATGTGTCTTATCTATTACACAGTGCATGTTTAATTTATTAAAAACGAATTCACATCCGACATTTCATATCCATTGATAAATCAGTTTAATGACACTGATGTTACCAACTCAATTTAGCCGCTTAGGCTACATGAGTGTAAGAAGTAATTTTGTCCTTTCAGTCATTATCTTTCCCATCACCCTCTGTGATTGCATGGACCAATTAAAACAAATTAACCTCCCATCCAGTTTACCCTTCTGCCACCAGATTGTTGTCATTTATTGAACATTATGGCAGCCTGAGTTCATTCTCCTTTTTTTTTTCTTTGCTCCATGCTCAGGGGCTGCCGAGTAATAATTGTGTTTCTTGCTGCGTGGTAATGCGGCTCTCTTGCTCCTCTCGGGTCTGTATTGAAATCTGGATCCTGTCCCTCTGCAGTCGCTATCGGCCTCTGTATCTGAGGAACCGATGGTATCTCTCTCCCCTCCTGTGCATTTCTTCCTCTCCCACTGAATTATCAATTCTCCCACTGCTTTTCTCGTAGCTCTCTCTGTACTTTTAATATTTCCCCTTTGTCTTCCTCGTCTCCCTTCCTTATCTTGCCTTCAACGCCACATTTCCTCCATATCTTCCTCCCATCCTTTTGTCTCTTTGTCACAGTTCTTCTTTGTCTCTTATCTGTCCACCTCAGCCACTCCCCTCCGTCTCACTTCAGGCTGACTTGGTGTCCTAAAGGTGCTTTGCATTTCTCTGGCCCGAAAGCATCAGACTGTGACTCGCTAAATTGGAAAGCTATGTTGAAGCAACACACACGCATGAGAAACTCTTGACTTAATGGACAATTTACCTCAACTCATTGTATTGGTCTTTACATTCATTAAGCCCTTTTTAAAAAAAATTCTTCTTTCTCTTTCTTCCTGTGCGCTTTCTTTGTCAGGCCCTGAACTCGTCTGCACCGGGTACTGCATCTTTCCCTCGGGTCTGGCGTAGTCCCTTTTCCCTTTCTTCCCCATCCCCTCTGTGTCCCCTCTGGCTTGAGCTGTCCAGTCTGCTTCCTCCAGCCTGCTGGAGTAAAATGGTAAAATGATAGTAACAGCCAGCCATAAATCAACCCGACTAAAAAAACATCACCGGCACTGTTTCCATCTCTTTCGCACCTTCACCTGCTCCTTTCCGTGCTCTTCACCTTTGTTCCTGGAGGGATCGAGGGGCAGGACAAATGACCGCTGGTAGAAACATGGGCTTCTAACATGGGCTGGGGAAGGAAAATTACAACATAAATGTGCATCTTTGTGTGTTTAATCTGCGCATATAGTTGTGATTTTTAAAAGGAGAGCTTTGTAAAGCTGTTGCTGATGTATGGAGGGTACTCACCGTGTGCTGTCCTTTAGCTGGGGGAAAAGCTCTTACAGGAGGAAAAATTATCCTTGTGTCAGCACATACTTATTCAATGATGTGTGTATAGGCACTTTATGTAAAATACCCTCTGCAACTACTGGTGGCCCTGCTATAGATGTATTTAACAGCTTTAAAAAAGGTTAATCTTTCATAACGTTTTGGTTTTGTGTATGGTAAATAATTTCTGCGTTGATTTTTGGCTATATTTTTAGACCATTATGCTGCTGAAATACCCAGAGACAAGCCATTTTTAGCTTTCTGGCAAAGGTCACCAGATTTTTATTTATACTCTCCTGGTATTTCAAACACAATGCACATGCGCTCCGAGCTCTTTGAGCTTGTCTCAACCAGATATACTGTTAAGGTGCGTTCACACCAAACGCGAACAAGGCCAATGGAGCGACTGATTTACATGTTATCCCTGTGCAAAGGCCCCATCAGAAGTGAATTAACGGCTGAGTTGGCGTAACTTCACTGTTTGTGAGAGACAGGTGAAATGCCCGTTCAGGAGCTTTACTGACCTTTTTATGTTGCTGTCAAACATCAGTGTCGTACTGACCATAACGCAACGTTTTATGAGTGTAAATTCAGCGTAAGTTGGATAACTTTCAGCGTAACAGGCTGAAATGCACTGGTGGGAACGCTGCACACTCAAATAATACTTTTCTATTATAGTTTCCCATTAAAGTACCATTTAGGAAATACTCTACATTTATGATTGAGGTGGTAAGATCTTTTTACTGGGATTCCTCCATCATAAAGATTTATGTAAATGGTGTCTAATGAGTGTTTTGGAGATGTGGTGACCCCAAGATGCCACTGTTTGCAGCAGTTGTCTAGCAGTGAGCGTCTGGGTTTTATTTTTACGTCACTTACCGTCCTGTACGCCCTTTAGGATTGTTTGTGAACCATTTGTTTTAGGCAAGAGGCAGAGGTCACAGGATAATTATTTAAATCTGGTATTTCAGAGTTCAGACTGCCATGCACTCTAACACTAGCCTGGGTGCCATTCCGAACTTAGTCCCGCCCACAACGTTTTAGGTCGGGAAGTTCGGTCTGGCATTGCTCAATACTAGCGCGAGTATAATCGCCCAATATCTGGCGGGCCAATCAAATTGTCAGGGCGGGCTTTATACGATGATGGACAGATGATCAACAGTAACGTAATCAACCACGTCACCAAAGCGCGCTTGGGTTGAATTCGTTTACAACAACGATGGCTGCCGCTGGAGAGTTGCGGTGTGTAGAATGACTCCTTGGATCCTTACATTCTTTTTCGCAACACCGGCAAAAATCGTTCACGCTCATCTTCTTATTCTAGGCTAACAGTTGAATTCTGTTGACAACAAACATACGTCACACACTCCGTTGCTCTTATTGATTGTAGGTCTATCCAATTGAGTGCAGAGGAATTTTTTTTCCTGGTTCGTTCGAAACACGCCCCATAATCACAGCTCTATGGAGCAGTATCAGACTCAAATTCTGACTAGAATTGAGTATGACCATGTCAGGCTACTCTAACACGGCTTTCTGAGGGAAGCATCAAAGGTTATCCATCATACTTTGCGCTGGTCATTAGGGTGCTTTCCCCCATCTTTATTATTTTTTTCATATTAAACATACCTGGAGTCTAACCTGACCAAGAGTCCCACTAGTGTTAACCAAATGTGTTGTTGTTTTCACTAGAATTTCTTGAAATGTAAAAAAATATGGGTTAATATCACTATTGAATTGTTGAAATATTACATATAAACTTTATGATTAAACATGTTTGAAGTGAAAAGAATTATGCTACATTAAAAGCCATGCAGTTCTGTAAAAACAACAAAACTACACTGAATTTGAGAGATATGTAAGTGAAATTAAATTACACCCTACAGAGAATCATGATATTTAATCATGATTTCTATATTCACCAAAATGGTTGTGATTATTTATTTTGATAATCGAACGTCGTTGACCCATAGAGATTGAGTTCACATCATTACAGTATATTTCAGTGGCACATCTGAAAAGACGTGAAGCTGCCAAAGGGCTGTACATATGAAAAAAGAGCACCAAAATAACCCATTGGGTTATAGACACTACAAATGAAACACCAAAAGACCTAACACACTTACTAACACCAAAAACAATAAAAGGTAATAATAAGATGCTGATCAACAGACCTTGGTGCTCTCGAGTTGGTACAAAATAATGAGGCTAAGAGGTATTAAGGTCCAACCCATTCAAGAACTTAAACACGAATACTAAAATCAACAAGTGTGCTTCACATGAATATGGGTGGTTTTCTATTCTTTCACCTTGTCAAGAGTTTCTGAGAGAGATGGACTGGTGTGTCATCTCAGTTTGTTCTCCAAGGAAGCATAATTACGGATGTTGTAAAGTTATATGGTTCGTGCTGCACGGCAAGAACAAAATAATTGATAGTAGTTAAAAAGAGAAAAGGAAAAACCATGCAGAAGTCATGGATAAAATAATTCATTCGTTTAAAAAGAGATGAGAGTAATGCCATAATAGAAATTGTTAATATATCAAGCTCTATCCTATGTGAAAGCTGAAGAGGTTGCTGATTGAGGTGGACCTTTAAGAGCACCTTAAAAGCCTTGAGATTATGAGCAGCTCCTGTATGGATCAGTAGATTATTTCACCCCGTTTTGGGGCAGCAACAGAGAAGTCACGATCACCTCTATTGTGGTTGAACCCTGTGCGACCAGATATTTTTATAAAAATTGTTTAATTCCCCCACTGAATAAATGTACACAAATAAGTTTGGATTCTTCAAAAATATACAGCGTAAAACCATGCCGCCGCAAAAACCCCCCAAAAAACTGTCTATTCAAGGCGCTTTACCCACTGGTGTCAGTAAACGAGGAGGATGCTGTATGCACAGGCTTTGCCGTCATTCGTGAGGCAGAGAGAATAATGTCACAATGAGACCTATGGCAAGATAAGTGACGGGGTGAGATAGAGTGCGGCAGGGAGCATGATGGCTGCAGCACATTTGCAACAATTGATGGCCAGTGAAGCAAAGTATTAAATGGGATATGTCATTTAGGCAAACACAGACTGACCGTCTTAATTCCAACTGGATTACAGAAGCGGCACGCACATCCATGCAGAGGCCTTTTATTTACCGCAGCAGACGGCAGGCAACGGCCTTTATCGGACCAATAAAAGCCAGCGTCAGACTGAGCCTCGTCTGAGTTTGGTTGCTGTGGTGATGCCTGCCAAAGTACATGGCAGGGAGCGGTGGAGAGGGATGCATTTCAATCCTTCAGCAACGCCATTTACTGCAGGCAAATCTCCTAAATGTCATTATTCACCTGTGGGATTCATTCACCCTAATTGATGTTTTATCTCCGTGCCTCTGATGATATAGACACATCAGATCAAAGTTTTTTTTTTTTTCCCGATTTGGACTGTGATGTATACTTAAAATACCTTCCTATCAGTACTAGGTTGATATGAATGTATGGATGAATCATGCGTCATGTAGCGTGTAAAGATACTGGAAGATGTATTGAATTTTTTTTTGAAAGTGAGCTTTGATGCTCTCCACTTCACTGGTGTTTGTGTTTTAAGTTATAGTCCCGTCACAAAAGCCGCATGGAGAGCATTTTGCTCTGTTAATGTATTTACAATCAAACCTTCCTGGTAGCTCAAAACACACATTAATCAGCAGTTTTTAAATGATTCAAATCCTACAAATCCCTTCAGATGTTTGAATTCATTATTAATAATAGCATCCACTAGAATTGGGATATGAAGCAATTTCTGGCTTGTCTTTATATACTTGCTATTTATTAGTTTTCTCCATTTTGACAGTTTTTGGATTCAAGAGAACTTGTTTCAATCTCAGTGAAATGACTGAAGCAAATTGTGTTGATTAATTAAATAACATGTGACAGTTCTGTACATGAACAGAATTAGGAGACGTACCGATCAGGCTTTTCCCGGCCGGCATCAATTTATCTTTGAAGTTTTACCTGTCTAGTCCAATTTTATCCAGTTCACATTTTCTAAGGTGTATAACACATGAACATTGATTTGTTTAAACTTTGTTATAATTCACTTTTCTCACGCTTACAAAGACAAATTAGTCACTTTTTGTTAAGATTATTCGTTGCAAAAAACAGGCAGTCATGGTGTGGGAACTAAAGGAGCCCCGCCCATATTTCTCATCATATTAATCCTGTTTACAAAAAACAAAAAAACTAAATAACTGCGTCATAAACTTCAAGTTTGTGACGCAGCAGACTGCAGGCTTGATATCTGAGCAGATAGCCTGACTAATTAACCAGCTATTGTCACCATGTCAGACTTATGTAACTCATCAAAAGAGGAAACAACAAACAGGAAAAAATGTGAAAACTACTGCAAGGTTTAGTGAGTGTCTTTGATAGACTGTATCTCATATCTATGAATCAAAATTCAATTAAATAAATGCTATTGATAATACAATTGTGGTGGTAATAATATGTTGTTATTGTAGCAGAAGTAGGAATAACTGCTATGTTCTTTTATAAATAACAGAAATTATAAATAAAATAAAAATCATATTATACGTTGCTATTTTGAATTTTGGGATACATACTGTGATAACTGTAAAATTGCTGGAACCATAATTGTTCACCTTGTTTCATAGAGGCAGTGAGTGACTACAAGAATATTCCCACTGATGAATTACAGCAAATATCGTTTGTTTGATCTTTCAATGAACTAAAAAGAAAACGCATCAAAGAACCGGCTGTTTATTGTTGCTTTAACAGAATAAAAGAATTTAGAGTTTTAAACTAAGTAATGGCTAATTGATTTCTTGATTGGTGCACTTTTAAACGCATGTATTTAAATCCTGAAACGAACCTGAAGTGGATTCCCTTTGCCAGTGAGAATGTTGTTTTCAGACCTTGGTCAATCACTAAGTGCTTTTCTAGCACAACCATATTGGGATGTTATGATTGAAAACAAAGATGCCTTTGTATAAAACCTATGATTAAAGATGGTTTAAGGTGCAAAACAAACCTTTTAAATGTCATTAGCTACATGTTTACAGGTGTGAAAGCCAAGAGAACTGCAGAATATTGTGATATGTTGCTGAAGGCCGCAAATACAGCTTTGTGTTTTTACAGTCAAACTTTTCATTCGATGAGTCAATCCACAACTTCTTTAGCAAGCATGTGTTTGTGTTTTCCCATCTCTTTGTGCCATCCACCAAGAACTGGGATGTTTGTCAGAGTAAAAAGTAACGAGAAACCTAAACCAGGAACACGGCAAAGTTGGGACATTGCGTTAAAAAAGAAAAGGAGAAGAAAAAAAAAACTTCGACAGAAAGATCTGGTGCATTTTGCACCTACAACTTCTGCTCAGTCGACTGAGCCGCGCTAAGCATGACACCTCTTGACAGTAACACACCCATCCGCACATCCTTACAGACTCGCGGAGCAAAGGCCACGCTGCACAGAGGTGCTGACGGCTGTCATGCTAATATGCCCAGGAGGCTGGGGATTGGATTGTTACCAGCAGGATGAGTGGGAGTAGAGAGAAGTGAGAGGAAGATGATGTGTTAGGTGGGAGGAACGCACATTCGTAAATCATTCATCCAACTTTCGTATGGGAAGTGACATCTACTCCTGGAAAGATTAAGTGCACAGAAACCTTGAATTTTCCCAACAAACTATGAGAAATATAAATGCTGCACAGAAAACAAGATCATTTCTACGTTAATCTGTCTAATCTTTACTTAACGTGTTTATCAGCTTTCATTTAATCAGTGTTAGCACATATAATTAATCAACTATAGCAGCAGTGCCAATTATCTAGTTATTTCAAGCCTATGGAGGAACTTACTAACACAACACAACAACTACCATTCACTGTGTGGAGTACCACAATACTATTCCAGGTGCTGAAATCATTTAATACAATACATTAGCGTCTTGCGCCTGCTTTTTTAAAAATTCGATTTCTGAACAACTACACCCGGTCCAACTTGAGAGGATAAAAATCTGCATTAGTCTTTATCCTCCACTCTCTTTTTCTGTCAAAATAGAGATTTGTGCAATGCATCACAAATTCAAAGCATGAGAATTTCATTTCAGGAGTTGTGAGAAATAGGTGGATGGCAAGTTCCTACCCTAGATAAACTGGTCATGGTTTTAGTGGCTGACACAATCAGGCTAACAACACATACAGCTGAGTTTTTTGAACTTATTTTAATTCAGTTAAATGTAGTAAACACTGTATGTATATGAAAAAGACAAGCGACATGAGTTTCATGATAAAAGTAGAAGTTTTGGATTCAGATATAGCAATAAAGGTAATAAAATACGCTTCTCCGTTTACACACTAAAGCATGTTCACCAAAATTGAACTCAAAACAAAGTCCATCATGTCCTTACAGATCGGCAAAGTGGGTTTTTTTCAGTTCAGATGCATTTAATAAGCTATAAAACGAATAGATTTTTCTATATTTTATCTTTCTTAGCCGAGTGCAGGAAAGTTGTCCAATTCTAATCGGAGCCAACTGGATTGATACATGACTAGTTATATTTATATATCTCACTAATTCTCCAGCAGTTCTTTTCTAAAGGGGATTTATTCATTTTCTTAATGAACAAATGCCATTTCTCAGAAAAGGCAACAGCACTGCAGTAATTTACCAGGAGTTCTGCCATCTCAGTCTTCGGATGATGAGATTGTAACCCTTAGCCGTGAGGCCAGCGAGGCCAGCGAGGCCAGCGAGGCCAGTCCTGCTTCAGTGCTTCAGGTCCGCCATGACCAAGCTAAGACCATGTTCACCGGACCCATGTCATAAAAATCGCTCCCACTGTTGCCACCCAGGATCCAGATATATATCTCAGTAAAAACAAGAAACCACCAAGACTTCCATTCAGGTTTTTATCCAATATCACAATATTTTTCTCTAGGGGGGATTTCAACTCTTTTTTATTGTATTTTCTATATTATTTCATTATTTCATCATTTCATCATTTCATTGTTTTATTTTATATTTTTATTTAACTTTCTATAGTCACATCTCTGGAGATTGAATTACTAGGTTTCTTTATTCAAACTGGCTCCTGCAAAAGGAATAAGCTGAATTGTCGAATAGAGACTCTCACATGTACACTCATCGGCCACTTTTACACCTGTAGCAAACAGCCAATCACATGGCATGATAATTTAGGCAACTGCATGTTGTGAAGATGGCTGCTGAAGTTCAAAGTGTGAAGAGCAGAGGATAGAGGAATTTCGTGACTTTGAATATTGCACAGTTGTTGGTGCGATACAGCCCTGTGTGAGTGTTCCACAAACTGCTGAGATTTCCATTCACAGCGTTCTGTTCAGGTTTATAGAGAGTATTCTAAAAGAGAGAAACTTTTCTGTGAGTGACGCTTGTATTGATGAAAACCCCCTGTTGATGTTAGAGGAGAATTGGCAGCCTGGTCAAATGACTGCAGCTCAAATAACCACTACTTACAACCAAGATAAGCAGAGTACCCTCTCTGAATGCACACCCTTTGAACTCTGAAGCAAATAAGCTCCAGGCTTAATGTGAATTAGCAGATTGGAATAACATTGGTCCGATGAGTCTCTGTTTTAACTGCGATGATCAGATGGCATAACATGGAAGTATGGATCCATCTTCCTTGGCTTTAACTGTCCAGCCTGGCGCGGGTGGTGTAACCGTGTGCGAGATCTTTACTACGCTTTGGGTCCATTTGTATGAACCGAGCATCATTTAAAGCGAAGGTCACCAGAGTATTGTTGCCGAAGATGTTCATCCCTTTACATGACCTCAGAGTATCCATCTTCTGATGGCGACTTTCAGCTGGATAATGTGTCGTGAGGCACTGCTGTGGCCTCTACAGCCACCAGATCTCGATCGAATCGATCAGGGATGTTCAGCTGACAGACCTGCAGCAGCTGTGTGATGCTACCAAGTCAAAATTAACCAGAATCTTTCAGGATTGTTTCCAATATCTTGTTGATTCAATGCTACAAAGAATTAAGGCATCTGAGAAGGCAAATGATGTCCAACCCAGTAACAGCAAGGTGTACCTAATAACCAGGGAGATCTATGGAGAAAACTCTCAGAGAGCCAAGAACTCTGGAGTTGAAGCTGAATTTCCGGTGAAAATACACGGACTGGGTGAGGATGGAGGTCTTATAAGAGCAACTAAAGGAGACATCGCTGTCCTCCATCACGCAGGAGTGAAGTCTTCACTGGCCCTCGCAGCGCTCTCTTCCAAATCGCCGTTCATTAATGAAGACAAGGAACAAAGAAATGTATAGTATTAGAGATCAGGCTTGTCAGCCAGGTGGAAGAGGGAGTTAAAGAAATCAAGAATGGAATAGTGGGGCACAAATGTAGAGTTAGCCCAAGGCATGTTTTATCTTTTCTCCTTGACCAGACTTTGAAATAAAAATGAATCAGTGTTGATTTTCATTGCCTACCTTCTCCACGTCTCCCCGTCTCATCTCTGCTAAAGCACAGTCTGTCTGTTCCTTTATTTCTACACATTGTTACCGTGACTAACTCCATCTCAGGGTCTTATTAGCTTTTTACTCCTGTTCTTGCCTCTCATCCATTCTTCAATTTTTCTTCTAGCCCCCCCCCCCAACTCCGTCCTCCCTCATCGCTCCTTTTATTTAGTGTGATGTCAGGCTAATCACTCTGCCTCGCTGCCTCTTTTACATCCACGGTTAGTGTGAACGGCGCGATGGAGAGCGGCGCTGTGGGTGGTCTGTGGTGGATCCGCGGCTGCGTGGGAAGGGTGGCGACGTTGACAGACAGGTGAAAGGTGAGGGAAGCGGCCGGCTGCTGATGGAGGTGTCAGAGTGTCATCTCTTATCAGCAGTATTTAGTACCAGACGCGTCACCCCTCTGTAATTTCTGGCTCGATATAAAATTGGACAATATTTACAGCTCGGGATAATTACAGGGCTGCCGTCAGCCATCGCAGTGTCACAAAGGACACAGGCGCTATTAACTACATGTCACATGTCTGCATTCACTCAGATTAACATTATGTGGGCATGTTGGCCTGCAACAGTTGAATGAGACCGTAAAGCGGCTCTCTAATTCTTAAACAGAGATTTTTGGTAGCTTGGTCTCTTTGGCTACAAAGATTTCTGGTCGGATTCAGTTTGATTCAATTAAAGTCTGACTGTTAGGGAGATGATGCAATTAAGTCTGTTTTCAAAACTTGGCTTTAAAGAGGGGTTCTTGGCATTCATGGCATGATTTCTTACTTTAGTCTCACTTTGTTGTTACTGTCAATGCAATTTGCTTTAAACGGCGCAATCTGAATAGAGTAAAACAGGTTAAATTTTGTTCAACAATTTGATTCTGTATAAAAATGTAACAACTTCAGAAGCGTTTAGTTTCGTCCGTCCGTCCGTCTTCTTCCGCTTATCCGGGGTCGGGTCGCGGGGGCAGCAGCTTCAGTAGGGAGGCCCAGACGTCCCTCTCCCCGGCCACTTGGGCCAGCTCCTCCGGAGGAATCCCAAGGCGTTCCCAGGCCAGCCGGGAGACATAGTCCCTCCAGCGTGTCCTGGGTCTTCCCCTGGGCCTCCTCCCGGTGGGACGTGCCCGGAACACCTCACCAGGGAGGCGTCCAGGAGGCATCCTAACCAGATGCCCGAGCCACCTCAACTGGCTCCTCTCGACGTGGAGGAGCAGTGGCTCTACTCTGAGTCCTCCCCGGATGACTGAGCTCCTCACCCTATCTCTAAGGGAGAGCCCAGACACACTACGGAGAAAACTCATTTCAGCCGCTTGTATCCGGGATCTTGTTCTTTCGGTCACGACCCAAAGCTCGTGACCATAGATGAGGGTAGGAACGTAGATCGACCGGTAAATCGAGAGCTTCGCCTTTTGGCTCAGCTCTCTCTTCACCACAACAGACCGGTACAGCGCCCGCTTCACAGCAGACGCTGCACCAATCCGCCTGTCGATCTCCCGCTCCATCTTCCCCTCATTCGTGAACAAGACCCCAAGATACTTAAACTCCTCCACTAGGGGCAGCACATCCTCCCCAACCCGGAGAAGGCACTCTACCCTTTTCCGGTTCAAGACCATGGTCTCGGATTTGGAGACACTGATTTTCATCCCAGCCGCTTCGCACTCGGCTGCGAACCGCTCCAGTGAGAGCTGTAGATCACGCCCTGATGAAGCCAATAGGACCACGTCATCCGCGAATAGCAGAGATGCAATCCTAAGGCCACCAGAACGGATCCCCTCAACACCAGACTCTGACACCGGTCGTACAGAGACCTGACAGCCCTTATTAAAGGGTCCGGTACTCCTTACTCCCGGAGTACCCCCCACAGGATCCCTCGGGGGACACGTTTAGTTTTGCTCAATGCAAAATGCAGACTTATCCTTTAAGTCAATGTGGAAAAGCAGAAATAAATAGATTTTATATTCTAAAGGTTTACATCAACAGGTCAACTTAGTGGTCAAATAACTTTTAGTTTTAGCTTGTTGCGCACCTTTTCTAGTTCTGTACATCCGTAACAATAAGGGTTCTCCATCAAAACTCAAGTCTTGAGTTATATTAAATTGAGTGCGAACCCCTTGTTTATCACAAAAAACTTTTTTTCCTTACCTATTCATAAATGTAAGCCTTATCCCTACTGTTCTCTTAATGATTCATCCAACTGTAAATATTATTTTCAAAAGTATCTTAAATGTGATGCCAAAATACTCATGAATAGAGAAGTTAGATGCTTCGTTCAGTCTACCACAGTTTTTACTTGCCCTCAATTTTCCATAATTATACGGGGATACGGCACTCTTTGCTCTCTTCCCTTCAGCTCATCTCCACAGATTTTCTCAGGGGATTATGTCAGAATGACTGAGATGGCTCGACTGATTTTTGCTTCGGGTGAACTCTTTCTGTGTTGACATGACATTACTTTGTGGATCATTATTCTGCAAAAAAAGATGCTATGACAACCCACTTGAATTTATTTTTTTGCAAAAAAATGATTTTAGTTGAAAACATTTTGCTGTATCATGATGCCATGCACGCCAACAGGGTTCCCAAGGCTTATGAAAAAGTAGCACCCCGCAGCATCACAGATCCTCTAACACAGTGGCTGCCAACCCGGGTCCTCAAGTACCCCTGTCCTGCATGTTTTAGCTTCTCCTTGCTGCCACACACCTGAGTGGAGCATTGAGAGGCCTCTGCAGCACTTGATGGCTGCAGAGGAGATCATGCAATCATTTGAATCAGGTGAGCTGGAACAGAGAAACGTCTGAAACATGCAGGACATGTGTCCCTGAGGATCAGGGCTGGGAACCACTGCTCTAACATGTTCGAGTGATTTTATTTTTTCTTTGTTAAACGCAATAAAGAAGAATAGAAGTAGAATATGTTTTAAGGCCTATTACACAGCTTTACCAGGAGTGCCAATAACTATGCGTTAAGGGTGCTTTAGACAAATTTGCTTTGGGTTAATGACTCATTTGAGTGATGAAAAAAAATACACACTAATCAGATCAATCCAGGCTTTTCAAATTATTTTCATCTATTGTGATATACTGGAACATCTTGAAACGGCATAGCTAGATTTCTTCATCTGCAATTAAAGCACAAAGCCACATTAAAATGACAGTTCAAACAGTACCTGTTGGTGTATTGACTAATGCTCTGTGGGAATAGGCTTTCTTTCTTTCTTGCCAAGCATGATATCAGCACCAGGTTTTTCACGGGATTCAGAAATTTTAAATCTTTTTGTCAGTGTTGCAACATTCCTGTTCTGTTGCGGCTGTGGGTAATACGTCAACAAGCAGTGATCGTTTTCACTGAACCCGAGGAGGGAAGCAGCTGTACTGATGATGGAGGAGGCTACTGCAACCATGCTGAAAAACCCAGAAAGCATCCAAGAAAAGTTTCTGGTTCTTCTGATAAGTAATACCCTTTGTCTATAAAGAGGGATTACAGCGTAGGAAAATATCTGTTCTGCAGGTTTTACGGCATTGTTTGCATTATACTTCAGGGCTGTTGTGCTTTATCACGTCATCTTCCACAAGTGCTTTGTTGTGGTGTCGACCTGTGCATGCCCCACAATCTAAGTTTAAAATCATTCATTTTCCACCACACCAGAAACCACAACAGGGAGGTTGCTGACCACGTTGACCCTCTCATTTCTTCTGTTATTATTTTTGATTTCTAAAGTGCACCCGGATCAGTATTTGTATTCTGAAAGCACATAAACTGTAAGATTTCTGCCATGTTCAGTCTTTACTCTATCTATTACCCTCCCTCTCACACAGGGACCAACCTGACACAAACCATTTATTCCAATATATAAACAATCTACCGACTGCTACCTGGTTTTTCTAGGATTTCCTGCAGTATTTATGAGTTTTGCCTCAATGACAAATGGAACATTTGTAGGACAAGAAAGCAGCATATTGGAGGAAAACAAGCCAGATTCCTGGAGTTGCTCCAAATTTCTCCTATTGATAGGCCCAGGTGCAGAACGTAATTGGTTTTCTAACAGATAAGCTGGCTTGAGATGCACCAGAGATATCGGACCACCTGGGATGTCTGCACACGTGTGTTTCAAAGCATGTTTGACAGCAGTGTCTGTAGGTGTGAGCGTGTGTAGCTGGAGTCACCCATGGTTGTGCTCATTAGGTCATTATGAGAATGATATGTGCTCATTACCGGCCGAAGATTCACAAAAGGTGTTGTACTTTTCATCATTAAGTCAGGGGGTAAAAATGGTTACGGTATATTCACCTCACGCCTGCTGCTGTGGAGTTTATATGCTGGCTTGGCTGAACCATTGACCATTTTAGAGGCATTTAACTTTTACAATATACAGCAAATATATCTAAAATTTCTGTGACTTTGGATTGAGCATAAGCATTAAAAGATAGTTATTTCTTTTTCTGGAATTTGGAAAGCACCCACAACTATCATATCTCACAAGAAGATTTTGCAACATTTCTCAAGCCTCTTTCAGAGAGAAACAAAGTTTGTCATACAGCAGCAAAGAGGCCCCATTCTTTAAAATGCCTCTGGGGGGCGGGACTCCATGGGTCCATACAGAGCATTACAGCCATTTTAAAAGGTGAAACAGTTTAGTGTTTCTTAGACTGACCCTTTATGGTAGCCAGACTGACCTACATTGCGTATCAGTTTGGAAAGGAGCTGATAGTGCTCTATTTTAATGGCGGGACTAACCGGGTCAGTGTCAACAGGTTAGAACCAATCAGGTAACTATGGATGTGGTGCAAAAAAATTTTTTTTTTTTTCATTTGCAGTCCGTGAAACATGTCATGCCATCCAGTAAACTCTCCCATAAATGATTTTTGCTGCTTTAGTCTAAAAAAAATCGGAGGATACATATGTACTCACATGTACTTTCGTAATTTTCCAAGGAACAACAAAAATCCCAGTATGTATCGTGACTGTTATGGTAACAGAAAAGTGCTGCTGCATTATGGGTAATTCTGCCGCTGAGAGCGACGCATCGTAAAGTCCCGCCTCCCGCTGTTTTAGACCGGAGACCATGGAGCCTTATCAGACTGACGTACGCTCTGTGTAAGTCAGTCTGGCTGGCCAGGCTACCTTCATGGTGCTGTCACTACCAACTGAGTCCTTTCAGATATCACACAGAGACGGAAGTCCTTACTTGAATTGTTTAGTTAAAGTGGGTACTATTTTAGTGTCTGCATAAAAAGGTGTTTGCTACCAGCACTGTGAGCAAGTCCAGCTGGTTTCTATGGAGGCAGTGAAAAGCAAAAGCATCGCGTTGTGTTACATGCAAGTTGTGCAAGCCATTGTCTTCCAAGGACTCAGAGGTTGGTAGTAACATTTATTTACTTGAGTAACATTTTGAAAAAAAAAAAAACTTTTAGGAGTAGTTTTACTTCACTGTACTTTTATATTTTTACTCGAGTAATATTATCAAAACATATTGCTACTGTTACTTGGGTAACATTTCTGGCTACTCTACCCACTGTGAGTAACTTCACTGAATAAAGAACAGACTTGCAGAGGGATGCACACCTACAATTTATGCTAAAGTGAGACTTCTTGTTTGCACACAAACTTTGTTGTTTTACTGTTATTATCTATCTGGTGAACTCACTGAGCCATTTGGAGGTCAAGTGAACATTTAGCAAACAGTAGATGCTTTTATTACAAGTACTGTGCGTACTGTATATTACCTGCTGTAGGTATTGGTTTCATTGGTGTTACGTTGAAAAAATTGTTTTTGTTATTTTTTATATTTTTGTCTTATTTTAGTCTTGAAAATACCAGAGTTCATACTTTATATTTGTGTCTGTCACTTTTAAATATTAAATCAGATGTTATGATTTACTCAGTACTTGAGTAACCTTCCCACTGAATACTTCTTTTACTCTTAGTTGACTAATTCCTTAGTTATAGCTACTTTTTACTTTTACCTGAGTAAAAATTATGTTGAAGTCGTGCGATTCATACTTGAGTACAGTTTTCTTCTGCCGTACCCACCTCTGGGAAGAACATACATAAAAGGCTGCAATGCCATTGGTGTTTTATGCCTCAAGCCGCATCAAGCTAGTGAGTCTTTTACTCCCTGTGTTTCAAAGCACAGCGCATTATGTGCATATCTGTCTGATCTTTGATTTTAAGGCATCTATAATCTTCTATCCTCCATTGAACACTTATATCAAGGTCTTTTAAAAACACAAACAACTGCAGCATAGCCCATAGAGTAAAAGGAAGAAAAAGCAGACTTCCTGGAGTAGGAGTAGTCATGGTGAACTTGCAAACATCCCTAACCACCAGTTACTCTTTGAATTGCCTCAAGTACTGCAATAAAAAAATGTCGAGCACTTACACAAAAAGCCTCACTGTGCTGTTAAGAGCATGTCTTTTTCACAGATTGCCCATTCGGCATGTTTATTTGTGAGTCCAGTGTGAAAATCACCAATGACCTATAACAAAAAATCCATCGGAGCAGAAAGACGCCATCGCACAGTTTTCACTGCCCAACATATTTGTGAGAAATAATTATTCCATCTCAAAATAGGTCAATGTAATGGCAACAAATGACATGCAACATATCAACCTCGCTTTCCCATTCAGATTGGCCCCTCTGCATCTATCAGCTGCTCAGCAGGTGGCTAATCTTCTCCTAAATGTGGTTTCACGGACCTATGATTTTTGATGTGGAAGACACAGACAGAGTCGCAGAATTTGCCAATTAAAAGGGAATTTTCTATTTAATGCGGGATATCACTGCTCTAGCGGCTATTGTTTTTCCTTTTCCCTGTCAGAGCGTTTTCCACCCATCAACTGAAGTTCACAGTGAATATCAGACTCTAATGCTCGCTGCTTCTCTCTGCGTATCTGCTGATGGACACAGCTAGGGCTTATTTCTCCCTCAGACTGACTCCCATATTGGAGACATTGAATAGGGCAGCACTGCAGGCTGCTATAACATTAGGGATTCATTAATATGATGTTAAAGGCAAAGACTTTCGTTACAAAGCACGGGAAAAGCTATTTCTACGAGTTTCGTCCAGGCATGAATTACTGGAACCAGGAGAATAAACATGTAACGAGAGAAAATATCGACCATATCTGTCTAGATTGTCAGGAGAAGCGAGATGCATGTTTATTGAAAACATTTTAAAGCCCTATGTGCTAACTAAGTCTGCCCTATGTGTCTAAGTCAGACAGTCTTTTAGAAACAAATATTAAATAAATGATGAAACTACATATGTTTATGTGTAGGGGTGGTTGTTAGAACATGATAGCAACTCTTTCCAAAAACCCAGTTAACCTTGTGTGGGAATTGAAAAGGTTCCCCTGCAGAAACTGAAAATATCAGTAACTAAAAGAAATTTACAGAGTTGTATGTATCCATTCATTTTTAAAAATGTATCCCGAAACATTTCGGGGTGTTTTTCCTTTTTAACTGTTGACACTTAATTAAAAACAATTTTTTCAGATGTTTAGAACAAGTGTGGTTTGTAAAATATGGAGTTTAGAAAATTAAAAGTGGAAAAAATGTAATTTAGGAAAATATAAATGGAATCTTGGGGAAAAATAAAATGTATTGCTGCCCCTCATGTTTTGCGCATTCCTAGTAAGAAATTTGCTGTCTAGAACCTCATAATATTAGTAACTACTGCTACTAGAGGAATTTCCCACACTGTCCTGATTGCAAAAAGCCACTGGGTGGTTGTGTTTGCTTATGAGCCATCAACCTTTGGAAACCTTTGTTAATTTTTTGATAATTTTTAAACAGAAGCTAGACACTAACTGTTCAAGTACCCGAGTTGCAATTTTCAGCCAAAAATACTCTATCTTGTACAGGAGTACGTAGGGACTTGGACTTAGTCCTTACATCGCTATAAAGCGACTTAAAAATTTTGTACCCTTGGTGAAAAGAATAAACTACATCTATTGGTCCCAAAATTGTCCACTTAAAAAAATAGTGTTCATTACTCCCCTTCTTTGAAAAATAGACAATTTTTGGCAAGAATTTAGGTTTCTTCTTGTTCCTAAAGGAACAGCTTCTCCCCTCTGTGGCCCACTGCCCCATGCATACTCAGGGCAGCATTGGAGTGAACATTCAATGTGAAGACTGAATTTTCCACTTCATAACAACTGCACAAGGGGTGACTTTTTATATAACTCACCTGTTTAGATTGCATTAAAATTCAAATTCTTCCATGAAAAGAGACGGACCAATTTAAGTGACAGTTCCGCGCTCTGGCTGCCACTGAAAGGCTGCACACGGGACTTGTTTCATTTCTTGTTTTTTTGTCCTCTCCTGTCTTATTGCTTATCCATCGTCCCGGTTTTGACCTGGAAAAGGGCCTTGGAAATACATCTTTAGGGATGTTTCAGTTATTAAAATCCCACGGAAAGAGAAAGGAGATACGCAAAAGGTTTGCCTGCGAAGGAGAATGCAGAATCTGCACAGAAAACATTTCAACTGCAGGATATTGTCACCTAGTACACTAAATCAAAAATAGTGTAAGTAAAATATATATGAATTTCACTGCAGAATGCTGTTGCTCTTCATCTCTCAGGTGAATAAACAAAATCTCTCAGAATAAACCAATAAACAACAAGTCAAGGGGTCCTTGGGTTCTCTGTCAGATTCATCCCTTGCACATCTCTTATGCCTCCCCAAATTCTCCAGTTTTGGTCAAGATATTGAACTGGAAACCTTGTTTACGAGGCATGTCAATGGTAACTAGATCCATCTTATAAATATAGCCAATGGCGATAACAGATTCTCATTCATCTTCGAGTTTGCACGCTGACCTCAACAAGCATATTTTACCTTTTCAGACAGAAAGATGAAAGAAACTCAGCAGAAAGTTGCATTGATTTTATGCAACTGGTTGAACAGAAATCCACTGTGGCATGCAAGTATAAGCTGAAATCCCAAGTCGTTGGAAATTGGGTGCATCATGAGTTTGAGCTGTACTAACTAGTTATGCTGATTTCATTTCTAAATAACGTTTGATCTGAGCGCAACTGAAACTTAGAACTGAAACTGTGAAGAACAGGAAACCAAAAATAACTTTAAAACAAACATAAATCAACTAAAATAATATGATTAATATTTTATATATGCCCCATCACAGTATTGCCTGTGAATTAAGTATTAGTATGCATTTGTATTAAGTATTATCTATCTGGCTTGTGCCTCAGTAGTATAGGAAGACATGCTGCCACGTCTAAACAACACTTTAACACTATGGTCTAAATGCAACAGATTTGTTTTTTGGGCATGATAAAAAAAATTCCAGAGCGGGCTCTCATGTCATGCATGTTGCACATGTGCACCACTGCTGCAGTATTTGCACAATTGTTTCTCAGATTTCACATCAATCACCCAATGTTTTAACCTCATGCAACACTGGGCAAAAGTTCTGTCTGCGTTGATGAAGAACCACTTACCTTGGGAGGCCTGAAGCTGGAATCTAACAGTGAAACTGATGCCATCACCTACTTTCTGATTAATTTAGCAAATAATGATCTCACCTCTTGGCGGCACTCATAACGTTTTAAAATATAATTTCCAGAAATTCTGTTGTTCCTTGAATATGGGCCAAATAAGTTACTCTTTCCTGAGGCTGCAGGGCCAGCTAGGTTGCATGCCCTTAGCCCAATGCACTACTATTCAGACAGGAATTACATCAAAACAAACATGCACATGATGTCTCCGAAAATCTGCCTCTACATGTGATTTCCACATGTTTGGACTTGTAAAACACACATTTTCTCAATACGACAATATGCACAGCAGGATAGGAAAAGAGTGTGACAGCTACTTCAGAATTGTAATGTTTTGCTAATTTGGAATAACACCACAGATAAATAAAACATCTGTGTTACTCCTGCCAATAAATGGGATTTCAGGGCAGTCTTTGGAAGGTGTAAAAGCTGTCTTTGGTTTCTGTTTTATGCTCATTGTAATCCAACTACATGGTCTAAACTCACACATTATTTCGATAAAAATGCAAATCATTCTGGTTTTGTTTCTAAACACTGAATGAATGCATGCAGTCAATCAGTACCCTTCCTCTCTCTCCTCAGCAGCAATTTGAGTTGCCATGAATGCGTCCTCACTGCAGACATGACTAATTTATGAAACACAATATATCTGCCAGTCAAAAGCGAGCCAGCCTGCGTGTGGGCGAGAGGGTTCTCAGATTTACCTTTTGTGAGTGCGTAATTATTTCATCTGTGAAATACACTATTGACAAGGAATTATAACAGATGACACGTGCTGAGCTTAAGCTCCACTCACACAACCCTTTTTCGCTCTTTACCATTGTCCTGCACTTGATAAGTGTTTATGTAACGGTGCTGAGATTCCTGTGGTTCGCTGATGTTCCATCATACCGTTCGCTTGCAGTGAGCTGGCACTTCACCACGGGGCTGGTCACGCTAGTAAAGACCCTTTGAACTGAGCTGAGTTTTCTTGAAACACGCTGGGAACAGGGGAGGAGAAGGAGGGGAAAAATTAAAGCAGAATGGAAATGGGAACAAAGAATGAAAGAAAGAAACAGCTAATGAAAGATTTTGTCCTCCGGGGTAAAGACCAGCTAAGGTACATGTATATGAAATTTGCAGTTTTGTTCTTTTTTTTTTTTCATGGGAGCATTAATAATTGGAAAGCTCGGCAGGATGGATGAGGTTTCTAGATAAGAGGAGAGCGTTTGCACAGATAAAGCCTTTTTCAATCTCCATTTTTTGTTTAAGGGGAAATGTGACATTTTGACATTTTGACACTTTATATTTATATATATATTTTTTTGAGGGTGGCGTTATCATCAGGAATCCTTAAAATGTGACATAAGCCTGATCGGAATCTGTTTCTAGCTTTTCTCACCAGTGAGTCTTCACTTATATCTGTTCCTCCAATGACAACAAAAGCCTGCCGTGATAATATATTAATATGTGCCACAGTCGGTTTCCAATCCATCAAAAACAGCATGGTTATCCCTCCTTGCTCACCTTTTAAGATAATGACAAAAGCCGCAGCGTATTTGACTGGTCGATTATTAAAGACTGATGCTGATCAGTTTATTTGGGCAGCATTTCTGGATTAGCGGAAAAAAAGGCCGTCAAAAAGCACCAGCCTGAATGTCAATGCGACAGCCACTGATGGCACAACAAGACACCCGTGAGCACAATGAAAAGCTATGGGCTGTGTGCGTTAGTTACTGTACCACTGATGAAGCGATGTGACATGCTGTGTGTGGGCCTGCGGCAGCGTCACGCCTGCAGAGGCTGTCTAGTCCCGCTAATGAGGATGGAAAGAGAGGTCAGAGATGATAGCCAATCTAAATAAGGACCTTGATATGACTTTAACACTGTGTCACAGTGTTTCGCTGCGTTTGTGTGTGTTCGCTCGGAGGTGACGTCCTCCCACCTTCCTGCTGTTATGTTATGACTAGCATCCTCGCTCAGAGCGCGCTGTCAACAGGAGGTGTAATCCAGGCAGCTCAGCCGTCAGCACACTGCTGCCTGTGGTCTGGACGCAGACGGAGATGGACACGCCTCCACAAACACGCAAATATTCCTTACGGCTTCATATTTAATCTTCTTCTTATTATGCGGTATTTTCTGCCTGTGCGGGCAAAAACACAGGTTGTGCACAGGATCAAATGCGAATGCGTCCAGGTCTGCCAGTTCTCCAGCTGGTGGTTGGTGACTATCTGTGTTATGCAAACTAGCAGCAAAACTGTGTCAGAAACTGTGAGCATGTGTCAGCCCACCTGACAAGGAGAACAGGCAGTCGTCCAACCTCACATCATCCCAGCCTCTTTGCTGAGGTCCTTAAACTCACCTGAAGTGCACATACAGGTGTGGGCAAATTTAATCGCACTCCTGGTAAAGATGTGTGTAGAGGAGGAATTATAGTGGAGGAATATTAAGAAACAATTGCTTTTAGCAAACTGTTGGTGCACTTTACAGTCACTTTGAACTACATGTAATGTTTATTAAAAACACTGACGTTGATATTTATATCACATACACGAACGTGTGGAGATTTATGAATGGAGTAAAATAAGACATCAAGGTAGTTTGTGTAAGAGAAGAAGATGCAGGGGATAGGGTTATAATCTGACCCCATCTGTATAATCTGATTGATTTTGAGTTTGTAAAGTGCCTTGAGATGACATGTTTCATGAATTGGCGCTATATAAATAAAATTGAATTGAATTGAATTAGATGGAGACAGGGGGATCAGTGTTCAGGATTGTTTTTGCAGGGCATGCAATTATGAATGCTTTGAAATACCAGAGCATTTTAAATCAAAATCTGACAAAAACTGGAAATGGGTCATGACTGTGTTCTTCAGCAAGACCAATTCAGAAATGAATTAACAGATACAAGATCTTCCATTGCTGTTTCAGTTTTCAGAAGTTTGATGGTCCCAGGACTCTGGGGCAGGGGTGTCCCACTCCAGTCGCTGCGAGCTGGTGTCCTTCTGCTTTTAGATAAGTCTATACTTAAACACACCTGAATCAAATCATTAGATCACTACCAGGACTTCGAATAAGTTGGAGCAAGCCCCCCTCATTTCTAAAGCGATTGTTGAAAGATGACTAATCAGCAAACCACTAATTTGTTTGCTCAAGCCATGGGAAAATGTTATAGCATGGGAGACTAAAGGCTGTCCCTTATTCTCTCTTAAAATATTGTTCAAATTTACAACAAGGGTACCAAAATGGATGCAAATAAAATATGGACAGCAGTGCTTCCAATAGTGCCACTGACAATTTTGGAAAAGACTGTTGTTTCTTAACATGTTTTTTTTCCTCCCACAATGATTAAATGTACTAAAATCAAATATTACATCTTTATTTATTTCTTTACATTTAAGCTACTACTACTGCAATAAAAGATAGACTTTTACATGCCTTTGTCAGGTCTGGTTAACATGAACACTAGTTATATTTCTGCTTTTATCTGATAAACATTTTAAAGTTTTAAAAAAATATATATACTATATAAGGCAGTTGCTATGATACACCAAACATGTTATTCTTACTTTTTTATTGTATCTGAAATTTTCACTTCTCAGCAGGACTGTGAACAGAAGTGCGTGAGTCTAACGTGGGTTACAGAAAACTATTTTTGTGTCCTATTATATTTTCGATAAGCCGTTTAGATGTTTTTTCTGACTGTTAAAGCTGCAGTAGGTAACTCTTGTTAAATGTATTTTTTTTTTTTTTTTTACAAATTTGTTAAAACTGTCACTATGTCCTGACGGTAAAATATGAGACAGATAATCTGTGAAAAAAATCAGCTCTTCTAGCTCCTCCTTGTGGTCCTTCTGCCATTTACAGAAACACACCGCTCCCGGTCAGAAACAACCAATCAGAGCCAACAGGAATTGCTACCATAGGCTCTGACCGTTTGTTAAACCTCAAATTCTGGAGAAACAATGTGGCTTTCACTGTGGCTGTGGAAGGATTTACCAACTCTTTACCATAGTGCAACTGCTAAGAGGGTCATGACAGTTTGGTTTTTGAGTCCAAATCTATTGTGGATCTGAAAAAGGCTTTTGTCTGTGTCCCTTGAGGTATTTTGAGGGAAGTGCTTGGGAGTATGGGGTACTTGGGTTGCTTTAAAGGGTAACCCAAACCTTGTATAACCAAAGCAAGAGTGTGTCCACATACATGGCACAAAGTTGAGCTTGGTCCCATAGCATGTTTTTTTAAAAAAATGTAATAAACTTTTGTTCATACAGTCTCATTGAGACACAAGTTGTAATTTTTTTTTAAAAAAAAGGGCCTGTCAATTATTTTGTTTGCGGTGCATTCATGGACAGGATCTCAAGGCTTTGAAGTGAAATGTTGAGAGTGTTGTTTTGAACTTTTGGGTCACATGTTTGCTTTTTTCAGATGAAGTGGTTCTTTTGGCATCTTTAGGCTAGGACCTTGAGCGTGTGCTGGAACAGTGAGAAGCAACCAGGATGCAAGTCAACTCCTCCAAGTCTGAGAACATTCATCCAAGTCAGATAAATTCTCACTGCTCCCTCTGGGAAAGGGGAAAAGGCCTAAGTAAAGAAATACCTGAGCTAAAAGGCGAAGCTGGTCTGTCACTGATCTTCATCTCACCTTTGGTCACAAAATATGGTTATTCAATTCAATTCAATTCAATTTTATTTATATAGCGCAAATTCATGAAACATGTCATCTCGAGGCACTTTACAAAGTCAAAATCAGTCAGATTATACAGATTGGTCAAAAATGTCCTATATAAGGGAACCAGTTGATTGCTTCAAAGTCCCGACAAGCAGCATTCACTCCTGGAGAAGCGTAGAGCCACAGGGAGAGTCGTCTGCATTGTCCATGGCTTTGTAGCAATCCCTCATACTGAGCAAGCATAAAGCGACAGTGGAAAGAAAAACCACCCATTAGCGGGAAGGAAAAACCTCCAGAACGAGAAGCAAATTTCAACAGCTTGGCTTCTGTTCCTTTTCTGCGAACATTGGCTTAACTCAACCTGGAAGGAGCTTCATCATCCCAGGGAGACTAGAGGACGAGATCTTGCTCCTCCACAGTGAAAGAAGTGCATTGAGGTTGTTCTACCATTTTATTCAGATGCCTCCTGGGGGATCTGTTTGGAGTTTTTCAGTCCACATACCATTGGGAGGAGACCCTGATGCAGAGCCAGAACTTACTTGAGGGACCATAAATTCTTTTTGGGCTGAGAACAACTTTGGATGAGTTTTGCTATGAAGAGGGATGTCTCTTACCCCTGCAACGTGACCCTAGATAATCATGAGACAATTGATGGATGAATGGAGCTGTGAGGAGCAGCAGGAACTACGCCTCACACTCAGGCCTTAAAGAGCCAAATGACTATTCCCACATTTGTTTCAGCAGCATTTTTTAATGGTCAAAGGCATGATTTGTAAAGGCAGAATCATTAACGTCATGTAACGTGCTCCCCATCCCAAATATTATCGTATACTGCACCTCTTTCTTTGTGCGACTGTTTACAGTGGCAGACAAATCATGGGTGTATTTATCATCTTTCACAAGAAATGTACGCTCCCTGTGCTGAACCGTTGTGATAATAAATTCTGTGGCTTTGTTTGGTGCACCTTTCTGGTTGCCTCTGATCATATAGTTTGTGATCTGTTGTTTTAGCCTTCAGGTCTCTGTGATGGGATCGTTTACGACTTGTTCGCTTCACTGATTGTCAGAGTGACACCTCCCTTTATGGGTCTGTATTATGGTGCAGAGTAAAGGGAGTTCGCTTTGGTGCATTTAGAGACGTCACGCCTTGCTGCCGTATTTTTTTCAAGACGTTTACAGCTGCTTGACAGTCTTCATGGTACAGTGTAGGGGTCATTAAAATCATTTCTGCAGCTGCTGGGCTGTGATTGGTTCTGTAACTACTAACAGGGCTGCCAGAAGAAAGGGACAAGCTTTACTAAAGTCGAATTTATTTAGTGTTTTTATTTCTGCAGGACTGGAATCTGCTGTGTGGACGCCTGTGAGACCTGCTGGTCAATCATAGCAACTCACATAGCAACAAGGCCCTGCGTAGGACAACTGAAATGGATAAGATGAATCTGTGCCACTGCTGTGGTGTTGGTGTGCCTTTATCTTCTGGACATGACAAAAACAATGTTTTGGAGTTGTTACTGGAATCTAATTAAAAGTTGGACGGATTAGAAAGTAAAACAGAGCACAGCACAGTGGCTACAGCTTTGCTTTTATCTGATAGCTCAGCCTTCCCTTCACAGGCTGCAGAAAACCTAGAAAGGACGCACAATAAGGGATCCAAGCAGGGATGCCCTTGGTTGATCTGTTTTTGTGCATTCCTGATTGCTGGCCATGTCCACAGATGTTGCAGCTGAACGCTGTTGACCCGACTGCGTGGACTGTATGGTGGCTGGCTGCACTCTATACAGCTTTAACCTTGATGAGTTTATTGTAGCCTTTGGGGGAATGATGATGCTTGCAAGCAAATAGATACATAAGCAGTTCCTTTTAAAGGGACTCTTGTGTAAAACTTGATTTTTTTAAATTTTGCCATGCCAGGATTTTAGGATTTTATGTAATAGAACAACACAGATCAGTTCATAATGGTGAAGTGAAGGAAAATCATTTGTGGTTTACACCATTTATTTTGTTCACCCCCATTTACTCGGATAATCTTAAACAAGTCTTAAAGAAAGTCATCTAATTAGTAAACCTGTGTGCCTTGCAAGTTTGTTAAAGTGTGGATAGATCTAAATTAATATGTTTAAAGGATTCTGCTAAGAAGAGGACATAAATGTTCCGTCTCTAGAAGTGCTAAGTCGGTAGAAACAAACCCTACACTAATAGCTTCATCTTTGAAACGTGGCTCTGCAAAGTACCGACTAAGCAGGGACTAAATACAAATGCAGACCCCACTTTTCACATTTCGGATGGTAGCAGATAAAAATGAACAACAACAACAACAACATCTACCGTCCACGTCACGGTTTTGTGCTGCTTTGTGCTGGTGCATCATATAAAGTCACATTCATGTTTGTGGCTGTAGTGTGACAAAATGCAAAACAGCTTAAGGAGTGAGAATCCTTTTGAAAGGCCCTGTATGTGGTCTAAAGCGGGGACACAGATCCAAGCTCAAACTTAGGTGGGCAGGTACAACATGTTCACAACCTGTTCAGCCATGCTCACAATACCCTGAGGCATCCCTCTTTGTGCTTCCCAGACAGGGTCATCATGTCAACCAGCAAACCGTGAAAGAAAGAGAATAACTGAGTGTCTGTTCGATGTAAGCATGCCGTGGGGTTTTGTTTGCTTAGATTAGGTCCAAATCCTTAATCACACTTTCCAGTGGAACACATCAAAGAGAGAGGAATCAATGCGGCACCCGGATTACCATATATGGTTTTTCCTGAATCATCCTGGCGCTGCTGGAGTCATTATAGAAAGTAGGATGGTCAGGGTTCTGATGACCGCATTTGGCCGGGTGCGCTGTCCCCTGTAGCCATTTTGTCTTCCTCCGTTGCATGCTGCTCAGTTTCTTCCTCCCCATTCCTTTGTTTTACTCTCCACCTGCGTTTCTACCAAAAGCACGAGACATTTTTCATCCCCTATCTCATTCGTTTCTTCTCACCACTGTGCTTATCACTCCTTTCTCATCCTTCTCTTTTCCCCTCATCCTGTTACCACGCTTTTTGTTTCGTCTCCCCAAACCTTCTTTTTCCGCTCACCCACCCTCTCTTTACTCTTTCCTTTGTTTTCCCCCCTCTCATTACTTCCTGTGTGCTCCCTCTTGCTCTTATACTTCCCTACCAGGAAGCTGTAGCATCCCTGTTTACTCCCCTGGCTGTGCAGTGGGAGATGGGTCTGCTGGCCTCTGGCCTGTTCTGGCGCTTTCCTCTACTCCTAATCAGCCCCGCTGCACGATGCACACATGTTGGAAAATTTATTATTGCACACACGTCCTCGCACATACAGCACACACTAACGGTTTTGTTTTGTGTCGGACTTGGAGGGTGTTAAAAAGCCCACATCTGCAAACCTGCACCCACAGGTTTGTTAACGCTTGCCCACTTTCGCACACACTTAGTTTGTGTCAACGCATTAATACCCACACTCAAGCTCTCACACGCATTGTCCAGCTCCTGGCAGCAGGTTTGATCGCCTGGAAAATGAATACTAAGAGCAGGGCAAAATGGCTGGCAGGGATAACCTTGGCTGTGTTGCAGCCGGCCGCCTGCTCTATGCTGGTTACAAACCGGACCACCTCCGTATCTATCTACCCGCTCAGATATTCTTGGACTCCGCAGGAACATAAAGGGATATGTGGCTTTTGTTATTTAATCTGTGTGAGTGAAGAAGAGAGAGGCTTTGCTTGTGTCCTGGCTATAGCATTCCTTTTAAGCTCTTTAGCTCTACTCCTCATCGTCTCCGAAGGAAATACACCCAGCTGCTCTGTACAGAGATTTTTCAAGTGAAGATTTAGTCATTTACCTGCACACGTACACTATTTTTTGCCAAAAGCATTTCGTCACCCCTTAAAATAATTGATTTCAAGTCGCTGCCATGGCCACAGCCGGTGTATAAAATCCAATCCCTAGACATGCAGACTGGGTCAGCGGATGCTGAGACACAAAGAGCACAGAGGTCACCATCTTTCTGCAGGGTCCATAGCTACAGCACTCCAAATGTTTCGTGGCTTCTAGATTAGCTCAAGAACATTGAGTTGGATGCTTCATTAAATGTGTTTCCATGGCCAAGGAACCACGCCCAAAGCCTTGCGTCACCAAATGTAATTCATAAATGGACGCTGGGGTGTAAAGCACAGCACCACTGGATTCCAGATACTCTGGAGTGACAAATCACACCCCTCTGTCTGACAATCAAATCGACTAGTCTGGCTTTGACAGCTGGCAGGAGAAAGGCACTGTCTTGACTGAGTTGTATTATGTAAAGTTTGGTGTGGACGGGACTCTGGTGTGTGGCTGCTTTTTTCGCAAGCTGGGCTCAGCCCCTTAGTTACAGTGAAAAGAACAACTAATGCTGCAGGATACCAAGACACTTTCATGCTTCCAGCTTTGCGGGAACAGTTTGGAGATGTACTCTTCCTTTTCCACATGACCTTAAAGCAAAGTCCATAAAGACATGGATGAGTGAATTTGCTGTACAAGAACTTGACTGTCCAGCAGAATCTGACCTCAACCTGACAGAACACCATCGGGATGAATTAGACCGGAGACTAACAGAGCCAGGATTTCTTGTCTGACATCAGTGTCTGAACTCACAAAAATGCCTCTGGAAGAATTGTCAAATACTTCCATAAACACGCTCATAAGACTTTCCAGGGTTTCCAGTGGTTTGAAGATTTGAAGTTTGATTTGCAAACGTTTGGTCAACAAGAGATTAAACCCTAGGGATTAAGAATGGGATGTCACTCAGTTTCATATGAGTGACACAAAACCTTTAGCAACAAATTATTGCCAATGTACACAGTATACAGTAGTGTTGGATACTACAGGCACGTAACCAATTGGTCACGATCAGACTCAGCTTTATTCGCCAAGATTTTGCTCACAAAAAAGGAGATTGACTTTGGTTTCACCTTGCTCTCAATGAAGATATTTTAAATATAAATATATTAAAAGGAAGGAAAATCTGTCTCAAATATTTTTATTCCTGCATAGCAAGAATTCAAAGGAAGTGAAGTAAGTGAAAATTGGGCTTCCTGGAAAGTCTTGTCAAGGAAAAAGAAAGTCTTTGGACATGGATAAATCCTGCTGTAAAAGATTTTCTTAAGATTTTACAGATTGATAATTTTACCTTTGTTTGCTATTGCTTTAATATTAAAAATACATAACCAATGTTATTTGTATTTATTCTATTTTTATTATTTATTCTGTATGTGCCTAAAACAATCTGCTTTTGCACCTGTACCCTTCAACTATTTACTGTGAGAGGTTTAGTATGCTCAGATGTTTTACCTGATCGGTCAAAACTGGTCTGCTGCTCTCGCTTAGTATTTGCTGGAGGCAAAACTTGCAACATAGCACAATTTTTACAGATGTGATGTGAATAAGATAAGATGGGTGTTAGGGCGAGAGAAGGGTCTTGTGAAAATGGGGTTTGAGTGTATATGTGGGTTCTTAAACTTTTTATACCTCTGAGAAGAGAAAAACACTCCATTGAATAACTTTTCAAAGAATATTACTCTTAACCACACTAAATGTATCTGAAGCTAGGAACACAGACACCTCTTTTATTTGTCACATGCTGACATCCCCTGCACCTTTAGCGCTACCTGTTGAATGCATCTCTGAATTCTGTTGGGTCCATAAAGACCTGAGTGCAAGACCAGAAATGTTTCCGTTTTCTTCACTGGTAATTTTAAAACACTCTGGCACGCTGCTGTACTATCATTCATTTTGATCCAGTAGAAAGAATGCAAACAATAGTTGTCGCACAGGACTTCAGTCTGCTCAAAACCAAATGATTATGGTTCTCTTTCATAGCATTCGTTTCGTGTCTCACTATGGGGAACGCCTCCTGCGTGACCTCATCAGAAGCTCAAATGACATTACGCCAGCCCCGATTGGCTGGCAAAAGTGACAGTCTATGTCAGGAGGGGATGGGACCCTCCTCCTATATAATAGGCCGACATAGCTTCACTCGTCATTCAAAAACCTCTTCTCGCTTCTCACAGAGGCAACAACTGTCCACCTGGGCGCAGAGCTTAACGGTCCACAGACTTGGGTGCGCAACTCAAGTCACCGGGCGCTCCGCTCCTGGACGTACGGTTGTCGGAGAGAAAGAGTAGCAATACTCTTCTATCTGCTTAGTAGAAATACTAAAAAGAGAAAACTCCGGGGAGTAGCAATACTCCTTTAACACGAAGTATCACTACTTCAGAAACGAGGTTTCGCTAGCATCGCGGCTACCTGGTAGCAATACCTGATAGCCAAACCAACTAGCAACCTCGCGGGTAGTAATACCTGAGGTGTACAGAGTAGCAATACTTTGTACATCCCGCTAGCTTCTGTCCCCTAGTAGCTGCACAAGCTCCTAGGGATACACACCACGCTAGCCACCCATAGCCCCAATAGCTAACCATGGCTACGGCTATAAACCCCAACGACGGGGGTAACGGCACGAGACTTTGTCCCTGCGGCAAAAAGATCTCAAGCTGGGACACTCACCCTGTGTGTGCGGCGTGCCTGGGTTTACACCATGCCCAGGTTGCGTTGACGTCCACGGATGAGTGCATCCACTGCGCAGCCTTTCCCCGCAAGCTGCTTCGCCGCCGGCTGGCCCGCCAGGCCAACCTGTCAGGGGGCGACCCGCTGATGAACGAAGCAGCCGCGGCGCAGGAAGGTGCGGACATGCCTGAGGTGTTGGCTGCCACACCTGGCCCGAGCTGGGCGGACGCAAGCCCCCAGCTCCTAGCCCCCGTTTCCCCGCTGCATGCGATGGACGAGGATGACATGGGCGCTGCCGCTTCCTACATGCCGGGAGGAGATGCGGACTATGGGGACGACGAGTCGGCAGGCTCGGAGCTCCTGATGTCCGATGATGACGAGGAAGACTCCATCTTCCTCAGCAGTGCGAGCGGGGCTGCAAAGCCCCCCGCTGCCGACGGAGGTGAACAACCTCCGCCGTCATCTCCTCTAGATATGGACATGCAGGACATGTGCAAACGTGCGGCTGTCAGGCTCAACATCGCGTGGCCAGCTGTCCACGCGGAGGTTGTGAAATCTCGCTTTGACGGAAAGAAGCTGCCAAAAGCGAAAAAGACGGGGAAACAAGTCCTGCCCATCTTCCCGGAGCTACTGGATGAGTTGGCGATCACGTGGAAGAATAGGCCGTACAGCGAGAAGCATCCCATCGCGGGAAGCTCCCTGTTGGACTGTGACGGGATGGAGTCCCATGGCGTGCGCCAGATGCCGCCGATAGAGCCGGTGGTTGCGACCCACCTTCACCCGAAGGCGTCCTCCTCGGCTCCGTCACTGCCCGCAAAGGCAGACCGCTTCCAGTCTAGCCTTACTGACAAGTGCTACAAGGCGGCGGCTCTGTCGACGAGAGCCCTCAACGCCTCCTCGATGCTGATGGCCTACCAGGCCGAGCTGGAGGAGGACATGACCAACAGACCAGACTCCGCTCTGTGGGAGGAAATCTGTGTCATAACGGACCACGTCCTCCGTCTCCACAAAGTAGCCATACAGGCTACGGGGAGAGCCATGGGTCTCATGGTTCTCCAGGAGAGGGCGCGCTGGCTCGGGCTCACCAACCTGGCAACCAAGGAGAAAGAGGAGCTCCTTGACACACCCGTCGTCCCTCAGGGTCTCTTCGGCGCTGCTGTCACCAGCATGCAGAAGAGATGTGAGGAGAAGAAACGGGATGATGAGGCGCTGAAGCTCTGCCTGCCGAGGAAACCTCTGCCGGCGGCTCCAGCAGCGCCGCGCCAGTCCTACGCGCAGGCTGCCTCTCGCCCCATCCCTGCTTTCAGGATCCCCAAGGTGCCTAAAGCGCAGGCAGCGACTCAGGCCCCCAGAGGTCCCAAGAGTCCATGGGCTAGGAAGCAATCGCCTCAGCCCAGCCCTCTGACAGCACCTCCGCTGCCTCCACCTGCCGCTGCGTTGGGAAGGCGGAAGAAGCGGACGGCCTGACAGCCTCTCCTCAGGGGAAAAGCGAGCCCGTTCTGCCCCGTTCCTGGGCTGCTCGTTCCCCACCCAGCTCCGTTCCGGAGCCGGTTCAACGGGACTCGTTCCACACAGAATGCATGGCCGGGATGGGCATTCATGTTCCGGTGCCCACCCCAGGGAAAAGACAATGTTTGCAGTGTTGTTGCGCAAATGTGTTTCCCTCGCATTCTGTAACAAATATGTCCCGACGAGCGCATCCGGCCTGCGTGCCAAGGGCGCCGTCAAATGTGTTCGTGACAATAAAGAGAAAAGATATGTTGGAAAACAAATCAATCCTTTCTGTCATAACGCAGCCTGCGGGGAACAGCGTCCCCGCAGCTGTGACAACACAGTCCACCCGCGCGCACCCGCGCGCGCTGGTGCCGTCCGCCCGCGTGCACCCGTGCGCGCTGGTGCCGTCCGCCCGCGCGCACCCGTGCGCGCTGGTGCCGTCCGCCCGCGTATGTTGCGTGCCACAACCCGGACAAGGCGCCCACAAGGCGGCGGGGACGGAGTTGCCGGTCAGCCCCCTCTCGCTGCACGGCGAGAGCTGGGCTGCCTGCACGCAGTCAAAGTGTTATATCCATAACCTTAAGTTTTTCTAAGGGTTAGGGCTGGAAACAAAAGAAAACAAATATCTAAAACCATGTGGAGTTGTTGAGCAAATAGTTTTTGTCAAAACAAATTTGCTGACAAATCCCACTGTTGAGTCCTACCAGGGATCCAGACTTGGATTCATACATTTTCTGATGTAGAACTGAGTGATATAAATGATCCTTGGACATATTTTAATTTCTGTGCTCCGTTTATTCTTTGATAGCTCCGGGGACCTTTTCACTATTTATACTGCAAGTTACACAAGTAAGGATAGCAGACAAATTGAATGTTTTCTGAGTTGGGGGTGGGGTCTCCAAGCAGCAACATTTAGAATGAGGCTTAGGTGTTTAATCGAATTGTGCTTAATGCTATCTCAAGTTTGCCGTTAGCATGGTGGCAATGATGAAGTCTGAAGTTTCCTCACATGTTTAAACAATTATTGAAAACCAGCACTCCCACGAGTGTTTGTCTCTGGGCATTTTTGCTGGGTATATGTGAGAGAATAGAAGGGGAGCATGGCGACTTGGATGTGTTTGTATGTGATAATGAGTCGTTTCATGTATGAGATATCCTCATAACACAGTCTAAAAGTTCTTGTGTCTCGTTGTTTGTGTTTGTGAGCAAGTTGTGTTATCAATGCACACCAGATGACACCAGCTCTTTTAATGGGAAGTTAGTTTAGTGTAGCTTGAAGATGAGTGTTGCTCTGCCAGATTTTTTTCTTCTTCTTTGCCTACTCTCTCTTCCTGCATGTTTGTGTCAATGAATGTGTATTTAGGGTATTTATTCGTGTGCGGTCTTTGATGTCAGCTGGTCGTTTCAACTGTTTGCAGTGTTAGATAATCAAAAAACACAATCACTCTGATCTATTCCTGAAACTCTGCCATTATATATGGCACACTTCTCATCCACCCACAAACTCTCCATTTCTCCACTCTCTCATACACAAACACTCTCGTGCACACTCTACTTTCCATCTCTCCTCTGCTCTGAAACGCCTGTCCTGCATCTCGTACTCCCACACTCACTATATTTCTGTGTGTTATGCTTCTTTTTGGTTTCTCTTCCTCTGTTCACTAACCTGCTTCCCTCTAAGCCCAACTCACCCCGTCACTAATCCGTCCCACCATCCAACCCTTTCCCCTCCCTCGTCTCCCTCCAACATGCCTTCTTTGCCTTCCATCACATCTGAGCGTGCCGTCGAAGGAGGAGTATTGATTGCACGTTTGGCTGCCAGGCACAATAATGAACGACATGGAATGTGCATGTGGTTGGGAAGCAGGGGGGGTTGCGGTACAGGCGGACAGGTCGGGTGGTTTAAGCAGTGTTCTGCCAATAACTCACCTGTCCAAGCGGATGGCCACTGGGAGGGGGGAGTGAAAAGTGCTGCAGCAAGCAGCGCAACATGGCAAGTTGGATTTGAAAACTATTGAGTGCCGTTTTTATCTTTCATGCCATGAACTCACAGCCTTTCTAGTCGTCACAAATGGCCCCCAGTTATAATGGTTACCAATATAACATTTATGGTGATTGGTATTCTTACTTATTTATTTTTGCAATCTTGAAGGTGGAGTTTGTCAGGAATGTTCTTGAGGTGAAAAGACTGTCAGATAGGGTGACGAGTCTGAAGCTCAAAATTGAAGGTGTGATGTTCAATGTTGGTAGCAGATGCGCGCCACTGCTGGGGTGTGAGCTAGAAGAGGAGAAATTCTGGAGTGGATTAGATGAAGTGGTGCAGAATATCCCTAGAGGTGAGAGAGCGGTGATTGGTGCAGATTTCCACGGACATGTTGGAGCTGGGAACAGAGGTGATGAGGAAGTAATGGGCAGGTTTAGTATTCAAAACAGGAAAGCAGAAAGGAAGATGGTTGTAGACTTTGCGAAGAGGATGGGAATGGTCAATACTTTCTTCTGGACATAGGGTGACTTACTAGAGTGGAGGTAGGAGCAGACAGGTGGGTTACATCTTGTGTAGACAAAGTGTGATTTCAGTGAGTGCAAGGTAGTGGTTAGTAAGAGTGTCGCCAGACACCACAGGATGGTGGTGTGTAGAATGACTCTGGTGGTGAGGAAGGCACACAGCCAGCTAAATTGACTTTTAGCTGGCTGTGTGCAATGTTCAGAACGCTATGGTTTGTCAGTCTAATCCTTTACCAGTTTGTGATAAATTATTGATTATGTACAAATTATTTTCACTTCTTAACATTCATGTTGTTATAGAAGTCACTGTATTATTATTGAAAACTCTCAGAAGCAAAACTGCTAAAAACATGTAACCATAATCATAATATATATAAACCATCTAGTTTTAAACAGGAGCCTATTTGACATGTGATGCACATTTGACATGCATGTGATGCGGTGGGCTTTGCTTGGCACAACTTTATTACAAGATTAGAAATTATATTGTTAGTTTTAGGAAAGTTATTAAAATATGAGAGAAAGGTTGTTCATCAAACTACTGGGTGGAGTTTTCTTTTATTTTTTTTTACAGATAAAACAAGCCTATATCAGACAGAAAGTTCAGTTTGTGTCTGTCACTTGTTGCAAAATAAAGCCTTTTATTTGCATCAGGCTTTGCTTTGCTGCCTGAATTTTGTTTCACAATGCTTTACCTTTTTAGTTTGCTGTTTGACTTTTCCTCTGGTTTGACTTTGACTGTCTTTCCCTGTGAGAATTCAAAAACGTTTTGAAGAGTTTTAACAAACTAAACATAATTTTCTTAGACTTTACAGAACTTCAACTTCCTCAGCTACAATCTCCCCTGGGATTGTAGCTGAGGATTTCTTTATAGTTGAAAGGACAGCCAAAATATTAATTTGAATTTTAGCCTAAAACTGTTCAATAAGCATATGTTTTAAAAAAGCATTAATACAGCTGATGAGCTGAGAGACAACTAACTACAAACCTTCACATAAAGAGCCTGAAGCACAAATATAGTGTTCTGAATGTCCAAATAACACATTTAAAAGCTAATTAAAACTTACCGTATTCTCTCCACCTGTAGTCTAATAGTCTAAATGTTGTGTTTTTGGCCTGCAGGCTGTAATTTTTCTATGACATCACTTACTACAAGGCAGTTATCAAAGCTTTTACTTTCTCAAAACTGTATGAACACTCCTGATAGGTGCACCATGGCTGATGCTTGGCACATAGAAACGATGCAGTTATATACATTCATCAGACACTTTTTAGGTACAGCTCTCTGGTATCAGGTTGGGACTCCTTTTTTATTTCAGACATGGCTTGATTCTTTAAGTTAGAGATTCAACAAGGTATTGAAAGTGCTTGTCGGAGGTTTTTGGTCCATATTGAGATGATGGCGCTGTGTAGATGTTGCAGATTTGTCAGCAGCACATCCATAACTCAAATCTCCCGTTTCAGTGCACCCCAAAAGAAGGAAGGGCACTCATTTACTTCATTCAGGAAACCAGTTTGACATGACTTTAAAAACAATGCTCTGTTGGTATTTGGCATATATTATTTGCCAATAAAACATTCCCCACACCATTACATCCCCACCAGCAGCCTGAACCTTTTATGTGAACCTTTTCTTCTTGTTTCCATGTTAAAACCAAATTTTGACCCAGCCATCTGAATGGTGCAGCTGAAACTAAGAGTCGTCACATTAGGTACCGTTTTCCTACTGTGTTATTGTCCAAGTTTAGTGAGCCTGTGGGAACTGTTGCCTCAGTGTTCTTAGCTGACAGGTATGGCACATAGAGTGCTGCTTGGCTGTGGTCTATCTGGGTCACGGCTTGATTCATTCAGACATGGCTGTCTGCATACTATGATTATATTTAATGGTTAAATAAGCTGTTTTTGCCTTTGTATCATCTCTAACCAGTCTGACCATTCTCCTGTGACCTTTGACATCCTGTAAGGCATTTTTGACCACACAGCTGCTGTTCAATGAGTATTTCCTCCTTATTGGACCACTTTCCATAAACCAAGAGACTGTTGCGTAAGAAAATCCCGGAAGATCAGCAGGTTTTAAAAGATTCAGATCAACCTGCCTGGTACCAACAACCAGCCCACAATTATAGTTATTTTAAATATCTTTTTTTCCTGTTCTGTTTCATAGATTGGAAAAGCAGCAAGTGGTCTTCACCACTTCTAAATTCCTAAATGGATTGTGTTGCTGCCACGTGATTGCTTGAGTAATTGTTTGTGTTGGCAAACATTTGAGTATATTTATCTGAGAAACGTCTATATATACAGTTTAACATTAAACAACCCTAAACCCATAATTATATTGATAACTGTGAGGAATCTGCCCTCGGTAATTATCTAACAAACATTTTCATCCTGTTACATCCCTTTTCCCAAGTCAATAACTGACGAGTAAATACAGGAACTGCAGGGATTGGTCTTTCCTGCTGGGTTTTGTTGTGCGTTTATCCCAGACAGGCAGGATATCATAAAAGCTATTTTGAAGTACGCAAAACAAATTTATTTGGTCCATTTTCTCTGCTGCACTACTGAAAAAAAAGCCACTGCAGCACAGACAGCACTACAAGCACAGATTGAGACATACTCTGCAGTTAAAATGCTAATATGGGCAATTCAATTAAAAGCACCTCATTTCCTTTGGCCATAACACTGTTTTGTTGAGTTGTGTGTCCACTCTCATATGGATTATTATGGGAAACAGTGAGTGGGTTTATTTTCTCTGGGGCAGAATCTGAACATACTTGTAGCGGCCGCAGAGCTGAATGCAGCCTCTTTGACAGCAGAAGAGCATTTTTGCTACGTGACGCTGATCTGGAGAGAACCGACATTTGTGTCCAGGCAGTGCACAATTAGAAGTACAGTGCTGTGTGTAAATAAACTTCAAGAATGGTTCATCTGCTGCTTGCCAACACCTGCAGTGATCGCATTATCCCTGCCCAAACCAGAGCAGTGTGTGTATCATTAGTACCAGAACCACACATGCGTGCTATCTCCCCTTCCTGCTGTGCAGCTATTAAGCATTAATGTTAAATCACGTTGTTTCTGCAACAGCACAAATTACATCACTTTCATCGTCAAAACTCCTTGTTGTTCTAAATTATTCTCATTCAGGTTTCAAACTCAAACAGGGGAGAACACAGACACTGGTAGTACTCTACAAATAGCAGTTCAGATAAATAAGCAATTGTATAAACACACATTTTGTCATGAATAATTAAGCTAAACCTGACCTAGATTAACTAACATGAATGAGTGATTCCAATTCGAGCTGCCAGTCCTAAGCCGTGTAAATAATGAATGTGGGGTATTTGTAATTCTGTAGTAAGTCGTGGAACTTCTGAGGTTAATGTACCATGGGCTAACTAAATATATTATACATTTATTCACCAGTGCCTGGGACGAATTTACTGAACAATGGAGCAAACAAATGCTAATTCCGCATTAAACATGGTGCCGTTGCATAAATATTCACACAGACTTTTCTTTCAGCATATGTTGTCATATATTAGCATAGAGCTGGCAGAGGGATAACCAGCAATTTAGCATGAGAAAGCCAAGCAAAATGTGGTGCAGCACTGTTTGACCAGTGAAAGGCAAGCAGAATCATCCAATTAACCTTGTAAAGGTTGCATTATGGTCACAGAAACACATGCCCATAGAAAAGCTCAACATACCTTTACAAATTTCCACTACAGTTCTTTGTATTATTATAATTACTGTCTCTGCTGCCGAGATCCAGTCTTTCCGCAGAGCTAAATTGGGTTGTAGGGGTGGACTGGACAGGCAATTTTTCCTGCCTTGGAGGAACATTAAATATTAACTTAAAGTTGAAATCAAAGCCCTGAAAGCTATCCAGAATTTGTGAGAAACTTTTTGATCATCTGGTATTTTGTTACGTCTTACGCTGCTGAAATCTAAATCTCACCTAACTATGCAAAACATCCTCTTGTACGATGATGAGATAGTAACTAGAAATGTGTAAGTGTGCCTTGTTTAAATCCTAGAGGTCTCAGTCTAAAGGCATACAATGCCATGCAAAAGTATTTATGCCACCTTAAATAAATCCCTCACAGAACCGCCTTTCTGTAGGCAGATTTAAACCAGGTATGTCCAACTTCAGGTCATGTTTTAGATCTGTCCCTGCACAGATCTGATTCAAGTTAAAGATTTACCTTTTCAGTCTGTCATCAAGGTCAGTAGAGGCCTTCTCATTAGGTTCAGATGTGTTGAACCAGGACAACACTTAAAACATGCAGGACTGACTTTGGACACCACTGGTCTAAACCATTGTAGCTCTGGCTGTGCATTTAGGGTCATTGCTCTGCTGCAATGTAAACCCTGACACTAATCTCAAGTCGTTTTTTGGCATCAAACAAGTTTCATCTCATCAATTCTTCCATCAACCCTGACCAGCTTCTCTGTCCCTACTGAAAACGCATCCCCATCCCCACAACATGATACTGCCACCACCACAGTGTCACAGTGGGGACATGCAGTGTCAAAGTGTTTTGCATGTCGGCCAAAACGTTTAATTTTGGTCTCATCTGACCAGAACACCTTCTTGCCCATGTTAACTGTGTCCCCTACATGGCTTGTAGCAAACTTCAAGCTTGATTCATTGATTTTCTTTCAGCTGTCTTCGTTCCACTCTTTCATAAAGGGGAATTTTGTGGAGTGCACTACCAGCAGTTATTCTGACAACAGATTGTCCCACCTGAGTCGAGGATCTCTTCAACTTCTCTGGAGTTAGCATAAGCCTCTTAGTTGCTTCCCCAGTTATTGGTTCCCTTGTCCCTCTTGGTCCAGATCAGTTTAGGTGGAGATCTCTCTCTTGGATGGTTTGTTGTTGTGCCACATTCTATTTTTGGAGGATGGATCAGAAGGATCAGTGCTTCATGAAATGTTTAAGCTTTTGCAGTCCTTTCATAACCTAACTCTGTGTGTTCCCTGTGTTTCTTGGTCTTTGTGATGCTTGTTCCCTTAGGTATGTCCTCTAATAAACCTCTGAGGCCTTCATATATACGTAGCAGATGCACTCGTTCTAAACTTAACGTGGACCCTATCCAGGGGTCTTCAATTTCTATCCTAGAGAACTGATGTTCTGCAACATTTTGACGCACCCCTGCTCCGACACACCTCAATCAAATAAATTACTCCTTAACAGGCCTCAGAAGAACTTTATGACATTGTGAGGAGGTCAGTCAGGTGTGTTAGAGCAAGGATGCAGTTCAAAGTTGCAGGACAGTAGCTCTCCAGAGCTCGAGTTGGAGAACCCTGCTAAAAACTAATGAGGTGACTTTTAAAGGTAGTTGGTTGCACTGAAATTCACTTATTGATGTCAAATCAAAAGAGGCTGCACACATGTTTGGCACACTTTTTAGATTTTTATTCGTAAAAAAAACAAGCAAACAAACAAAAAAAAAAAAAAAAAAAAAACTTTGAAAAACATGTCATTTGTCTTCCATTGCATAATTGTTCCATCACAAAAAAATCAAAACAGAATACAATGGTGCAGGTGGCTTTGATTTAACAAAATGTAAAAAAGTTCAAGAGATGTGAATACTTTTGCAAGGCACTATTATATAAAAAGAAATCAATCTTGTCCCAATAGTTGGGACAAAATTACTTTAATCCAAACCTTTGTTAAACAACATAGTATAATGCATTTCCTAATTGTAATTTGAGAAAAAAACCAAACAAAATGCAGAAGCAGATTAAACATTTAAGTACAATCTATGATTGATACATTTTAGAACCGCCCCTGGCATCAATAACTTGAGGTAATCATCCTGTTTTAACCTAATCAGTCTCCTGGATCGTTATGCGAGAGATTTGTCCCACTTCCTGTTACAGTATTGTTTCAGTTCATTAAAGATTAAAAGGCATTTGTTTGTATGGAGCTACCTTAACTGACAGGCATGTTGCAACACTGAATAATGATGCTGACATGTTCAGACAGGGAATATGCAGGCTCGGTGGTCAAATAACAGTTCCAAGTCGGTACACAGGCGGGCAGGAAAAAAAACAGGCAGGGACAACACAAACTCAAAAAACCCAAACACTAGCTGGGTCTGGTATATGGATAAACAGGCAAAAATCAGGTAGGAAAAACAGGATCAGGATCAGGCTGGCACAGAGGTCAAAAGGGCAAATTGGGTCAGGTCAACAGGCAAACAATACAGAGCTCAGGGAATGCTGGACTAGACTCACCAATAGGCTTGAAAGACAATGATCTGGCAGAGTGCAGGAGACAGAGGCGGGTATAAGTAGGGGAGTGAGCAGGTGAACTGAGTGAAACTAATTACCAGATTGGGTCGAGCTGATCAGGAGGAGGAAAGTGGCTAGAAGTAAACTGAAGCTGATTGCATGGTGACTGGTGAAGGGGAGTGACAGGCAAACAGACAGGATGTTTACTGTGATGTGAAACTGATTGACTGGCAGGTGACAAACAGATAAACTAAAACAGTTTCAGGATAAATCAAGACAAACCCAACTAAAAACAGAAACTAAACCTATGACAGAAATGGTTAAATGGAGAGAATCACTAAACCAAAACAGAAACTTAAACTAGACTAATCCAGAAACAAAATAACCATAAAGACCAAACCTAAGCTAGAAAACCAAACTAAGACTAAACAGAACACAAGCAAATAATAAAAAACCAGAGATAATACTAAAGACAGGAGAGAGAACTAATAATCAAATAACAAACATAAACCATAACAAAACCCAAATCATGACAATGTTACTTCCTTCCGTCTCTAATTAGTCTAAATTAATTTTGAGTGAAATGGTATTAGCCAGAAAGAAGACACTAGAATCACAAAAGGAAAATGAATTGAAAAGACACAATGCACTATGGTTTCCATTCTCTTTTTCTCAGTAAGTTAAACTCCAGCTACATGACGACCTTAGTTGGTACTATAGCAAGAGTAACACCATGACGGTATACTTCCTTAAAATATTATTTAGTAATAATAGTAATAGTGTCTTTATTGTCATTGAAACATACATTACAATGAAATTTGCTTTCTGCATTTAACCCATCCCCTTGGGGAGCAGTGGGCTGCCATGTGCGGCGCCCGGGGAGCATTCTGGGGTTAAGGGTCTTGCTCAGGGACCCAGAGTGCCGGCACTGGGGATCGAACTGGGTACTTGCATCCTTCTCTGAGTGCAAGCACACTGCTCTAAACACTCGGCCACGACCCCCCAAAAAAAGGAAGGTGCTGGGAAGCAATATTACTTCACTGCATGAAGTTACACAGTTCAAATCTTGGCTTGGGTCTGGCTGTGTTGTGTTTTCTGGAGGCCTCTGCAAGGGTGTCCTCTGTTTTTTTCTTAGCATCTGTCCAGGGTTTGACCCTGATGAGTGCTGAGATTGGCTCCAGCCCCACATTGACCCTGAACAGGATATAGAAGGTGTGGAAAATGGATGGATTGATTGAGTTTCGATTGTGAGTAAAGAACGGTACACTTAGGTTATTTTGCGATGCAGAAGCTACTTGGAAAGAGATCTAGGTACTCTGGTGTTGGTATGACAGTTTCTGCCAACCTTGTTTTCCTGTCTTTAATTATACCCCTGTCACACTACTCCATTTCTACCTTGCACTTAAAAGATTTATGGAGATAAATGATACCCTGTGGCTTGAGTATCACAATTTAAAAACATCATAAGTAACATACAAATTCCCTACTGCTTGGGGTTTTATGCTATTTCGTCTCAAATGTCAAAGCAAAGAACAGGTAATTAGCGGAGCTGGGCCCTATTGAAAACTCACGCAATGGTGATAATATTGGTAAAAATGTGATGAACGTTTTGGTTGTGAGAAACTCTCATTTTTATAAATCCTTCTACAACACTGTGTGACCTTTAGCATTGTGGGTATTGCAATCTCTGTCAGGCATTTGCATCTATTGGAGTGACACTCCATTTAACTGCCGGGGTATGTTTTTAGCATGAAAAGTGTGAACCTGTGATACTTAGAATAAATTAGAATAGAATATAAATATATTCTATTGTCTCTCAGAGGGTAAATTCAGGTGTACTGGCAGCAAAGTGACAGATGAATGGAGGAATGCAGCTTTACACAAAGGCAAAGAAATACATTAAAACACAAAACAAGAAAGACCAAATTTACAACATAAGAAAAGAGAACTGTACCGGTGTTAGAAATAGTAAACTCAGTTTCAGGAAATGTGCGCTTGAGTCGGGCTATTTTAATTTTTTTCTTTACAAAATGTGCACATACATTTGTGGATAAAAACAACATACTATTACAGCAGGGATGCAAACACTTGCTGAGTTTGTTTTTGTTAGGAGCAATGATGGTTATAAGCTTTAACAGCAGCTGGGAAGAAGGATCTGCATTAATGCCTTTTAGTGCATCTGGGATGCAGCAATCTGTGACCGAAGGAGCTCTGCTACTGCCTCATGCCTGGAGTCAGAGACATTGTCCAAAAGTAATGCTATTTTGCTCGAGTCCTTCTGGTTCCCACCGTCTGCACTGGGTTGAGGAATCACCCTAGGACAGAGCTGGCCTTCCTGATAAGCTTATCCAACCATGTCATCTAATGGTGGATAACAACAAACTACACCATAAAAGATGTCTGATGCCACCACTGAGTCAATAAATGTCCTATTTTCTCTTCCTGTAAAGAGCATCCAGGGTTTCCCCCAATGTGTTATAAGTTTGGTGGCCCGCCAGGCTTTACATGCCCCACCGCCATGCTAAGCGTTGTTTGTTTATTTATTTTAAATAAACAAAGCAAAACTTTTTTTACACATCAGTGACACCAAAGATGGTGTATGTTTGTCAAACTAATCGATGTTTTGGTGTAATCAACACTAAAGAATGAAATATTCAAAGATACAGATTTGGATAATCTATATAAACTGTAACCTGACAACAGCCAGCTGTATATCGCTCCGCCTAGCTCCACTCACATACATCTGGGACTCCGCCATAGGAATTGCATTTACAGAAGGCTGGGCCTTATCAAAAATTCTTGCATATGATTGGATAAGCCACTTGTCTGTCATCTTTATTGACGTGCTATTTCAACCACTCACACCGAAGCTAACCCATGACGCTAATGATAGCGACGCAGGAAAAAAAAAAAAAAAAAAAATAATAATGTGTTTGCGGCTCTAGTGGCACGCGTTTTATTGACAGTGAGCTGACAGGAAGAGGGGGGAAGACAGGCGGCAAAGCGCCGCGGGTCGGAGTCGATTCCGGGCCGACCGCGTTGAGGACTAAAGGCCTCCTAACATGGTTAGCGCTAACCGCTAACCGCTCCGGGGCGCGTCCGCGTCCGCTGGCCCCGGAAAACAAAACTTGCCAAATCCGGTCGGGAGAAGGGCGAAAACATGGTTTCCACCAACAAAAGCCTTCAGAGGCGTTCTCTGATGTTCTTTTAATGAAACAATATTAGGTAGATTGGACAACACGGTAGAAATAGCAGCATCAATGCTAACGCTTGCTTCCTCGACGAGCCGCCATTGCTATCAAAACAGTCTCACGTCATGGTCGCGTCTCCACTACGTCACATATATGAAACTCCAGCCCTGCGTCCTGATTGGCCAGACCATAAAATTGGTTGGAGAAATCATTCTCTATCGGCGGTGTCCCAGATGTATGTGAGTGGAGCTAGGCGGAGCGATATACAGCTGGCTGTTGTCAGGTTATATAAACTGACCCATTCACATCTGCTGAAACTGAGACACTTCCGTCTCCTTTCTGCAGCCACACACACCTGACCCTAATAAGGAGCAAAGCAGAAATCCACCACCAACTGCTTGCTTTTCCTTGTGTTGACCAGGAGATGGTTCTGCTGGCAACTCTTGTTTTTCCCTCACAAGTCCTGCCTGGATGGTATTAAAACCCCTGGAGCAATCAAAGAACATGAGCCTAATAGTGCTTCCAGGCATCTTCAGATGGGCCAGAGCTCGGTGCAGGAGGCAGATGATGGCATCATCCACCTCTACGGCAAGCTGGTAGGCTAACTGCAGTGGATCCAACGAACACCTCACCAGGGGGCGAAGATGGTTGAGGACCAATCTATTGAGGGATTTCATCAGATCTGATGTTAGTGCTACCAGCCTGTAACTGCTGAGGTCCTTTACACATATGTGGTGTTCGACACTGGTGCCACACAGGAGGTCTTCCACAGCTGGTGTACTCTCCCCAGCTTCGGACAGGTGTTGAAGATGTGTCCCACAATGCCACACTGCTGATCTGTGCAGCCCCTCAGGAGCCTGGATCTGATGCCATCTGGACCTAAAATCATTCGGTCCCTGATTTTCTGCAGCTCGTTCCTCACCTGAAGTGTTGAAGGTGACAGGATGGTGGTGGATGAGGGGCGCTGCGGGTGTGGAGTTCTCTGAAGCAGAGGTGGTGGGGGATAGTTGAGCGCTAAGGGGTGTGAAGTTAGGGAAAGATAATCAGGAAGATGAGGGGGCAGCAGGGGAGCAGCCGGGGAGACTGGGCTAGCCTAGGGGAGAGATGAGCGTCTGATCGACCTTGTTAAACAGCTGGTTTAGATCATTCACCGACCCAAAATCACCCACAGCCTGAGAGTTTGGTTTGAGCCTTAAACTGTCTTCAGGCTCTTCTGAACCCTACTGATGTTTTCCTACTATGCCACTTCTTTGGCTTATAAATTGTAATCAAGTTTGATTACAATTACAATTACAAAATAAAGGACATTTTCCCATCTTTGCATTTTTTCCTGGACCTTTTGACCTTATCTAGAAATAGTTTGCAGGCTTTGCACTGACGAAGCCCTGCTCCAAGGTATTTTAAAGAATTATCTTCACATTTCTCAGTCATCTTACTATTTGTTTTAATTTTTTGATAGAAAACGGCAAGATGGTGATAGCAATGGGCTTACCTTGAAGTTTTACAACATCAGTCGACAAACTAGCAGATTACATCCTTTTAGTGACAATCATTGAGTTCTGATAAATATATCCTGTGCCCTGTTTGGGAAAAGGTCTATTGTTTTGACATACTGTGTTCCTTCATGAAAATACCTTTAATCTCTTGGGTAATTTTGAAACTTTGCAGCAATCAAGCTCCTTGCTTTTCTTTTTTTTTCATCTGACATCCTTATAGGTTTGTTCACTCAGCCTGAAAAGTACAGAGCAGAAGAAGATACCTCTTCCTCCGGGCATCTGAAAACAATTTGAGAGCAGTCCTGTCGGAAATGGGTTTAGCACAGATGGATACACATATAAAAGCATTTTATGCAGAGGAAGAAACGACTTTTGAAAAAGCCCAGACACTCCACTTCTTAAGTATTTTGCCGAATTTTGATGCATCTCCCCTCTACCTCCTGCTCCCCCGCAGTCAGTCCTTATAAAGAGATGTTTCCTCTTCAGTGGAGATCATCAATTTTAACCATGCAAATCAGAATAGAACAACATCTTGAGAAGTAATGGTACGAATACAGGCTAAGTGTTAAATAATGTTAGTGGGAGTAAAATTCTGATTAATATCAACCATTAGCCTCTAGTTAGACCAGAAATCTAAACACATAATTAAATGTCTAATCTGATCCGATTAATATGCATTACAGTTGCTTCAACAGCTCAGCACGGCTAATATCAATAAGAACTGCACAACCCGTCTTCAGACAATTTGCATAACACAAATACCCGTAGATGAAACTTTTAATTTGAATACAATTATAATAACATTGGGAACTTCTGGTATTTACATTTGCAGAATTGATCCTAAAATTCAAGTCCTTTTTGGTTTAAGGGCTTTTAGTCTCAGGTTTAAAAAGCAGTGTAAAATTGAATCTTTAATTAAATTTTTATCTACAAAAGTTTTTTTCTTTAATATCTTATATGAACCTGGAAACTGCAGGGTGCGTGTTTGGTTTTGAATGCTGAAGTATAAAAGACAATAGATAAACAGTGACTTCAACCAAGGTCACAAGCTCAATTCATTGCCATGTTTTTTTTTTCAACATAAGACCAAATGGAAAAAAGATCCCTTGGGGCTTTATTGTTTATCCTGTCACTTCTGTGACCTTTTATAAATTGATGGTTCTGTTCTTTTTCTTCTAATGAAATTGCCCTTAAAAATTTACTCAGTTATTTAATCTAATACAGCCACCAGCCAGCCCTTTATGGTTTTTCTACTTTTATCGGTAACCACTGCTGTGCATGTGCACAGAAAAAAAAGTTAATTCCTTGCATTGTTGCAAGTGTTCCCCCCCATGTTTCCAGATACCATATTTGGTAAAAGGTTTATGCTGACACGATATGAACATGAAGGCTAAGCCCATTAATACTTACTAATACACACTCTTCAGATTATCACTGAGTCAACACAGATTGGCGGCATCTAGACTTGCATGGCATTATTCACTGCCTACATTCACCATCTGGCAGCGGCACTAAAGAACAGCTCACAGCTATTTTAGCAGCACAGTCAAAACTAAAAATGCATTTTTCATGTCTTTATCCCAAGGCACAGCCTTTTAAACAAGGAAACACATAGTAAGACGAGACAGAGGGAAATCACAACATTCGGAGTTCCTAAAGAGTCTGCAAAAATATGGAATTTGATTGAAGTAAATTCCACATCTGGATAAGTATTGGAGATGTTGTAGTTCCTGGTTTGGATTGTTCCATCCATCCATCCATCCATCCATCCATCCATCCATCCATCCATCCATCCATCCATCCATCCATCCATCCATCCATCCATCCATCCATCCATCCATCCATCCATCCATCCATCCATCCATCCATCCAGTCCTGTTTTGCATGTTGATCATTTGAATATTCACTTTAATATCTGCAGCAAATTCATATTGAACAGTGTTATTTAAAATATAACATGGGTCCAGTTTCTAAGACATCTACTTATTTGAAGAAAAGTGTTGATAATACAGTAAATATTTAATAATAAAAAAAAACAATTATACTTTTTAAGCATTGTCTGGTGTTTTGTTTGAAATGTTTTTTTTATAGGTAGTTAAGAGAGTGTGAGAAAAAAGATAATTTTGATTGAGGGAGGAAGTTTACCCATAATTCAGTTTTACAAATGTCCCTAATATGTGTTTGCATTGTTGACTTAAAAGTAACAATCCTTTCTGACTTTCAGCGATGACTCAAGTTTACAGATGGACCTTTTCTTGGAACATACTATTAAAGAGCGTTACTAACCGTCTGAAATTCTGCAGTAATGATAAAAAAAAATATATTTTTTTTTTCCAGAGATGATTCAAGCCCAGTTCTTTTATTACACATTCTGGCATCATTTCTCCTTTCCTCCACAGAAAGAAAGTCTCACAGCTTTCTTTGTAATATCTATTTAATCAAAGACCCGGTAGTAATAGTCTAAAGACATGATGAAAGATATTGGTTTTTTAACAGGATTTCCAGTTAACCTCGGTATTCTGCATTTAATGGTAGCCTCTTCTAGGAGCACATCCATTCTTTTTCTGAATTAGAATGGGAGGATTGCTCGACATCGTTTTGTTCACTACAGTGTTATTTTGCATCGATGCATGTGAATTCTTTGCAGCTGTTGAGGCGAGTCTGAAGAGTGCAAATCAGAGAGAATTTGTCTCTTGCAAAGAGCAGCTGAAAACAAACCAGATTTGAGCATGATGCTTTCTGTAGAGCAAATTTGTACGGTTTAAAACACAAACCAGAAGCCCCACATGTAAACTGAAGACACGATAGCTGTTTACCAGCACTCACTTTCCTTTTTCTTCATTATAACTTCTTGTTAAAAATGTTTTTCTCTTCTACTGAGCATCTTTTAAAAGAAAAAGTACAATTGCTTGAACTGATCTCAAACTTTAGATTTAGAGGTAGGAGAAAACAAATGTTTTGATCATCGCTTAAAACTTTTTCTGTCATCACTCATTTAGATACATACTGATATATTTACTTATAAGTGTTTATTTCTTATCATGTTTTACTGATTATAGATTACAGTAAATGTTTGACTCAGAATGTATTTTTTTAGGGGGGATAAATATTACATAATGAAATTTAAAAATGAGATTTCTGATTCCAATACCTTGGTCTGCTATAAAGTATAATCATATTCAATAAATTAGAATATGCATTTCGAAGACGCTTGTGATATTAAAAGTACCTTTTGAAAAATAAAATCAACTTTTAAACAGTGCTAAATATACTTTTGACGAAGTCCCCATTTCAACATGAAAAACTTGTTTTTTATTGGTATGATGCAGTATCTTTATCTCGAATGCTTTGTTAACAGACATAAAGGCTTAAAAACATCAGTCTGCGTTATATAATGTGTTTTCCTTAGTTAACAGAGCTACTGAAAATAAATTAACTTTTCAATAAGATTATATTGAATATGACTGTATATACACTAATTAGTTGATTGGGGCCCATTTACATGAATTACTGCATGAATGAGGAATATCAAGGATGCAATCAACCTGTGGCTCTGTTGAGGTGTTAAGGAAGCCCAGGCTGCTTTAATAACAGCCTTCAGCTCATCTTTACTGTTTGGTCTGGTGTCTATAGGGTTTCACCAATCAGGCACAGTGAGCCCATGGTCATTAACCCAGGTAAAAAAAGCTTTTGGTTGGGTGGGCAGGTACCACACCTGCTGGAAAACGAAACCAGTCTCTCTAATAAGCTTGTCAGCAGAGGAAAGCATGAAACACCTGTCCGTGTCCTAGTAGACAGCTGTAGTGACTTTGGACTTGATCAACATCATGAACCAGCAGCAGCAGATGCCGTGGCTCATCAAACCATCAGTAGTGACTTGGAAAACCTACCTTTGGACCTCAAGCAGTGTGAAGTCTTTGCCTTTCCACTTTTCCTCCAAATGCACTGACCTTGATTTCCACATGGAATTTGGAAACACTGATTTGAGTCTCGCTCCATGCCTGGTAGAGCTTTCCCAAACCCTCAAACTAGTGCGCATTTTGTCTCTCTATTTCCTTCCAGTTAATCACTTAACTTCCAAATAATATACTTGGATACAGCTCACTTTGTGTCTTACTATCATTGTGGCTGTTTGCTGGAAAACTTTTTAAATAGTAGCCTTCCTCATGATTATGTATGCTACAAAAGAATGCTTTTACCTATCTTTTTTACAGGTCATATTTATACCACTTTTCTAGTCATGCTGACTGCTGAAATTCCTTTATATTAAAACCAGATTCACCCAGTCGCGCTCAATACAAACTCACTCCTTCATACACTAATATGGAGATTGGTAGGTGTTAATGGAATTAATAAAACTTGAGGTATTAAAGTCACCTCCGACCTATCTCCTTTGAAACATGGAAGCAGCTGTATTCAGGGAGAAGACGGCTACACTCTACTCTGGGTAAAAACAAGGCCAACGCTTGCGTGTTTTCTGTGTGAGACTGTAAATGTTCAGGCTTGAGATGTTTGTGTTACGTCTGCTCTGGTCAGCCGACATAGCAGAGTGTGAGAAGGACATAGGCGGATACAGAGGGGAGCAGAGCTGGAGAGCAGACAGGATGGCAGGCGGCGGCCGAGCCAGGGGTGTGATTACTTTGTCTCAGGTCTGGTTCTCAATGAAGTGCTGGAACTTGATGGACTCACCGTTTCCTTTTATTGAATAAGGAACTGGGGAATTGGTTATCTTTATTTCCCACAACATTTGGCGAGCCAGCCCAGATTCTCTGACCGACAGAACCCAGAAGAGATCCAGGACAGGAGTGGCTTGGCAGGCCTGGGAAGAACGTCTCCGATACCCCAACAGCTTAAAGGGACGAGAGGAGGGCTTCTGGTCTGGGGAGTTTCTGGAAGGTCGACGCGAGAGGTCCAAACCAACCTTCCTTTCAGAGAGGGTTGAGAAAATCGTTTTTCAGCACAGTAAAATTAAACGAAGGGTAAACTTGGGGGTTAAGTGCCTTGCACTGTGGCCCCTTAAATTGTGATAGGAGGAAGCTGGAATCAGACCCACAACTGCACACACTGAGCCACAGTCGCCCCCTGTTGCATTCATGCAGCACACAGTTTGAAATACGCTGCAATGAGCATCAATCGGTTGAGGCAATACAGCAAAAACAGGTTCTTTTTGTTCCCGTCTCTCATTACGAGATAAAAAAAACACACATATGTACAAAAACTGCTGCAGTGACAAAGCCCCACTTCACACAAGCAGCAGGTTCTGACTTTCTGATCTCCCTTTTACCTGTTCCATCGCCGGCTCCTCTCCGTCTCCCTCGCACTCCTCCCTACTCCCACTTCCTCCTCCTCTCATCTTCAACTGTTGCCACGGCAGCAAAAACCTGACAATGAGAGAGAGGGAGAGAGAGAAAGAGGTGAAGAGAGACATAAGGAACAAATGCCATCTGAGTCATTTAATCCCCACCCGGTGTATACGTGTTTGTATTTATGTGTGCATGAAGGCAAATATGTTAGAAATGTTTGTGTGAATCTGTTTATCTGCTGTCTGTGAACGCGTGTGTGTGTGTGCGTGCATGCGTGCGAGTGTGATGCGTGGGTGTCCAAGTGGGAGAGCTGTGTGGAGTCGGTTATCAGTTCATCACAGAACTGTTGCGGTGCAAAGACCTTTGTCGGTCTCTCCGCACGTCGCCGGGCTGCTTCCGTTTTCCATTTCATGTTCGCTGTAAATGGGTTCTTATTCGAAAAACTAAATTCTCCAGGCAGCCTTACAAATGTTTGTGTGTTTGGGCTTTGAACGATCAAACAAACACAACTTCTGTCTGTGAAATGCTCCCACAATTTAATGAAATTTCTTTTTGCTGAATGGTGATAGAAGTCATGAAAATCCTGTGAACAGACGCTAATGTGAGGAAAACCCTGGCGACACTGCGTCAAGGGGTTGAGCTGAGTCAAAACTATGTGACATGCAGATATCTCTGTGGGCCTGCAGGAAATCTCAAAGAACACAAAAAGCAACTATTCACAGGGGAGAAATATACTTTAAGGAAACAGAAAAAAGCATAAAACAATCACAATAAAGCTCTTGAAAAGTGATTCGGTAAGACAGCCCTGCTGTGCGGTCGGCTGGCTCTGTATGAGCTTGTTAGGAAAAAAGAGCAAAAACATTGTTGAAAGATACTTAAAATTTAAATCATAAGACATTCATTGCATAAAGGTAGGACATGTCAATGCTAATTTACATCTAAATAAGAAATACACATCCTTTTAACATAGCATTTACACTTTGATCTTTACACAGACGAAAAATTATTTGCAATCTGAAGCCTGTTTTCTATACTCATGTAGTCCTTGCAGGGTCTCAGGAGCGCTGATCAGTGGCTTTAAGTTGTTTTAAGCACAGTGGAAAAACTACCATGCACTCATCATATTCTCAAACCTACAGACAATTTTGAATCCAGTTAACCTAACATGCATGCTTAATTGGTGGGAGGAAGCCAGAGCACCTGGCTTCCTCCCACCCTGTGGACCTGACACGTCCACAGGGCGAACATGAATGCTCCACACAGAAAGGCCTTGGCCAGGTTTCAAACCCAGAACCTTCTTGCCGCAGCAACAAGGCCTCCACCATGATGCAGCCGAGCCATGACAATTTAATAGAAATAGAAGAAATTCAATTTACAAGCAGCACAATGACATTAGAGGAACAGTTTATTTTTGCAGCAATGTGGTTGCATTGTTGTCCATCGGTACAAAGGTTTTCGGCTCTAATCTCCAAAATTGCCATTCAGTGTGTGGCTGCATGAAGTCACGTGACCATATTGGTTTCTCCAACTTTAAATGAAATTATTAAACTGTTAATTTTTTTGGATCAATTAGGAGTATCAAACATTTCTTCAGTTTTCTAATTTTTACAACACTGAAAGAGGGATTGTTTTGAGAAATTTGTACAACTTCCTTGAAATGTATAACTTTAACATACACTGAGGTTACACCATCATTAACATTTTTCAGAAAGCCCAGATAAAGATGTCATGGCTTGGTAAGTTTCTAAATCTTGGTTAATTTCTGACAATTCATATAAGGAGGCACACCTGTGGAACCACCTCAATCACATTGTTTCCTTGTGTAACTTCAAGGAAAAATCAAAAGGGATCAAGGCAAGGTTGCAGGAAGAGGATTCTAGACCCCACCCTACTTGTCAAGGCAACATGTGTTCAGACAATCTATGCAAATTAACACCATACGACTGTCCCGACATTTGCAATTTTTCAGGAAGAACACAGGTTCTGTGTTCCAGAGATGAACGTATTTTGGTGCAAAATGTGCTCCCCAAGCCCAGAGCAAAAGCAAACGACCTTGGGAAGCTGCTGTCTGACGGTGGTAATGGAGCGTCATCATCCACAGTGAAACAAGTTATGTACCAATGTGGGCTGAAAGGCCACTCAAAGAGGAAGAATCAATTACGCCAAAAGCAACATAATAGGCCAGGTTAAAGCTTGCAAATGCATTCAGGAACAAAGAATTAATTTTTTGGAGAGGTTTCCTGTAATTTAATGGCACTAAAGTTGAAGTTTTGTCCATAATGGCCATAATGGCCAGCGTTAAATTTGGAGGGAAGCCTGCATCTTGAGAAGACCTTCCAATTATAAGGTACTAGTGTGACAGCACTATGTGGGGGGGATTTCTTTTTGACTCGTGGCATTCAATGAGCCCTGATTTCAGTCCTATATAACATTTGTAGGAGGAGATGAAAATCCATGTGGGACCAAGGTGGCCTACAAACCTGACTCAGTTAGATCAGTCTGGAGGAGATGGTCAATCTTCCAATTAACTACTGAGAGAAGCTTGTGAAAGGAAACCGTCTTAGTTTCCAAGACAGTCCTGACAAGAATTGAGAATTAAGTATTTAAACATCTATGCGATAAAGAAAGTTAAGTAACACCCTCTAAACTTAATCTCTCACATTATTCTGGCATTTACAAAATAGAAATATTTTCAGTTATCATAACCAATTTAGTGTGAAGTAATGTCAGACAGTTATGTGTTGTTTTATACAGGGTGTTTTAACTGCATATTCTTTCTGAGCACACTTGGGAAATCTCCAGGTACTCCAGCTTCCTCTAGCAGTCCAGAAACATTAAAATTAGACAATAAGATAAATTAACCAGGGTCAATGCAGCACCTATGTGGCAGTCAGAGAAATTACAGTTTGAGTGTGGTTGGTGTATTAACAAGCCTAGATGGTTACCAATACTTGGACTGCAGATTATCGATACATACATATCCAAGTTTAAAATAGTGTTTTTTTTTCCTGGCATTCCTGACAAAGGGATGCTGTTTCCTGAGATAGCTGCTGCGATCTGTTGGATCATTAGTCTAACTTCTGACCATCTCCAAAACCATTCTCCCCGACCTGGTGGAGTTGCTTGTTTCTTTATATCCATCAGCTGCAACCAAACACACTGAAGGAAGACTACAAAAGAGACCGTTTGCTCTCCAAACATTTACACATATCACTGATATTTTATCAAGACTCAGAGAAATTTTGTCAACTTTTTAACTAAAGACCCCCCCCCCCAACCCCCCCCCCCCCAAAAAAAAACAAAAACTCCTTTCAATTTAAAAATAACACATTTCCAACCTATACTTTTGTTTGGCACGTTACAGTTCCCCATTGTCTGCACACTTAGTTCTCTGGCTCCATAGGTGTGCTGAAGTCAGCTGAGCACCTGCAGGTTGCTGTGGTGCAAAGGTTAAATAAAAAGATTGCATCCAAACATGCTACTGTGCACGAACCACTCAGCAGAATAAAACACGCTGATAATTTCAATCAGAGTGCATTTTGTTTGCTTGATTACGCTGCACTCGATGCCGAACAGTTGTGTCTCCCCTGTCTGTGGAGGCAGGGGGTCTGTCTAAAATTAAAATAATCATAACTGAATTTCAAACTGATTTTCAAGTACTTTGGTTTCTCTGGAACACTGAATGTGCATTAGTCATACAAAGGCTTGGTTGGATTAAAAAAAAAATGACGTGATAGTTTTCTCCTTGTTTCTGTATTTAGTTTGTGTAATTTTCCTAATGGACAATGCCGCCGTTGTGATTTAAGTTTTCACTGAAGCCTTCAAGTAAATACCGGCAATATTCAGTTTTCATAAGAGCAAGTTCACACTTGGATTAAAACTAATTTATTTTTATGGTTTACCACTTAAAAATTCTTATGATTCCAGCTCCCAGTTGAACTAAATCACTCTTAGAATTTTTTATGAGAGGAAGTCTTCGAAAAAATATTCAGTAAATAATGTTAAATTACGTCATTGTTATTTACATGATCTTTCGGCATATTATTTGCAGAATTCTGTTGTTGCAACGTTGTCTCAGCTTTTAACTTCTGTTTACTTCTCTTTTTTTCCTGTTCACATATACAGCTTTTAAATCCAGCTAAATTCCTGCTAAAGCTGCGCTCTTCAGAAAACTGAGATTCTGGAGTCTAATTGCAAAAACAGACTGACATTCAGAGAGAAGCAAGATACGTTAGGATTAAGTTTTTATTTGCTGTCATTTTGAAAGCATCACCCGTAATGTTAATAAAACCTGCTTTTACCTTAGCGCAGTGACAGTTGGCAAAACCTCTTCTCAGGTCATTTTAAGACGACCTCTACAGTTTTTATTTAGCTATACATATGTGGAATAAGCTCAGAGAACCAAAAGTTAAAAGAATATCTCAGAAATCCTTAGTGTTATAGTGTTTTGTTTTGTTTTTTTGCTAAACGTGGTCTTGATCGGACTAAACTCAGAGGGTACTGACAGAACTTGGCATGGATGATTTCAGCTTCAATGACTAAGGCAAATGCCTTCTGTTGTTATTGCAAGCATTTTATACCAAGCAAGGAGAAATATTGTCACTTGTCTACCAGCATTTTCTATAAAAAAGGAGCGTGTCCAGAATTGTTTAATGTTGCCACAGTAAATGTCATCTATTACTTAAATATTAGTATAGTATCTTAATAAAAGTCAAGTTTATTTGTATAGCAAATTTCAGCAAAAAAGCAGTTCAAAGTGCTCTAAACCTAGATCAAAACGGTCACCTGCTGTGAGAGCTGTAAAAAAACATTACATTTTATCAAGTGAAAACATCAATGTGCATCAAATATGTTGGTCAATGCTCCTGTTATTGTGAGTCAAAAGCAACTCTAAGCAGGTGGCTTTTCAGTCTTGATTTAAAGGAACTCAGTGTTTCGGCTATTTTGCAGATTTCTGGAAGTTTGTTCCAGATTTGTGGAGCATAGAACATGAAAGCTGCTTCTCCATGTTTGCCTCTGGTTCTGGGTATGAAGAGTAGCCCAGAAAAAAATAGCAACCAGATGTTGCTCTCAACCTAAAACAGCTGCTAAATCACACATTAAGTTTGATTCATTAGGTCAGTGACCCTAAACATGAAACAAGATGAATAGAAATGAAATCTACATTTTTTAATCTTTGATTACTCATTAAATTATTATTATCAGAACTAAATAAAAAAAAGCATTCTCTTGAGAAGCATTCCTCTAAAACACTGATTCTGACAACACTCTATTCCTGCTAAGGCATTGCTCTCTTTCCAGTGCCGTGTGTAAAAGAAAGTCGCTCCTGCATTTCCAAGGCTTTGTTCAGATCGTAAATTTTCCATCTCTTAACAAGCCACGTGGCGAGTGAATTCAAGGATAGCCTCCTAATTGCAAATAAACTGCTGTGCTGACGTAGGCTGAACCTGCAACAAGTGCAGCAACAGCCACGGACAATAAACAGCACATCTTTTTTTAAACAGTTCCTGGGGAAAGGAATAAACTGAGAGCCATGCTCCACCTCCGCTCCACACACGCACACACACAGACTCGCTGCCTGAACAGCGGGTGGTACATATGCATGCAGCAAGGCTGAAATGCAAACTCGCTGCTGGCATGTTCAAACAAATCACACGCAGCCGTGCACCGGGATGCAGACTTTGAGAAAACAAAACGGCGTTCTTACATACCAGCACACACACACGCGCGCATGCACCATGTTCTTTGAAGCTTCTTGGAGAGCTCATGCAGATTGTTGGAGCTGGTGTGTATCTTTGAGCCTGACATACTCAGATGTGACAGTGTCGCAGGAGAACGGTGGTTCCCCGAGCAGCCTGTGTCACAGACTGAGGGCCTCTTTGTCAAGGAGAACACTGGGCAGAATTTATCCATGTTCAATTGACAGAGGTGGAGGACGGGGAGGTGGTAGTGGGGGGCTGTAGCAGGGAAAGTGGGCTGTCGAGATTGAAGAGGGTGCTGAGAGCGAAGATCCTGCGAGAGAAGAGAGAGGTCAGCGAAGAGACAGGGCTATACAGTTGTTCCTGAAGTAAAGTCAGAATGGATAGAGGTTGGAGAGGAGACAAAGCGGAGAGGGAGGAAGGAGGTGAGAGTGAGTCTTCAAAGTGTCAGTAGCCCTGCTGAGCGGGGACAAGTCAAAGGAATCAAGAAAACAGACGGAGAGCTTGTTGATTAGTCTGAAGGGAAGACTAATTATCAGGAAATTGTTTAGGAAAGATAATGATAAAAGAGAAACTTGTTGATGCCATTTTCAGCCACCAAGGTGACATCTATTGCTTTGTCTTTTCATCAGCCCACTTTTGTTAGGATGAAAATTACATTTGAGTAGCTCAAACAAGGAAATGTAGCTGCTATTTGGCTTGTTTGCTTAATCGTGATTCTAAGAATGTTAATTAATCATTTGCAGAAAGAGAAGCTGTCATAATATTAAATTTGCTCAGCAAAATTGGGTCTCATTTGTGCTGTCTCCTTTTTGCCAAGTCAATCACAAGCAAAATTTGAATTGAGGGTTAGAATTGCGATTCGACGCTGATCAGGCGTTACATTATGACCACTTGGCTCGTAGTTTGTGACACCCCCTCCTTTTTTTTACTGGAGTTTTGAGGCATGGACTTCACTGACCCCTAACGTTGGGGCTTGATATCTATAAACAATGTTAGCATCAGATCCTCTCAGGTTAGGTCCATACATGGACCTGTTTGTCCGTTACATTCTATATAGGCTCAATGCCATTAAAGTCTAGAAGAATTTGGAGCCCTAGTCAGCACCTCAAACTTATTGTTGTGCTGTTCGAACCATTCCAGAAAGACATCCATCAGGGAAGATCGATTGTTTGAGTTGGTGATCATCTCAATGGGAGAAATGGTGGATTTCTGTCCCTAGATTGGAGATCAGTTTTTGCCTCTAGCGGAGGGGTCAGTTATCTTGGTGTGCTGTTCACAAGTGATGGTGGGATGAAGGAGAAGATGGCTAGATGAACTGGGGTCTCATCTGCTGTTAATATTGGCATTTCTCAGGTTTGTTGTGGTGAAGAAGGAGCTAAACCTAAAAGCAAAGCTCCCTGTCTGTTGGTCTGTCAGTTGGGCCTTTGATAAACTCACTCCAACCCCTACGTTTGCTAGTTTTTCGTCTCTAGCACATCAACTCTGAGAACGAAATCTTCACATGCAACCTTGTATGTCATCCACTAACAGGAACCAGGATATAAAGATTAGGAAAAGACAGTGTTTTTCCACTTTAGCTACTTGTCAGTGGTCATAATGTTATGCCTTGTCAGGGTTAATCACAATACAACAATGTAAAACATGAGTGAGGTATTTTATACAGATAAAGGCATTTACAGGGCAGGACTTTGGTTTATGGAGTAAAGTCAAAAGGAGAAACTATTAGATATTTGGATCTGGCTCACTTTGTAGGAGAACAATTAGGCTTAATCATGATCTAAATCACAGATTGCCCTTTCTGTTTCCAAAAGGAAACTGGTTTTGAAAGGAATTTCCCAAACTTCAAACTGACGGTCATATCTCATCAAAACAGTGTTTTAAAAAAAAAGTCTTTCATTGAATGTGAATCTAAAGCTGTTTGTTCTTTTTGGAAGATTTTCTGGCGATACTGATGCCATCTTTTAATATACAGTTTATCTCAGTGGTTGGCAGCCTGTGGATCTTCAGTCCGTCAGAGTGGCTCTCTGTTGCTTTGACCAAAAATGTTCTGGTTTATATTAATACGCACAACCCTCTTCAATCGCACATTCATGAATAGAACAAGATAGGATGAGAATTATGTTCATTGTGTCATTCTTTTTATTTCAAAGTAGGCTTCTTATCTAATTTCTTCATATAGACAAATAGAGTGTTAAAGCTATTCTTTATAATTATGTTTTTAATTTGTATTGAATATGTTCTGTGCAGTTTAGAGTGTGATATATTTATTTGAAGGATATTTAGTTGCTCATGCAATTTTTTTAATCACAAATATTTTTTGGGTTGGACTGTTTTTATGTTTATAGTCCGGTGCAACTTATGTGTGTTTTTTCCTCTTTATGACACATTTTTCGACTTATTCGACTTATATTCCTTAGCTACTTGTAGTCGGAAAAATATGGTAGTTTTATTTTTAATATTTAAAATATAAAACAATATTTATAGTTTGATATGTAATTATCAAATACTATGTTTAATTTAATGTTACTCCTTTTCATAGCTTTTTCATTTGTTTTTATCAGCCATTGTACTTATCTTATAAGGTGAGAGTGAGAGCATTTTTAACCAATCCCCTAATGAACCTACTTAAGTAAGTAAAAGTTTATTTATATAACACCTTTCACAGACATTGAGGGTCACAAAGTGCTTTACAAAGTGCACAATTAGACAATAAGATAAAACAATAAAACATCAGAGGAGAAATAAAACATCATTAAACCACCACTACAGAAATAGAGTTAAATATAATGGTCATAGAAGAACAGTCGACACACTGGAGTAGTTAAACGGCCTGGAAGGAGCGATCTCCTCTAGTCTTAAAACGGGTGTGAGGGACCATGAGAAGATTCTTATCTGATGACCTCAGCCTTTAAGAGGGGATATAGTGAAAATAAAACTTGGACAGATGTCCTCCCAATCTCCATTATGAGAAAAGGCAGTTGCAGCATTATGCTACTTCAATGGTTTTCTTCAGCTGGAGAAGCATGCCGGTCCAAGTTGATGGAAAGATGGATGGAGTGAAATACAGGACGACCCTGGAAGCGACACGCTTGAAGGTTTCCAGCTCAGTCACACTCAGTGAACAATATACCTAATTAGGGCTGGACGATTGTCACACGGCTGGCCTGAATCGGTTGGAGTACGTGGGGTGTGGAAGGATCGATGCAGAGGCAGAGATGTCGTGGTCCACAATTTTTAATTATTTGTTTTTGTTTGTTTTTACAAGTAACTGTGTGCAATTATTTCTTAAATGTGCAAATATGCATCCTTAAAGTGCTGTATGCTATCCAAAGTGCTAAATAAAGTGCTTAAGTACAAAGTTAAGTGTTCATTCTTAGATGTAACAAACGGCTGTTTGTTACAACGATATAGAAAAAAAGCATATCGACAAAAAAAAAATGCATATTGATCGATATCGATAATTATCAAAAAGATTTAAAACCTGGCTCTTATGATATTGCTAAATGACTTACTTTTAATAAAGAACACACAAACACTAAATCTCAATTAAATCCTTATTTAACCAATATTTTTACCCATAACTGATTTTTTAAAGACAAATAACTTAAGAGACCTGGGCGATGTTATTAAATACTGACAAAGAATAAGCTAAAGTGGCCCTTAAAATGACCAAAATAAATATAACAAATAAATAAATAAATGGAATAGCCTATTTAGGTGGGAATAGTACACTAGTTACTCCTCAGGTTCCATTCTCTGTCTATATAGTCAATTGAGAGGCTGATGCAGGGCTGAGGTCCGAGGTTGTGGCGTGGGAAGACACAGGCTGCAGCTCATTTTGCACTGATTCCCTGCACTTGTTGCACAATTTAGGGAGCGCTGTTAGAGAAAAACTTGCAGCCCGGAACTTTATTTCGCGGATCAAGAGTGGCAAGTAGTTGTTTGAAGCCAGGTTTTTCAACTGCAGACAACAGCAGCATATCCATCATCATGAAGCATGTTACTGCATGCATGATGTCCTTATGCTGCTTGGACGCTTTGTCATTTTATCACAAAGAAGGGAGCCCAGTTTAGCTGCTATACCTGCTTTGTTTTGGAAGAACTTCCATAAGATTCCTCCGACGACACGGAGCCACGCGGGGCTGCACAGCTCGTGCTGCTGCGGGTGTGAGCGGTTTACGTGATGAAACAAGTTGGTTACGTTACCAGACTTTGTTTTTACCGATTCCTTGCAAATTTTGCAAATTACTGTGGTTTATTTCTGCTAGACTGGTGAACTAGTAAAACCCCATTTTGGGACAATTTTCTCCGCCTCTCCTTGCTGCGACATATTCACGTGCTCTGTGTGTTGTGGTTTGAGAGGGCGGCGCTTTGTGACGCCGTGCCTGGGTCCGCGATTACGATTGGTGGAGAGGAAGCAGTGACTGTAGCATCACCTAATATGATAGGATGAAAGGAAGGAAGGAAAACTGTTTCTATATCGAAGTTTTATCGACCCTTTTTTTTCCTATTGCGCCACACGTCTGTCGATCGATATATATTGTTATTGAATTATCGTCCAGCCCTATACCTAATTTCAGTAATAGATATACGTAAATAGACCTTGTTTTAAATATGAGGAAATAATACATTTATGACAGAGATGTGGTTTGGACAAAAAAACACAGATCTAAATCAAATTGAAGACTGTTTCTTGCCATAATTTCATTTTATATTCTTTATCTAGGATTGGGCCAAAAAAACGTTCTTAAAATCAAAAATATTTAAGACCCACTCAACTGCAAAGATATGAGAAACTTGAATGTAATTTCCTCCTTTCTTCCATTTGTGATGTTGTGGTAATAATATCAATTTACAGAAGAAACTCTGTAAAGTATGATGAGAGATTTATATATTTCAATTGTACTGATTGATGGGAACACTCATTTTAAGTCGTTAAGCCATCAGCCCGACCGGATGTGCCCTCACAGCAAGACATGTCAGTGATCTTCGGAGTTAAAGTTCAAGCCTGCTGCCATGAGAAAAATGTCACTTCTGCAACAAGAGTTGTAATTGTCCTCGCAGAACTACACACAGAGAGGACGGTTGGCTGACAAAATGTTCCAGAAGCTGATTAACGAACAGAGTTTACTTTGGATGGAAAAATGAAACCATAAATGAAATAGTAAAAATAAGTATGATAAGTGTTAATAGGTCCTGGAATTATAAATAGTATGCACAATCTCGTCAGTCTCATGATTGGGGTTACAGGAGGAACCAATCAGAGAGCGTGGTGGTGGCAAAAGGTTTAACGAACTAAAGAAAACCTTCAATACACGAGGAACAGGGCAGGGGAACGAACCATGAGGGGCAATGACAAAAGGAAGCAACAAAGCTGCAGGGAACATGAAGTCACCAGAAGAAACTAGCAATAAGTGATGAAACCAGAGTTTAAATAGAGCGGGAGGTGTGGGAAAAAGCGAAGCAGAAGGCTGGCAAAAATAATAAGGAGAAAATGATGAACAGCTGAGACCAATGAAGGAGATGAGCTGAGGAGAGGAGTGCAAGGAACAGAATTGAAGGGAAACACCTGGAGGACTCTAACGAGGAACATACAAAACGATACAGAGAACAAGAATGAACTAAAATCACCCCCCCCCCCCCCATAAAAATCACCTCAGGATTATGACAGATGCTTGGTTAAGAGTACAAGTCTCTATGACAATGTTAATTTTTTTGTTTGTTTCTTTGTTTGACTTAAACAAATCTACATTTAGAATGCCAACAACAATCTTAAACCATTTCTAGAGGCCAATGAAACCATCACAATGAAACCAATGATCTACCACGTTTAGCTTATATATATATGAACTAATTAGAGATACTGTCAACAACAACAAAAGATGTTCACTGGGCGGTGAAAGGTTGTTCTACAAAGTCTTAATTCAAACATGCAAAGGCTCTTTTCAGATTTGTACTGTTAAAAACGTTGACAGATTCTCCCACTTCATCACATTAAATCACCCAATAACTACGTTATTAAAAAAGGCTATGGGTATGAATATTTTTGCAGGGTAGTTTATGAAGCCCAAAATTAAATAGCCCTTTCCCAAACATTTTCTGGTAAAGTGAAAAATTTCAAGAACACAAATTTAAGATTTATGTGCCAGCATACAGGTAGCCAACAGGAGATGAATAAGCGATATTTTCTCAAAAATACTAGACTTCACCTTGAAGTCTGACAAGGGTCAAAACAATATTCTAAAACGCCTTTAGCAAAATGAACTGCTAAAAAATGAAAGACAACAGGTAGGCAAGGTAGAAAATATGGGGGAAAAAAGCTGGAAATACAAAGAAAACAAAAGGAATGATGGTACCGTATGAAAGTAAGGCAGAGATGGTGAGAAAAGAGAATAAAGGAACCCAAATAGCTGTAAAATGAAAGTGCTAGGGCAAAATGAGCAAGAATATGTGCGGCTCTTTTGATATTAGAAGCAGACACAAAGCACCAAAAGCTTAATCCTCCAAATAGCCAAATGTTGGGAGCCAAAGGAAGGGGAAGTTGGATTTTTCCACTGCATGAGCACAAACATACTCATACAGACACGAGCCGACCTCCCAGCTCATCAATGCTGTCTGGGGAAAGTTAACAAATGCTCCAAAATGACTTAACCAGACTCATTCAGGGACGGCGGCCCGGCTTTCTGCAGCAGCACCGCTCTATTCTCAGCAGGGCCTGTTAATTGTGAGAATGAACAAAATAACACTTGTGTTCCCCTGATGGCCGCTATATAAAGTCTCCTGAAATCCACAGTCACCGAAGCCGTTCCACTTACAAATTCAATTATAGGAATGATTCATCCTTCCATTATGATAACTGTCACATTTCTTTGTTTCTTACAATAAGGCAGAAGGGCTGGAAAAAAACAAAATGATTTTTTTCCCCTCATTCACCCCGAAGCTTCTTTTCTCCATCTGAGTTTTATTTTCTGCTCCTCCCCTGCTCATCCCACTTCCTCTGCCTCCGTCTCTCTCCATCCTCTCTCCATCTGCCCTGGGGGTCAGTGGGGAGATCACATTCCTTCCTTTTGCCAGCCTCCAAAGCAGCCCTCCCCACAACACGAACCAGCCAGCCACCCCCTTCGCCTCACACGCTCCCTCTAGGTAATTAAGCTTTCTGATTTTATGGTTTTCTTTTTCATAATAGATGCCGCAGACACTACGAGCAAGCTGCCAATTTTCGAGTACAAACACACAAGCAGAACAGTAAACACGCAAATATGCTTCAAGATGAATGCATGCACCAAACAGCTGAATCTACAGTGGTCTGAATGTCCCTCCTCATATGCTCCATCTTCACTGCGTCTCATCTTTAATTTACTGTTCTGTACACACATGCACGTGCATGCCCCCACACACTGGCAGCATGTCAGAATATCTGTGCTTTAAACTTCTCTGTGTATCTCTGCGGTGTCAGCGTGTAGGGTGACATGCAGCAGGGTGTAGAATGAAAGGAAATACGGAAGGCTAGAAGCAGTTTTTTTTTCCTGTTCGCCTCAGACAAGTCTGGCTTCGCTCGGCCCTCTTGCTGCTCCAGCTCTCTGCAGACTGACACCCGACAGCGACAGGGACTCAGCCGTGTACTACCGCCACAACAGAGCTCGTACGGCAGCCAGAAACACAGCCCTGGCAAATTGAACACGGCAATAGTGTCTCACCATTTGTACTCTACTCCGTTCTGACTCTCTCTGGCTCCCTCAACTCTCCCACCTCATTCTGAAACTTTTCAGCTCCTTGTTTGCTTTTGCCCATCTGATGTGATGGAAGAAGTGCCCCGAATTGCCTCGAATTTCATGGCCTGAGCCATCAAAGGGGTATCCATAGGAACTTACTAAAACTAAAACAAAGACAACTCTCAGCTCTAAGACTAAGACTGGATTTTTCTTTAGTGTTTGGAGAATTTGACGTAACTCTGTCTGTCTCATTCAGTAATAAAGTGCCCCTGACAGTGAACCTGGCTCTCTGGCCGCTGCCATGACCCCTCTGCCTCAGATTGATTAGGAAAAAGCTTTCTCCTGGTTAATTGACAGCAAATTGCTAATAAAAGCAGGAACACACGGTGACCTCAGAAAATTGTGATAATCACTGTAATAATGTTAACAATATTTGCTGGTAGAGTTGCAACCATCAGAATGGGAGCCACAACATTAAAGCCCCCTATCTAATGCCGTGGTTGTCTCTCTTATTTCACTTAAACAGCAGTGTGCTTTTCAACATTCGAAAGTGTCCCAGTTGCAGATCCTTTAGTTGCATGGATCTATATCGTTAGACAACACTTACAAAGTTTTAAAAAACATGCATGTTACGCGTAGTCTGGGGCAGGTTTTGGCTGGTTGGTTCAGTTCCTTGACATCGTCGACCTATTGTCGAGTTACATATGCTAACTTTTATGTGCCTTAACAACAGTTTATCTCAAGGACTGAAAGAAAATAGAGTGTAATTGTGAAATTGAAATAAAATTATACATGGTTTTAAAGGTTTGTGGAAATACAAACCTAGAAAGTGTGGCATGCAACTGTAGTTTGCCTCTTTTATTTTGATCCCTAAGGATAAAATGCTCCAGCTATAAATTTTCTAAAGTAAATTTTCAGTCTCTATGCAATTTTATCTCTGTTGTGTTGACAAGTTGGGGATCTCCAAAAATGTTGCTCTTGAAAAGTCATCCAATTTATTAAATTGTTCAACAGAATCTACAAGAAGGATTTTTTTTTAACAAGGCCGGCAAAGTCTCTACAAAAAAGATGTTCTGTGAAGGCCTCAGAAGTGTGTTTGAGAACATTCGAGAGCAAACGAGATCATAAAGATCAAGGAACACAGCAGAGAGATCAGGGATACAATTATGGAGATGATAAAAGCAGGGTGAGGCTAAAAAAAGACAATATCTCAAGCTTTGAACCTCTAAAACAGCACTGATCAATCCATCATCTTGAAATGGTAAGATTATGGCACAGATGAAACCCTACCAAGACATAAACCGACAGGGGGCGGGGAGCAAGGAGAGCATTGATCAGAGAAGCAGCCCCAGGGTAACACGAGTAGCAGAGATCCAAAGGAGGTGAGTTAATCTGACAAGACAACTATTAGTCTACAAGTCTACAAATCTGTCCTTTATGAAAGAGTTAAAGAAGTTAAAAGAAATCCAAGAGAAATCTGGTTTGCGGTTTGCGGTTTGCCATAAACCATGTAGGGAACACAGCAAACACGTGGAAGAAGATGCTCTGATCAGAAGGGAGAGAAATTAAATATTTTCCCGGACATGCAAACCACCATGTGGTAGAAGAACGTACATCTCAAAAGCAGCAGACGGTGGTGGTGGCATCATGGTGTGGGGTGCTTTTCTTCAGTAGGGACATGGAAGCTCACCAGAGTCATTGAGAACATAGATAGAGATACATATGGGGCAATCCTGGAAGAAAAGCTGATGGAAGCTGCAAAAGACTTTAGACACAAGCTCCACCCTCCAGCAGGATGACCCAAGGCACACAGACATACAATGTAACAGCGTAGGTCAAAACATACATGAGTTAGAACGGCCCAGTCAAAGTCCGGACCTCACTCTAACTTAGAATCTGTGTCAAGACTTGAATACTGATGTTTACTGATGCTCTCCCTCCAATGAGTTGGCTTGAGCTATTTAGCAAAAAAAAAGAGTAAATAAATAAATACAGTAGTTGCTGATATTCAAAGCTGATCGAGACATACCCCAAATAACTCGTAGCTGTAACTGTAGCAAAAGGTGGTTAACAAAGTATTGGCCCAAGGCGGCTGAATAAAAATGTATTTGCAGTTCCAGGCGCATGAGTTCTTCTGCAAGGCAGTGTCAGAGTAACATTCCCATGAATGCCGAGGAACAAGACCTCTCTGCAGAAAATTGTTCAGACGTTACTTCTTCCACTGGCTTGCCTTCTTCCTACGATGCGATGTGCTCCTCTTTCTTTTCCAGGTAAACACGAGCGCAGCCTTCCTTCCACATGATGTAAAACAAAACATGACTCATAAGATCAGATCACCTCCTCCTGTTATTCCCTGATGCAATGGGTTTTGTTCTTGCTCTTAAGGCTTCAGTCCTTGAGCTCCAAGCATTTCTATGATGTTTTTTCTATTTTATTTACAAAAGAAGGTAATTGATTTGTGCTTCAAAGAGCCGCGATGAAGAAGAAACTGATATATAGTTCTTTGAAGTGTACTTGTAATGATGGTTGTAATGATGCAGGCAGGGATGCACATTTTTACCAATTTGTAACAGCATTGGGAGCAAACTACTTTTTTTAATTAGTTGAAGCTCCTACTGGAAAATATATATAAAAAATACCATGTCCTATTTTGCAGCTAAATAAAATGTATAGTTTCTTTTGAACTGTTGTGAAAATGCTGTTTATTGACATATAATTAAAAGCACTGAACTGAAATGAAAGTGCTTTAAATTTTCCCTTCTCACAGTCCCTGGGTAAATGTACTTTTTCACCACTGCTGTCTCTTTGTGGCTCCGCGTCTCTTTCTGCAGACACTTTCCAATCTCTTCTCTCTATATTCAATTTTCTTCCTTTATTCCCTCATCGGCGCAAGCCCATTCCCTCTGCTTCGCTTCTTCCCCCTACCTACTTCTTTCACGGCTTTCCATCTCCTTCCACCTTTCACCCGTTCTTTTGCTCTCCTGGGAGTAAAGATACTCAAATCCTCTCTGTCTAATGCTGTCAATAGCTCTCAATAACAATGAAATAGCACCGATTCCATCCTGTCGCTGATGAAGCCATAGCCTTAGTTTGGATCTTATTCGTCATCATGACAATCTGCCTCCTGTAATAGCCAATCAGATGGCTCCTGTGAAACGCAGTGCTCCCATGATAGGCTCCCCATTGTTTTGATTGACTGCACCTGAGGGCCCACCACTTCAGCTGGGCTTCGATCAATAACCCATCACGCACACACCCACTGGGTAAGCGCAGGCTCGTGCATGCCAAGCAATAAACACACGGGTATGAGCACAACAGACACTTTGGGGAAGAGCAAATTGAGAAAGAAACCGCTGGTATAGGAAGCAAACCGAATACTTCAGCAAGAGCCATCAAAGTGTGTGACAGCAGCGATCTTATGGCGGGGTCTGAATAAGCAGCTGCTGCATAACCATAATAAACAAAAATACAAATGATATGACAGCTTTGTGTATGCAACTGCAAGGTTTTTTATCTGCCTTTATTGGCAACTTTATGGTAACATGTTGAGTTAAACAAGAATGATGTATGGAAGACAATAAAGGCGGAAATGACTCCCACTCTGTGCCTGTTATCCTATGTTGTGTCACGGATACAGATGGCTTCACATAAGCCCTGCCTCTCTGAGCTCTGAGCTGTGGATAGCATAATGAGAGCAGCATGGCCATCTGCACAGGATGGTGTACGCTATTAGTATTACAAACGTGTTGACGCGCACGTTTCAGTACGATCACGCAGAAAGCGGAGGTCAGGCGAGCAAAAAGCTGGGGGTGGTAAAGAAGGAGTCAGACAATATCTTTTTATGGGGTTTAAACTTCAAAGACGGACAAGAGCTGGAAAGGTTACCAGGGAGAAAAAGATAATAGAAGGTTTTAAAAATGAAAGTAGCTGCTATCAAAGGTTAGATCGTTTGCTGCAAATGTCGTGGTAAGGAACAGCGGCTTTTATCCACTCTTTGCAAAATTGCTCCGATTTAGTCAAGTTTGACGAAGAGCATCTGTGAAAATCAATGTTCAAGTGTTGCAACAGATTCTCAATTAGATTTTGGTCTGGACACTGACTAGGCCATTAATTTGCTATGATCTAAACATTTTTGTTGTAGCTTTGGCAGTAGGATATTTCTGCTGCAGGAAAGTAAACCCCTGACCCAGTCCCAAGGTTGGTGTTGCATTCAGCTCCATTCATCCTCCTGAATATCCCTTGTCAACTTCTTTATATGAGCCAAAGAAAGGCATCCCCATAGCATGATAATGCCACCACCATGTTCCACAATGGGGACGCTGTGTTAAGGACTGATGTGCAGAATTGGTTTCTCACCACACACAGCATTTTGCATTTAAACCAGCAGGTTTAGTTTTGGTTTTATCTTAACAGAGCACACTGATATATTTGTAGCATCCTCTAAAACACTTGTGGCTAGACATGCAAAATCTGAAAAGAAGAAAGGCGATAAAATTAAGATCACAAAGTTAAAGTAGCTTCAAATTCTTTGGAATACATTTACGAGATTTGCGTCTGAGGAGGGACATTGTTGTCTTTTCTTTGAAGCTATTAAGTTTCAGGATGAAAGATTGAGGGATGTTAGATCAACAAAGTCACTTGGACACAACATTATCTTTGTCTTTAATTTATTTGAGAGTGAAGGTACGTCCTCTAGCCAGGGTCTGGGTCAGCAGCTGACTGCTGTTTACACCAGCACGGGTCAAGTGGAGGTCCTGAACTCAGCGTTTCAAGTGTCTGTCAGAACCGTCTAACACGTAGAAACAACCCTCCCTCAATTTCCTCCGTGTTCATTTGTCTCTTCCTCTCTCCAGCTCTTCAACACAACCTTGTCATGTTGTCAGTCAGAGCAAGGAGTTGTCACTTCTGGAGACTATTGCTCAGCACCACTGAAGCTCTCCTGAACTGTCTTAGGGCTCTTTTTTTTTCTTTTTTGTGTGTCGTTTTGAAGTTAGGGGCTTGAGGTTAGCTTATAGCAGCCATGTAAGTGGATACGGATGAGTGTTGTGTACTATACAGCTGTCTATCCTCAAAGCTCTTGTATTTGCACTTATTATTCTGGTTCCAGTGCTTGCTCATCGTGTATTTCGATCTGTTTTCATGTTTGTTTGTGTTACGTATGCACAAGTGTGTGCGAACCAGCAGAGCTTGTGTGTGTGTGTGTGTGTGTTGTGATGTTTTGTTTGAAAAGCCTCTGGAGATCTCTGGTAGGCTGAATCCTGTCACGTCTAAACAGCAGACTTTCCACAGGAGACATGAATACAGTTGTGTTCTGTATTTTATTATTAGACAAGCAGTATGCATGGGAACCAGGCTGCCGGTGCGATATGACAAGAAACAACTTCATAACCGACTTTGAAAGTGTATTGTATGGGATGTGAAAGCGCAGGTGCTCCCACTACTGGAGAATATGACAGTGCAAAGTGGAGATAAGACGCATGGTGACGATTTAAAGGAAGAGTGGGACTTTGTGTCGACTAACTCGCTCTCCAATCCCACAGGTGTTGGTAAAGGCAGCCAGCAGACCGTTCTCCATGAGAAGCAGTAGAAGATGCCGGCTCTGCCAGCACTGCTGCTGTCAATACGCTTCCTCTCCTTCCTGCTAGTCACGATGCCACCACTCTCCCTCTGTCAGGCCCCTCTACTTTCCTCCGTCCGCATGGGTGAGTGGATCCTACATGGGTCGAACAGTTACTTAACTAACTCCTTTTTTTATTCCTTCATTAATCACTTGTTCTACCAAGGCATGTGCAAGTATGATAAACTAACAGATTATTGATATCCTTTAGTGGCAACACCATAGTTTCATGTTGTACACAAAAGTTGAGAAAAAATGTCTAACAGGAACAAATAGCCTTTATCTAAACAAGAAAAACTAAAGTTATTCCTACAGCTGCTAAAACAGCAAATGTTGATTAAAACTGCAGTAAAATGTTTTTTAAACATCTATTTATTTTGATTTTGACATATAGACTTTAGCAAATACATAACATAAACATTGGTTGAACTTCTGAGTTGGGAAACATGTAGCTGCATTTTTTTCAGCCAGCTGCATGGCAGTGCACAAAAAAATGTTAGGAAAGGGGAACACAGAGAAAACTGTCACTATCTCTGGCATGTCATTAAAATAACTTTTGAACTTAGAATAGGTGTGCCAGAAAATGTTGCCGCTTTTAACACAGTATCTTTAAAAAAAATCTTAGTATATCTTGATATGTGTAACCTGCCCTGTTCCGGTTTGTCCAAACCATTTTGTGTAAAGGTTTTGCAAGATGATATAATTGTATAAAAGTTGTCTTTTAAAAACTAGTTACTAATTTTGGCTACATTCTGGAAAATAAAAGATGCATATATTAGCCAGTCAAATGGTATGCAAATAAGCTTGTTGATGCCAGTTTACAAATAATCTGTGCAAAGTAATTATTCTCAACAGAAATGCATGATGAATCTGCCAAAGACCAAAATAGTCTAATTTTAAGCTGGAATCACTTCTGTTCAGTAAACGCACCATACCTAAACTCTAAAGGTTTTAACTCACAACACCTTTGCTCAGTGCCAGAGATCACTTAGTTATAATAATAATTAATACTAATTAATATATAGTAATAATTGAAGAAATTATTTAACAATCTAGCACGCCGACTAAAGCTTTTCCTCAGATATTAAGACTGGTTTGTAGTGAAACCAATTACCTGCAAAAGTCTCTTTATAGGTGAAATGAAGTCCGCCTGTGTGCGATCTAAGTGAGACATGATCTGTCAGTATAACCACACCTTCAATGTAAGGCCCCAGAGGCTGCAGCACCACTAAGCTGGAGGCATCACACCATGAAGACCAAGGAGCTCTACAAACAAGTCAGGGACAAAGTTGTTGAGAAGTGCAAGTCAGGGTGGGGCTATAAAAAAATCCAAATCTCTGTTGTTTCTTTGGAGCACCTTCAAATCCATCAACTTCAAATGGAAAGCACATAGTTTGTCACACCAAACATGCCTGGAGGGGACCAGGCCAGGAGATCATTAATCAGAGAGGCAGCACAGAGACCAAAAGTATCTCTGGAGGAACTGCAGAGCTCCACAGCAGAGACTGGAGGATCTGTCCATAGGACCACAATAAGCCATACAGATAAAAGCCCTTACTCTCTGTTAGAAATAAGAACGCACGTTTTGAGTTTGCCAAAAGGCATGTGAGTCCTCAAATGTATGGAGGAATGGGCTCTGGTCAGATGAGACTAAAATTGAATATTTCACCCACAAAGGAAAATGCTTTCTGGAGTAAACCCAAAATGTCCCATCACCCCAACAACACTATCCCCACAGTAAAACATGGTGGTGGCAGTATGATGGTGTGGGGATGTTTTTCAGCAGCAGGGGATGGGAAACTGGTCCTAGATGAAGGAAGATGGATGGTACTAAATACAAGGATATTCTTGAGCAGAACTTGATTTAAAACTGGAATGGAGGTTCACCTTCCAGCAGGACAATGACCTGAAAATACTACTAAAGAAGCGAGTGGTTTAATGGGCAACATCTCAATGTGTTGGAATGGCCTAATTAAAGTGGAACCCTCAATTCAATTGAGAATCTGTGGTTAGAATTGAAGATCCCTGTTCACAAATAAAACTATGTAACATGGAGCTGGAGCAGTTCAGCTTTTAGGGGAAAATCCCAGTGACAAAATCTGGCAATCTCATTAAGACTTATCCAAAGCCATTTACAGCTGCAGTCGCCTCATAAGGTGGCTCTACGAAGTACTGATTTGGGGGGGGGGGGGTTCAGCACGCTTCTGTTTTCTGTTATTTTGACCTATTTGTTGTTTGCTCTAAAAATTTGTTTACAAAAAATAAGGGGTTAGTAAATGAAATGGTGCAACCTCCCAGGTTGTGAGGCAACAAAACATAAAATAAATGCTGGGGGGGGGGGGGGGGGGGGATGAATACACACAACTCTTACACTTTGTGCTGTTTTTGACAAAAATCATTATATCATTTTACTTCACATCAATTATTGTTGACGCAGCTAAAGTTCCATTTTTGGAAGAAAATGGGAAAAATATATTTTGTTTCCATTTAGCTTTCTTAAAAAGAAATTTGAATTTGTTAATCTGATTGGTCCGTCTGTAGTTATGAGAGCTGCAAATATCTCCTACGATCCACTGCTTTCCATTCGTCTGACAGCATCTGAATGTGCTCGTTTCATGTTTAAATGAGTGTTCTGCTGCAAGATTTTGAGACTCATAACTTTTGTCTGAGCGCTGCACTAATTTGAACTGCAGCGCTCACTTTAATGGACAGTCATGCACAGTGGAAGTGGGCTAATTTAGCTCATGAATAGCTGCTCGGAGCAATCTGAAAGATTACATCATTAAATAGATAAATACCAGTTCTGTGTTAATTTTCTGGCTTCATAATTCTCCTATAACAATTAGCAGCGGTACCTTATTTCCACTGTGCCTCAGCCAATCAAGCAGGCGAAACGGTTTAACAGTGTTGGAGCTTCTTTTTGCCTGATTATTCAGCAGAATTTATACTACTGCTATTCATCATCATTGTGTCAAAAAACAGCTGCATATTTATTGTGGTGATCCAATTTTTTTAATGGGAATATGAAGTGGTGTTATAAAATTGATACTCCAAAAAACACTTTCAGAGTTTTGAGATGTGTTAGGGTCTCTCATCTCCAGCAGCTTTGACAGGCAAGACACTGCCGGTCCAAGCTAGTGTTTATTAACAAAAATCAAACCAAGCAGGAAGACCAAAACTCGACGTTACCAAAGCAAGGCACAAAACAGAGCAGAAGAGAAAGCAAAACACAGAAGGAATGAAAGAAAATGACAAGAATCTGGCAATGAATAAATGAACCAAAGGAGTATTGTACAGTGAAACGCTGCCGGTGTGTGCGTGCAGTAATCTTTGAACACGGGAGCCAAAATGAAAATCATGACATTACGCACAGTCAACCCACACACCATGCTGCTGGTGTGAAGCTGGCTTCACTGTCTAATCTTGTGTGAATGGCAAATATTGCTCACACAGTTTTTTTTTCCCTAGTCCACGGGGCATGCCTGATTGATGCTGAGATGAACATAACGAGAAAGTGACCAGCGTCTGAATGGCTTAAAACAGATCGATGAAGCCATTAGAGTAACAGATCTCATGTCGGAAAAGCGTTGTATAGACCAGTGACCAATAAGTAAAGGAAACTGAGAATGTTTCTGCTCTGATGTGACGTACAACTCATCTTAGCCTGACTGTAACTACAAAAAACAGCTCAATTCTGCAAGACAGTGTCAAATGTTGTACTAAGGAAAATGTCTAGATACTAACAATAATGTCCTAAAACACTAAAATTAAGTTTGTAATTCTGAATATAACAACATGTGGCAAACTGGAATCTCATATGAAGAAAAATCTGAAAAGCGTGGTGGGGATTTGCATTTAGTCCCCCCGAGTCAATATTTTACAGCTACAATTCTTTTGTGGTATGTTTTGCACACCTACAGAGTCCAATTCTTGGCCATACCTCTCTGCAAAGCAACTCAAGCTCAGTGAAATAGGATGGAAAATATTTTTTAAAACATTTTGAAGTTTTGCCCATTTTGATTTGGGTCTGGACTTTGACTAGGCCATTCTAACACATGGATACAAACCATTCTATCGTAGCTCTGGCTGTATGTTTAGGATGGGTTTCCTGCTGGAAAGCCAACCTTCACCCCAGGTTCATAAATTTTTGCACTCTTTAACAGGTTTTCTTCCAGGATTGGCCAATGGTTAACTCCATCAGTCTTCCCATCAACTCTGACCACCAAAGGAAACGTTTCCCACAGCATGATGCTGCCGTCCACACTTCTTTTTGGCATTATGTCCAGGCAGATGTGAATTGCTAGATTTCCGCCACAAGTAACATTTTGAAACTCAGGCCTATTTTAGTCTCATCTTATCAGAACACCTTCATGTTCACATTTGCCCGCTACATACCATGTTGTAAAACACAAACAGGAGTTCTTATGGCTTTCTTAAATCGTGAGATGGTGCATGGAGAGAGTCAAAAATCAGATGAAGACTCCAGCAACATTTGAAGCACTAGGAAACAACCTTATTAGCCGGCCAATGCGTTTGGTGGTATTCGTCAGGTGACTTAAACCATGCACAGTTTGATTTTTGTTTAAAAGTTTTGTGTTTCTAAAAGCAATTGGCTGCACATGATTTAGGGCTATGGGAGAAAAAGGTGCTGAATAGATTTGCACGCCACACTTTTTAAAGTTTAATTTGTACAAACTTAACAATTATGCTCTACTTTGTTTCAGTCTATACTTTCCAAAAACACAGTGATGGTTGTAATGTAACAAGAATTCAGTAAGCATACATACTTTTGCAAGGCACTGAATAAAGGTGGCCCAAATCTGCTCAGACAAGACGATTTGGGAGGAATTAAATTAGGCTATGTCTCATATCCTTGGATATATATTTTTTTCTCATTTCTTAAAAGGAGCAAATTCCTTTATTCCTTCAGCAGTTGTCGGTGGGGTCTCCTGAGCAGCAAATTTCAACACATTTGTAAGCGTGGATAACCTTGTTATCCCATCAAAAAATTAGATTCCTTGTTATGGCTTATTTGTGTTTCTGTTCTGACATTCCCCTTATCATTATACTCCATATTTCTTCCTCTGGTTTCCCTGACTCTCCATCTCTCTCTCTTTCTGATTCTCTAGCTGCCATTCTGGATGACCAGTCTGTGTGTGGGCGCGGGGAGCGGCTGGCGCTGGCCCTGGCCAGGGAGAACATCAACAGCGTGATAGAGGGTCCAGTGCGAGCCCGAGTGGAGGTGGACATATATGAGCTGCAAAAAGACTCCCAGTATGACACCACCGACACCAGTGAGTTGATACAATTCAAAGATGACTTCTAGATCCAATTCACTTCTCAGACTCATAAAAGAATGATGAAATGCAGAGAAAAAACATCAGAATCCATTAGGGCATGGCGCCTCATTAGCGCGAAGAAAAATGAACGGTACAGACACCAGCGTGTTATATCAGTAATATGTATTTTTAATATTACCCACGACTTACAGACAAAAGAAAAGTATGTTAAATTGTGCCATTTCCTTCCAAAACATTAAACTCTTTAAAACAATAATTATGATTTTTTTTCTGAAAAGCCACCCTTTTATGTGCAAAAACCTCAAATAATGAGCAGGGCGATAAAACAGAACCACTTTTGTGGTATTTGGAGCCAGAAGGGGCTTTTGCTTATTAGTTAACATGTCACTGGAGACCAGTAATGGGCCACAATACTGCCTCATTAAAACAGGAGACCTGTGCCCTCCAGTAACAGCTGGAACAGTGTAGGGTGCAGGCCATGATAACAAACACATCATCAAACACTAAAACAGATAAGCAGCCACATTAAACAGGACTGCACCACTTCAAGAAAACTCACTGAACAGAATCTTCAGCCAGCAAAGACTGGAGAAATACGGCTGAACTGAACCGCAGAGGATGTGCAGCCTCTCTGCTCCTTTTCTGATAGGTCCCTGACCCCGCTCCAAGCTGCTGGTTCAGTGTTTAGAAGGGTTGGGCTCATGAGTGCCCTGCTCAAGATACAGGCATGTGCATCTCTGTGTGTCCTTGACCGATGAGCAGGAAGAGAAAAACTGGTTTGCTCAGAGCATTTTCTAGTCTCTGGATCAGGGAGCTCATCATCTTGCAGCTACAGATGACTACGACACGCAAGCAAAGACACTTAACCACACAGGCATTTATATATGCATGTAAGCACACACACGACTTTCTGCAGATACACACATGCACGTCCACAAACGAGCAGAAAGGGAGCCTGCGTACTCACAGGCACTTAGTAGATACTCACATGTACACATTGACATTCACAGTTGCTGATACTGAGGACTAATTGGAATGAGCTGAAATAACAACTGGAGAAAAAAGGAGCTTCTTGAATAGCCGAATCAGACAGTTAAGTGACCAGATTCTTCTGTGCTGCGCCTGTGGATAATTATCTGATGCGAACAGTGAATATCTCATCAGTAAAAATGGTAACATTAAAAGATGGCCTGATTAGAAATACTTGATTGAAAAAAAGGTTTTAAATATTTTGAATTCTTCCCAAATAAAATCAATTCATAGGCTGAAATATAATGTATCACATACACAGTCAATCTGAAAAATAATAACACTCAAAGCACATTCACGTGTGAAAAATAGTCCAGGTAAAGTTCAGCCCTAAATCCAAGTGTCATTCAAAATAAATGTTCAAAGTAGCTCTCTGTCCAATAGGACTAAGCTTTAGCTGCAGTGTTTTGCAAAGATTATTGAGGAAAAATCTCAATTTCTAGATATGTAAAGCTGGGGGAAAAATGATTACACATTTTCATCCAGGGGGGTGATTAGAAATATAAACTACGATTTTCAGGGTTTTCATTTTGGAAAAAAATTTGAAAACCATGCACCATTTTGCTTTCTCTTGACTAATATGTACTACTTTCTGTTGGACTCTGACATAAAACCGCATTTAAATTTAATAATTGTAGATGTAATAATGTAAATAGAAAAAAACATCAAGGAGCGTGAGTATTTTTTCAATTCAATGCATCTTATGTGTAAAAATAGTGAAAAAGTCAAGTAACTTTTTAAATTTGTCAAGACCAAAACCCCTTTTTCAGTTACAGAAATAAAACCTAAAGCATGTCAAAGTTCACTGGCTCAGATTTTCTAGCCTAGTATCTCAGCATCAGTTTTCTTTAAGTGCCCTTAAATAATTTAATCTGCTGAAAGATAAAAACTGAAAAACAAGAAAATCAATCAAAGCAACACTAAACTCAACATCAGTAAATCCCAGTCTTTGGAGCTCAGGTTTGCCTCGTCTCCAAGTCGCTGAGCGCTCCCACTTCATGCTGGCAGCGTTTTGCCTTTCAGCATGTCCTGGCCTCTTAATGCCTCATCTTCTGTTAGATTTAGACCCTCATTAAACTCATTTCTGTGGAATACAGACCATTATACTGAAATGACCTCCAAACCTCCTTCTAATGTTCCATTTGGTAATAAAGTCATGCGTTTGGTTGCTGAGATTCCATAAATACATCTTTAAATCGGGGAAAAAAAACTAAATTAGCATGTCCAAATAAATATGGAGATAATCAGTTTGACTGGCGAGGCTATATTGGAACGATTACACACAAAACATGCAAGAAACATAAAAATGTAGGCAGTATTAAATGGGGTGGAGAGCACCTTGCCTCTCTCATGGGATCTTTTATTAAATTCAACACAATACACCTTCTCCAGCTGGTCTGTCTGTCTGTCAAAACTCTTCTTATATAAATTGGGTGTTAAAGCAATTTATTTACAAAACATTTTAGTGAAATACATCTTCAGAATTGTAAGAATAGCCTTAAGCTGAACGGTCCATTTAGTTTTGTGCTTTGATATTACAGAGATAGACATACAGTCAATTATGATCATATTTTTAGTACCTTCAGTCCAGCTGGCCTTGACTTCAGCTGCTCCTAAACGGACATACTTTAGATACATTCCTTCTTCCATTTGCTAGACTGTATCGTCCTCTGTTTAAATATGATTATGTTAAAATTTACTTCTGATGCCAGTGTTTGCCTCCATCTATAATTATAGCATCTACAAGGGTAAAAACAGATATTCCCCAGAAAACTACCATGACAGAGAGTTGTAGTTCTTATATCATCCTGAACATTCGGGGTGGACCTTTTTTGGAGGAGGGGAGCGGAAATTGGGAAATTGTTCTTAGGTTATCTGAGTCACCTTAGGTTAAAATCCTTCATAGTTCATGTGTCCGCTTCACTCTATGTAATATTTTGAATTACAAGCTTCTGCTTTCAGCAGTCTGTGTGGACAGGAGTAAATGCTCCAAGTAGGCTAGTTTTTCAAGGTTTTAAATAATTATTTAGGTTGTTTTACAGTGTTTATGCTCTGAATCACAACATAAAAACAACGAAGACATCCTTTAACTGTGAATCTCTGAAAGACTTTAGGTATGAAGGAAGCTAAACACATTGCTGCTGCTGCTGGTTGTGTTCAGAAGTCTTTTGAGGTGGGTTCGGTTTAATTTGTTAAACTTTTTTTTTACATTGGAGTTAAATGTCCATAAAATTCAATTAGAAACTTTTAGTCGTACCTTTACAAAGAATTCAGTGTGACTTTACAGAACTTGCATAGTATAGATGCTGTGAAAGAATCTGAATAATTTTAGCCAAAGAGTTCTCGCCTTTCTACTTTTGAGATGGGAGCCTTTTGTTTCCTCTCTCTGAGCCACATTCAGGTGTCAGAAATGGATGTTGGGATTGGAGTAAAAATGGACCCCAGCCTCAAACTTGATACACATGTAAATGCCGTGAACAAGTCCTCCTTTTTTCAGTCGAGGCGGCTGTCAAAAATTAAGCCCCTCCTGTCTAGACGGCATCTTGTAATCGTGGTCCATCCTTTTATCACCTCACGCTTGGACTATTGTAATTCTCTTTTGACTGGTGTCAGCCAGTCCACTCTTTCATGGCTACAGCCTGCAAAGAATGCAGCAGCACGATTTTTAACTGGTAAAAATAAATGTAAGCTCATAGTTTTGGCATCTCATCCACAGGCTTCCGGTTAATTTTCAAATCCATTTTAAAATTATTTTATTTACTTTTAGGTGTGAAAATGGGGTGGCCCCTTCCTATTTTTCTGAACTGCTCCACCCCTATATACCTTTGCATGTTCTTAGATCAGCAGACCAGATGCTTTTTTCTGTCCCAAAGTGTCTGTATAAATCCAGGGGAGTCAGAGCGTTTGCAGTTCTGGCTCCTAAATTATGGAATGAAGTGCCACTGGTGGTCAGGCAGGCTCCATCACTTGATGGTTTTAAAACTCGTCTGAAGACACACTTTTTCTCCTTGGCTTTTAACCCATAGTGAGTTTTTATCTGTTTCAATTGTACTTCTTGTTTTGTTTCTTTTGTTTACTTTATAGTGTTATTTATGTATGTATTTTTGTACATATTTGTTTTGTGCAGCAATTTGGTCAGCTTCTATGTTGTTTTTAAAGTGCCCTAGAAATAAAAGTGTATGGTATTTGCACTGATTATTTTAAATCTATTAGAGTTAGAGATTTCCCAAAGATTTAACTGTTTTTGCTAAGGTTTTACACTATAAACTACTGTAGGACACTCTGGGATTAACCCCTTATTGGTTTAATTTCACTGTGTTCTGGACATCTGTCTCCCATTGCAGGGACTGGTCCTCAGGGTGAATCTGCTTAAATGTGTGCAGACTAAAAATATGCCTACTTGCACAACTGGTAGTGGATTAATTTACAGTTTATAGAGCACTTACACTGGTTTAATGCATCTCACAGTTTTGTTATTTTCAGTCTGAAGCAGCAACCTTGATATAAAGGTTGAGAAATAGCAACCATCTCTATGTCAGCTGAATAAACAGTACCGCTACCCCTAAGTGAAAAGGCAAATGGCAAACAGCCCAGGGGACATTTAGGGCTCAGGGTAATTAAGTTCTTGGCTGTAAAGGTTTGGGGCAGCATATTGCTTGGCTAGTTTATTAAGCTCTTTCTACCTCAATGTATTTTTATTTGAATCAAAGTATACCCTGTTTTTAGTCAATCTTACTTAGATTGTTACAAAGTGTCGGACTGTTTGTCTTCGTACATCTAATAAAGTGAAATAATAGTGAAATGCAAATGATTTTAAAAAAAGGCTTTGATTTTTTTCTTGTTTCCTCTTTTAAAAGTTATTTAACAGAATTTCATTTTTAAAGGGCGTTAGTGGATTTAGACTTTTGACATTCTCCAGGAGTGAATGCTGCTTGTCGGGACTTTGATGCAATCAACTGGTTTTCTTATATAGGAACATTTTTGACCAATCTGTATAATCTGACCCAATCTGTATAATATGATTGAACTTAACTTTGTAAAGTGCCTTGAGATGACATGTTTCATGAATTGGCGCTATATAAATAAAATTGAATTGAATTGAATTGACATGGCAGTCTGTTTTGACTATTGAGCGGCAACAGTTCTTATCTTATCTGTAATCTTACAGTAATGCTCTTATTACAATGAAGATCAGAAATACGAGCAAGATGTGAAAATCATTAAAACAATGAAAATTGGCTTAACATTAATGTCCAACAACTAATCAGTTATCCTCTTCTTGCTCTTGGAATATTTCTAATGAAATGAATCACATTAGACTGAAACAGATTCTGCTGCTTCGTTGGAATAAATGATTAATCTGGAACTGACATGTTCCCACTCTTCACCAGACTGCAGCTGCTGGTGGCTCAGTGCAGCCATCCTAAATAAAAAAAAACAGAGCCAAGATGTGTTGTAAATTCAAGTTTATTCCTTTTTGTCTTGATTCAGTGTGCCAGATTCTACCCAAAGGTGTCGTCTCTGTGATCGGTCCAGCCTCCAGCCCCGCCTCCGGCTCCACTGTCAGTCATATATGTGGAGAGAAAGAGGCGAGTCAACCGTGCAAATATGTTCCAACCTGTGTTGTACTCTTTTTTTTTTAACTCATTCCCTTTTGTCCTACTCACAGGTATTTGCAAGATGCCATCTTCATGTTCAGTTTTTCTTTTTTTATTTTATTTCTTTACACCCGTTATCATCTGTTTCCTCAAACTGTGTTTTTTTTTTCTTTCCACCTTTTTCTTCTTTCTATATATTTTTCCTTACCCTGCATGTTTTGGCAGGGTAAATCATAAATCACTTTTTCCCCCCTGGCCTTTCTTATGCCTTATCATTCCCTGTCCACATTATCCTTCCTCCAGATCCCTCATGTAAAAATTGGTCCAGAGGAAACTCCCCGCCTGCCCTACCTGCGCTTTGCCTCAGTTACTCTGTACCCCAGCAATGAGGACCTGAGCCTGGCCATAGGCTCCATCTTACGCTCGTTCAGCTACCCCTCTGCCAGCTTGGTCTGCGCGAAGGCTGAATGTGAGTTATGCTATACCTCTTGTACCATTAAATTGTATTACGTGATTGTGACTGCACAGCTGTGTTCGTATTTAGGTGGATCTAAGTGCATCAGTTGAGTCATGGTAAGTGTGTTTACCTTGTTTATCTTTGTGAGAGCAAAGTGAGTCCAGCTGTCCGACTCCAAGTCCATTTCTGATAATGGACACCTCAAAGGGCCTAATACCGCTTATACCATGGTCACTTACGAAATAAATAAATATTAAATCAATTATTAATACTTTAATGTTTTTTTTCACTCTTGAAATCATATGTTTTTCACAAGAAGCGGATGAGAGAAATATTTAATAACTCTCGTTGTGACGTGTTGTCAATATAACCAGCGTCAACAGTCTTGATGTTACCAGCTAACGTTTGAGCCAGCGCAATAATTTAGAACGAGGCCATTAACTTTTTTCTTTAGGTATCCTATCCTATATAATATTTTTAACGGATCCCCTTGCAGGCAATCAGAATCGAGTATTCACCCAGACCATGGTATGAGAGTTTGTATGGCACATGAAATGAAATGTATTAGATGTTTAATTACACTGTATAAAAAACACAAATTTTACTTTTTCCCTGTCTGACAATTGAGACAATTCAGACTACTTTTCCTTTTTTAGGTAGATTTTAGATAGATTTCTGTTTGCTAAAATTGTGCCATGTATTACTCGTAGTTTAAATCCATTTGGAAACATCGCCTTTTAAATAAGAAAAATTGGAAATATTGCCTTTTTAAATTGTATTTCTTGAGTGAAATGTTTTGGAGTTTCTTTTACAGTTTCTGACAACAGTTTGTTGTAATTCCAGAAGTGATGTAACTAGAGTCAGGTTTGTAGGTGTCTTGCTCCTACTCCCCTTTCAAGCTTGGCATCATCCTGGGACTGAGCTAAGGGCTTTATGATGGCCACTCTGTAAAACTGACTGTGTTGTCCTTGACCATCATTGTTGCTAATTTTCAAGTATACTTCAGGTCATTGTCCATTCAGAAGACCCATTTGTGCCCAAGCTTTAACTTCATGATTGATGTCTTAAGATGTTGCTTTAATAGTTGCTCTTCATCTTCTTTCTTCATGATGCCATTTCTTGTGAAAAGTGCTCCGATACCTCCTGCAGCAAAACACCCACACAATATGATGCAGCCACCCCCGTACTGGGATGGTGTTCTCAGGGTTGCAAGCATCCCACATTTTTCTCCAATCGGATCAATGTTCATTGTAGCCGAACACTTAAATTACAGTTAGGGCATGTCTCCAAAAATGAAAGTCCTTATCGCTCACTGCATTTCCTAGCTTTAATCTGTGTTTTTATGTTGCCTTCCAGCCCATGTCAGTAGTCTCACTGTAGATAGTGACTCTCACTTACTGAATCCAGGTATAAAACCAGACTTGCGGAGGTCCCTTCTTCTTGGTATCTTGCCTGATTTCTTTTGATTTACCAATTCTGTCACACACAAAAGCAGTTTGTTTGTTGTGTTGCCTTAAACACATCCACAGTTGTGGCTCCAATTAACTCAAATGTTGAGAACAAACCTATCTCAAGCTTGCAAAGCCCTCAGGACGGCGCTACCCCATCCCCTCAAGGAAAACTAACAGATATGCAAATTCTTTTATTCCTTCTGCCATCAGGCTTTTAAATAGTGCTGACAGCGGCAACTAGACTTGTGCCAGGCATCGTAAACCTCTGTGTTTATTTCTTTTTTCTTCTTGAACATTGGTCCCTGCTTAGTCCATGTATGGTCACCTTTGTATTTGCTGCTTTGTCCTGGAACCCAAATGCAATATGATTTCATCAGCAATGTTTCTGAATGTTGAATTAATTGTTGTCTTCTTGTCCCATTTAAAACAACTGGTAGGCTGAAACTGAATTGCCCTACGGGGATAAATAAAGTTGTTTTGATTTGATTTGATTTGACATCATCATCTGAGCTCATCCAAACTGTTTAAAGCAATTTTATTAAAGAAAAACATCAGAATTTGAATAAAGCAATAAGTCTTTTATGTTAAAATACCTCTCTCATTAAAATTTTCTGTTTGGGATTTATTGAAAGAAAAAGTTTATTAATCACAGTAACGGGTATATAGATAATTTATTCACTTTCACACCTCTGCTCCTTTTGGCAGCCTTTTTCATGTCCATTGTCAGAGTTCAGAGCTCATGATGCAGCCTTTCTATTTATTACTCATGCTGAACCTCGGAGGGTTTTAAGGCCAAACCAGTTTGATAAATATTCATGCTTGAAATGCTTCCCGGTAGTAAAGGAACTTAGTGGACATTTGATTTGACTGGCCAGGCACTCAGAGAGCTTTAGCATCACGGGGGATTCAGAGCTTGGTCACTGGCTGTTTTTTTTATTTTCATTTTGAAAGAGTGCATTATTGATTTATGTTGCGGTCCCCCGCTGAGAGTCACGGGAATAAAAGGGCTTAGTCAGATGGAGGCTTTAGTATACAAACAGCTTTGTGAATACGTGACACAATAAACCACCAGTTCTTGGAAGTGGCAAAAATACGATCCATCCGCTGACTAATTGCCAGTTTTTTGTGTCTGCCTCTGAAAGAAAAGGAGGTGGGCTTCAGTTGTTTTTCAGCTGTCAACTCCTCACACCAGCGAAGAAGAAGTGAAAGTAAAGTAAAAGGCACTTTAAGGTGGCCCAGGGAAAGCTGGAAATATTTTGGCAAACAAAAAACTGTGGCATTAAAGAGAGAATTGATTCAGTCGTCGAGAAGCTTTCATTATCTCCTAGGCGGTTAGCAGTCCTCCCACAGCTTCCAGAGAGTAAGCCCAATACCTTCTGAACTTGTCATTTCATTGAACTGAAGGAGCTTTGAAACAACATCAGACGTCCTGTTCAGTTTTGATCATCAGCTGAGTGGCCGGATAAGAGCTCCGTTTTTCGCCAGCCTCTTCCTTTCCCGGAAAAATTACAGGCCAACCATCGGCAGGGTAGCTACCATCTGGGCAAACATAGACACAGCTTTAAAAACCAAAAATGACAAAAAAAGAAGAAAAAAAAAACAGCTGAGAAACTGAGGAGTGCGTTTGTGTTGTGCATTTTGCCTCGAAGGTGATCTTTTCAAGGTTATCGCGCTCACAGACTCTGACCCACTTGGCTGCGCTATCTATCGCGGTGGAGCCGGTTGCCATGGCTGCCGAATAGGTGCTAACTGCCACTCAACGGGCTTGTTGCACACGCTGAACGACTGCGCGGGCATCTATGGCACGCTTTATGTGTGCGTTCCTATATGTTTTTTTGCCCAGTGCTTGCTTTACATTATCCGAACACACGCATGTGGAGTTCAGGTTTGCTTGCTCTGTATGTTTGCACATGAGGGATTAAACGTTGGTGCACTTGAATTTAGTATATGTGTGCAGCTGTGCTGTGGTTCTACACAGGTTCAACATCAGACAATGTTTAACACATTGTCTGATGTTAAACAGACCCCCCCTCCTCCTGTTTAATTCATCTTGTTTACCCCAGTGTAGAGAAGGGTTTTCAAAGTGAAGCAGACATGCTCGCTTTGATTTGGTTGGAGGTGAGCAAAACGCGTTGACACACTTTTTTCATTGACGAGCATCCCACATGCTCACAAAAAGGGTAATTTAAGGAAGCGGATCCTTGCTTTTTTTTTTTTTTGCCTCTGCATCTTAATGGTATTCATCTAATGTCTCCTCCCCGAGCGAGATATTCTGCTTAATGTGCGAGAATCACCGATTTTAGGTCATTTCCGATGTATCCTTCTCTCACTACGCATGACTCAGAAACTGCTTTCTGAGCCTAATTCCATTATGCAGTTTTCATGAGATGGATGAGGGTTAAGGACGGCGACCAAGCACATGGAGGAGACGGTGGCAGCATAAGAGCCAGATGAATCAAGGCCGAGAGAGGTAACTGGAGCAAAGGGCTCAGACGAGAGAGATGGAGAGGTTAGGGCTTATGTGTGTGAGATGGAAATTGGTGAAATAGGAAGAGCAAGAGAGGGGTGAGAGGAAGCTGTAAAGTGCATTGATTTTTTTCTTCTTTCCCCCTCCTTCCTAGAACTAATTAAAGTTTTGGCCTGGTTCAGTGATTACCCCACTGCTTACAGAGGCTTTCTCCACCTACGGGGCTCAGAGTACTACCTTTCCTCTCCTCCTCTCATTCGTTTCTGTCTCTCTATCCATCCCCCACCACCCCCGTCCCCCAGATGTCTCGCTCACCACTTATTTACATAGCTGGGGGTGCTTTACTATGAAATTACAATCAGGAAGCACCAAAGCAGACTTTCTAGTAATGGCTTACATGATGTCAAGTGAGTCTTGACTGCTATTGGTTCTACTTAGTTTCAAGAGGAATTTGCTTGAAGTGGGGAAAATTGTCTGAAGAAGTTTGTCAGTCAGTGCTCATCTATCTGCCCAGACTGATTTTGCTGTCATTGCATTCACTTAAAGGATTGCAGTTATATGCACTATTGTGGTCAGATGATTATATTTACAGTCATACGTGGCAGGGTAATTGTCTGTTGTTGTGTTATGCATTTTCTCTAATACAAAGGGTCGATACAGGCCCAACTCTAAACATACACACAAATAATTTGGTAACTGTCTCAATGCAAGTTCCACCTCTGCCACATTTTTAGAGTCATCAACAAGCTTCTGGCTTATTGCTGGCAGTATATTTTGCTGCTCATCTTGTAAAAAAAAATGGGTAGAGCTCATTTAAACTGGTTGATTGCTGGGCAAGGCCAATTTTTTAAGAATAGTCCAAACCTTTTCAATATGTTTTTTTGACAAAGTTTCCGCTATTTAGCATTTATTTTTTAGAGGTGAATTTGAAGATTTTTAGTCCTCAAATGTTATTATTGTATCATTTGTAGTGCAATGCATCAGCACCACTGGCCACAGAACCCGACACTTAGGATGGTAGTACCACCACCAAGCTTGACATATTGCACCGTTGTTGTATCCACTAAACAACTTAATGTCACCACTGAACGTACAATCTTCATCTACGCGTGAGTCAGTGTTAAGTCTATTCACAATTTAGACCGATATATTTAGTCTAGATTTAGACCAAAAAAATTTGGAAATTAAGTTCATCCTAGTTTTAATTATGATATTGCAGTGCAAAAGTAATATGTGGGAAATGGCTGTGCTTTTGTTTAATTAGAGCTAGAAAATTAAGAAAATATTTATCAATATGGCAATCTATTAAAACACTTTTACATTACTACGAGATGTAAACACGTATTTTAGTTCAAAATGCTATTAAACAGTCATGCTGAGCACAGACAAGTTTTGTCTGGATATTTGTTTGTTTTATTTGGATCCCCATTAGCTTCAGCATAAGCTAAGAGCTATTCTTCCTGGGGTCCTTTCAGGATATCACCAGATATGATGTTCAGTTAATTTAATAAAAATGTAATTGTCAGTTGACTAGCAAGGGTCTATATTTTCATACAGCAGTAGCACCTTTGAAAACGTAAATAAAATCTGTTTCTCTCATAACACAGAGCTGACAGAATATCTGTGAGGTAGGTGAGAAACTGAGGCAATTTGTATTTGTTAAAAAAGTCTCCAATTGATTAACATTAATAATTAAACCATTGCTGTGACAAACACAGGGATCTGGACATACATACAATATGGGCATTGTGAAGTGTTTGTGCAGCTAATCAGGTAAAGATGATCTGTAATTAATGGGGAGGTATGAGTTCAGCTCGCTCTCCTCTTTTTTTGTGCTTATCAGTTTCAGCTGAAACTGGTTTTCACAAACACATTATTGTAATGTAATATTAATGGAAGATGTTTAGAATATTAAATGTATCAGCTAGATTGGCTGATCCAAGAATAAAACTATGAAGTCCAAATCTGTCTGTGTGATTTTAAAGTTTTCCGCAAACATAAATTTGACTTGCATAGTAATGTGGAATGAATCACAAACAGTTAGTTTACTGGTTTGCAGAAGCTTTGATGTGAAATTAGAACTAAACCACAGTCATCCTAGGTTTCTTTTCAAAAGGTTGTGAGTCTCAGTTTCATTTGATGCAACTCTTTGTCCTTCATCCCTCGCTGACTAAATTGGAATTTGAGCTCCATAGAGAGTGATTAGATTACAGTGAGTTACCAAAATTGAGCTGTGAGCCACCCAGGGGCCATACAGACTGCACTGAAGCAAGAATTCACAGAAGATCTTCCAGCCATTTGGCAGGAGCTACAGGAGAACCTGGACTCTCAACGGTAGTTTCAAGAACTGTTTATACCCAGAGACCAATCAAGATGCAGAACTGCAGAAGAGCTGCACTGTGTGTTCATTCAGTAATTTTACACATAGTTGAGTCCATGTTAAGGCGATCATCCAGTAATTGACATAAAAAATGGAATTACAAGAATGTTTATTAAAATTTAAAGGTCCTAGTCACATACTATGAACATAAGAAAATAAAAATCAAAAAAAAAAAGAAAAAAAAGAGGAAAAAAAGGAAAAAAATGAGAAAAAAAAGAAAGATGAAAAAAAGAAGAGAAAAAAAAGAAAAGAAAAAAAGGGAAAAAAGAAAAAAAAAGAAGGAAAAAAATCAATAAAAAATCAATATAGGCCAAGCGTTCGTCCTGATAGTGTTTACTTAGTCATTTTTCAGCCTGAAAAGAATTTAAAAGAATTTTGCACCAGGCACATTCCGCAGACATAAACATTGTTGTACCATCTGCTGCCAGTACCACAGACATGAATACGTAGACGCCGCGTCCTCGGTTGAGAGGCGTGCCGACTGAGCGGCCATCTTAGGTCAGACCAAGCTGCAGTCAGACAGAATACAAGTCAATTCAGGAAAATGTACTTTATGTTTTCAGACACTCTGAATCCGGTGAATTCTCGTCCGATTTCCAGATAAATCAACTGACTGAAAACGTCACCCCTTTAGGGGCTACATGGGACCAATTGATTGAATTAAATTATTGTCTAACTTAATAAATAATTTCGATTTTGTATTGAAAGTAAGCAAACTTCCAGAGCTACATCCCAGGAAGCCAGACTTTTACTCCGCTTATGGGTGCGCAAATAAAAGGACAGTAGGAACCAGATCCTGGGGAATTACCTTCCATAAGTAAGATTTTATGATAGATATTCCTCATGCTTTACTGTTACAGTTTTTCCGGCATAAACACAATATGTGCTAATGGGTAGCAGGGATGGAAGTAGAGAAAAGTACATTAAACACCAAAAACAAACAAAATGGTCCTAAATTACTGGATAGACATGATTTGGGGGGGGGGGGGTAAAATATTATACAATTTTTGCTATGATTTTGTAATGTATTTGATTCTAGGATGCGTTATTAGGTTTTTTGTTGATTTTTTTCCCCAGATTGCGGTTTGTATTATATAATTTTTAAAATGCTGTTATGGGCACCTCTGCTCTTACTTGTCTGTATATAGTTTTGCTCCTATGTAGATCAGTGCTGTTGTCTGTAGATCAGTGTCTGTGTATATAGCATATATATACAGTGTATATATATATATATATATATATATATATATATATATATATATATATATATATATATATCCGTCCGTCCGTTGTCTTCCGCTTATCCGGGGTCGGGTCGCGGGGGTAGCAGCTTCAGTAGGGAGGCCCAGACGTCCCTCTCCCCAGCCACTTGGGCCAGCTCCTCAGGAGGAACCCCAAGGCGTTCCCAGGCCAGCCGGGAGACATAGTCCCTCCAGCGTGTCCTGGGTCTTCCCCTGGGCCTCCTCCCGGTGGGACGTGCCTGGAACACCTCTCCAGGGAGGCGTCCAGGAGGCATCCTGACCAGATGCCCGAGCCACCTCAACTGGCTCCTCTCGACGTGGAGGAGCAGCGGCTCTACTCTGAGTCCTCCCCGGATGACTGAGCTCCTCACCCTATCTCTAAGGGAGAGCCCAGACACACTACGGAGAAAACTCATTTCAGCCGCTTGTATCCGGGATCTCGTTCTTTCGGTCACGACCCAAAGCTCGTGACCATAGATGAGGGTAGGAACGTAGATCGACCGGTAAATCGAGAGCTTCGCCTTTTGGCTCAGCTCTCTCTTCACCACAACGGATCGGTACAGCGCCCGCTTCACAGCAGACGCTGCACCAATCCGCCTGTCGATCTCCCGCTCCATCTTCCCCTCATTCGTGAACAAGACCCCAAGATACTTGAACTCCTCCACTAGGGGCAGGACATCCTCCCCAACCCGGAGAAGGCACTCTACCCTTTTCCGGTTCAAGACCATGGTCTCGGATTTGGAGGCACTGATTTTCATCCTGGCCGCTTCGCACTCGGCTGCGAACCGCTCCAGTGAGAGCTGTAGATCACGCCCTGATGAAGCCAATAGGACCACGTCATCCGCGAATAGCAGAGACGCAATCCTAAGGTCACCAAAGCGGATCCCCTCAACACCTTGGCTGCGCCTAGAAATTCTGTCCATAAAAGTTATGAACAGAATCGGTGACAAAGGGCAGCCTTGGCGGAGTCCAACTCTCACCGGAAACGAGTCCGACTTACTGCCGGCAATGCGGACCAGACTCTGACACCGGTCGTACAGAGACCTGACAGCCCTTATTAAAGGGTCCGGTACTCCATACTCCCGGAGTACCCCCCACAGGATCCCCCGGGGGACACGGTCGAATGCCTTCTCCAGATCCACAAAACACATGTAGACTGGTTGGGCAAACTCCCATGCCCCCTCAAGAATCCTGCTGAGGGTATAGAGCTGGTCCAGTGTTCCACGGCCAGGACGAAAACCACACTGCTCTTCCTGAATCCGAGATTCGACTATCCGACGGACCCTCCATATATATATATATACAGTGTATATATATATATATATATATATATATATATATATATATACAGTGTATATATATATATATATATATATATATATATACAGTGTATATATATATATATATATATATATATATATATATACAGTGTATATATATATATATATATATATATATATATATATATATATATATATATATATATATATATATATATATATTGGAAGAAAGAGAGAGAGATTTATGTGTGTATAATTTGTGTGTATATTAGATTAATATGTAACTGCAAAATATGTAAGTGCGTGTACATTTTTCATCCAGTTTGACTTCAGTTTAAATAGTTTTGGTTCTGAATAAATATGTGTAATCTGTCTGAAAGGTCACGAGCATTGTGAACATATGATTAAAATGAGATCTGAGCTGCCTCCTATTCATTTTGACAGCAGCTGTCTGATCTGTGGTCTGACCCAAGATGGCCGCCCTGTAGGCACGTCAGTCTAGCGGCCGGCAGCATACAATGGGGCGTCTACGTATATGATGTCTATGGTCAGTACTGTGTAACTATCAGAAAGCAAGATGGTGACAACTGACGGTGCCACTGTAAGAGCTGGTAGGCAGCCCTGTAATGCCTCGCAGTAAAGTGACAGGTGAATAAAGACCAACCCGATCTACATGGTTAGGGTTACTCTTTCCTTTCACACCTCCGCTGGACTCGCTTTATTGCCTCTCCATGTCTACTGATTGCACACATGGGTAATATTGTACTTCTGCTCACCTGGTCTTGTTATGGTTTTGGTAAAGTTACTTGAAATCACTTTTGTTTATTAACAAATAGAGCCAAAACAAAGTGTAAAACACAGAAATAAAATATAATAGGCCAACAGGGCGCAATAATGTAATCGGAAAACCTTTGTATGCAATCCGAGTGGGCTACTTGCATAGAAGTACGTAAAATCATAGTACATGACCTTTAAAGGAGTAATAAATGACATTTCACCACTAAGTGGGGCTGGAGCACTGTCTGTAGACCAAAACAAGATGTGTGATAAGCCATGCCTCTCTCTACCTCTATTCCAGCTGTAACCCGGTCCCCCCTTTCCCCTCCTCTTCTCACCCGTCGCTTCATATATGCATGTTTGCAAAGGATAAATCCACAATACAGCATTGCCTTTCAGAGGAACATTTCTAGTGAAGAAGTAAGTAACTCATAACTTTATAAAAGCAAGAGAACGTTTCAATTCGCTGGACGTGTTCTCCGCCATTTTGTGCCTACGCTACACTGCTCTGATGGTGGCGTTTAATGGGCAGGCTAAGTCCTGAGTGGCAGCTGCTCACATGAACGCACGGCCGGCCCAGCTTTGTAAACCAGACACTGTAGAACAACACAGAGAGATGGTGTGGGACTTCATACCATATTCCATCTACAAAGGTACCTTTAGTTCTTCACAAAACGTTTTTATTTGGTCCTTTCTGTCTAAAATAATGAAATTTCGCTTATTGCTCCTTTAAGTTTATGTCAAACAAACAGCGATGCCAAAAATGGTAAGTATGAAATATGAACATATGCCAAATGTATAATAAGCCAGAGCAGTGCAACAAGAGGTGAGCTTCTAACCAGATGACAATAATAATAATAATAATAATAATAATAATAATAATAATAATAATAATAATAATAATTTTCTTGGAGTTAAGAATTTACTGATTTCTTACATTTCCTTTGATTTCTAAGTTGTAATTGAGAAAAATCTGAGTGTCAAATCCTTTCTGATATGCAAATTCTTAAAGTAGGAAAATGTTACTAAAACAAAAAACAAAAACTTAAATCATATGCGTAAGACTCATTAAAACCTCACAGTATGTCCTGTATATGTAATTTTTGCCCATATGTCGTCAGGAGGTGTGATAGAAAACATAAAGCAGTGAATATATTTAGGTGTAAATATATGTTGCTTAAGCTGTGAGAGTCATCTGGAGTCACAGATTTAGTTGGAAAAGAGATTACCTTCTTTATTTCTCATCTGAGACATTACCAAAGAAATAAAAAGTGCCATATTTAAGACAAAATCAAATCCCTTGTTTCCTGGCAGTAGGCCTTATTTCTGCTCATTTATGCAATATGCTTTATGTAAAGTAGGTTGGAAGACCTCCTCCTATCTTGAACAGATAAAACGAGCAACAGCTTACTAAGCATAATAGCGGCAGAAAAATAAAACCCATTGAGAGATGTTCATAATATGTGCTGTAGAGGCCAAATTAAATTATGATTTGCTTTCCTGGAGATTTAGGCAAAACATTTTTCATGCATTGTAGGGAGATACCATGTATATTAAACCTTTCTACATTTTGTCACATTACAAACAAAACTAAGTATTTTATTGGAAATGTATGTGACGACTCAATAAAACGATTGTTTGTGAAGGGAACAGCACATTCTACAAGTTTTTTTTTTTTTAAATCTTGCTGGAGGGTGAACCTCTGGCTCATTCTTTTGCAGCGTGTTGCAGGATATCTTCCTGGACTGCCATGTGTTTAACTCCCACCCCCAGACTTTTAAAGAATTTTTGAAATTAAAAAAAGAAAACTATGTATTATTTTTAACTTCCATAATTACTATCCTTACTTTGAGTTGGTCGATCACTTATAAATAAATGTGACAGACCGATAAATACGATGACATGTGTTTCGTCTCTGCTCTGCGTCTCTCTTAGGCCTGCTGAGACTGGAGGAACTAGTCCGCCGCTTTCTCATCTCACGGGAGACACTGTCTGTCAGGATGCTGGATGACAACCTGGACCCCACTCCCCTCCTAAAGGAGATCCGTGATGACAAAGTAGCCACCATCATCATTGACGCCAATGCTTCTGTCTCTTATCTCATCCTCAAGAAGGTCAGGTCGACAAAAAACATCAATACGCTCCTCAGAACCACCCACACATGTTTGTATTTAAAGTTGCACTTGTACTGGTGTAGCAAGCAGTTTGACTCATGGTATTTGTTTATTTCTGTTATGCAGTTAAAAAAAAAAAGAGTTTACGCTGATAAACAGCATGCAGTGCTTGCGATTTGTAAAACGTTAAAACAAGTACTTCAAAGGACCTCAGGCAACACTTGTGTTGCAACAGGATTGACATCTATTTTAGACTTTTCTACCCCGTGGAGCTGCGTGTCAATCAGCCACACTCTGAAAGTTTTGGACAAAAGCACATCTTGTTGTTTTTGTTTTTTTTAAATAAAAAAAGGACCTATTTTTGCCGGGATGCGGTGCAGATGTTAACCCGGCTTTGCTCTGATTCATCCTATCGCCGATAGCCAGCGCAGTGAGTCACAGTTTGAATGGGATGTTTTCTCCTGGAGTGCCTGTCCGCCCTCAGCCAAATGTACTAGTGTTAGGCTGATGATGTAAAACTGTGATTAACGTATGCTTCCTCTTATTCTCCTTTTGTCACATTCTCTCCTACTTTGTCCTTGTTCCCTGCCTTCCCCATTAGGGCCCTCTTTTTTCCTCCTTTATCTCACCATCCGTCTTCCTTTGTCCTTTCGTATTCTCTCTTTCCTCATTCATATCTCACCTGCTGCCTCTTTATTTTTTCATCGTGTTCTTTCTCTTTGTCCTACAGGCGTCAGAGCTGGGGATGACATCAGCGTTTTATAAGTACATCCTCACCACCATGGTAAGAACATGCAGATTCTTCCACCTCCTCTCCTCCGTCTCATGCTCCATCATTTTCACTTGTTCCTCCCTCCATCCATCCTGTTCCTCCTCCTCTTCTGTCTGAGCACGGGCGAGCAAAGGTGCTAAGGCGGAGAAAGCGTTCAATAAGGGGAGGTAGAGAGAGGTGACAGAGGAGGAAAAAAAGAGGGAGCTGAGATGAGAGATGGAAAAAGAGAGGAAGACATCTGAGAAGCAAACACGCTGTTCAAAGATGCAGAGGTGTAGGGGAGGAGGACGAAGAAAGAAAAGAGAAAGGGGTCTGAGGTGAAGGTAATGACAGATGAGACGTGCGTGGTTTTTATTTTCCTTCCTCCACCACCCGGCACCTTCTTCACGCTTCTGGGCTTTTCATCTGCCTCCTTGATATACTTCCATCCCTTTTAGCATTTGAATTATTGTGTCATTTTATGTCTGATTTTTATTTTTTTCTCCTTTCTGCACTTTGTACTTGATGTGTTCTTGTGTCTTTGGAAGCACTTGCATGCATATCTCTTTGAAAAGCCACTCAAGCATTTTCCATCAACCCTTCTCATCCTCCTCTATCACCTTTCCCCCCTCTTCTATAGCTTACTATATTATTTTCCCTCTTTTTGCCAAATATCCGACGTTGTCACTCCCAGCAGCTTGCATTTCTCTTTATTGCACTCCTCTCTGCACTGTGATTTCCTCCATGCAAAGATTGGATATACAGTGCCCTGCAAAACTATTTTTATCCCTTAAAGATTTTCAAATTTCGCCACTTTACACTAGCAGATTTCAATTTACTCTGGTGGGGTTTTATGTGATAGACCCACGCAAAGTAATTCAGAATTGCAAAGCATAAGGAAAACGATACAAAGTTTTTTACAAATAAAAAATATGAAAAAAGGTTGCATGCTTATATAACTGTATTCAGCACTCTTTTCTCTGATATCCTTAAATAATCGGGTACTGCCGAGTTGTAGATAGGTTTAAAGCAAAGTTAGATTCTAAAACATTTCAAGCTTTTAACATCTCACCAATCACAATTCAAACCATCATTAAAACGTTGAAAGAGTATTACACAATTACAAATCTACCAAGACCTGGCTGTCCACTTGTATGATAGGCTTAGGTAAGAAGAGCAATTAATTACAAAAGCAATCAACTCTGGAGGAGCTGGGGAGATTCACAGCTCAGGTGAGACAACTTCTAAGTCATCCCCTCCACAAAAGTGGTCTTTATGGAAGAGTGGCAAGAAGAAAGCAATTGTTGAAAGAAAGCTGTGGGAAGTCATGTTTGCAGTTTGCTACAAGCCATGTAGTGGATGCAGCAAATATGTGGAAAAAGGTGCTCTGCATAGATGAGACCAAAATAAAACTGTTAAACCTCAACATGCAAAGCACTGTGTGAAGGACGACTAAAACGCAACACAGTTAGTCGTGGTTGTGGTAGCATCATACAGCAAGAACACCGGAGTTGGTCAGATTTGATGATGGGAAGATAGAAAGAACCAAACACATGGCAATCCTGAAAGAAATCCCATTAGAGGCAGCACCAGACTTGAGAGTGGGGCAGAGATTTACAGTCCAGCAAGAAAACAACCCGAAACATAAAGTTAGACGTGCAATGGCATTGTTAAGTTTCAGGCACTCATGTGTCAGAATGGTCCAGCCAAAGCCCAGACCTACACCAATTTGGCAATATGTGGCAAGACTAAAATTTACTGTGTCTCTCCAGGTGCTGTAATCGCAAGAAAAGACAATTCTGAAAAGTATTGGTTGAATACCAATCTACGCCACACTTTTCAGACTTTTTTTTTGTAAAAAGAAATGTGAAGACCCTTTTTCATTCTCCTTCCAATTCTCAATTATGAAGCAACTTGTATTGGTCTATCACATAAATCACCAATTAAATACATTAAAGCTTGTGGTTGTAAAGCTGTAAAAAAAAGGTGAACGAAAAGACTTTCTGAATTAATTTTGCATGGCACTCTATAGCCAACCTTCCCTCTCACCTGGATATCTTCTCTCTGCGCTTTCTCATCCCCCATTTCTTTTTCAGGACTTTCCCCTCCTGAGACTGGACGACATAGTGGACGAGCAGTCCAACATTGTGGGGTTCTCCATGTTCAACACCACACATCCATTCTATTTGGAGTTCATCAGGAGCCTGAACCTTTCATGGAGGGAGGGCTGTGATTTGACGTACCCTGGCCCTGCGGTTAGTGTCTCAAACCAACAAGGACTTGTGCACACAAATGCTTTGTACTATTTATAAAGCTTTGTTTGTTTGCCACATAATATTAAGCTGCTCAGTTCCCGCTGATGATTCATGAACCATTTAAAGAGATTTAGCTGCTCCTTTGCTGCTATTTAATAGCTGTTGGTGTACTGTATCCATCTCTCTTTCCCTCTTATTTACTTGTTCCCAACATTCTTTTTTCTCTTCCCCTCCTTCATCGCTGCTATCCTTTCAATCATTAATGCTAGTGCCTCCCTCCTCATTACATCTTCTGCCTTGTCTCATTTCCCATCCTCCCCGTGTTTTCATCCATCCTGTCCTTACTGCCTCCCTCCCTTTGTCTCCTGTTCTCTTTCAACAGCTCTCTTCAGCGCTGATGTTTGATGCCGTGCATGTGGTTGTGGGGGCGGTGAGGGAATTGAACCGCAGTCAGGAAATTGGAGTAAAGCCCCTGAGCTGCACCTCGCCTCAGATCTGGCAACACGGGACCAGCCTGATGAATTATCTGCGCATGGTAAATGCCCTTTGGTTCTTCGATGGTTACACCACATGTCAACATTACCTACAAATACATTATATAATGTCTCTAAGGTGTTTTATACGATCATGTACACACAGAAATGCAAAAGTCAGTAAAACATGTATCTTATTATGAGTCAAAGGAATCAAAACATGTCTAATAAGGCATAAAGTCAGTTTGAAACTTTATGGGCTCTTGTAAAATAAATGTTGGCCATCTGTTTAGCTTTTTGCAACACCCTGTTTTAAAAGTATCATGCTGTGCAATTTTTCTGCATTCTTTTTGGAAAACGGTTAAGATTTTGTCTCATTTAAAAATATATTTACACATATTGCCTTTATATCCATCCATCCATCCATCCATCCATCCATCCATCCATCCATCCATCCATCCATCCATCCATCCATCCATCCATCCATCTCTAGTTTTTAATGGTCTACATTTATTTAAAACTTCTTTACAGTAAATATATGCACCATAAATTTGCATTCAACTTTCATATTTGTACTTTAAAATTTATCTAACACAACACGAAAAATACTTTGAAACCCTGGAGGTAGTTCTTGAATTCAGAACTTGCTAGTATTTAATACTCTTCCTGTCCTTTCAGGAAAAATTTTACCTTTACTGGTGGCTTGAACATGAGTACAGGGTACAGTATGATAGGTCCACCGGTGTGCCAAACAGCACCTGCAACTGTTTTATTTTAACATTTATCCATCTCTGCTGACTAAACCCAAAATGTTCCCTCCTATTTTCCATGTCTGTCCAAAATGTTCCAGGCGCCTTTTTAAATTCTTGGCGCTGAAGTTTGTTGTGAAAATGCAAGAAGCATTGAAGTTAGATTGCTTCTTTGCAAATTGCCTTTTTTTTGCAGTTGTTCACAAAAGAACAGCACACCCTCACTTTAGTGTCAGCTAAATCCTTGTGAAAGTCTTTCACATTGTCACAGGGTTTTGATTTGCCCACCTGGCGATCCTTCAAGCAGCTCTGTCGGAAACTTCTCCTGCTTTTCTAGATAATGCCTTCTTTTGTAGCTGCCATTTAGTAATTTCACCGCAAACGGAGAAAGCGCTTACCTTTGAATGTTATTTTCTTACATTCTTTTTCTGCTTTTCCGGGCATCAATTCTTGTATTTTTCAGCCTGTCAGGCTGAAAAGTGGTGCTTATGAGGCTGATAGTTGGCATAAGGTTTGGAGGGTCAGAACCTGTTAAAGGGGATTTGTGTCTCTTCAGATTCTCTTTTGTGATTTCTTTCCATTTAACTATTATGAAAAAAGAATAGTTTTGTAGGATTTGATTAGAATGTTGACTTTAAATGTCAAACGAACATTGCGAAAAAGCCTTATTAACTCGTCTCTGTTTTCAGGCTTAAATTCAAGAACCACACTTTTGCACACAGCAAAATAGCACTGGTCAATGTTTTTTTTTCCTTTAGAGATGTATACAGTATTAAATTCTTCTATAGCCACTTTAGGTGCACTGTGGCTCCTGTCACACAATAATAGCCTGTTACTAACAATTGTTTTCATCATTGATTAAGCTGCTGCTTATTTTCTAATGATCAATAAAATGTTAGAAAAGATACATTACAATTTCCTAAAGCCTGAGGTGACATCTTCTGTTTGCTGCTTAAGTAATTACTTCACTGTGTAGCTGAAAATCTATCATCACTTACTGAAACAATTTTCAGAGCAAAAAGTGAAAATATATGTTCTTTTTTTCCTTTTTTGTAGCTTTTAGAGTAAGAGGATTAGGTATATTAAGTGTTTCTATTTATCAGGCAAATATAAGTCTTATTTATAGTACAAAGATTTTCATACCCCTTGAATTTATCCACATTTTCTCATGTTTTCACACAAACTTCAGCATCTTTTTTGTGGATTTTATGTTAAAGGCTAACATTAAATTGCACCTAGTAGTGAAGTGGGAAGGGAACAAGAAATGGTTTTCAAAGTTTTTACGCAAACAAAATTCTGTCTTTGTTCTTTTTGTAAATGTCTTTTGGACATTTTGAGACCCCATTTTTGGACTTTTTGGATTTCACCCCAATTTACACTTTTGGATTGTTGGAGTAGGGATGCATCTAGTTATAGCAGGATAGTAACTCTAGAGGACTGAACTTGGGCACCCCTGCTTTAGGCTGTTTGCCATATCTTGGCAGGTTTGCAGTTGTCCTATAATTTTTCCATTTTGAAATGGAGAGTTCTGTGAGACGTCCTTGATTGGGTTATTGTTTTGTGACCTTTTTCTGCTTTGAATCAAGATGAATATATTTACAAACCAGGCTGGTTCTGAAGGCACTTGTTGCACTGGGTTTTATTTCGAGGTATCAAATTAAAAGGGGTAAAATGCAAAACATTCACAAACTTAACTATATGAAAAAAAAGAAACCAGTGTTTTGCATTGCCCCATAAATTCTCCAGTAAACTACAGTTAGCACTGTTGTCATAGGACATTTTTTAAAACAATTGAAGCGGTATGAATACTTTTCTAAGTTACTAAAATCCATACATTTCATTTCAATTTCTGGAAAACCAGCTTGGGGTTCAGATGTTTCATATTTGAGAACAAAGAGTAAGAAAAACAAATCTACAGATCTACCATTCATGAATGAGATGTAGTTTAAATCCTAAATAAACAACTGAATATTATATTTCCACCACTTGCAGTGATAAAGTCAAAAGGGAGATTTCCTAACTCTTTATAGTCGCAAGCTCTTAAATCAAAATCCAAATTTTTGGTCAGTTTTTTTTGTTTGAGTGATAAATGAAAGCATGTATGTTTATTGTGTGTATCATCTGCATCTCATGTTGCGTATAACCTCTGTCTGTTGATGTTTTTTGTCATCTCCCTTCTCCGGTCGTCTGCTTCCCTCATCAACGACCTGTTGTCAAGGCAGCCTGTGTCCCATCTCTCATTGCCTGCGGCCCATCTGCCCGACATCTGTCTTTGTTAGTCAACATCATGGTGCGCTCCATCTCCAGTGCTCTGCTATTCATCATAGTTCCTTCAAACTGTGCCAGCACCTGGGCTGTGGATTGGCCAAGCAGAGGTGTGACGAGCAGGTCTGGGTCTTATTAAAGAGGCTGTTGACTCTTCCTTCTGCCCTCTCTGAGCCTCTCGATTAGTCACTTTCTCCTAGTTGATCCAGAACTGATCATCCCTGTCGATGCCAGATTTAGCCACTTTCTCTCTCTCTTACTCAACCTCTCTCCCTGTGTGTCTTGGTCTCTGGTTTTTTTGGCTCTCTATTCCTCCAGAGACTGTTGTTTTTATCTGTCTAATGATGATCGATTGTGAGAGCCACGTTTGTTTTCATGCAGAGCACTGTTTTAGTCAGTGTCTGCTTTTGTTCATTTTTACCTAATTTCCCTTTTTTCCCCTCCTCCGCTACTGTCGCACTTTCTCATATCCTTCCCAATCTGCCTACCAGGTGGAGTACGATGGCCTGACGGGGCGAGTGGAGTTCAACAGCAAAGGTCAGAGAACCAACTACACCCTGCGGATCCTGGAGAAACACAGAGGAGGCCACAGAGAGGTCAGGAGCCACCTGTTATGATGTAGCAGCAAGGTCAAAGCAGCCTTGGGCTTTGGTTTAGTTACAGGTCACCTGGATGGTATCAGAAAGCCGGCGGAGGCATTTTACAGGGAGGTTAGAGTCATCGCAGATTCCCCCTGATGGTGCCCAGATCTCTGCTTTATTAAATGGATATGTGTTTAACCAGAAGGTCTTTTAGTCTGCAGAATGGGGGCATTTGTCTAAACGTTTTACTTTATCAGAAGGTTACTGGAGCACGATAGCAAGGTTAGCTTTTAGACGCTTTTTACATTGTTGCCTTTCTTTTCAGTTTTGTTACAGCGAGTCCAGTCCAGGTCATGCGTCTTTGGATTTATGCTTTTTTTGTATTTATTATCAGGTTTCTGTTTCGCTTCTATTATTAGTTAATGCTGCATTTTACCTGTTTTGAACTATGAATGCATAAAAAAAACACAAATCTTGTTTCCTATTATTCTGAACAACACAACATTTCCTTTTTAAATTTGACATCTATGCTCACACTTTATCTAACTAATAACAGTCTTTGTGAAACCTTTGTGTGGTACATAACTGGATTTGCTGGAGGCTTGCAGCAGTCTTGATCTGTATTGATTTTGAACTTTTTTTTTTTTTTCTTCACATGAACCATGAGCTGGGTTGTTTTTGGAGCAACAAAAAGCGGTGCTGAATGTAATTCTCATATCGTATGATCCATACATCAGTATGTAAAACTCCCAGAGAACATTTGGTTTTAAGCAGGCAAGAGTTAATAAGTCAAAAATTTAATAAAAAAAATAACCATGCATAATCACAGTTACTGGCTCATTGCATCAGCAGGATAAAAACTATTCAGTTCTTGACAGACATTTTTTATTTTTTATTCTTATTTCGGTGCAGCATTAAAAAGACTGCATTATGAATTTCACAATGCAAGTTGAAGCCGAATAATAACTTAATTAACTCAATCTGGAAGTAGCTAAAGTACATGGCATCAGTATTCACACAGTTTTTCCACATCTTGTCACATCACATAAAATGTGTTTACTGGTATTTTATTTGGTAGACCAAAACAAATAAAATACATAGCTACAGTATGCACAACTGTGGCATGCATTTGCATTCAGTCCCACATACTCAATACTTATAGAACCACTTATTTGCACAATTACAGCTGCAACCCTTTTGGGTTAAGTCACAGTAGCTACGTTTACATGGACAAAAGTAATCGGAATAAAAATGCATCTTGTAAACACGACAATCGTAATATTGTGTTCAGATTAAGCTCAATCGGAATGAAATAGTAATCCGAATGAGAGGGGTGGTTTATGCTGATTAACAATTTGATCTGCATGCATGTAAACGCTTGTCAGGATCAGGTTACTCTGAATGTGGCAAGCTCATCTGAGTGCACCCGATGTAAACGTGACGTATTTCCGCTTTGAGTGGTAGTAAAATTTTAAAAGAGCTCAAAATTATTATTTATTCAGTAAAGTTTCAACTGTGATTAGAACCTGGTGCAAGTCCAGCCTTGGCACTTGGAAGACAAACAAACTCGTACAATAATGCTTTTTTTGCTATTTTCTGTTGTTAAACAAATACAGAAGTACTTTTTCTTCTCTGGTTTTTTAGGGAAATTTGATAACTGCGCATATCAGAGTGCTTCTATTCTGAATAAAACCAGGAGCGTAGAAATGCACATCATGATCAGGTTTACTGATTGTGTGCCCATCAGTCAATCTGATTATTTTGTTTTTATATCCGAATATGTTTCAACCCGATTGTGAAATTTTGTGCATGTAAACATAGCCATTGTTCAGATGTGCAGCCCCAGTTTTCCTTAACATGTTGCATTTTGCAGGCTAGGTAAAATTTTGGTCTCTTCTGTCCAGAGCACCTTCTTCCACAGGCTTGCTTTGTCCCCTAACTGCGTTGCGGCACTGTTTGGTTGAATAACTGTGTTTTGTTTTGCAGTAGTATCACTCATTCCATTTTAGATGATAAATTGAAAAGAGCTCTATGAAATATTATTTCATTATCTATCCCTGTCTTCACAACTGTATCCCTGACCTATCTGCTGTGCTACTTGGTCTTCATGATGCTGTTTGTTGACTAAAATTTTCTAACAAACTACCGAGGCCTTCTCAAAACCGCTGTAAATATATATACTGAGATTAAGCTGCACACAGGTCATCTTTACACAGAGACACGGGCTATTTGGTTGTTGCTGACCCAAAGTTTTCACCCTGCTGCTTGCTATTTATTGTTTTTATATTCTACCTACTAAGTGTGAAGAGGATAACCTCACAAAATTCATGTTACAGCAATAAATCATTTAACTCATAATGCTCTAATATCTGGAGCAAATATTTTTTTATCAGTTTTAAGTTTGCCATATTTGACATGGTTTTTACTAATCTGAAATAATCTGTAATTACCACAATTTATGTATGTGTTTTTTGTGCCGTTGTTGGCTAAAAAAAACATATTTCTACATGCTTGGAGAAAAAAAACTATTCATATTTGTATTTGACGATTAGGATGCAGAGCATCGAGGCAATTAGTTCCCCTGGATTTTATTTAGGGGTAAAAGAGAAAAAGGGGGGGAATATGAATGCACAACAAGCTTTATCGTTCTTTATTTGTAAAAGATTTAAAAAACATGTCTCCTTTTGTTTATAATATAAAATACTGACAAAAACACTTAAGCATGTGGTTTAAAAGTGACAAAAGTTAAAAGATTTATTGCATTATATCAGTCACTGCATAACGATGTGAAAAACTAGTGGAGTCTATAAAAATGTTTTTTCGTTAGCTTTTAAAAACTAACAAGAAAACACAAACCCATTGAACCAGTCTAATTTCCATGTTATTTATTTTTATCAAATTTGTTGGCAGGCCAATTACATGACCAAATGATCAAATAACATCCTGAGAGTCCCATCAACATCCATTCTAGCTTCATAATAGGCTCCAAAGGAAAGTATTAGACATAAGTGAGGACATATTAAGCATTAAAAAACAAGGTTTAAGTGATGCAGGTTAAGCTCCTTGTCTGGAGGAAACATTTCCTCCTTCCTTCTCTTTAGTGTGTCTACTATCTCTCTGCTATCGGCCTGGTGTCTCCAATACTTACACAAAAAGCCATCTTCCTACTTAGAGCTAAACTCCAACTCAGCCGAGAGTTTGGCTGTAGTAATTAACATTTTAACTCTGCCACCTCTTTGTATGGTGACATCCACTTTAGGCAGGCAGCAGTGGTTCATGGGTGAAGTAACACTCTTAAATGTCAGGCCAGGATACAAAACTGTAATAGAAATGCTGCAATTTTGTCAGCGGAGCCATTGCCTGTCTTCTGACCCACTGAAACATGTACAGTAATATTCTGAAGAAATGCCTCCATGAGCTGCTGATCCACTCTGCACGATGGTTAGGTCATAATCAGACGCTTATGCACCTAAGTGACTTTACTGTCACCATAAAATAGAAATAAATCTGCTGTTATGCAATTTAAGAAAGGTGTGAGTAAAGAAAAAAGAGACGTGGCAATAAAACAGCTAATCATGAATGCTTCTCATTCCCATCTATGCCAGCTTTTTGTCAGCTCATTGCTTTGCTTATAAATAGCGATTGTTATAAAAAGGTGAATATTGCTTCATATTGGCTTCTGTGGGAACTATTATATCAACATAGATATACAGTACGTAATGGCTCAATGTTCGCATTTGATCAAATAGACCACTATGATGGATGTGCTGACCGATACATTTGAGCTTTTAGTCAGCCACAATATAAAACCAGGTTCAATGGAGCTTAAGAGCACATTATTTATTCCACAGTGGTTATTGATTTTCTCTTGTTTTGTATTCTGTGTTAGATTGGTATCTGGTACTCCAACAACACTTTGGCAATGAACTCCACCAGTCTGGACATTAATGTCTCTGAGACGCTGGCGAACAAGACCCTCATTGTCACCACCATTCTGGTAAGGTCACAGCCACCTCGCAAGTGTCCACACTGGCAAGTACCAAGCTGTTTTTGTGCTTGCCTGCTGTGTCGGAGCTCACGCTGTGTTTTGGTCTGTTTCTTGCAATTTAGCCATAGCTGTAGCTGTCATAGAAACTGACAGAGCACCGAGAAGGACGTGTTACTTAAACGAGGCTGCCAGAGTGCTGGTCTTTTATTAATGTCCTTCTGTCCTTTGGCTATTTAGATGTTTAATGACATCTTAAAAACAGTAATGCGTTTCATAATGCTGAATCCATCATCATCTTTATAATAAAACCTTGGGTTCCTTTTTTTTACAGAATTAAACAGAAGCCAAAACGGTTTTTGTTATTTATTTACTTTTTTTGACGTTTACATGTTAATTTTTCTGGTTTTGTGACACAGTAGTTTTGTATTCTAGCTTTAAAAAGCGAAGGAACAATACAGAGAGAAAATGGATCTTGCTGAAGCAACTCAAACATCAGGAATACATGGAGTGGACTTAAAGTGCCTTGTGACAAGACCACTGTCATCCATGTCCCCAAAGCACCTAAAGTATTTGCTGTACTGCACTTACCTGCGTTGTCATTAAGTGCTTTGAGCACATCGTCAAGGCCCACACACATGCTCTCTACCTGCTACAGTTGACCTGCTGCATTTTGGATATGGGACAAACTATATCTAAAGACAATGCAATGGTTGGCTCAGCCCTCTCTCTCTAATGGATAAAACAAGAATTGTGGGTGTTTTTTCATTCAATACTGTTAAAACATTACCCTACATTATCATGCAGCTCCAGGGTTCTGCACACAGGTCCACATTGCACCAAAGCAAAACTATCACCCAGGAATGTGTGCCATGTGCCATCCTGATTACCCATGATTGTCCAACCAAGCATACATTTAACTACATAATTATATTTGCAGATCATAATTCTTTGTATATCAGATACTGAAGAATCTTTTTACAAAGAAGGTGCAAGAAGCTGGCCATCTTGGTGTCACGACATCAGGCTAATTCACAACCTGATCGAGTTCAAGGAGCTCGTTGTGAACTATAGAAGAGTGCAAGAGGAGAGCAAGCCCTAGGACATTGTGATCATCAGGAGTAAGGATGTAATGCTCTTAACAGATGAAAAAAAGCAGGAACGCAGCAATTGAACAGTTTGACCGTGGACTCACTCACCTTCTTTTACCACCATTGAGAATACCCTGGCAGGCTGTGTCACAACCTGTTACAGCAGCTGTAATGTTCTGTTCTACAAAGCTCTGTGGAGGGTGATTAGATGATTGTAGTAAGTTACCAAAATTGAACTGCAATCCACCCAAGGGCCATACAGACTGCACTGGAGCAAGTATTCACAGATCTTCCAGCCATTAGGCAGGAGGGACAGGAGAACCTGGACACTCAACGGTGAATTCACACAGCAATTTTACATATCGTTAAGTCCATTTTTAAGGCAGACATCCTTTAATGGATCGAAAAAACGAAGTACAAGACTGTTGATTCAAATTTAAGGATTATGCCCTAGATGTTCTCCTGCAATACTACAAATTGTCTGAGATTTTATTGCAATGTATTATGAAAAAAAACTACTACATTTCTGAAGCATTCATGCTTTTTTTCACCCATTATAGGCTTTTATGTTACTCACACTCATGTGTTGCAGGTTTAATGTAACGATTGGTCATTGAGCTTTTCATTTAGATCACTTGGTAGACCACTTTATCATCAATCAACACATTTCTGATTCAGTTCATGCAGTCAGGCTTTCTGGAACAGAACATTTCTGTTGTGAAACTTGATGCATTTATTTCTCTGCTGCACCACTTTTGCAGTAAATAAAGCACTTGCTGTGACAACTCAGCTTCCACCCAGGTTATCTGCATTGGTTTTACTCACTGGCCAGACAGTAGTATTTTAATCTATCAGGGTTTTTTTCTCCTCTAACCTCCATCTGCAGCCATCTACCACTATCAAATTGTGTCTATTGAAGCAATTTTCTATTAGACTCCTATAGCTGTAAGAGACACACAGGGGGCAGATAAAAATGTTCTACAATGTATTGACTTTGCTGAGGCTGACGCTGACTTTTAGTCAACAGAGGTCAAACTTTGGAAAAATGTCTAATAAAAATCCCTTAAAGCATTTAGAGATATGTTTTCTTCTTCTGACAAATCTTATAAGGTTACAGTTAACTGTTAATAGACTTATGGTAGAGGCTTGCAAAGGTTTAGTGCTGTGAAAAGCATTTGCTACCTTTTGGATTTATTCTGTCATTGCTTTTTTTTGTCAGCCTTAAACATTTTAGATCACCAACCACATTTCTTGTGACAAACATAACCTTAGTAAATACGAAAGCAGCTTTCAGATGAGGATTTCTTTTATTGAGGGAATGAGCTATCCAAACCACCTCAGCCCAAAGTAAACCAACTCTTGTTAGATCACAAACTAAACATGATTGATTGCTAGAAAGATGTGTTCATTTTGTCAGCCACACCCAGGCCTGATTTGTCCCAGACACGTCGGACTACAGCATTACTTAAATAGAAACTGTCTCACTACATCAATTAGGCTAAAATATCTCTAAAAAGCAGCACATATTGCTTTAATATAAGGAAAGTAAAAAACCGACGAGAAACAAAATAATTGGCATCTATTAATCTGGAGAAGGTTACAAGGCCATTTCTAGGGGGTTTGGGTCTCCACAGAGAGCCATTTTCTAAAAGTGTACATGGTATAAGGGTAAATCTTCCCAGGAGTGCCTGGGCTACCAAAATGACCAAACCCAGAACAACATCCAAAGTACTCCAGATGTCAACTGAATCAATTCAAATCAGCAGCCATGATTCAACAATAAAAGAGAGAGTGGTCAAAAATGGCATCTATGAAAGGACTTCCAAAAATAAAGGCTCTTTTTACATTTGCCGCAAAACATTTCGATGATCTTTAAAAAACATTCTGTGGACTGAGATAAAAGTGGAACTATTGTGAGCAGCAGGCTAGAAGCACACATGGGTTGTATAGTTGAACAGTAATCCAAAGCACACAAGCAAGCAAGTCCACCTCTTAATGTAAAGAAGAAGCAAAACCAAGAGCCTTGATTGTTCAAAAACAGTCTGGACTTTGTCGTGGCATGTCCTTAAATGGGCAATTCACGCATGACAACCTTCTAATGTACCTGAATCTAAACAACACTGCAAAATTCCTCCGCAGTTATGTAAAGACTCATTCCCAAGGAGAGGCACGGTCAGTTATTAGCTTTCTGAGGGCAATTCCTTTTCACATAGGATCGGGTTGGCCTTGCTAGCTTTTTGCCCCTATTATTTTTTCCCTAAAAAATGAAACCATCCATGTTACTGGTGCCCATCTCCAGCGGTCATTGGGAGAGGGCCAGAGTACACCCTGGAAAGATCACCAGTCCATCACAGGGTAATAAATGAAATCATTTTCTGAAACGTGATTTTTCTATCAACTTCGTTATCTTTGTATGGCATTAAACATTTTGTAATTATCTGAAGCATTTAAGCGTGACAAAATAGCAAAATTGGAAGACATCTGCAAGGGGTTGAATCCTTTTTTGATATGCTCATTAATTTTGGCGAATTAGCTAAAACTTTTGACACCGGTCATATCGCTCCAGTTAATTTGAGCCGGAAGGGCATAGCAGAGCAGAAAGGCTGCACTCGACATGTGCTGAACAAGTTAATGAGGGAAAGTTTGAACAGCTGAAATTGATAGTTTGCCTTGTTGTTTAAAATCTTTAATTAGCACTTTGAAAAGAAAAGTGATTTCTTAAATAATGCATTTGCTCTAAAGTATGCAATGATATCTGCTAAAACTGAACAGTCTGCTTGTTTTAGACTGAGATTCGTCATGTATTCCCTGTGCACAGGAGAACCCATATGTGATGCGCAAGGACAATTACCAGGATTTCGAGGGCAACGACCAGTACGAGGGTTTCTGTGTTGACATGCTGAGGGAGCTGGCAGACATCTTGAAATTCTCCTTCAAGATCAAGCTGGTGGATGATGGGCTATATGGGGCCCCTGAGCCCAACGGCTCTTGGACCGGCATGGTCGGAGAGCTGATCAACAGGGTGAGAATTGTGCAGAACACACACCGCAATCAACAATAATAACAAGAAATGTGTCACAAACACAGAGTGATGCATGCACACAGCCTCATACTTGTACACACACTTGTGCTGTAGCCCCAAACCACAGTTCTGCTGTAACTTCCCATGTCTCAAATTGCCCTCAGAGGGGAGTAACACTCTTATCTAGGACAAAAGCTGAATTGATAATTCCCCAGAAGACACTGGAAAAATAGCTCAATTTTGCCTGCTCTGTGTTTCCAAGCAGTAAACCACTACTAGCCACTTTCCTTTGCATATATATAAATATCTAATTTTTTCCCTCTCAACCTGTCCTGGCCTATTGAGCCTCTGACTGACACTCTGGTTGAAGCTGGCTAATGAGAGGGCCTCTCTGTTTAATTACCATACGGTATACTTCAATTACCAAGCCATGGTCCCTGTGTGGGGTCTGCCACTGCGGAGCTCCCCCAGCTCTCCATGCTTCCTCTCCCTTCCCGCCCTCCTCATGGCCCGATCACTCGACTCTAATTAGTAGCCCATGTTCATCAATTAGCTTTTAATGGAAGAGATGGAGGGGAGGCAGAACGACCAGAGACCTGCAGGTTGTCATGCAGGTGGAAAGCCCAGGCACCTAGTGTTTACTTTCAATTAGTTTAATTTAGATCATGGAGAAAGAGCGCAAGCATGTGTGACACCAAAGTGCACGTCTACATATTTAATCCAAGGTGGCTCAGCGAACTTTTAACACATCCTCAGTACGGCGCCTTGCAAACATACTCATACCCTTTCAACCTTTTCATATTTTGTCATGTCACATCCCCAAACCTAAACGGAATGATGGAAACTGATTCATGATATTTAAATTTCATAAATAACAATCCAGAAATAATGTGGTGCATTTATATTCACCATGTTTGTTTTCGTCTCTGAACTGCCATGTGAAGTCTTGCCATAGATTCCCAGTTGTGTTTGTCTTTGATCTAACCCCCTCCATTGTGGGCCTGGTTGAAAGTTCAGGTTTGTCCTGCTGGAGCGTCAATGTCCTCCCCAGTCTTCACTCTTTTGCAACCTGCAACAGATTTCTTCCAGGATTGCACTGTATTTAGCTCCATCCATCTTCCTATCAGTTCTGAAAAGCTTCCCTGTCCAGTCTAAAGAAATCTTCCCAGCAGCATGACGTTGCCAACACAATATTTCATAGTGGGAATAGTTCATTCAGAGGGATGTGTAGTTTCCCCCCATACTTACATTTTTGCATTTAGGTTAGAGAAAGTAAATTTTTTTTGTCTCAGCTGACCAGCCTACCTTCTCTCACTTCTTTGCTGCTGCCACCCCGCTTCCTCGTGACTTTCCACCCAAAGTTATCTAGTACGCCTCTGAGGACTTTGAATAACAGCTGTGTTAAAATCCAGATCAAATTAAACACAGCTGGACTCTTAAGTTGCCCTCTGACAGTGATTTATTGCACTTATTGCACTTTTATTTAGGGGTATCAGTGTAAATGTGGCTGCATGCAAATACCTTTTATCAAAAACATTTTGAAAGTTAAAACAAAAACAAAACATGATCATATTTTTTCCACAACACAAATTCAAATCCACTTAATCAGATACAGTGGAAAAGCGTGAAGCGTGTAGTTGTTACACGGTTAAATAGAAGAAAGGTTCGAGTGGTATGAATGTGTTTGCAAGACTTTGATGTCTTTATTTTTTTTCCTGCTGACCACTTTCCACCCTCTTTCTGCTCTCTTTCTCTGCTTCTATCTCCTTGTCACCCCTGCTGCTATCTTCCCACCTATCTGTCTGTGTCAATCCTCCAGAAAGCGGACCTGGCCGTAGCGGGCTTCACCATCACATCAGAGAGAGAGAAAGTTATTGACTTCTCTAAGCCGTTCATGACTCTTGGGATCAGCATCTTGTACCGAGTTCAATTGGTGAGGGTGTTATCTCACGTTGTTGAGCACCTGCTGGCTGATACTTACTTCAGAGCTTGTACTGGATTTGATACGTTTTTTTTTTAACAGCTCATATTGATGCTGTAGATGACAGCCTACAGCTGTTGAAATAAACAAATCTGCTTCTTCCTTAGGAGTTGATCCCTTTGACTGTATTAGTCCTCAATGAAGTTTATAGTGAGAATTTATTTTTACTCAGTAAGTCAGAGCCGTGTAACAGTAGCAGCTTTAGATTGCTAATGAGGTCTTGGGTCCTTGCCAAGCATGCTCTGGCGGAAAGCATTGTTAAACAGCATTTATGGATCGAAGCATTAGAGTATCAAAGCACTGCAGACCATGTATTAAAAAGTGCAGGGGAGGACACTGCCCCCCTGTGGTGCGAAGGGGACACCTTTTAGAGCAGCTTCTGTCTCTCTATCACTCCGTCTGTCCCAGTTTTCTCATCTATCTATGTCTTTCCCTTATCTTTTTTCCTCACTTTGTTTCAGGGTCGGAAGCCAGGTTACTTCTCCTTCCTGGATCCTTTCTCTCCTGCTGTCTGGCTCTTCATGTTACTCGCCTACCTGGCTGTCAGCTGCGTGCTCTTCCTGGCAGCAAGGTCAGTCCATTACATCACACACCGCACTGATTGTCTGCAGCTCACATCTGAGCTCTCTTGCCATTTATATTGTTAAACACAAGCGACCTGTCATATATCATTTTTTTCCTCCCTGGACATGGCCCCTCACACGGCTTGACAGGGGTTGTATGACTGATTGGCTTGTTTAAACGACAGAGGTGCATCACCATGTTGCAATTTGTCCTTATGGTTGCTTCAGTGGACTCGCGTTTTCTCACCAGGTTAAGCCCCTATGAGTGGTACAACCCTCACCCATGTCTGCGGGAGCGCAGGGACTTGCTGGAGAACCAGTACACCCTGGGAAACAGCCTGTGGTTCCCCATCGGTGGCTTCATGCAGCAGGGATCAGAGATCATGCCCAGGGCCTTGTCCACCAGATGTGTCAGCGGTGTGTGGTAAGTTAGAGAGTAGTTAAGCTGTTTGCGTGTCTGGGGGTTTAATGCTCGTCTTTGAAATGTTTTTGATCTTTGACCTTGACTTTGTTAAAATATGTGTGCTGATAGAAATGGTTGCTTTTAGTTTTCCCTGTGCACATCTGAAAATTGAGTTTTAACATATGCAGGGTTCGTGATGTGACTGGGTTTGGAAGCTGAGGAGCGCAAATAAAATCTGAAAACTTTACCGCCTTATGATTCTAAGAGCTTCTCTAGTAGCCAGCTGTGTTTATTTTTTAGTCTTTTTACCACTAATTAAAAAAGGCTTTGCTATGTTCAAAGCAGTGGGAGGAGAGATTCAACAATGACCTGTATCCTTTTTCTTTCAAGCAGCTTTTTTGTTGAATATCTATTTGATGTTTTTTCAGTCACCAAATGTAGGCTTGGGATTTGGGGTAAATAGCTGACACACAGGTTTCTTTCCCTGAGTGTCAATATTTTTATGCAAACAATGAACAAACGCAAAGGTGACAAAAATTCAAGCTTGATGAGGCTCCCGAGGCAACTCTGAAAGAGACACGTGCTGAGAAAGAAATAATCACTACGAGCAAAGGAGATAAAAAGAGGAAGAGGACAGGAACAGCAGATCACCCAGAGTTGAGAGAGACAGGGAAAATTAAGACCGTGCTGGGTACATGATGTTCTCTTTGGATCAAGTTGGTTGGGAAGCACAGATCTCCTGTTTCCACAAGGTTATGACTGTAGCACATCTCAAACATTCCACATCTCTTTTCGTAAAATCTTTAAGACTTTAGAGTGCTGATACACAGCAATGTTGATTCTTTTTTTCCCAATTTTCTTTTGAAAAATGTCTAAATTTGAAGGGTATTTTATCAGTTTTAACTTGTTTATTTTGGATATTTAAATAAGGTCTGAAAGGCATGTGTACAGGAGTTGTACTTTATCCTCATGTGTTTGCTGTCTTGCCAAAACTAAGCCTCGTCTGCATTCACATACATATGAACTTAAGTTACCTCCTATTTTCAGTCCTTAGGGTTTAGTATGACATTGCTCCAGTCTTTGTAGCTATAACTGCATCAACCTTTCAGGAAAGGCTTTTCACAAGGTTTAAGAATGTATTTATGAACATTCAATTTTGACTATTCCTCCTGGAGAGCATTTGTGAGGTCAAATAATGATGCTGTACTACATGAAGGCCTGAATCACAGTCTTATAGACATTGCTTTGGATGGTAGTGCTCAGTGACGTTGGAACAGGTAGGGGTCATCCCCAAACTATTCCCACAAAGTTGGGCGCATTAAATGGTACAAAATGTCTGGAACTGACGGGCAGAGACCAACTCCTGAAAAAATGCTGCTTACAAAACTCTAAGTATAGTTGTGTAACAGACATTATATCAAAGAAGTGAAGGGAATATAGTTGTGTGACTTCCTAATGTTCTGCGTGAAGTCCCTGAAGAGTTGCTTGTTTTTGTTCTGCTGCAATAAAAGCACCTGATGGCTTGCCGATAGCTGTCAGCTCTTCACACCGCTATTGTGCACAGTGCACTCTGCAATGTAACTGACTGAACATGTGGCACGCTGCTTCAGAGCAATTATTCTTCACATGAATATCTTATGGTTATCACCGAATGTAAAATCACCCTAAAAAAGCAGTCAGAATAAACATCAAAAGTGAAAATTCCCCTATGTTGCCTCCTCTTATCCACTGATTAGCAAAATCTTCAATTATCACACAACATCTGTTGTCATAACAGAGAATGCCACTGAGCAGATTATAAAAAAAAATGCTAAACTAAAGCAGATTAAAGTGTCCATCTGAACTCTTTTGGCTGCTGAATACTTTTGTAAAAAGCCCACTAGTTTTTATTAAATGTTGGTTTCCCATGGTTACTTATTGTGGAATTACAGATCATGGATGAGTCCCTAATAAATGTAAGTGCTGTGATGTGCAAAAAAAAGTATATAAAAAAAAAATAATAATATAAGAAACAAGGAGTTACAGTGTATCTGAATTTAATAGCAGGTTTTTAAAAAAAGTGTGCATATTATGCAGAATGCATTCTCTTTTTATCATTTAGTTATTCATAGAGTAAAAGGTTATCGAGATTATCAAGGGCTTCAAGGGCAACGGCAAAACTTTGTGTAGCGTCATATGAAAACAGGCTTTAAACGTAAGAAACAGTATGATAGAAGTGGTTTTAAAAACTTCTAAAATCTTTGTTATGCTTTCACACCAAAAAATGGGCCCGTGCCAAGATAGTAGTTTCTCAGCTCAATAATGAGAATACTTGCTGGCATCATAACAACTAATCTAGTAGGTACAGTAATCCATACACGATGACGGAAGACCTTCGGTACCTGATCTCTCCCTGTTTTCCGTCCTCTTTCAGGTGGGCGTTCACCCTGATTATCATCTCCTCCTACACGGCCAATTTAGCAGCCTTCCTGACGGTTCAGAGGATGGAGGTTCCCATCGAGTCTCCAGATGATTTGGCTGACCAGACCAACATTGAGTATGGCACCATTCACGGAGGGAGCAGCATGACTTTCTTCATGGTAAAACCATCCTCAGCAGCTGCTTTATGGGTTTATGAATAGTTGTTTGTACTGGAGATGCACAGAAAAAGGCTTGATTTCTTTGCTGTCTAGCTTGCGGATTCTAATTTTCTTTCTTAGGATTATAACAGTCAAAGCAAATTGTGCAAACTTTGTTTTAACCTACATGACATGTAACAATAATGAATCCCAAAAGTAAAAAAAAAATTAAAACAGATTTTTTTTTGATAAAAGCAGCAGTTCTGAATCCAGCAGAAAATAAAGGATTTATACAAATATCCCTGTTTTATGCTTCAAAGCTTATTTTTCACGATACGTTTCTGACTTTTACTAAACTCAAAATAAAATGCTTCAAAGAACAGTATTTGTTGACCGATTTACACACTGCTAGTTTGCATCAGTGTGATCATGTTGGGCTTTTCTTTCTGTTTCTGGAGGAATTTACAGCGTTGCTTTTATTGCCTTTTCCAAAGTGTGTGTGTATTCAGAATTGCATTCTGCTGGTAGTCTGGATGTTTGCCGTGACATTTCCTCTGAGTTTCTGTGTGCTCTTCTTTATGGCTGCTTGTATTAGGTGGGTGACTGCCCGTGTTTGCTTTATGACAGCGCTTCAGGCGTCTGATTTGACATCTGTGTTTGTCGTGGAGTTTTTTCTCTGTGTGTGATGGTGGTGTGTTAGCCTTTGGGAATGTGTGTAGGTGAGAGAAATATATATAACATATATTTATCTGCATTTAAGGGAAGTGGCTACATGACAAGTGGTGTTTGTTTTATTTTCCTGTCCCCGCTGGAGAGAGAATAGAGCATTCTGTGTTTGTCTAAATAAGCCGGTTTCATTGTTACAGTACATTACCCCACTCAGTGTCTGATCCACAGAAACATACAAAACATCCACGCATTATTACACACAGATGCTTCCCTCTCTACTCCCTTTCTTTTTTCTCTCACATTTACAGGTACAACAGTTTAAACCCCAAACATAAGAGAGTCTCTATCTTCCATGAACACAAAATGGCTTAAAAAAAGTTGTTTGAATTTTTCTTTAGATCTTTTTGGTCGCATAAGAAATAACAATTGGGATTTTTATATGACAGACCAACTTAGATCTGTGCATAATTGTAAAGCGGTGTTTTTGAGCATGTCTGAAACACATGCCTGGAAACTGAAATGTCGGTCCACCCTTCATTTCAACATTGTTCAGACAGAATCTGGGGACATCACGTCACTTGTGCCACAGACTCTCAATTGCACTTTGACTGCTCCATTTTAACACATCAATATCCTTTGATCTGCATTTTACATCTTAGCTCTGTCTGTTTCCAGTCATTGTCCTCCTGGAAGGTAAACTGCTTTAGTCCAGCTTTCCCTGAGGAGTCCTCTATCCATTTCCATTCAAAGCATTCTCATATTATGATGCTGCCATCACCATTTTTCACTGTTTTTACCTCACATTTGTGCCCATAAAGTAAGTCACATTTTGGTTTCATCTCACCAGTAGTACCTTCTTCCACTGCAAGCAGGCTTTGTGTGGCGTTCTGTTCTTCCAGATTTTGGGGAGTGCATGCCTTTGTCTACTAAATGGCTTGTGGAAAACCGCAGAGGGAAGTTAGTTTGATTTTCTTTTAACAATTCAATCTCACCTCTCTTCTATAAAGGACATATTTGTGGAGAACATAAATTAGAGTTGCCCTGTCAACAGATTTTCCCACCTGAAATGTGGATATATGTGTGGCTCATCATGTTACCAAGGGGCACAAGCCTGCCTCTGATTTTTCGTCTCTTTGCTCGACTTATCATTTTTAAAACAAAGTATAATTTTCTTTCCACTTTATAATCATATTCTACTTTGTGTTGGTTTGACATTAGAATCTGAATAAAATCTGCTGCAGTGTGTGGTGGTTACATGTAAAAAACTTTAAAGGACTTAGTACTTTTGCAAGGCATCTTATTTTCAAAGATTGCAAAACTGCAAGATTTTTTGTTAGATTGGCAAAAACTTGTCAAAGATTTTTCCATGAGAACGTATAATTTGTCTTATCTCAGACACTGACTCAGGTGCCTAAATGAAGCTTCGTCATAGGGGCAAGGCATCCAGGAATATAATTGTTGTTTGGGTTTCAGTCGCTGATTAAAAGCATAACAGGAATGAATACACTCCCAGGGTAGGGCTGTGTTATTATTGTTTATCATGATAAAGACCTTAAATGAGGTTTATAAGCATATTGCAATGACCCATTACAATAAAAACAATGGCATTCATTTACAGTTTAGTGGTGCGTAAATTTTACAAGGCTGTTTTATCACCCACAGCTTTAACCTACACGAAACTGCTGCAGCTAAGATGTCAAGTTTATAGATCTGAAATTTACATTTTTTGAAACGATATAAAAATGTTGTCACTATTATCATTGTTCCATCGTAAACCCACCGGATGGCAATTTTAGCAACAGAGGCAAGCAGCGTAAAAGCAACACAGTAACAGAACAAGTGATCTGATTGGATATTATTCAGCGGTACATCAGTAACACGGCTAATTTGGCAACCAGCCTGCACCTTGTGTTTTCTCAGAACCCTCTTAGTGAGAATATCCAAACTAATATTTACTCTTGCTTCCTCTGATTGACTTGTCAAGGGGTCTTCATTTGCATCTCTCTTGGTGCATGAATTCAGATGTTGGATAAGCCTTTCTGTCTCTAAATACATTCATGATGTTCTCAGACTTCATCACAGGGAACAGCACACCTTAAATATGTCTTGGTGTATAGTGGCACACATGCTACAGTAAAGTAAAATGTCAGGATGTTGCTGTTTCAGACCTATTGTGCCATATAACTGATTCAGGAACAAGATGTTCTTTACATTTCCGCTTGTCTTTTCTTCTTGTTTGCCTTACATATTTTATTCAGGTTATCAATATTAACACTGGATATTCGGTCCTGTTTGACTTTGCAGTTTATCTCAGGGTGCATTTCTTTATTCTTCGTATGTTTGCCTTCATAGACATTTAATGCATATTTTAAGTAAGTACATCCAAACAATTGCCACTGTTTTATTTGCTCCGCTGTCTTGTGATTTCCCTGCAGAACTCACGGTACCAGACATACCAGCGAATGTGGAACTACATGAACTCCAAACTGCCCAGCGTATTTGTGAAAAGCACAGAGGAGGGCATCGCCCGTGTACTCAACTCCAAGTACGCCTTCCTGCTGGAGAGCACTATGAACGAGTACCACCGCGGCCTCAACTGTAACCTCACACAGATTGGAGGACTGCTGGACACCAAGGGCTATGGCATCGGCATGCCGCTGGGTAAGCGTATTATAAAACCCACACAAAAATTGATCATGTAAGGACAACAGGGGAAGAATATTTATCAATTTACTGTACTGGTATTAATGGGCTTTAAAGGCTATTTTGAGTAAATAAGCATTTTAAACATAACTTAATGAATTAATTAACATAAAGCCAAAAGAACATTATAGACATATAAAATCAAACGGCAGAATATTCCAGCAATATTACAAAGTCAACTCAATCAAATCATACAGACAGATTGGTCAAAAAGTTTCCTATTTTACATGCGCCACAGAATGGCATCGCAGCAAAACTACGGAGAGGCAAAAAAACAAACAAACAGACAAACAACAAAAAAATAAAACAAACAAATAAAGTTGAAAGTTGAAAAAAAAACAAAAACAACAAATACTGCAAAACTGGAGAACAGTAGGAGAACTCATCAGAATGAGAGAAATAAATCCCCATCCTCCAGCAGCCTAAGCCCCATGCTACAGGCTTAGGCTGCTGGAGGATGGGGGCAAACAACAACTGAAAACTGATTTTCTCAAAGTATAAATTTAATTTAAAAGAAACTAGACAAAATGTGTTGACAAAATAAATGCATGACAAAAATAAGAATATAAAAAGGGGAACAACTAAAATATATTTGTCTTGTTATGCACGGAAATGGGAGTTGATAATTTTATTACTTTTGTTTTGGACATGGGTTTGAGTTGTTCTAGTATAACTTTTATTTTTGGTAATTTGTTTTTAATGTTATAAGTATTATTGATGAACATTTAATTTGTAATACACAGTAAATAAACAAAAAACATGCACTCCATGATTGATATGAATTGTCCTAAATATAGAAGCCTCCACAAATATTGGAACCCCTGGAAAATATATGTCAAAAAATATTGAAATCTAAAAGTGTTAGACAAGTTGAATCTAAAATTAGAAGAAGAAGAAAATTATTTCTTTGGGGAATGAAAACAAACTTTTACAGTTTATTTTACAGAAAACCAAATCACTTGCAATTCCCCCGAAATAAATATAACAGAAACATTTTTCATATTAACACCTTGCTTTCAGGAGTTAATTAGAGCGTTGATGCATTTTTATTTAGTAAACCATGAATCATTACTTTCCTAGTATGACATGTCAATGTTATGCTTTGTTTATGTATGTCCTGTATATTTCCCCTGCTTCTGTTGTTTGTTCTTGCTGGCTGCAAAACTAATTGCCCCCCTTGGGGATAATAAAGTTTTCCCTACCCTACCTTCATTTCTATTTGCCACTCTCAAGAGAACATACCATTCAATTAAGGCGGATGTGTTTTGATTTCCATTTGTCAGGAAAGGGCTAAACAATAATAACTACTCACCTACACTTATTGACATCTCCAGTCAGAGCAATAATAAAAGTTAAGACAACAGGGACTGTGGCAAGAAAGACAGGAAAAGTACCCAAGCCTATCATGCCTCCATGCAGTGAGGAGGATGGTTAAGGAGGTAAAGGAAATCTTCAAAACGTGTTGTTAGAAAACTGCAGTAGAGACATCCTGGATCACTAAATCTACATAAATATTTTATGGCTTTTGTACCCATCTGTATGTGTAGCATACACTAAAGGTATTATATAAATATATAGTATCCATTCAGATTTTACTGGATAAATGTAGAAAAATCTGTTTGATGGTTCACACCAAAGACATTATTTCTACAGGAAGCTGTCCTGTGTTACTCACGGAGGGAAGAAAAAAAACGACAAACCATGATATGACAACTAGAAAATAGAAAATAAATTAAAATGTCAAGTATTTTTGTCATAAAAGGATTTAAACGCGGCATCATTTAAGTGCACAGTGACTCCAGTATGGATCAAAATCATTATGCCTCTTATCTCATATATTTTCTTATGACATTCAGTACATCCCATTTAATATCTTAATGCCAATATACAACATCATCAACAACTGAAAAACTGTCAAAAGAAGCAGATGAATCAAGATGTGGTCATGAATGAATGAGAGTGTGAACAAGCCTCTTAAAGATTTCTGAAAGAGACATAAACATCAATAGGGATTAAGTGGTTTTTCAGGCTTCAAAGGCCACAATCGCCTTATATATTTTCTCCTCTACTAACACGCCTCTGGCTAAAAGATCACAGATACAGCCATCATGTCTCTGATTAGACCAATGATATATCAATAAAGTATTGAAGTTATTTGTCAATTTAACACCACATTATCTTGAAACTAATAAACAATAAACAGAGTTTTGCAGCTTACATGCCACATCAAAGTAACACTGTGTTGCAGCATTTAAAATCTTTTAAGTTATAAAAGCATATTTATTATACATTTATGTAGGCCTTTAAAGTTTAAATGAATTATGGACACAAAAATGAGACAAATAATTTAGATCGTGAAAAAAAACTGTTCCCCTTTAGAAATGTCATGCTTCAACCGTTTACCAGGGGATATTTGGTACTAATTTTACCTCAGTTCATCCCCATCTTGAGGACAATTCATACCCACTTTGCAAACAGATTATTTTAAAATAAAGACATTTGGTTATCTGATCAACGATATCAGCCTGCAGAAAGCTCTTTATATTAATTTTGGCTTGATCAGGAATCAAAATTGTATTTTTAAAAAACTCCAAAGAACTCATGGTTTGTTTTACAGGTGCAAAGGAAAGTTAGCATGACCTAGCCAAGCGAAATCTAAATATTAAATTGGCGTACAAAGTAAAGAACAGCAGAACTGATCTAAAGCTTACTTTGCCTCCAACTATATGATACATGCAGTCTCTTTTTAAAAGTCTGCATCTTTTTCAGCTGTAACCTTTTGTGTTTCTTCATTAAACTCTCTTCTCATTCTATTCGTTTATTCTAATTGTTGCTATGGCACAAATATGAAAGGTTGAGGCTTACAGTGCCAAACAAGGCACTACCTAGACCTCAGGAAACGTAATAACATGTTGTCAGTCACAGTTTTCGTACAAGGTGGTAAATTTGCTTTAGTGAAGAACAACGATACAGATAGAAAGGAATCCAAACAGGTGAAAGGGGATACAGAAAAAAATAAAAATTAAAAGAACAAAAATAACAGCCCTGTTTAAATTACAGTTAAAAACCAAAATCTTTCAGAGACAAAATTATAAAATAATGAGATTGCCTCAGTGTGCATATCCTTAAACCGCCACAAATGTCTTTTAGGGCCTAGGTCTGTCAGCATGGCACATCTGGACTTGACAATATACTGTATGTGGACACTTTACAAATGAGCTCAAAATTTGTCAAATTCTTAGAAAACTCTTTTGCTCAGCCCACTTTAGGTAATTGCTCAGATTTTCAAATGATTTCATGTCTGGACTCTGGTTGAGTTCATTCAGAACCTTGACGTCCTCCTGGTGAAGCCATTTTCTTGTTTTGGAATGCATTTTGGAACATTGTCATACAGAGAGAAGAAGGCACTCTTCATCTTCTGTGTTCTTATGTCGCTTCACCTTGACTAAGGTCACAGGTCCAGCTAAAAAAAAGAAAAAGCCCCAGAGAATGATGCTGACACCACCATGCTCTACAGCAGGTATGGTGTTTTTTTTTTGGTGTCATTTATGCACCAAACATGTTTCAGAATCAGATTCACAAAGTTCAAGCTTGGTTTTTTTGAGGCCATAAACCATTTAAGATGGTTTCTTTTTTAGAAAGGCTTGAATTTATGTATTTATCACATCAGGCTTCAGTCTCGCCACCCTGCCCCATTGCCCAGACATATAAAAAATACAGTATGCTGTTGTCACAGGTACTAAACAGTCAGTCTTACCAGAATTTTCTGCAGCACCTATAATGTTGCTGTTGATGTGTTGACACTCTCCCTCACTAGTTTCCCTGATGAGTGATGTGCATTTTGATAATGTCACTGTTGTGCCACTTACTTTCTTAAATTGATGATCTTTACACTGTGCTGGATGGTATATCTAATATCTTTTGACATTGACATTCCTCTAACACTTTGGAAGCTCTCTGTAGACCATGTTTTCTTTGGTGAAATGTGAGAACATTTGCTGGATTTTAATCACAGGCAGTTAATAGGAGGCGTCTGCTGAATCCTTTTTTTTTATCTTGGTTTGTATGTGGTGGTTAATTCTGAAAACAGGTAAATTGCATATTTAAAAGAATGTGGGCATTGTGCAGCCACATTATTATTTTTTTCCACTAAAAAGATTGCAGTTTATGCTTCAGTTGAGTTGTACAAATAATGGGTCACATTACAAATGGAAAAGTCTCCGAGATGATTTGTCTTGGTCATTTTTAAGCTACTACTATAAAAGGGCTTTTATCAGGGGTGTGTAAGCCTTTATAGAACAACTGAAACTACTGTGGATATTAAGTAGACAAATGCAGCAGGATGGACATCCTCAATTTTTGAATACAAGCTCTGCTGGGACATTCTTTGTAGTTTTACACGGTTCCACGATGACGTTCTCTGTAATATCGCTCAATTTTGCCTTCATTTAGAGAAGTTATGAACTCCTGCTATCTTGAATCAGCCAAGGACTCACTCATTATTCCTGGGGATATTTACAGTTGAGACTAAAGTAGGTCACCTATAGCCCCAGTGAACTTTCTGAGAAAAGGAGTGGGGTGCAATCTGCCGAACAGCTGAACAGCTGCAGAAGAAGTGGCATGGATTGATTGAACATTTCTAGCAAAGGGCCGGGTGTTAGAAAACATGCCTGCCAGGGATTATTCTGACACCTAACGCTGTAAACTTTACCAGCAAAAAGAAAGAGGAGCAGGATTAAAAGTCGTTGTCTATAAAAGAGGCAGAAACATTCCTATGAGATCAGTTATGCTAAACAGACATTTGTTGCTGATTTGTGAGATTAGATCTGAAAAAAAGCCTTGAGTTGATTTCATTTTTATCTATGGGATTAGAAAGTATTTGATGAGGAAGTAATGAACAAGAAGTTAATTGGTTTAGAACTCATGCCCAGCTCTATTAAAGCTATTTCCACTGTTTAGCCCATGGTAGTTGTGTAACAAAGTCTTGACTAGGCTTTCTGCTATGGATCAAAGGAGTGAAAAGAGAGATGTGAAGAACAATTAAAGAAAAGCAGGAGAAACAATAACTGCATATACAAATCCAGAGCCCTGCAAAACTTTTTTTCTATTTTGTCATACTACAACCTGAAACCTTAATGTATTTATTTGGGTTTTGTATAGTATGTTAGACCAACATCAAATAGCGCTTTTCGGGGAAAAAATCTATTAAAGCGTTTCATTTAAAAAACAAAAAACTAATATGAAAGGTTGTATTTAGCCCTTTTACTAAAATGTCCCAAAATAAGATCTAGTGCAACCTAATCCCTTGAGAACATCTAATCAGTAAAGTTCTGTGAAGGCCTCAGCGGTTTGTTAGAGAGAATTTGTGAACAAAAAGTATCACACAGACCAAGAAACACAGCAGACAGGTCAAGGAGAAAAGCTCTGGAGGAGTTTAAAGTAGGATTTGGATATCAAACATCATCAGTTTTAAACAACTAAAGAAGCATTTTACCGACTAAAAACCTTCCAAGACATGATCGACATGGTTCAATCTTCATCTGACAAGAAAGTGTTTGGCAAAATTTCAAACTCACCAAGACAAGCTGTCCATCTAAACGGCTAGGATGAACAAGAAGGGCATTAATCATAAGAACAGACAAATGGCCCATGGTAACTCAGGAAGAGTCCAGAGAACCTCAGCTCAGGTGTGAGAATCTGTTGACAGCTCAGCCATTAGTCGTTCTCTCATCCCAATTATGGAAAAGGGGCAATGTTGAAAAAACAACAACAAAAAAACAAAAAAACCCAACGAGGAGTCTTACTTTCAGTTGTGGTCTATATCAAGTGGAACTGCAATGACTCCAGACACACAACAAAATGTATTTAAGGGTTAAAAAAAGTACATTTGGCATGATATGTCCCCTTAACCTTTTAGGTCTCTCACAAATACTTTGTGTTTGTGAAAAATAACACTCTGAAAACACTAAGACAATGGGCAGCCCCATGCTATGGGGATACTTTCCTTCAGCTGGGACATAAAAAATAATCAGAGTAGATGGGAAGCTCACTACAGGGCAATCATGAATCAAAACATTTTAATCCTGCAAAAGGCTTGAAACTGAGGCAGAGGTGTATATTCCACCAGGGCAACAATATTAAGGATACAGCAAGAGCTACAAAGCATATTCATGTCTAAGGATGGCCTGGCTGAGGTTCAGACCCTAATTCAATTCAGAATCTGTGATGAGACTTGAAAATTAAAACGCACAGATGCTCCAAATCCGATCTGACTGAGCTGGAGATGTTCTGCAACGAAGAATGGGGAGAAATCTAATTTTGCAAATGTGTAAAGATGATAAACACTAAAGGACTACCGGTAGAGAAAGGTGATTGTGCAAAGTATTGACTAAGGGGGGCTGAATAGTAATGCATGCCACACTTTTCACATTTTAATTATAAAAAAACATGTATCCTTTTCTCCAGCTTCATATTTTATGCATACTTTTTTTTTGTTGGCTTTTCAGACCTAATGTAACAAGTGAAAAGGTTCAAGGGGTGTAACTGCTTTTAAGGTACTGTAGATGATTCGCAAGTTTAAAATTGGCACAATAGATTGAAAATCTTGGGGAGATGGCAAAACTGTAAATACTGGACATAAATTGGATTTTGGAACAAAGAGCAGTTTTTCTGTTGTCCAAAGGCATAAAAGAAGGCAATAAATAAAACACAGTGTCCCTGTTAGCTTTATTGTTTAGAGAGCATCTGCTATCAGAACACAATGCGTGAGCAAATAGTACAAAGCGACATTGCAACTCTGTGTTTACTTTTTATATTAAAGAAGGAAGATTTTAGATGTGGAATTTTATTCGGTACCATGTATTATTAGTCTTGACTTCACTCATCCAACCGATAGTAGGTTCCACACTTTACTCCACAGTAATCAGCTTTCAACCCTTTCATAAAGAGTGTTACATGAGACCCGCCGGTATTGATGGGTAAATACTTGAAATTTTTAGTAAATTGACCCTTTAAATTCTCCCACTCTGGTCTTGTGGATCTGTCTGGTAACACTCTTTGATTTCTACTTGAGCTGCAGCTGTACCACTGTCTCTGGATTTAATCCTGTTGTTTATCTCTCTAATCTTATCCGTCTACTCACCACGAGATCACTTGTATCCACTTCAAAGCTGGATACAGCAATTCTTTGCCTCTGCTCTCATTTTGTGTGTGTTCCCCCCCCCCCCCCCCATCTCCTTTTCTGAACTCGTCCCAGTTCCTTGTGCGGCACCGCTCCAGTGCCAGCTCTTATCTTGCTTCCTTGTCATCTGCCAGGATCTCCGTTCAGAGAAGAGATCACGCAGGCCATCCTCCAGCTGCATGAGAATAACAGGCTGGAGATCCTGAAGAGGAGGTGGTGGGAGGGAGGCCAGTGTCCCAAAGAGGAGGACCACCGTGCCAAGGGTGAGCTGCCTTTCTTCTCTCATGCCTCATCCTCTCTAATGTCCCCAGTAACAGTTTCCTCACTCGCATTGCCATAAAGGGATGCATTATGTTTGTCTCAGGTAGTGTGTGACTGTTTAAGCGTGTGTATTTAAAGTCCTAGCCAGTGTGGAGGATAAAGATATCTGTTCTGTTTATAAAGCCTCTAGAGTTGTGCCTATGGTACAAATTGTTTTTATTTCTCCTTAGATAGTTAGCGTTTCATCTGCATAAAGTCTAGACGCAAGTAAGACAAGCCAGCATGTCGAAACAATGATGATGAGTGAAGCTGCAGGGACTCGGAAATTTCAAGTTTTTTGTGCCAAGTGTGGGTCAAGCTCCAAAAATATGATTGTGCACATTGCGTAACGCAGGATGACAACATTTTCTGTCAGACTCATTCCCCCTCCTGCAGATTGTCTGCCATTACGTATGGAGGTTATAAAAGCAAAAACAACAGATTATGAAACTGTTCTCGCTTGCTTATTTCTATCAGTAATTGTGTAACAGCTTTCATCCATGAAGTTGTTCATGAAATATTCTTAAAGTATGTCTTTTCGAAAAGATATGAGTTAAAAGCTTGGAAATGTACCCATCAAGTCCCCAAAAGCGGATGCCACCTCTTTTGAACACAACTATTGACGTTTTTATCATGCTTGCTAGTCCTCACCGTCTGCTTGGTAACTTTGAAACATATTTACAGTGTTTGTCATCCAACTCTTTTATAAATTTAGCCTTTTTGATTGCAATTTAGATTTGCTAAAGTTAGAAATTAGTATTTGGATTTTGTTGGCTTAGAGGGACTAAGGTTCAAGGTAGACCTGTTGTTTTGGTCTCAAGTAGACAGCCTCAGGCAGGACTGCACTCAGGCTGTGACTTCATCATTTGGTCTGATTGGCCCCTCTAAAACAAAAACAAAAAAAATCAGTGAGAATCCTGTGTTTGAAAGCACCACCCTGAAGTCCTACCGAGTTTCTGATTGATGCAGACTGAAAGTTTGCCATTTGCACTATCAGTGAGTCAAAATATAGTCATAGGAAGCACAAAAGGTTTAAAAAGGTTTTTAAAAGGCAATTGTATTTAGATTTTGGATTTTATCTATTTAAAAGAGAACTGTGCAGTATCATTAAACACAGTTCAAGTAAATATACCACATTAGGCTTTTAGGATAGATTGGTGAATCCATATCACCCCGAAAAATTACAATAAGCTGCTTTGACTTGTTTTGATTAGTTAAAGGATGCAAAAAATTCAGTTGTACATTAGGCTCGAACATTTTATAAATATCCCTCACCATCATTTCTAAAAAATGCTTAACTGCTCCTAAGTGGTTTTAGTAAATGATTATGAATTATGATTCTGATTTCAGTGTCTTAAACTCAGGTTAATCCTGGGTTATCGGTGAACAGCTGCAGAAAAGAAAGAAAGAAGCATGATGACGAACCTGCCTATCATTTGTTTTATACTTCAAGGGTTTGACTTTTGTCTTAATAAAATAATTTAAATAAATGATGATTTGATTCAAATTTTGTATTTAAGATTCAAAATGATAAGCAATAAACAACTACAAAGCAGCCTAATAAGTTGAGTGAAAGGATGCTCAAACGTTTTATTAGCATAGTTCAGGACCATGCACAGAGTGCAACAGTGATCTGAAAACTAAATAAGAGTTTGCTTATGCAGATCACACCTATGATTAAAGGTGAGATGGAGAAAAGTTGGAATACTGATGATATTCAGCTGAAGATCAGTGAAGCTTTTTGCATAAGCGGCACAAGAGGATAGAGAACCCAGGAAGTGGTTCAGTTGGGTTCATTTCATCTTCAAAAACATTATTATTTCATAATTCCAGATAAGAATAACAATAGAGCGGCATGTTGCAGTAAATCAGACAAAGATAAGAAATTTCAATTTGAACAGGATCATTTTGTTCTTCACTTTCTGGTAAATAAATATTTAAATATAAAACTACTGGAGGTTGAAACACTATTTGACATTTTTGAGAATTTTCTGTGGGTAATTACTAAACGTCACTCCTGACTTAAATGCAAATAGAAAAATCTCAGATAAAATGGATGAATAAATGGAGCACAAAGCATGAAACCTGAACATGATGTGTCTCCTGTGGCCTGCTTTAGGTCTGGGCATGGAGAACATTGGGGGCATCTTCGTGGTGCTGATCTGCGGCCTCATCATCGCCGTGTTTGTGGCCATTATGGAGTTTGTGTGGTCCACGCGGCGCTCGGCAGAGACTGATGAGGTATGCCCCCATACCTGCCCTCGCCGACCCCGCAGACACACCCCAGTAGGTTCTCATGGCATCCTGCCAGCCCTTCTGATTACGTTTTCTGTGTGTGTCCGGTTGTGTGCAAGAAATGGGCAGATTTTATTTTTCAGCTTCAGTGTTTATCTGTTCGTCTTTGCGTCTGCTCTTTAACAGTTCAGTGTTTTGTGCGATATGATGAAGGGAATGTAGACCTGTGGACTGAAAATAATACAAGCAGAAAAAAAAATGTTGCATGCACTGGCTTGTGTTTGTGTGGCTGTGTCCTTCAAGCGTTTAGTGTTTGTGAGCTAAATCTAATAGACTGGATAAGCAATATTGAGAAATGCCAATATTTGCTTGCTTAAAGAAGTAGATTGATCTTTTTTCCCTGGCATTAAATGTCATGATGTATCTTCTTTTACATGCCTCACATGTACGCTGGTATTCTTCGTTTCCATTACTGGATTACTTCTCACCCATCTCATTGTGCGTCTTCTTCTATCTCCCTGAAACACGCGCATCCCCTCTCATTCGGTCATCAGTGTCTGTTCTCCAAGAACGAGTACTGTTTCTGTTTATGTGAGCACATGGCCTTTTATCATATTTTGGAACACAGTAATTGTCTGTGGTTTGTACAGGTGCATCACAATCAATTAAAACGGTCAAAAATAATTAGAATCATCAAATGGCTTACTTCATTATTTCAGTTCAAAAAGTGAAACTCGCATAGTGTATATGTTTATTGCACACAGAGAGATTTGTTTCAAGAATTTACGTCTGATAATTTTGATAATTATGGTTTAATATCTGAAATTCATTTTTTCCTCAAAATTTGACCACTGAAGAAATTCCTTCCACTCTGCAGCCATCAGCATCTATAATAACTCATTGAAGAAGCCCCTCTAACATGAGTGGCAACAAAAGAAAAGGAAATATAAAGCAAATATTTAGTTGAATGAATGCTTTATCATATGCTGAATTTTGGTTTTCTTTTTGTAAAATGGCCAATTTTATTTTGATTTTCTCTTTTGCGTTCTATATATAGTCACACATATTTTTTTGTTGAATTTTCTTAATAAAAAAAAACAAATTGCAACAACCTTTAATTTCCTCTGAGTTTTAATAAAGTATTTATGAATTTAAGTGACTTATATTAATGAGAAGGCCTGCCCTCAAGAGCTTCTAGCTTGCAAATTTTAGATGCATTCCTTCTCTAACAAGCCAAGTCATAAGAATGGCTCATTACCAGGCCTCTGAAGAGTTGAATGACACACTGATAAGGCAATTCAATCTTTTTAATCAGGTGTGTTGGAGCAGGAATGCATTCGAAGGTTTCAGAATAGTAGCTCTCCAGGACTGAACCTTGGCACCCCTGATATAAACCAATAAAAAAGGACTGCTGATACAGTAATGGATTGTTGGGTTTGGTGTCTCTGTTCTTTACATCACTCTGTATATTCTCTATGTGGTTTAGATCATTCTAAGTTGCTGGCAAATAAAGCCCAGTGTAACCTGTTCATGAAACGAGGTATAAACCTATTGTGGTGTGACATCACAAGTGGCAGCTCCACCACTCAATAGTCCCACAGCTGAATTAAAGCAGACTCTGAAAACTACAACTAAGAAGTTAATGTAAAAGTCAAAAAGCCAAAAGGTTGTTGTGCAAATTAATACAGACTAGGGGGTTATTAAAAAATCAAGTGTTCATTGTTTTTCTAATGAGTAAAAAGAATAAAAAAACAAGTTTGAATAAGAGACATCAGAGGCAGGCCAAACTGTGGGACCTTCAGATAATGGTTGTGTGTGCCATCTGCTTTTTTCTGCAGGCATAATTTCATTTGTTTGCTTTCATAATTTGCAATAATTATGAGTTAGCTCCACACTGTAGCAGTAGTACTTGTTATGCAACATCTGTCAGTGCCAAGCTTGCCACTAACCTCCGCCGCATAGTGAAGTAGCCCCCAGATCGGAGTGTGGAGTTGGATAACAGGACTGAAGTACATGTTGTTTAAGGCAAAGTGCTCAGCCAGTCTTTAAAATCAGCCCGTTGTAATGTTCCAGTAGCTGTAGCTATAAATAGCATATTAAGCATCAGCTGGGTGAAGCTATAGCTTCACACATTTGTGGGTTGCAGAAATTATTACAGCTCTGTCATGAGAAGAAATAATGGTGCAAAATTCAATCTAAACTCTGCAAACTAACTTACCGAGCTCTTCCGTCACAGCGCACTGATGGCAAACTCATCTGTGGCAACACGGCTCGTGAAGCCGGTTAGATACCAGCCGAGATTGTTTTCATGAAAATATCTTTTCCCTGATGAACATGTCTGCTTTCAGAGTCTCCAATCACAGGTACTGGATAAAGTGATGAAAAGTCGGACATAAAACATATTTCCCCTTGCTTAGCACTTGTTCCCAGTACTTCAGCAAGTTTAGATGTGGGTCTGAAAACATTTAATAGTAAATTTATCACAATGCTTTTAAAAGTAAATCTTTCTACACGCAATACTTATTGTTTCTTAGCGCTGATGTCACATTCACCGCCTTGTTTCTGCAAAGCTGTCCTTTGTGCATGTGTGGAAATGTAGAAAGAAAACATAAAGTATATATAAAGATGCAGTTATTATTACTCTTAGTACTCCAGTTTCCTGCTGGAAAGTCAAATGAACATTTTCATAAAGCTTACCAGCAGAGGGAAGCATAAAGTGTTTCATGGTTGCACTGAGTTTCGATCTAAATTCACAGTGGACCATTTAATAACATATTTGTATTCAAATATTTTTCATTTGTTTTATGTAATATTCAGTGTTCTGAAAAACAGAATTTTAGGTTTCCATTAGCTGTACATCGAGATGAAAGAAACAAACACTTGAAAGACATCACTCTGTGTTTAACTAACACATTTAGACATGTTCCACTTTTTCTACTGAATTACTGAAATTAAATAAAACATTTCAAAGATATACTAATTTGAGGAGATGCAGCTGTATGTAAATACATTTTGTTTGTCATGTATTCAAATAACAGTAGTGTTGTTGTTTGAAGGATGAAAGAGATTTGTTGATTTGAACAGTCTCTGTCTTTGTGTGAGATTTTTTTCATGTCCGTCTGAGTTTGCAGGCTGCCTGTTTGTTCATTGTGCCATGATGAAGTGTTCACATTCTTAAGAACATTTTGGTGTTCTGTGTGTTTAGATTGTAATAACTCTCTTTGCTATCCTCCCATCTCTATCCATCTCCACATCCTCCCCATCACTTCTTTGTTTATGTTTAAAAACATCTTTTCATTTGTCGACGTGCGTTTTCTCGTCACTTGCAACTCTTCTGTTTGCTTCACCCACTATGTGTTTCTGCTTTGGTGCTGCCTCCTTCTTTTTTGAGCCTTTTGCTTTTCCCTTAAATTTTATTGTTTATTTTCTTCTGCTTTATTTCTGTATTGCCTCACCACTGTCCTGTTGTGCTGCCTGCCTACTTTGTGTCTGTGGCACCTCCCCTTCCTTTGCTCCCTTCCCGTTTCCTTCCCGTCTTTCCTTCTTCCCTCCTCCCTACCTTTTCTCCCCTAGGTGTCTGTTTGTCAAGAGATGATCACAGAGTTCAGAAACGCCGTCTCTTGTAAGAAGAGCTCACGGATGCGGCGCAGACGACACCTGAGCAGTTCGGCAGCCTTACGACACCCCACCCGCATCGCTCTTGGAGCCCCCCGACCGCTGCGCCTGGTCCGGGAGATGCGGCTGAGCAACGGGAAGCTGTACAGTGGAGCTGGCCCTCTGACTGGCGGAGCCGGAGGGACGGGACTGCCCGATCTGGGCCCTGGGCCCCAAAGGATCCTAGATGATCCTCTTGGAGCAAACACAACCCCGCCTCCACCGGCCCCCACGCCTGTGATGCTGCCCGCCCGCAGCTGCAGTCATGTGAGGATCTGCCAGGAGTGCAGAAGGATCCAGAGCCTGAGATCAGGCAGCAGTTTGGGATCAACGTCAACGAGAATACCACCCTCATCTGCCCCCCTGCCCAGGCTACCTCAACCCCCACCCCCATCCTCATCCAACACAGACAGCGAGGGTGGAGGGGGGACCAGTCCGAGGCGGCTTCACCACAGCCCCCCACCTCAGTCACCTCGTCGCATTCCCCCTCCTCCACAGAGCAGCAACAACACAGACCTGCTGGGAGACCAAGAGGGAGTGTAGGATCGGGTGGAGGGGGCGTGAGAAACTCAGAGACATTGGTGATAAGGTGGAAGAACAAAAACTGTAAAAGTTTCTAAAGTTGACCATGAGACGTACAATAACAGAACAGAGTGTGTGATGGTCTGCTGTTATTGTCTCAGAAGACAAATCTGAGAGGAACTGCACTTTACTGAAGGAAGCTTTCTCTCCACTCACTTCTCCTTCAGTCTAGGCTCTTCTGGTTTTTTATTTTCCAGAGACGTCACCAGAGGCCAACTTGCCCTTTTGGTAAAACAAAATCCAAACTGAAGGACAAACCTTGTTCGTATAGGCTTAAAAACAGCAACAAAAAAGACTTCCAGAGAATTATTTACTGTTGTTTTTTTTTCTTTTGTTGTCTTTGTTTTGTTACCATTGTTCTAAGTGGGAATAAATACAGACTATGTATAACACTTTGGTGGATTTTAACATTCTAAGTAAATTGACAACAGCTAATTTTTTTAAAATGTTTTGTGTCCCTCCTTGTGTCCTGAAGCTGCTCTTTGAATGGTACTGAGGTAGTGTGATAAAACCCTCAAGACAACATACAGTGGCTAAAAGTTGCAAAGTTTATACACTCCTGGTGATAAATTATTTCCAAACGTTCTCAGCCTTTAATGTGACATTTATCCTGTTCAGTTCACTGGAAAATTTGTTACAGAGAAAAATAGAAAAGATAGAAAAGTGGACAGCGGCCTAGGTGCATAAGTTTACACAGTTCTGAACTAATACTTTGTTTAGACTTAAATTCAGCACATATGAGTGTTACAAACTTATGTTTTTGCTCCCCCAGTGATGTCATGATTTTACTGAGTACCGCTGCAGTCTGACATGTGTAGAACATATCTGTTTAATCATATTTAATTGTAATCCACCCTCCTTTACCTGAGGATGTTCAGTCCAACTCACCTGTGTAGCACTGTCTGAGTTGGAAATAAAAGGAGCCTTTGCTCAGCATGATCTAGCCAAACAGACAGGCCCAAAGAAGAGAATAAAATAAGTCTGAATCCACTTTGTAAGTGTTATACCAGAGCTATGTCTCCTGTTGGGTAATGGCTTTTTTCCCACAGCACTGTGCTTAAGGGACTGCGGGAGATATTTGAAATGGGTCGGCCCCGTATGTTTCTCCACCAGCTCCACTTTTCCACAGCTTTTAACGGTAGCTTTAACTCCGTGGTTCAAGTCAACCAGTGTACTGGAATGGTTTAGTTTAAATAAACTCCAAATTAAATTTTCTTCACCAACAGCTTTATTCAACACTTCTAAAATAACATATTTTGCCACTTTCAAATATATTTTGTGCAACTGTTTTGTTAAATGATAAATGCTTGATAAAACCACAATCTTTCTATTCCTCCCACTATCTGAAAATGAAAAACATCAGCAGCCCTCCGCTCCATTAGAACCTGATCTCCCAGTGGTGCTGTCCATGGTGCTGGACAGTCACCTTTACTTGTTTTTAGATAAAAAAAAATATAAATGTTCAAAGATACTGCATTAGAATAGTCTTATATTTAAACATTTTTAATGTATTAATTAAGACCATGTTGAAGTTTTCTTATGAAAGAAAGTGATTGGTGTTTTTATCAAATTTGATGATATAGCAAAAATCAATACATAACTGTAAATAATGGTCAGGAATACGGTGGTATTTAATGATAAAAGTTTAATGGATCATTTCAGATGTCATTTGGTACAACTAATCTAATGTACAAAGTGGTTCTAATGCACCACAAGGTTGGCACTGTAGTCATAAAACTATGTGTAGAAATAGCGTGACCTCGTATCATGTGAGTAAAACATATATTTGGGGTGATCACCTGCACAAGGTCTTGGAGTGTTGCGGCTCACACATACTTAACAATGAAAGAGCCTATAAATTAAAAACCATGTCTGACTAATTACTATCACCATATACTGTAAAAAAAGATTATTTCGCATTGTGGTGGATAGAATGACCACCACAATGCAAACCCCTAAAACATCCACTGACACCAAAATCTCCCCATACACATCAAACTTAAATTATTTATTCATCATAGTTACCTGAAAAAAGTCTTCAGGGAACAGAGGAATCAGAAAGCTCTGTCAGCATGAGCTCTCAGCATGGGCAGCTGATGCAGTTGTGAGTGAAAGCTAATTAGAAATCAAAGCTGTTAATTAGTGGTCTGCCAAATGACAGATGCACGCATTGATTGTTGTGAACCTTCACTTATGTCAAACGTCTCTGTCAGATGATTTTAAATGATTTGTCTGTGGATTTTAATGTGCTGCTAAGAAGCACTGATGCATTCATGACCGAATGTGAATGTGCTGTCTTATTTCTTTATTGTGTGTGCTATTGTTCTCACTCACTCTTCTTTTTTATTTTCACAAAATGCTCAAGAAAAGGTTTTTCTCTGGCCCTACCCCAGTCCAAGGTCCTTCATCTGAATTATTCTTAATAAGCAGACTAACAAGTACGGTTGCACGACAGAAGCATTTTCTTTCAACAAAAATCTCTAGGTATGGCTAAAATCTCCCAAAACCTTGTGGAAGATTGTGTTTGAGTCTGAATAAATTATACTGGAACTTTTAGGCCATAATTTTAAGTGGAACTTGGCACAGAAAGAGAACAAAATGTCACCAAAAAGGACAGCATACCCAAGGAGAAACATTGAGGTGGCAGCATCATGCTCTGCAGTTTTTGTCCATGTGAATTAAATTGTAGACACTTTTAAATACCAATATGCTTTGACTCAAAACCCTCTGCAAGAAAATTAAGAAATGTCAAGTTCTAAAATGGTCGGGCAAGAGTCCAGAACTAAATCTCAGGAAACCTGTGGGGTCACCAACAGGTTTTCTAACATACTATTCTGACAACTGAAATTCAAACTTAAAAGCGGATTCAGACTTATTTTCTTTTCCTCCTCAGGCAAATTAGTGGTTAGCCACATTGATTGTTGTGAACCTTCATTGATGTCACATGTCTCTACTAGACAATACATTTTTAAATGTATTTAAAACATTTGATACATTTAAAATTAAATGTATCAAATGTTTATTAAACAAGGTGCATTTTTTTAATACATTAAACAAATCTGCCCTGACAGATTTGGAGGACTTTTGCAAGGTAGAGGTGAAGGAATCCATCAGCATCTGACATAATAAGATGTGAGAAGCTGATAGATTCCTACCAAAGAAAACAGGATGGTGAAATTAAAAAAAAGTGCATCAACAAAGCATTCAGTTAAGGGTGAGGACATTAATGCAAACGGGTTGTCATACATAATATTTTTCACCCTAACTGATTTGCTTGGTTTTCAGCGAAATTGTACAGGATATACTGTATGTCAGATTGAAAGGGGGAAGAAGGTTGGAAACTATTCATCATGATCTCAATTTCTAAAGTCTTGAAAACCTGCAATTTTACCAGGGGGTGTTCACACTTTGGAGAGTCACTGCATTGCAAATTCCAAGACAGAAAAGTGTTGGCCTCCTTTTTTTTCCTGATTTGTGTGTGTGTGTGTGTGTGTGTGTGTGTGTGTGTGTGTGTGTGTGTGTGTGTGTGTGTGTGTGTGTGTGAGATAACGTCTGTGTCTTGTCTCTCCCCAGCTGCTCTAAATGAAGTATTCCACATCAAAACCTTTCCACAGATGTTAGATAATCAGACAGCTACAAAAAGAAGAGAGAGCAACCAAGAACCTTTGAAATGTGAAATTAATGTCCCTCGTTATCCGGACTAACATTTGCAAAGGCTTTACATTTTATATTTTTTCTTTTTTTTTTTCCTTTGTTCAAACACCAGCAGATGAGATGGACCGGGCGACCCAGTGAAACGGGGCAGAGAAGGACAGAAATAAGAAAAATGGAAAGAGCCGTGGAGTAAAACCAACACACTTAAATTTAAATGAGAAATATGTCCCTCAGCCTCTTCAATCATTTCATGTGTCCTGATCTGTTAATTCTGGGCATCTTTTAAGGGTCTTGTTAATGTGCCAGCACGTTGAAGCAGCAGCCCTGCTTACTGTTCAACACACTAACTTGGCCGTCTACATTACTAAGTCCTGCCAGAGCGACAGACTCAACTCGGCCTTGTCAATACTGTCATTTAATTAGTCCCCTTTGTGACGAGGGACTCATTTAGGAAGAAACTTGTGAATGATTTAGAGAGAATACTTTCTTTTACTTAATTGTGAAGAGCAACACATCTCTAAATATTAATTTAAGTTAGCTGTCTCTAATACCAGGAAAGACAGCATAAAATCTGTCTTATAGATGTGGCCAAATTATGGTCATACCTTTGGTAAAATTGAGTGAAAAGCAATAAAATTAATTTTCTATTGCAAAGGGCTAATCCCACCCTTAAAGTTTTAGAAGAATCCAACCTTTTTATTTTAGTACTTCAGTAAGGGAAACTAAGACATCATTCTTTAAACCACAACAATGGTGGAGCATTTTTAGAGCCTTTAACAATCTTTAAAATAAAATCAACTGAAGCATTTTTTCTGTAATCATCATTAGGCGCCCGCCTATGCATTGAAAATGCATGGCGGAGGCCTTATGCTATGCACCTAATAAGGGTTTCTTTATTATTATTATTATTATAGTACCGTTAATACAGCCCGAACCGTAGGGTCTACCCCCACATACTATATATCGAAACGTTGGTCTCGACGCCGCGATCAGGGCTTTTTGTACTTGACGCCGTTTCGGCTTACGGTTGGAACAAAATTCACCAAAAACCACTTCTTCAACACAGTTGACCTTTCAAAAATGCGCAGCTGAGCACGGCACTGGTGTTGTGGGGGAGTGGGTTAGGTGTCGAGCTGCAAAGCAGAAGATCGTAGGTTCGACTCCAAGCTGTGCCAATTTCAGGGAATTACATTTTCACCCAATATTTCATTTCCCTTTGGCTTTAAAAAACGATTTTTTCATTTAAATCAATAGCCAGATTAATTTATCCAGCATATATCTTAAATATACCAAATACAATATTTCATTTCCCTTTGGCTTTAAAAAACGATTTTTTTAAATTTAAATCAATAGCCAGATTAATTTATCCAGCATATATCTTAATTGTACCAAATACTACAATAAAACATAATCAAATTCATCACAATCTCTTCTGGAATAATAAAAAACATGTGATCAGAAAGAACAACATAGCAATATCAGTAGAAAAAGGAGGAACAAACGTTATTGATTTTAAAGTGATTAATGCCGTGATTAAATTACAATGGCTGCAGACTTTTATTAAAAATTAAAAGAGTTTATGGTTTATTTTCCCTTCACAACTTTAGAAAAAAATTGGAGGAAGGAATTTCTCTTAAGATGTAACTTTGATCCGGCAAAATTACCGATTAAATTGTCAGACTACCACAGAAGCATTCCAAAAATATGTTAAAAGTTTTCATGTCTTGATTACGTTACTGGAAAATAACCGTAAATTAACAAAGTAAATTTTATTTGTAACAAATGGAGACTGCGGGTTTGTTTTGGATGGACTTGCCTTATGATGACGTCATCGGGAAGCGCCCGAGCCGAACTGACCACCCGAGTCGGAGCCGTTTTGCACAGCTGCGATCAACAATTTTTTCGGATTTCCAGAGGACTGCACCATTGACATTCGCAGGAGCTATTGCTGAAGCAACAATGCCCACGTACATGGCCATTGGATGTTCCAACACAACTGGTAAAATTGGAAAAAACATTGCTTATTTCAACTTTCCATGAGCTAACCGGGCTCGTAGCTGGATTGCCATCTTGAAGAGAGCTTGCCAGAGAGAAAACACGTCATATGCAGTGACCATTTCGAAGAAGAATGTTTTGAACATGACATGAGAGCAAGGATTTTCGGTAAGTTATTTTTAAATTTTCAATTTTTACATTAGAATTTGCAGGGATTTTACCGACCAGAGGGGCGGAGGGATACCACATGTGATGTGATATCCCTCCGCCCCAGCATGTGCTGAAAGCTTTTATATTTTAATATTTATAGAATAATTACCACCTGCCCTATTTACTAGGGGGCAAATATATAACTTAAGTCACTTCAGCAATCTCTCCTCCGCTGTGTGTGTGTGTGTGTGTGTGTCTGTCGGCAAAGCCGTGCTGCGCGGAGCGCGCCGCGCACAAACACACACACACATTGAGCGCGCAGCGAGACAGGCAGGGTCCGAAATGAACACTCGCCACTCGCCAAATTTCCCGTTTGGCGAGTGAATTTCAGAGGGTTAGCTACCACATGGCGAGTAAATCTTTGTACCAAATAAATAAAAAATAAAATAAAAATAACAAAGCCCATATGGGCTGCGGATGATCCGTTCACAGAGCTCCGTCGAGACCCGCCTTCTGCGGAGCTGCACTGTAACTCACAGCCGGACTGCTTTTGCTCCGAGTCTTGGGGGGAATAAAAGCCTGGCGCCCCGCGGTCTTTATAATATGGTGGTTGGGAGGGGGGGAGACTGCAGTTTAGCATAGTAGCATATGAAGTCTTCTGAATTGAGTGCGTCGGAACCAATCTGAGCGCGCAGCGACACAGGTATTCAGCGTTTAAACATGACATGCGCGCTCAACTTTCAAACTGTGCTCAAACACTACCCTCGCGCTCGGCTCTGTTTGCTCGCGTGCACAACCTTCTCTCCTTCCAGGCTAAACGCCAGTTGTGCGCTCGATCGTTTGTTAATCCGTTTGCTTGGTTCTGTCTCACTGATTTCGATTATACACTGGAGTGCGGATTTTGCCGAAAAACTGAAGTCCCTGGCCGCCATCTTGCTACTCCCTACTCTCACAGAATCCCAATGGATTTGGCCGCCATCTTGCTACTCCCTACTCTCACAGAATCCCATAGGATTTCCCATAGGATTTGGTTGCAACAACAAGCAGTTCTCTGGCTATGTGAAAATGTTTCACATGTAATTTTACAGTCAGTGGATGTACTAACACTATCAACTTCTAGAAAATTATGTGCTGAAATATTTTATATGTTATTCATATCATATTATATATAAGTGTGTGTGTGTGTGTGTGTGTGTATATATATATATATATATATATATATATATATATATATATATATATATATATATATATATATAATATGTGTGTACATTTTTTAATAACACCAATTTTCCATGCTGCTTGGATGCAGACCTTCTCCTGTCGGCTGTTTTTTTTGGTGAGGCTTAGTTGCTAAAGGAGGCCGATCTGACACATGGCCTTTGGTGAGCTTTGGTGACATTAAGTATTGGCACTAGGGTTGGGTATTGTTAGGAACCTCACGATTCGATTTGATTTCGATTATTGCTGTTGCGATTCGATTCGATATTGATTTAAAGTTCTGAAGACACAAATGATTGTATATAATGTTGACATTTTTAAAATATTTATTTTCATACAAACTTCTGAAACATCACATTTCTGAGCAAAGAAACAAACTTGTTAATGCAATGTGCTTAAAGTAGAAAACTGTTCTTAATAAACAATAAAAAATAAAGTGCATGTAAAATAAAATTAGGCATAGCTTATCTCTTGAGAGTCTAATATAAATAAAAATGCATTTCAATAACATCTGTGCATATGTGTGCAGATTTAAACACAAATCATAGGGTTGTATTCAACTGAATTACACTGAATAAGTTTAGTGCTTGTAAACATTCTTAGCTTTTCAATATGTAGTGATTACCGACAGTCACTGCTCACAGAAGGTGGAGTTTTTAATGGTCAAATGCAGACCTTATTACCTCCCAAGTCAATACTGGTAATATATATATATATGTATGTATGTGTATATATATATATATATATTGTTTATTTATTTATTTGGATCCCCATTAGCTGTCAGTAATTTGACAGCTACTCTTCCTGGGGTCCTTTTAAAATTATACAAATACACAAAACATATCAAATGATCACATCATAAGAACAACTATACATTTCAACTTATTTCATATTACAGTACAATCTGTTACACAATTATTCAAATATTAAGGCTTTCAACAAAGTATTTTTTTTTTTAAAGTGTTTTAAATGCGCCTTTCGTAGTAGCAGTCAAGATGTTATGTGGCAGTTTGTTCCACAGAGTCACAGCTCTGAACAGCACAGACCTGCACACTGCTTCTGTTCTTGGAATGGGTCGAGTCAAATGACCAAAAGCTGCCTGCCTGGTTGAATAATTGTGCTAATTTCTCACATAATGTAACAAGCTGAACAAAAGAGAAGGTTTTCCACAAACAATAATATTCCTCAGGAAACACAAAACAATACATTTCAGTCTCTCCTCTACTCTGAGCCACGACAGACGCACATGCAGCTCAGCAGAGCTCTGAGTCCAAACACAGGGCAGTCCCAGTGCCAGCCTGGCCGCTCTGTTCTGTGCGGTTTGTAGTTTAGCCAGATGTTTCTGAGCTGCACCTGACCATACCACAGAGCAGTAGTCCAGGTGAGACAGCACTAATGATTTAATCACCAAAATTCTAGAGGCTGAAGTCATGAAAGATCTGAATCTTTTAATGCAAGACATATTTCTTCCCATCTTTTTCACCACCGTATCTACATGTTTTGCCCAGGATAGCTGCTCGTCAAATGTTACTCCAAGAAGTTTCACCTCTTGAACCTGTTCTATGTCCATATCCTTTAGCACAATATCAAGTTTATCATCACATTTTTTATTCCTAGCTTTAAATAACATACACTGTGTCTTTGAAACATTCAAGGTTAGGCTGTTCTCATTAATCCAGGCCCGAAGCACCTGCAAATCCAACTGCAGTGTTTCTTTTAACTCTGATATCTTTGTTGCTGCAAAGTAAAGTGTAGAATCATCTGCATAAAGAGTTATGTTGCACCTTTTTAGGACAAATGGAATGTCATTAATAAAAATCGAGAACAGCAATGGTCCTAGGCAACTGCCTTGTGGTACACCACACTGCATTTGTTGAGGTGATGAAAAGCTTCCATTAAAAAACAAACATTGTGATCTAGATGTTAAATAATTTTGTATCCATTTCAGGAGTGGCACCAAATCTGTATGCCGATAACTTTTCAAGTAACATTTGATGATGCACTAAATCAAATGCAGCACTAAAATCCAAAAACACTGCACCAACTATCAATTTTTTGTCTATGCTAAACAACCAATTCTATGTCATTTCTGTAAGAGCTGTACATGTCGAGTGATTTTCCTTATATGCATGCTGTGATTCAAAAATCAATTTGTTACAGTTTAAATATGTTGAAATCTGTCCAAAAACAACCCTTTCCAGCAATTTACTAAGTATAGGCAGAATACTAATGGGCCTACTATTGACTGCCGAGAGGCTAACATTGGTAGTTTTTGAAAGAGGAAGTATTTTAGCAGATTTCCACATTTGAGGGAAGACCCCTTCTGTCAAGCTTAGATTAAACAAATGGCAGACTGGTGAAGCTATCACACTTGCAGCCATTTTCAGTAATTTGCCATCAATCTCATCCATTCCTGATGATTTGTTTTCATGTAAACTTAGAAGCAGACTTTTAACTTTCTAACAATCAAATCATTGATTATTTGAGATGAAGTGCCCAGATTGCTGTAACATTTTGTATCATTCATTAACTTATATATTTTATCATAATAATATTTACCAAAATGGTCTGCAATATCTTTACCTTTTGATAAAAAAAGTCCATTTACTTCTAAAAATGCTGGTGTCTTAATTTTACTTCTGCCCATTAACTCATTTAAGGTATTCCACAGTTGTTTACCATCATTTTTCTTTTGGTCTATCGACTTTCTATAATAATCCCTTTTTTTCTTTCTATTGAGCGTAGTCACTTTATTTCTCTCTTTACAATAAGCTTTCCATTTCACAGGAAATGCCACTTTGCCTAAAACACAGGCTTCGTTTTTTAGGGGGTCCCTATATGCCATGCTCTGTCTAAGCTCATCATCAATCCATGGGGCTTTGTTTGCTCTTACTGTAAACTTTTTAAGTGGTGCATGCTTATTTACAACTGAGAGAAACAAATCACTGAATAATTTAACAGCCATATCCACATCTTTTGTACATAGCACAAGGCTCCAATCTATCTCCTTCAAATCACTGATGAATTCCTCCACCTTAAAATTTTTATAGCTTCTTCTAAGTATTATTTTTGGCCCACTTTTAGGCGCTTTACCTTTTCTGGCTAAAGCCACTATATTGTGATCTGAAAAACCAACTGGAACAGAAACTACCTGAGAGCACCTAGAGCTATGGTTTGTGAATATGTGATCAATGCATGTTGAGGACATATGCCCAAATTCATTACAGAATATTCTAGTTGGTTGTTTGACCAGCTGTTTAAGATTACAAATTCTTAATGCACTTTTTAGCTTTTTCTTAAGTTGACAATATATATATATATGTGTGTGTGTGTGTGTATATATATATATATATATATATATATATATATATATATATATATATATATATATATATATATATATATAGGGGTTGGACAATGAAACTGAGACATCTGGTTTTAGACCACAATAATTTATTAGTATGGTGTAGGGCCTCCTTTTGCGGCCAATACAGCGTCAATTCGTCTTGGGAATGACATATACAAGTCCTGCACAGTGGTCAGAGGGATTTTAAACCATTCTTCTTGCAGGATAGTGGCCAGGTCACGACGTGATGCTGGTGGAGGAAAATGTTTCCTGACTCGCTCCTCCAAAACACCCCAAAGTGGCTCAATAATATTTAGATCTGGTGACTGTGCAGGCCATGGGAGATGTTCAACTTCACTTTCATGTTCATCAAACCAATCTTTCACGAGTCTTGCTGTGTGTATGGGTGGATTGTCATCCTGATACACGGCACCTCCTTCAGGATACAATGTTTGAACCATTGGATGCACATGGTCCTCCAGAATGGTTCGGTAGTCCTTGGCAGTGACGCGCCCATCTAGCACAAGTATGGGGCCAAGGGAATGCCATGATATGGCAGCCCAAACCATCACTGAGCCACCCCCATGCTTCACTCTGGGCATGCAACAGTCTGGGTGGTACGCTTCTTTGGGGCTTCTCCACAGCGTAACTCTCACCGTGGGGAAAACAGTAAAGGTGGACTCATCAGAGAACAATACATGTTTCAAATTGTCCACAGCCCAAGATTTGCGCTCCTTGCACCATTGAAACCGACGTTTGGCATTGGCACGAGTGACCAAAGGTTTGGCTATAGCAGCCCGGCCGTGGATATCGACCCTGTGGAGCTCCCGACGAACAGTTTTGGTAGAAACAGGAGAGTTGAGGTGCACATTTAATTCTGCTGTGATTTGGGGAGCAGTGGTTTTATGTTTTTTGGATACAATCCGGGTTAGCACCCGAACAACCCTTTCACACAGCTTCCTCTTGCGTCCACAGTTAATCCTGTTGGATGTGGTTCGTCCTTCTTGGTGGTATGCTGACATTACCCTGGATACCGTGGCTCTTGATACATCACAAAGAATTGCTGTCTTGGTCACAGATGCGGCAGCAATACGTGCACCAACAATTTGTTCTCTTTTGAACTCTGGTATGTCACCCATAATGTGGTGTGCATTGCAATATTTTGAGCAAAACTGTGCTCTTACCCTGCTAATTGGACCTTCACACTCTGCTCTTATTGGTTCAATGTGCAATTAATGAAGACTGGCCACCAGGCTGGTCCAATTTAGCCATGAAACCTCCCACACTAAAGTGAGAGGTGTTTCAGTTTCATTGTCCAACCCCTGTATATATTGTATTTCACTTACTGAATTGAGTTACTGAAATAATTGTCTATACTTTTATTTATTAAGATTTAATTCTAGTGTTTATGTAAGGCAGAGGTTACAAATGTAAACGTTACAACCTTTTGTTTGGACCGTTTTTGCCTTTTCTTCTTTCTACTAAAAACGGCTCTAAGAGAAGAGGTGGAAACAACGCCCCCAAAATGACGCTTGTGGCCAAAAAGTGTATTATGTCAGTAGTGGTTTAGGACTACCGTAGCAAATGAATGGGAAACGTTGACCGTCGGCTGTCGCCAATTAGCTCATTAGCTGCGTCTCAGATCGAAATACGCAGTTTGCAGCTCTGCAGACGCAAAGTTTTCCCGGTCGGCAGGTTTTGATGAAGACAAATCCTTTTCACTCAGAAGGTTTGATTTTAAAATCCCCAAGCGATGAGAGCCTACGACCAAGGAACTCGGAAGCTTTGCCTTTGACGGTCATGCCCACAACCAGGCGGGCGCCTTCTTCAACTTCTTCAGAAGTTGAACGATTCTAGTTTAATCTGTAATCTTCATTTTTTAACTTCCTCGTGTCTTTATTATGATGCCAAGATTGGCCTTTAAACCCACCAAATAACACAAGTGTTATTGGTAAAAAAAAAATGAGGATGAATTTGTGGGAACGTGACCACGCCATCTGTTAAGCATGGTGAATGATCTGTGGTGCTGTGGGCCATGGGAAGGTGGCCCGATGAATTCTTTGACATGCCAAATAAAGTAAAAATTTGTGCTGAAAAACTTAGACGATGGCAAAAATGATATTTTGGAAAGAGATGAAATCCCATCAGATATGACTTTCATCAAGTGAAAGAACAGTATGAGAAAAAAACAACAATCTTGGACATGCCAAAAAAAGATTTTTAGTAAGAATGTGGCAGCCTCTGCCAGATATCTGGAAAAAAAATAATGTTAATTTTGTCACCCATCCCCCCATAGTTTTCATTAACAACCTTGTCTTCCAGATGGAAATTAAATAATAAATAAATTAAATCTTATGCTGAAAAACTTAGATGATTGCAAAAATGTTATTTTTTTTTTAGCAACGCATGAAAACGAGATAGAAATATTGGAAAGAGATCAGATCTGACTTTCATCATGTGAAAGAACAGTATGAAAAAAAACAAGAATCCCTCTGAGTTTTAATATTTCCATACACATCCTTCTTATGACCTTTGGTTTTTAAAACTTTATCAAAAAGATAATCTATATAAAGTTGTTTCAAATAAAAGTTAATCTGTGTCTCTGTATTGCAAAATCTAACTTTAATTTAGTTCCATGCTTGAATGTATTTCCTGTGTAAAGAAATTATTTTTCTTAAAGATGAGAGGCCCTAAAAAAATGCAGCTTTTGATTACTTTGTATTTCAGGTAAACTGTATTAGGTAATATATTTTAGATTTGCAGTAAATATGGTTGATTAAAATATAAGGTTTAGTAAATTAAAACTAGCCAATAACTAAAATGGCTACAATATACTGCATTTTTGACTGTAGCAATATAAACATTTGTAGTGAAAATTAATACTTAAGTAAACAGGTCACTGGGTGTCTCAGAAGGATAACGATAAAAAACATGGTCAAGTCAACACAGAAAGGGTTCGTTAGACACCAGCGACCTTCTCCAAGATCCTCAAGCTGATACAGACACCTTGTTTGCTCTTCTCTTTAGTGCGCCCCACAGCTTTCCTATAGGATTTAGATCTGGGGAAAGTGACGGTGATAGGAGATGGATTCAAATGCAAACAGGCATGCAGAAGCAGCAAGGTGAGTTTAAAAGAGTTGAATGAATAAAGAGCGAAAAACTTTCCACTTGACTAAAGAGCAACACAAAACCAGTGTGGCAACAAACTTGCATGAATAGCATCATAATAAGCCCCCAAAAATAAAATAAAAACACAAAGACCTCTAAATCATGAGACTAAATGATCTGAGGACATTGTGTAAAGAAGACTGGTCATAGAAACCTATTTCCTCTGCTCTTTGAGCGGTCAGAGTGTGGTGTCTGCAGCAGGGTTTCAATTGGCGGTTTGTGTCAATCTTGAATTAGCGTGAACACTGCCAAGACCAAACATTTCCCAGCAGAACTTTGCGCTAGAATTAGGTGATCAATGCTATTACTTTGTCCGACTTAATGTTGTGGTTGATCTATATATGGACAGGGTTCTTAAAGGGAATACACTGGTGGGTTTTTATCTTTTTCACCTTTCACTTAAATCAGAACAGGCTTAAATCAGAACACTGCTAATGAGTTGTGAAGAATGCATTTCTGTCTTATTCATGCCAGATAACTGAAAAAATATTTTGAAGATGGTTATTTATGCATTTGTTGGTGTTTAAAAAGCAATGAAGGCTAAAGGGTGATTTTATTTTACCAACTGCACTCAACAGATATTCTGATAAACTAAATTTATTTATCTCTTTTATACATGACTGCATTCTTAAAAACACAAACCATATTTTTTCTCACCAGCAGATTTTTTTCTGTCGCTGAAAATTGTCTCTATTATGACGACATCTTTTTTGGCAGGGCCTGTGTTCTTGGTGCCTCACAATGACTATTGTGTGGGAGATGCCATCATTCAAGTTGTTACCAACTAAGTTTCTTGACTGTTATGAAATTGGCTGATGATGAGGATGGGCATTGGGGTGTCATGAAAACTTCACATCACATTTTCCAACACTTTTTCTGGCCAAATTGCAAGAGAGAAATTGCTGCTTATCAAGACGTGTCATACGTGCCAGCTTGAGGGAAAACCTAATGAGAGCATTCCCCCTGCTCCTTTGACTCAATACCAGCTGTCAGTCAACCTTTTGAACACCTTATTATTTATTGTCTGGTGCAATATACTTTTTATTGGTTATTTGTCAGCATACTCGTTATCCAGCTGCATACCTGTTGTGGACGATTAATGCAAGAGCAGTGTACACGTTTGTCACAGTTTATTTGGGGTTTTGGTGTTCAGGAAGTTATTCTGATCAAGGGTCAAACTATTTTTTCACATTTATTTGCTAAGGTGTTAAAAATCATTATGTCAAGGTGCTTTGGAACACTTCTGTCAGAACCTTGAGCCATGATTGTGTTCTTGTTGTTTTCAGTTGAACAAAGGCGAGGAAGGTGTACTCTGGTTGATGATTACATCTCAAGAAGTGGCACAAGAGAGCAGTGGGTTCAGTCCATTTGATCTGTGCTCATATTGACAAAGAATCTCAAGACTAAAAGTGGCTCTTAGTAACGTAACTTTTGGAATAATCTTTAACATTTTCATAATTCTGAGATTGTTCTCAGATTTATACCTTAGTAAGATAAACAATATTCACAAAACATCTGAGGCATTAAGAGAGCTCCTAAAGTGAAAAAATTCTCAGAGTAGTGAGGAGGACTTTTAGCGAGCCTAAGAGTGTCTTAAGCAGGGAAGATGGTGGAAACAGAGAGAGGTGATTGGCTGATCCACCACCTAAACAATGGAGGAAATGATTTAACAATCATACAATTATTAATGTACATTAGATAAACTTTATCATCCCCAAAGGGGGAAATTAATTTGTTTCTTTGACCAGACCGATTAAAGGTGCGGCTCTAGTAACGTAATTTTATTGAGGGTAAATAAAAAGTCAGAAAAATATTGAATAATCATGAATTCAATCTGAAAAACTCACAGAGAAAGAAATGGCAATTAGAAGGATTTTATTGATACAATATTTTAAGTCTTTGGCGCTCAGACCTCGGCAGGAACATTAATGCTGAATTATACTTTAATATGCATAAGTAGATGTATGAGAACAGGGATGTTCCCCCCCAGGTCTGAAACTGGTGGTGGAGTGGAGATAGAAGAAGTTTGTTCAGTCCATATGATGATCTGTTTAAGATAGATGTCCAACTTGATAAACACAGGTTTACATGAACTGTCCATGATGAGCAAGCTTGAAGCGACTGTGGAGAGGAAAAACTCCCCTTTGGGAAGAAACCTCTGGCAGAACCGGGCCCAACATGGTGGTCTTCTGCCGGACCAATAACAGGCGATAGGGAGTGATGAAGACTGAAGGGAGAAAACACTCTGATGGGTTGAGGATGGAGGAACGTCTTGGAAGCTAGATGAACTCAGCTATGATGGTGGAGAAGGGGTTGGGGGTGGGTTGAATCGGACATCTGATTCGAAATCCAACACGCAATCCGTTTGCGCTTGCTGGTTAGCAGGCTGAGACGTGGATTTGAAGTTGCTTTTAAGATGAGCGCGGGATGCTGATTGGCTTCATGGAGGTGCGGTTCGTAGCTGATTGGCTCACATCAGAGGCGTATCGGACTCTGATTGAATGGAGGCAGGCGATGAGTTTCTTCGATTGAACTTGCGCCTCAGCTTCATTAAAAGTGGAGAAATGTAGAAACATTATAGTACAGAGGAATTTTAATATTACTTACAGAAAATGCTCTCAATAATAAAGATTGTAAAAGAATTAGAAAAAGTCGCAGAAAAATATACATGTAACTACACACGCTAGACAACATTATAGTACAATAATGTACATGCTCTATACATAAAGGGAAGATGTAAAAGAGGCTAGTAAGTATTTTCTGTATTGTACGTGATGATGTCAGTTTCCATAGCCTAAAGGGTCATCTAAAGATTTGCGTTTGTAATGCCATCTCCTCTCTGGCTCTTGACTGTTGCACTCAGCGCTTCTCATTTTCCAGGGTCATGCATAAAAGCACCAAGACGTGCAGAAAAAAAGACACATTGATCTGTGGGGCAGCATGCTTCAAAGTCCGCCTCTTCACACCGTGATCTAGGGACCAATTTACCTTTCGTTTGGTTTGAGTTTCTTGAACACGGTGCAGTAAAAGAAAACAAATGTGTACATAGAGAGGGGAAAAAGAAAAAAATATATCAAAATAACAAGCAAAAGAAGAACAATAGTAAGGTACTAGAATACAATTTCAAAGGAGTACCATGCAAAAGCGTTCAACACTCCTCTATTCTACTCCCAGAGCTGAGAGGACAGAGGTGCTGCTCCTCTGTCCAGTTCGGGTGTCTCCATCTTTTTTTCCTTGATTTTATGTTTGTCGTTTTGCCAAGTACAAATGCTTTATATAAGCAGGCAATCCCAGTAAAACGCTGACAGGTGAGGGCACATTAATATCAAAAAACATAAAGTAGTGAAATGTCCAGCATGGCGGGTAATCATAACAATAGGCAAATCAAACTAATGACGAGGATGTAAATGAGGTACATTCAAATGTTTTGATGCTGTGGGACAATTACTTAATTTTGCTACGTTTCATCACCATGACACACATTTCTTAATCCAGAAATTAACTGAATTAACTGAATGTCAACATGGGCCTTGGTCTTTTGGCATAATGTGCAGTCCACCATTGGCTGATCAATAGATGGAAGCAAAACCTCCTAAAAATGTCATTGACTATGTTCATGGTCTTTGTCACAAATTATAAGAACCCGGAGAGTTGGTAAAACAAAACCTAATTTCTGCACAAGACAAAAAGAAAACATTGTTTAACGGACGTGCGAAGAGCACAGTAAGTTTGAAGTTGGAGACAAGGTTGTCATTGTTGGCTAACCTTTTGAGGCAAGGTTTAGTGGTCCTTGCAAGGTCTTAAAAAAGGTTGCAGAGAACAACTACATCATTGCCACTACTGAAAGAAGAAAATCAACTCAGCTGGGTCATGTGAACTTGTTAAAACCGTATTACTTGGTGTGCCCTCTCCTGGTTCTGCAGTATTGCAAAGTCACTTGAAAAACTCAGAGACCCTTGGTAATCTGCAGATACTGACAGGTCATCTGCTAGATGCAAAGCAGACAGAGATAATTGACCTTTTTAAAGCTTTTTTAATGTTATTTGGTGATGTTTCCTTGCCAAGCCACCTCATTAAACGTCATATAGCTGTTGGTGGAGTTCAGCCAATCAAACAAAGATTATAACATGGTAATCCTGAGAAGAGTGAGTCCATGAAGGCTGAAATTAAACACATGTTGGATAATGTCATTGTAGAGCCCTCCTCATCAAGTTGGACATCACCATCATCACTGTCATGAAATCCTGTACCAGAATTTGATTATATTCAGAATTTGTAGGTCTTGCTGGATATTTTAGCATATTTTAGTTATTAATTAATGGCAGGTCCCTTTTGTCTGACAGTGCGTGTGAAATTGCAGCTTTCATAACAGCAAATGCTTTTACACCTACAAGGTTTTGCCATTTGGTTTCCAAATTGCTGTAGATAAATTTCAGAGGCTAATGACCAAAGTCTTGGGAGATCTGAAAATCTGTACATTTCACTTGGATGATGTGTTTGTTCTAACACTTAGTACACTCATTTGGAGCAGATTTGTGTCCTTGTCAGTAATTTGGCCAATAATTTGCACATTTAACTGTCAACCTTATCAAATGTGAGTACGCTCAGATGACTATCCTACGTGGCTCATGTGGTAGGGCACAGTAGTTTTCGCCCAGTACAGGCAAAAATCAAAGCTGTGGAATAGTATTCTGTACATACAGCCAACAAAGTAACTAATAATCTGTTAAATTAAAATTTTGAGAGAAGCTTATTTTTTAACCTCTGTAGGGCCTGAAAAAAAACCCCATTGACTCCCTATACAGCTGCAGAGTCAGTTATGTCTACTGTTTTTCTCTTGCGATAGGACCTAGGATATTTCCAGCAGACTCTAGAGCACGGGTGTCAAACTCATTTTGGTTTAGGGGTCGCATACAGCTTAATCTGATCTCAAGAGGGCCACACGAGTAAACTCATTGCAAGATTAAATAGAACTAACAAAGTGGACTTGTTGTTGATTTTTATATTAAATAAATTTTACTTTTACACAATATATTATGAATAACCTCAGCGTTTTAAAGAAAAGTATGTGCAATTTCAACAATACTTTTACTCAGTTCAACATTTACTTAAGTGCATTATGCATAAGAACTGATCACAGTGATTGTACAATGTTGAAAAACATTTATTCACATTTTTTGGAACTTAAACACACTGTCCTGCATGACAAAATACATCAAACAGATAAAAATTAAGAAATGATTTAAAATCAATTTTTCACATCTGAAGCTCAGTGCCACCATCTGCTGATTAAAACACAGCGCCCCTCGTGGACAATATAGGAACTGCAGATTTTCAATTAAACAAAGTACATGTTTTGTTCAATAATTGTTTTATCATTCTCTTCCTTTTATCTCCTCTTTCACCTTTTCTTTTTTTCTTCTTGTCCTTCCTTTCCTCTCCTACTTTCCCATTGTTGTGTCCATATCATTTGAGACATTCCCCGCATGAATCATAATAAAACTATTCACATTCATAAATCAAGCGGAGCACTATGGCAAAAGCAGTACTGCTCCACTTGTGAAAGTCAAATCTGATGAGCTCTTTTTGGCATTAAGACAACAATTCTTATTGCCACATTTCCATACAGGACACTGAAAAAAAAAAAAAAAAAAAAAAAAAATCATCGTTGAATAATGATAATGCATTTAGCCACCGGGCAGGACTAAATCGTTTGGCGGGCCGGAACCGGCCCGCGGGCCGTACGTTTAACACCCCTGCTCTAGAGGGTGAAAAACATCTTGCATAAAAAAAGACACTGGTACTATTCAAAACTATTCTGTCCCGGACAGAATGGTTTTGTCTAGTTAGAACAGAATGGAGGAGGTTAGATAAGACCAGACCTTCTCCAGGGACTGTGTTCCTGCTGTCCTCATGAGAAGAAAATAATTTCTGACTGATAAAAATAAGCGATCTCTATTTTGGTAATTAAGGAAAGCAATGAGACAGTCCCCCCCCCCGGCTATATAACGTTTATTTTTTATTTTTTAAATTTTCATTCTTAAATTGCTAATCACTGGTACCAGGCTGCCGAATGGGGATGATTAGGGATATTGTGGAGATGGAAGTGAGTGACTTCATATCAGGTCAGGCTGTAAACTTCTGTATATTCAGTGTACTTTGTGAATGTTAAAATGATAATGACAAAATTGTTTCATATTGTATTGAAATCATAAATTTAATTGTTTATTTTTCATTTTGAGAAGCGCAACGTAAAGTTCCACCTCCTGGGGATGGAAACCTGTTTTCATGAAGGGGGATGTGACAGCCTCTCTTTGGCAGGACCTGTTTTCTGTGCTTGTCTGTCTTTGCAGGTCCTGAACAGACCTCTCTCCCACAGAGAGACAGGGGAAGGCTTGTCAACCCTGGATTCTGCTGGCACACGGAGACAGCTGAAGACACACCTCATAATGTTCATTTTAATTTAGTAAATAAATGATATGGATAATTTTCTTAATCTACCTATCTATGCATCGTCTGTTTTTTTTCTTTTTTTGTTAGGGCCAATGAGCCGGGTCATCACGCCATTAGAACATCATTACCTCCATCTGCTAAAAGCAGCAGCTCACAGCTGTTTCACTTTTTCCTCTTGTACAAGCGATACATTTTGTGTCAAACATGAAAAAAGTTTGAGCAACTATATTATCCTAACTTAGTGGATTTTGATTAGATTTACGTCAATTGTCAACAAAAGAGGGAGGATATGAAGGTAATAGAGCTCTGGATTGTTAAAAGATAAAAAAATATTTAGTTTTGTATATAAAACAACAATGGCGTTAACATATTTGTTTTACAGTTTTCATCAGCTTCACATAACACTCCAGGAAAATGCAGCATTGCAAATTATGCATTTTGCAGTAGAAATGATTTGTTGACACCATTGTTTGGCAGATAATAAATGATAAGATTGTTTGCTCACGTTATATGTTTTCTCTGAATGATCGCTGTCAGCAGAACGGGCCGGATTCAATGTTTCTCTCTTTATCTTTGTTTACTTCTTTTGTGTCCTGAATGCTGACGAGGCAACCGGAGCTAAAATGTTTCCTCAAGTCATCACAGTGGACACACACAAACAAAAGCTCTCTCTTCCACAGTATCTGGATCTCACTACTCTTTGTTGTTTGAACTGTAAAAGCACGCTTGTCGTTGCTCATGTTGGCAAATTTGTCCCTAAATTTGCTGTAATGTCTATGCTTTAAATGATTTCTACAAGCAACAGAACTATACAACCATTTAGCTGGTCACTGACAGCTTTAAAGCATCAGATGAAAGCATTATAGAGCCACAGTGTGGGGGGAGGACTCTAAATGTTGCTGGTATGAATCTAAAAGGGAGGGAGGGTTGCAAAATGGACAAAAACAGGTGTTTGCTCAATTATCTACTAAACATAAAAAAACACAATTACTTTCATGTTTTTATTTGATCAATTTTAATATTTATATTGCTAAATGGATTATCTAAGGTGATAAATATGATTATATCGTTATGACTCCTATTGAAGAGCTTGAGGCGTTGCTCTGTGACAGTATGAAGGGTTAAAGTGTTGGATTTTTATGATGATCTTCAGAGACATTGCCCTGTTGTTCAAACCTATAAAAACCAAAAGAGTTCTTTTAGATTAAAAGAAAAATCTAACACTCCAGCTTCCATGTCGTTGGTTTTCAGCTGGAAAGTTAATTTCTGTGGAAAGCTGATTGAAACTGTATCATTTTGAGATATTCTTATTGCCAGTTAAATCACCTTGCTCATAAAAGCAATAAAATATTGTTTAAATTACCAGTCCAAGGTCCTCAGGGAAAAGGGACAATTGACAAACAAGCAGACAAGCAGAAAAACGTATGACACACTGCTTAACGGAAAGTTACTTTTAGGCTGAGTAAAACTAAATAATTTCTAATATATAGCAGGACAACAACTAGTTTCATACAGCCAGAGCAACAATGGAGTGTTTTCAGTTAAAGGGCTATCATGTGTTGGAAAAACCCAGTCACAGCCCAAACCTAATAATCTTTTTTATTTAACTGACTTGGAGACAATATTGAAAACATATGGAACAGTTACCATCTGTCTTAATCTACCTTTGTGAAAGTCTACTGTTTATCAGAACTGAACAAACTAGGTTGCTCACTGCTTTCTGCACCAGGCCCCCCTTTGTAGTATGAATATACAAAAATATATTCCTGTAGTTACTTTAAACTCAAGCAGCTTTTCACTTTTCACAAGCTGTGCTACATACTCACAAACATAGACAAAATACCTAAACACAGAGACATGATTATATACGATAGAAAGATAAGCTTTTAGCCATTTTACAGAAAATTATTTTAGCATCTGTTAGCTACTTTGCTACCCTTCTCTGCCACTTCAGAGAAGGGTGATTTGACAAAAGACAGACAGTCAGACAGACTGGATACGAATGCACGCCTCACTTTTCAGTGTTTACTTGTCTTTCAACTTAACAACTGTGCATCATGATGTGTGGGTCTTTCAGATAACACCTAAATAAAAAGTAGTGTTTAGAACTCAAAAAGCATAAAACCATGGACCAAAACAGAAGCAGAAAAAAAAGAGAAAAGGGAAAATCTATTTTACAAAAGACACAGCAAATGTACCCTACTGTGGAACAGTTTCTGTAATAGAGAAGTTTTGAACATTTTTGTAAATGGGCAAGACTTCTACCTGGGAGTAATGTCATGTAAATCCCCTGCAGGAGAAAACTGGATTATTCCCTGCGAGGTTTTATTGCGTCTGACTACAGGCAATATGCAAAAGAAATAAAAATACTGCAGAAATCTTACTATAATGAATCATATTTTGGTTTGAAATAAGAATACTTTTTTCTCACATTTCCTTTGATGATGTTCTGTTTCGTTGGTGAAAAAACAAAAAACAAGTCTTGTAGTAATCATATATAAACGTACATATGCACACAATGCTTTGCAGATCTATGTTTGTAAAAAAAAAAAAATCTTTAAAAGCATGCCTTATTTTCCTTCCATTTCATATTAGTACGCTACATTGTTTTAGTCTATCACAAAAAAGCTTAATGAACAGGGTTAGAAGGCACTGTTTCTGTGTTTATGTTTTACCCACCTTCATCAATTTTTCTGCTGTCATGTGTTGTGAGTAAAATAAACACAGAGCAGAGATTATCCCAGCAGAACTGCATGCAATGATGGAAAAGTGGAGCAAGGAATCTGCCCCTGCTAAAATTACATTGAAAAATAAAAAAGCTTAAAAAATATACCATTAATTCTGACTTACTTATACTTTGCCAATTTATTCTGAAGTTATCTGAATAATAAAATCAGTAATAAGCAACATGTAATTAATTACCAAAATGGAAACACCTTGGGGAACTGAAACTGCTACAGAAGATAAAAATCGTTTGCACACTGACTGAGTTCACATGCATATCCTGATTTGACTTGGCAAAGCAAATCTAGGTTGTCATACTGACACTAGATATGCCCTCTCAATCTAAAGCTGTGTGCAAACATTGAGTTGTAATGGTTCTGTTAGTAAAGTAACCTTAGTGCAACAGTGACCTCAGGTGATCAAATGATGATAATGCTGAGACTAAACTTAATACAGCAGTTTGTACTAAATCATTTTTAACTGCTGTTAAAAACTGTTCTGTCTAACCATAACCTACAGACATTTACATCAATGTTAGTTTAACAAAGTTAAACAGTGAAATTCAAACAAAAACTAAAGTCCTCCTATAAATATGACACAGTCTGTTTAAGTGGTGTATCATTGTCTTTATTTTACATGAATGCAGATCTTAATTTATGTCTCTAAAAAGTGTGAGCGCAATATTGTAAAATTTTACCTAACATTTTATCTTAATACGGGATTTAAGATGTAATTTCTAACATTAACCTCTCCAATATGCATGCAAGAGCATACATTTGAGTTTAGGATCTATTCCAACTGTTTTTAAGCACGCTGTGGTCAGACCCATCCATCAAAAAACAAATCTTGACCAGGTAGTTCTGGTAAAAGCTTGTTCTTGCACAGCTGCAGTTATTTCTGGATCAGAGTCAAAGTTTTGAAATATTTCAGTCTGATTTTGAAGCGTGCCATAGCACAGTCAGCACTGCTGAAAATACAGAATGACATCTTGCTGTTGCTGGATACTAAAAAAAAACTATGGTGCTGGTAATGCTGAACCTCACTGCAGCATTTTACACAGTGCATCTTTCCATCCCACTTACCTGCTTGGCTCAATAGGTAGGGCTTCAGGGATCCATGCTGCAGTGGTTTAGGTGATATCTAACTAATAGAACAATCCCGGTGATGATTGACGACGTCTCTTCCTTGCCAGCCCCTTTGACTTCCGGTGTGCCTCAAGGTACCATTCTTGGCCCTGTACTTTTTTCTTTATACATGACACCAATAGGTTCTGTGATAAATCATCATAATGTGTCTTTCCATCTATATCAGGGGTGGCCAACTCCGGTCCCCGAGAGCCGGTGTCCTGAAACTTTTAGAGGTTTCCCTGGCCCCACACACCTGAATCAAATAGCACAATTAGCTCCTCAGTATGCAGTCAGGTTCTTCAGAGTCCTGCTAATTAACTCATTATTTGACTCAGGCGTGTCAGACCAGGGACACATCTAAAGGTTGCAGGACACCGGCTCTCGAGGACCGGAGTTGGCCACCCCTGATCTATATGCAGATGATTTACAAATCTATCTGCCTGTGTCTCCAAACTCTCCAGACACACAGTCCAATCAAGCATGTCTTGATGACAATAAAACTTGGTTACTACAAAATGTTCTCTGTTTGAATGAATCCAAAACAGAATTCATACTCTTTCATCCTTCAAGCCAACCAAATTTAGCACTGAACCTCACACCTCTGGACTCACACCTCAGCCTTTCTGTCAATAATCTTTGAGTGATCTTTTGAATTCAATAAACAATTTGATTCATTGATAAAGGCAAGCTTTTTCATCTTTGCCTATTAGCTAAAGTTAAATCTTTTCTCACTCGTTGTGATCTTGACATAACCATTCATGTCTTCATTGGCTCATGTTTGGGCTGTTGCAACGCCTTGTGTACTGGACTTAACCCAGCCTCTATACACCATTTACAACTTGTGCAGAATGCAGCTGCTCCACTTCTCACCAACACCCGCATGACCACATCACTCCAGTCCTTTACTCTCCGCATTGGCTCCTTTTTCCTGGTATGAATTCTATGTAATTCAAAGCACAGATAATATTAGTCCTCATACTGCCATGGTTATTAGTAAGGAAAGTGAAAACATTAGATTATTAATAGGTGTATAGTAATAGTTTACAATAAATGTGTTTTGAAAATAATTTTTCAAACAGCGGGTCATATGCTCAACTGGTACTAAGCGATCCAAAGTGAGCTTGAAATGTTGATACAGTGCAGGATGGATCCAAGCTTTTATTTTGTTTGCACTCACTTCTGAGCATATTTGAATGATGCTGCTAAATCAATACTAATCTGACCAGGAAATCTGCAGACCAGCCAACTACAATGTCACACTTAAAGTCACCTAATGCCCATTTCTGTCCTATTCTGATGCTCGGTTTGCTTAAAAAAGCTATACATGAATTTATTTTTGTCTGGTTAAGAAAAATAGACGTAATTTCAAAATAACAACTGACTAATTGATTGGGCGGCAGAGTGAGTCAAGACTTTTTTTTTTGTAGGGATAAGCAATGAATTGAGGACAACCAGGGATGACTTCTCACTGCGAATGGTACAACAATGGGTGTTGACCTTTCACATAAGAAAATATAATTTACCAAGACTTAGCCATGTAAGTCAAAGACAATGAAGAAAAGTCACTCGGTGAAGCCTTGTTTCCTCCGGAAGATTATGTACGAGCTTCAGGCGTGCATATAGTTCCGTGCATGTAGGCCGAGAGAATAGGATGGGAGAGAAGGACGGTTTCTCATGGGCAGAAAAAAAAAACATTGGTGGGGCTTAAAGTTCAGACTAAACTGTTCTCATCACTCGTGGTTTGACTTTGTGCAGGATCTGGGATAGTTCCTTCAATCAGGTCTAGATTTCTAAATGCATTGAGCTCCTGCCATGCGATTGGGGGATTCACAATTTGAGTCAACAAGCAGTACACCAAAATTACTTAATAAAGTGGCTGGTGGGTGTACATATGTGTGACATTCAGTAAATGCAATATTCCAGCTATTTGTAAGATGGTAAATAAAACTGCTCATTTAGAAGTACATCAGGGCCTTTAACATAGCTTTTTTTTTAGCTCTTAGTAGTTTAAGAAATGAAAGCTGCTTTTAATGAACTCCATTCAAAGACCGTTTGTCTTATCTTCCCCATCTACTTCCTGTGACAGCCAAACTGTCAAGGGTAAGAGAAATGAGATACCATACGATTAGGATCTACATATAAGTAAAAGTTTATTTAAAAACAATTTTAGAACATATTGTCTTTATTGTATTTAGAGCTGAACTGCACACTGGTTCTTGTCTAGACAGAACGGAAATTTTATAGAGCAAATTTGTTTCCTTTTTCAAACAATCCAAGAGGAAGAAAAGAGAAGTACATGACTTGATATTTAAAGAAGGAAGAAAAAAAGACTCAGAGCGAGTCTTGGGTAGGGTACATCTGATAAAAGTATGTTTGCTCACACTCAATCTTTCACACCCACAGACTCACATTGTCAGGAAATGCTGATGTAAAGAGCAGGTGATGGTGACTGCTGCTGCGTTCAGTCACCAAACAGAACTTGAGAAGTACTGCAGGCCGGTAAACCCAACTTTGTCACCTTTGTCTCACACCAGGCACGTCCAGGCCTCAACACCTGCAGGCAGAATTGATGAACAAACAAAGCAAGAAATGCACTGAAATAAAACAGTAACAATAAGCTGGAACATTTTCTTTAAAACTGTTGGTGTAAAACTAATGTTGGTGCAAAACAGTGACCGATATTTTCTAATTTAAAGTCTGTAGCTTTGGTCAACAGTCGCTGTGGCTTTTTTGAGCAAGTTCAGGGTTCAGTTGACGGCGTGATTATCTTCTTTTTTTCATGTTTTCTTCCTCTCTTCCTCTAATAGTCAGAAAATGAGGAACAGCAACTTCCTTTAAACTGTAACAGCACTATGCTGCAATAAACACTTGTTTGCACTGTAAATTTGCTGTCACCATCTCCTTAGAACCTTGCAGCTGTGCTGAACATACAGGCAGTTTTTGTCATTCTAGCAGGCAATTTTGTCACAGTTTCTTTTGAATTTATTTAAAGAGCAACAGGGTTGAAGATTAAAGCTCTCTGTTATTGTCTCAGCTGGTACTCCTCGTCCTGCAGTGCTAAAAAAATAATCCAGTGACTTTAGAGGATAACTTGTTTTGTCGATCACTTTTTAGCTGTTTGAATACAGGGGCTACAAGGGTTTAAAATACAAGTTTATTATGAGCTATAGGATTTTAGTATGAAGTAAAATCTGACCCCTTTGAATCAATACTTTGTAGAGAGATGGGTTCCTGTAATCACACGTGAAACTCTTGGGGTATTTCTCTAGAGGCACATCGACCCTCTCTTTGTTGCAAAATAACTCAACACAATCAGACTAGATGGAGAGCACCCACTGCGCCACTGTGCAGCCCCTACCTCAGTGACAGCTGACCAAAAAAAAATTTAATAAAACCAGCACATTTTCCTGTTGTGCAACACAAGAGGTTCTGGAGCTGATCAAAAATAATAAATGCATTTAATGCTGCAAAAAGGATTTTCAAAGTCAAGATGAAATTATTAATAATAAAAATTCCTCACAAACTTGTTATCTGACTGATCGACTCCTGTTTCCAAAACAGATAACTGATGTCAGACATGACTTTTGTCCGGCTCTTCACTGTCCTCCAGTGGTGGCAATATCAAATTACTGGATCAATCTCTAGAAACCTTTGCTTACCGCTTAATTTAAAGCCCCAATGTGTAAGATTTACACCCATCTAGTGGTGCGCTAAATGAATTACAAACGACCTTGCCGTTAAACACATAACGACTACAGAAACCGTGGAGTGTCATAAATGTGACAATGTTAACAAGTACGTCCTCCATGCATCTCGTACCAAGCTACTGCTAATAGCTAAGGTCATCATGTGAAATAGTTTTTGGTGACCTGCAGACTCAGATCATCTGATCATCTCTGCCAAGACGACAGAGTAGTTGCTGGACTGCACTGACCTGCTTCTAACATAACGCCAGAATAAACTTCAGTGACATTGAATTAATTCACCTATCCAGCAGAAAGCCTGCAACCTCCGCATCTGTTTTGAAGCACCGCTCCCTCATGAATCGTTTCCACTCCACCTGACGAAAGCTACGCTGATGTCGACTCTCGTTTTCTCTCGGTTATAACATCTTTTTCTTTTCTTGGTTACTTTCTCTTCCCTCTTCCTCTCGCTGGGCAAAGAGTATAGCTGGATGGATGCTCCTCCGTTTCAACAGAAAACGGGAAGTAGAATGATCTACAGTCGTCTTTGCTTGTTTTATACTCCTCCATGGACAACACATCTTCATATAGAAAACATATTGGGAAATTGCGTATGGCTGACAAGTTTGACCCCTTTTGGCTACTGTTATTAAAAAGTACACAACATGGCATCTTCCGTTGTGTGCATTACCACCTATGTATTTATAAACTACTCATTCTAAGGTAAGAGAATGCTTTCATTTTTGATGCAATTGTGATTAGACTTTGGCAGGATATATATTTATGAAAGCAATACTTGATTTTTGCTAATAAAAAGCCAAATTTGTTACACACTGTCCCTTTAACAATAGCCGCGTAACTCTTAAAGAGTAAGGCTTTGGTAGTAACACTCTACCTCCACATATAAGAAAAACTCTATATTTAATATATGATAGATTTGATCACAAAGATGTCAGATGACTTTTGATCCAGACACAAACTCATTTGTTTTTATTCCCACATTAAGAAGGAGGAAGAAGAAATGCAGTATGACAGGAACATGAGACTTGTTTATTTTAAGAGAAATTACATTGTCTCAGGGGCTGACTGAGGAATATTTTACAGAAGAAAAAATAAATAAATTACACTAAGCATAACATATTTTCTGGTCATTTACATCAATGCCAGAGACTCAGTTATCATTTTCTTTTTTATTATTGATTACCAGGGAAGATGAAGGTTTAAATCATATCAGGAATAACAGCTTATAAATTCACAGCTCTGTATCCTGTGTGGAGACCCTGCAGAGTGCTCTGGACGTCACACTGAGGTGATGCTTCATTTTAAAACAATTTTTAATAAGATTTCAATTTTGCAATTCATATATAGTATTCTTATGTTTTGCAATTATACACTGTTTAAAGTTATTTAATGTTTAATAAATAACTGTTAAGCATTGTTTGGAGGATATCAGCTCTAAATCTGATATCAGGACAATAGTTGAAAGGAATGATACGAGCACTAGCGATCTTTTAACAGCAAACTCTGCACACACATAGAATAAATGAGTGACAACGTCTCTTCAAATTCAAGAATGTAACAGAAATAATATGAACATCCAGAGAACATCACTATATAATGTTGTTTATCTGAATTAACACTATATTTCAATCAATAAATCCTCTACTAGGCTAGTGAAACTTAACTAAACTACTAAGCAAAATGAAGATAAAAAGAAGCTAAGGAACTATTTACATGCAAAATAACACAAAAGACAAAACAAAAGTGGTATATCATCAGAATAATTCAGTGAATCCTGGTTCACTGCATCTTAGTTAAAGAACATGGAATGGAGTTAAATTAGCTCAATTAATTCAGAACAACATTTGGCATGTGTTTCAATCCATTCAATTCAATTCAATTTTATTTATATAGCGCCAATTCATGAAACATGTCATCTCGAGGCACTTTACAAAGTCAAGTCAATCATATTATACAGATTGGTCAAAAATTTCCTATATAAGAAAACCAGTTGATTGCTTCAAAGTCCCGACAAGCAGCATTCACTCCTGGAAAGGCGTAGAGCTACAGGGAGAGTCGTCTGCATTTTCCATGGCTTTGCTGCAATCCCTCATACTGAGCAAGCATGAAGCGACAGTGGAAAGAAAAAACACCCATTAGCGGGAAGGAAAAACCTCCAGCAGAACCGGGCTCAGTATGAACGGTCATCTGCCTCGACCGACTGGGGGTTACAGAAGACAGAGCAGAGACACAACAAGAGAGACAAAAAAGCACAGAAGCACACATTGATCCAGTAATCTGTTCTACATTAGATGGTAATAGTCGGTGATCTGTCTTCCCTGGATGATGTCACAGTTAACAGAACGTCAGACCAGGTGTACCTACTATGAAGAAAAAAGAGAGAGAACAAAAAGTTAAAAGCTGAAATGACAACAGTCATTTCAATGTAATGCAATGCAAATCTGGAGAACAGTAGACTGGAGAACAGTAGAAATCAGTAGAGTGAGAAAAATAGACCCTGATGTCCTCCAGTAGCCTAAGCCTATAGCAGCATAACTATAGAGGTAGCTCAGGGTAACATGAGGCACTCTAACTATAAGCTTTGTCAAAAAGTAAAGTTTTAAGATTAGTCTTAAAAGTAGACAGGGTGTCTGCCTCACGGACCAAAACTGGGAGTTGGTTCCACAGGAGAGGAGCCTGATAGCTAAAGGATCTGCCTCCCATTCTACTTTTAGAGACTCTAGGAACCACCAGCAGACCTGCAGTCTGAGAGCGAAGTGCTCTTTTAGGAACATACGGGGTAATCAGAGCTCTGATATATGATGGACCTTGATTATTAAGGGCTTTATACGTTAGAAGAAGAATTTTAAATTCTATTCTTGATTTAACAGAAAGCCAATGAAGGGAAGCTAAAATTGGAGAAATATGATCCCTTTTGTTGGTTTTCATCAGAACGCTGCAGCATTTTGGATCAGCTGAAGACTTTGAACTGCATTTTGTGGACTTCCTGTTAGTAAAGAATTACAATAGTCCAGCCTTGAAGTAACAAATGCATGGACTAGTTTTTCAGCATCACCCCCGGACATTGACAATGCAAATCCTGAGTTAAAACGTTATTTAATGATATAACATTTTGTTCGAGTTAAAGAACCAAAGTTCACCTTAAAGAACATGGAATGAGCTTAAATTAGCTTCACTAATTCAGAACAACATTTGGTATGTGTTTCAACCCATTCACAATGCAAATCCCGAGTTACACTAACGCTAACTTTAAAGACTTCATCTTTATTTTTAGTCATAATGAGTGAGCTGGTTAACGTAAGCATTAATATACCATCAGTGTATGAAACCCCTGTGGAGATAATGTTTGTTATAACCATAAAACACACTCGAATCATATCAGGAATGACCTGATATAGAATGGTAGCATGAGCTACGCCCGTTAGCTCTTTGTGTTTAAGAACACCATGTGGACGCGTTACACAAACATTTCCTAATAACCATGAAACCTTTCCCTTTGGTTTCTCTGCCGAATCTGTCAGTGTCTCGTCTGAGTTTGGTCCACTTTGGCCATCCAAGGGAGAACAGTGGAAAAGGGGAAGCGTTGCGCAGAAGTCAGAGTACAACTTAGCTTCGGACGGGTCGATAATTCTCTGAATTCAGTCGGGTCCTCTGCTCCGCAGAGGACGATAATTCCTCCCCCCTTTTGTCACTCCATTGAAGCAGGCAGACGAGTTTCACAGAACACCCATTCTGTGCAGCTTGTGGGCTTTTGGGGGCCCTGAGCCCCAATTGAGACGCCCCATGGCTGCTGGTCCAGGGCGGACTCTCTCCTCCTTTGTCTCAGGCAGGAAGAATGTGAAGGCTGGGTGGCAGCCACCTCTACTCGAGGGCTCCAGGAAGAAGTGAAGAATGGGCTTGAATCTAAGGAGTGGTCCAGGCTCACGGCAGGTACCCTGCCGAGAGAGGCCGTCCCAGCCTGAAGGCATGAAACTCTTTCACACAACCCCCTTCTGAGTTGTCCTCCGCCTACATGGCCAGAATTCAATCTGACATCAAATTTTCTCATCATGGCTTTAATATCATGGCACAATACTTAACTAAGAGGCTTTAGGGGGCATGGTGGTGATCTTTGGTCCACGTCACTGAGCACAATTCATGCAAGTACATATTTTGTGCGTTCACACATAAACCTAGGCACTCATAATGCAATAGCTGTGTTGCCTTGTAGCTGTCTCCAGTATTGTTATGTCATATCCTTGCTGCTGATGTTGATGTCTATGTTATTTTGTTTTCCAGATTCAGTTTTGAAAAACTTCCTTCAACCCAGAAACCCTTTTTGATAAGAATTTAGAGCCCTATCAAATAATAATAATAAATAAAAAAAAATATTTAAAAATAATAAATTTCTAGTTACATTTTATTAAACAATGGCACATTAAAGATGCTATTTATCAATAATCAATGGAAATCAATGAAAATGTCTTTGTTGCCCTTATGACTGCTGACCAGGTGATTGCATGTTTTCTTCTGGTAATTGGTTGAGCTTTCAGTCTTTGAGGTTGGAAGACCTCGTGACCAAAACCTGAATCTTTTGCTCCTTCAGTACTCTGGCAGGACTACTTCAAAAACATTTATAATAGCTCCAGTCAGAGAATAACATCTAGGTAAAATCACAGGATTCCTGTAAACCTAGAAATCCCACAAAATGAGTAATTTTAGTCTTAACTGTATGACTATAATAAGAAAATAAGGAATAATTATAATAAAAATATATTTCCACAAGTGCTTCTGTTTAACTACTCTTATTTCTGGGCAATGAGGGTTCCTCTTTCACTCTGCCTTCTCTTTTCTGCAGAATCCAATGTCTCTGAAAGGGACATTGTGGTTAGCTTCTCATTTGAGGCCTTCTACTTTAGGTGCATTTATCTGAGGATTGAAGAAAACTACATAAAATAATGTGTAATGTCTGGGAACAGGGGATATACACTATAATTAAACTGAGGAGTTGTGTGTGTACAGGATGCTGCATGTAACGAAGAGGACGTTCAGTCAAAATGTCTCAACCTTATTAAATCTTTCAAAGAGAAACAACATGCATCTTACCTTTCAGATGCAGGATGGTAAATTTTCTCTTCATGGTCCCCATTTTTCTACTCAATTCAAATTCAGTTTTCTTTCATTATTTATTCTAATGTCTTCAAAGTACAATATAGACAACAAAATACATATCCTTTTTCTAAAACAACTGGAGACCGAGAAATCAGAGATGTGTCAATCAGGCTTCTGAACACAAGATAACGCATGGACTTCTCAACCCAATTATCTGTAGCACAATGTCACTTTTGTGCTATATAATCTGCTGGATAGGTGTAATCTTTTGTTTGAGTTTCTTATATAAGTGGTAAGTTGTTTTTCTTTGTTTTAGTGAGCTGTATTTTCATCATACCCTAATGTATGATGACATTAAAGCTATTCTATAGCGTCTTGAAAAATGGTAGTAAATTACTGATTGTGGTTTGAAGGTGCCAGAGAGACAACATATGTCATTAAGCTCATAAAGCCATGTGGTTTGACTAACAAAACCAAGCTTAATCTGTAATTTGTCAGGTTTGGTGTGTTGTTTGGACCGAAGCGCAGGCAAGAGTTGGGAAGCCACATGTTGGGTAAAGAATGATTTTAATATATAACAAAACAAGGCTTACTGGCACATGCAGAACTAGGAACACAGCAAGGTGGCACTCAGAGCAGGGTAGCATGACAATAGGACCTGACAACTAACAGTGGCTAGCTGGCTGATTAAATAGAGACGGGAACAAAAGGGACAGCAGGTGAAGCAATCAAGCACAGATGGACGTAGTAAAGGTAATTAGGCTGCAGGGGAAGTAGGTTAATGAACTAGGTGCAGGATCTAGAATTAAATGGAGAATGGACCAGAAAAGGGAAGAAATCTAAATAACTAAGAAAGCACAGATAAAACCAGACTAACAAAATAAGAACATAACCTAACAGAAACAGAATCTAACAGATAACACAAGTGAGTAGCTAGAGAAAGAAACCAAAACATAAACAAATCCCAGATACTCCTGACATAATTAGGGCAAAAAGGATCAAACTAAAGCAAAGCCCTTTCATAACTAAGAAAGTAACTACAATCTTTGTAAAAAATACAAATAATTTAAAAAGGTTCTTTGCACATCATGGGCAAAGAAGAAGGTGCTTGAACCTCTGTGCTTATTTTTTTTGCTTTTTGTTGTCACACTAAAATGTTTTAGATCACAATCAAATATAAAATCAGACAAGACTAAAATAAATAAATATGAAAAGCAGTTTTCAAAAACTTATTTCATATTTGAAGGGGAAAAAGAAATCCAAACTAATCCTGTCAGCAGTAGTTTTTTGGGAACTCTCATGAATGCCATTTTCGTCTGATCTCTTTCTTGTTAAATCATAAACACTGACCTTAACTGAGGCAATTGTCTGAAGAGCTTTAGTCCTTGTTCTGGCTATTTTCTGTCCTCCGGCATGACTCATTGTGCTCTTGCAATAGGTCCACCAATGTCCCAAATTTTCTTTGTTTCCAGAAACCGGCTCTCACTTTGGTCTACGGGAGTCTCAAATTCTTAGAAATGCCTTTAACCTTTCCAGACTGATAGGTGTCATTGAGTTGGTTTCTCATTTGTTCATGAATTTCTTTGAATCCAGGCATGATTGTCTGATATTTTTTAGATCCTTTAGCCTACTTCATATTTCTGAGAGGTTACATTTAAAACCTGGGTGTGGCTAGTCAAGCTTTACTGAGTTGTCCAAAAACTTTGGTTATCACAGTTAATTCATGATTTGACAAGGAGGGTAATTACCTTTTTACACAGGGTTAGCTTGATTTGAATCCCTTAAAAATGTAATTACTTGAAAACTGCTTTTTCAGCTGAACATATCTGTCTGATCTTAAACTTTGTTTGATGATCTTAGACATGTATTTGTCCCAAACAATAAAACAGAAGAAATGTTATCGGGGGGATGCTTTCACAGCACTGAATGATCAAATTCTTAGCTGACATGAACTAAAACATACCCCAGCTACATAACTCCACCTTTGCAGCTTCAAACCAGTGATATAAATTTCCAACAAAATTGCTCTGATCAAAAACAAACAGTCATCCCCAAAAGCTTCTTCTCAAATAAATAACATCTGGAAAATGTAGCATTGCAAATTATGCATTTTGCAGTGGAAATTATTTAAAAAAAATGGATTAAAAAACAGTCCAGCTTTCATGTCTTTGCTTTTCGATTGTAAAGTCAATTTCTCTTCAAACGCTTATTGAAACAGTGTCACAATTTTCAAATACTCCTTTTGTAGGTTAAAGCACCTTGCTCAGAAAAGTAATAAATTATTCTTTAAAGGCACAAGTTCCAGGATGTTTGCAGCAGTTTGCCGCCTCTGGCGACAAGGTAAAATGACACCAGTGCTGTGCACTCGCATGGGAGGAGAGGAAAAGCATCTGGGGCTACGATTGCACAGGTCTTTTGTTTAGAGGCGTGATGTCTTCTGAGGTAGAAGAAAACCTGTTTCCATTGTTTCTCAGAAGAGAAATTTTGGCATTTACTGTTTACCTGAAATATTTTTAGATTTTGACCTATTACCTTGTCGGTTTTTAATGGAAGATGGCAAACAAAGTGTCCTTGAACCGGCTTGAAATTGTGCTTTGTAGTCTTTAAAGAAACTTCCATATTCACGTTTATTTTATACTTGAATTTCTCTGCAGAACAAAACCACATCTGATAAGTAATGAGACATTAAAAACACGTAAAAAAAAAACACATGTTAACAGACAGACAGACAGAGACTGTCAGTTTTAAGATCTCTAATTATCAGAGAACGTTTTGTAATACAAAATCCGAGGCAAACGGACTTTCGTTCAGTTCTTTCTGAAAATGTCTATCCAGGAGTCTTTGTTAATTCTGGTGGGTCGCACTTGAGCAACCCGCAGTTGTGCACTGCTGTTTTTAAAGGACATGGAGGCCCATCCTCCTAGGCGCATTCTGAATCATATACAAATCAATAGCTATGTTTACATGCACAAAATTTCACGATCAGATTAAAATATATTTAGATTAAATAATCGGATTGTACCGTTTATATGGGCACACGATCAATTAATCCGATCATAATGTGCGTGTATATGCACCTGCTTTATTCAGAATAGAACCAGTCTGGCATGTGGAGTTATCAAATTCCCCTAAAAAAAAACAGAAGAAGAAGTACTTCCGTCTTTGCTAAACCACAAAAATATTAAACAAAACAGTATTATGTGAGTTTGTCTTCCGAGCGCCCAGGCTTGACTTGCACGATGTTCTAGGTACGGTTGAAACATTACTGAGTAAACAACAATTTTGAGCTCTTTTGTATTTTCGAACAGAAAGGTTGTATCGGATGCCCGACAGTTTTGCTTCCCGACGTATTTCCGCCAGTCGCCAACACGGAAATACGTCACGTTTACGTTGGGCACACATGCGCACTTGGTTCGGTTTGCCACATTCGGAATAACTTGAGCCTGACAAGTGTTTACATGCATGTTGATCAGATTGTCAATCGGCCTAAACCACCCCTCTCATTCGGAACTGAATTTGCACATGCATTTACAAACAATGCTTTTTGGATCTTCATTTGTAAAAATAAAATCATTAAACCATGTCTTGTTTTCATTCCATTTCATATTAATAGAATACATTATTTTGGTAAATTACAAAAAGCATAATGAATTTGGCTGAAAGGTACTATGTATTTATCATGTTACCTGCCTTTATCAATTATTCTGCTGTTTTGTGTAGTGAGAAAAATTAGCACAGAACAGAGATTCACTCAGAAGAACTCCATTCAGTGAAGGAAAAGTGGAGCAAGGGAAGTTGCCCCAGCTAAAATTACAAGGGAAATGAAAAACTTCAAAATTATACTGATTACTCTGACATCTTTGCTAATTTATTCTAAAGCTATCTGAATAATGAAATCGGTAAAAAGCCACACTTAACTAATTACCAAAATGGAAACAACTTCGGGGAGTTGAAACCGCTACAGAAGATAAAAATCGTTTGCACACTGACTGAGTTCACATGCATATCCTGATTTGACTTGGCACAGCAAATCTCAGTTGTCATACTGAAACTAGATATGTTCTCTCAATCTAAAGCTGTGTGCAAACATTGAGTTGTAATGGTTCAGTTGTTCTCTGTTAGTACAGTAAACTCAGTGCAGCAGTGACCTCAGGTGATCAAATGATGATAATGCTGAGAGAAAACTTGATACAGTTGTTTGCACTAAATAGTTTTTAACTGCTGTTAAAAAGTGCTCTGTCTAACCATAACCTGCAGACATCTACATCAATGTTAGCTTAACAAAGTTAAACTGAAATCCAAACAAAAACTAAAGTCCTCCTATAAATATGACTGTTTATGTAAGTGGTGTATCATTCTCTTTATTATACATTCATGCAGATCTTAATGTGTGATGGTTAGAAAATAGAACATATTTGTTTAAAAGATACATTTTACCCATTATTTTATCTTAATATGTGATTTAAAATGTAATTTCTAAGATTAACTGCTCAAGTACGCATGAGACTACATTTTATTCAATTGTTGGAAAAAAAATCCTCTAACATTCATTCTCATGAATGTTAATGTTATTACAGGGACTAGCAATGTTTCAATGATGACTGATTTGCTGAACTCCAACTTCGTGGGTGCAACTGTGTGGAAAATATTACCCATTAAGAAGTTTGGAAAGCAGAGTGCAGCAGATTGGTGACTGATAATGAATTTCCATTTAACTTGAATAAAGGTGCAGCAAACCTGAGAAACCCAGTAAACGGTGAAGCCTGTGAAACCACACGAAGATGTCAGTGTAAAATGTTTCTGTTTATAATTCACATAAACAAATAGATTTCTTGAAGTAGTGAAGCTTCAGTAGTTTACTTAGTATCTGAGTTATTCAACAACATGTTCTTATCTGGCCTTCTTTAGGGTGTTGCTTCCTCATCTCTCCATTTCTCAATTACAAGAGCTCATTTCCTTGAGCTTTCCAAAAGGCGGAAATAGCAATTATCCCACATGGTAGTCCTGCTTACAAGGCCAGTATTACTGTAGACAGAATAATGTTGACTACTTTTCAGTATAACATGCTTTGGGTTGATTTATATATATATATATATATAAAGCAATTTTCTGCAGGTTTAGTCTTGGCTAACAGCTTATATTTTATCAGTGGTATGAATCCAAAACTTGAAATCATGCTCTACATTGACATGTATTTGGATCCTCTGTCACTGATTTTATGTGTCCCAAGTAGACATATTACTACTGCAGCAAACAAAAGACTTTTTATTATTCTTACTTTCACAGCAAGGAAAATATTCATCTACAGTTGATTAATGAGAAAACACCCTCGGTCAGTGGATTGGCAATAAATTGTATTTAAGTTGATATCCTTGGAGTACCTTACCAGCATTATACATGCCAAATGGACAAGTTTCATCAAATCTGGCACCCATTTCTAGACTATGTTGGACCGGATATTTCTTCAGTACTATTAAAAGGCTTCTAATGGTCATGTACCACACTGCACGGACTCTAGCTTGTGCCAATAATTTGAATCTGCCTGTAATGAAATATCTTAATAAATACAATAGAAAAAAAGAAGAACTGTAAAGGTTCCCTGATACTTCATAGATGACCCATGAGGTGTTTTCACTGGCCACCTTATCATCAACACCTTGCTAGTCATATATAAGAGGTGATATACAAAAGGTAAATTTGGCTGGATCTGAGCCTATATCCAAAAATGTATAAAACTTCAAAAGATTTTATAAAGTCTTTTTTATTGGGTCATTAATTTGTTCCTGTGGTTTATATTTAGAAGTAGATCAGGACCTTTAGCTTTTTACCTCTTAGTAGCTTGACAAATGAAAGACTCTTAAACTCCATTCAAAGACAGTTTTTCTTATCTTCCCCATCTACTTCCTGTCACACCATAACTGTTGATGGTAAGAGAAATGAGAAACTATACGATTACAATCTACATAAGTAAAAGCAAGTTTATTTTGAAATAGATTTTTCTTTTAGAACATACTGTATTTAAAGTTGACAGAACGACAGTCTGGTTCTTGTCTGGATAGAACAGAAATGTAACAGTCAGGGCAAATGCATTTCCTTTCCCAAACAATGTAAGAGGAAGTACAGAATAGTACATGATTTGATAGTTAAAGGAGGGAGAAAAAAAAGATTTTTGTTCTAACACCTCAGAGCGAGGGTTGGGTAAGGGACATCAGACACGAGTATGTTGGCTCACACTCAATCTTTCACACCCACAGACTCACATTGTCAGGAAATGCTGATGTAAAGAGCAGGTGATGGTGACTGCTGCTGCGTTCAGTCACCAAACAGATCGGCAGGCCTGTAAACACAAATTTGTCACCTTTGTTTCACACAAGGCACTTTCAAACTGTAAAGACAAAGCAAGAGGTGCACTGAAATAAAACACTAACAAGCTAAAACATTTGTTTAACTTCGTTGGTGTAAAATTAATGTTGGTGCAAACAGTGACCGATATTTTCTAATTTAAAGTCTGGAGCTTTGGTCAACAGTCGCTGTAGCTTTTATTGAACAAGTTCAGGGTTCGGTGACGGCATGATTATCTTTTTTTTTGCATGTTTTCTTCCTCTCTTCCTCTAATAGTCAGTAAATGAGGAACAGCAACTTCCTTTAAACTGTAACAGCATTGTTCTGCACTAAACACTTGTTTGCACTGCAAATTTGCTGTCACCATCTCCTTAGAACCTAAGGAAAATACATTTCAAAGTCTTCAGCTGATCCAAAATGCTGCAGCAAGAGTTCTGATGAAAATCAACAAGAGGGATCATATTTCTCCAATTTTAGCTTCCCTTCATTGGCTTCCTGTTAAATCAAGAATAGAATTTAAAATTCTTCTTCTAACGTATAAAGCCCTTAATAATCAAGCTCCATCATATATCAGACCTCTGATTACCCCGTATGTTCCTAACAGAGCACTTCGCTCTCAGACTGCAGGTCTGCTGGTGGTTCCTAGAGTCTCTAAAAGTAGAATGGGAGGCAGATCCTTTAGCTATCAGGCTCCTCTCCTGTGGAACCAACTCCCAGTTTTGGTCCGTGAGGCAGACACCCTGTCTACTTTTAAGACTAATCTTAAAACCTTCCTTTTTGACAAAGCTTATAACTAGAGTGGCTCATGTTACTCTGAGCTACCTTTATAGTTTTACTGCTATAGGCTTAGGCTACTGGAGGACATCAGGATCTAATTTTCTCACTCTAGAGAGTTCTAATTTTCTTCAATTATGCATTACGTGTTGTCATTTCTGCTTTAACTTTCTGTTCTCTCTCTTTTTTTTTTTTCTTCATAGTAGGTACACCTGGTCTGGCGTTCTGTTAGCTGAGACATCATCCAGGGAGGACAGATCACCGACTATTACCATCTAATGTAGAACAGATTACTAGATCAATGTGTGCTTTTGTGCTTGTTTGTCTCTCTTGTTGTGTCTCTGCTCTGTCTTCTGTAACCCCCAGTCGGTCGAGGCAGTTGACCGTTCATACTGAGCCCGGTTCTGCCGGAGGTTTTCCTTCCCGTTAATGGGGAGTTTTTCTTCCCACTGTCGCTTCATGCTTGCTCAGTATGAGGGATTGCAGCAAAGCCATGTACAATGCAGACGACTCTCCCTGTAGCTCTACGCTTCCCCAGGAGTGAATGCTGCTTGTCGGGACTTTGATGCAATCAACTGGTTTTCTTATATAGGAACATTTTTGACCAATCTGTATAATCTGACCCAATCTGTATAATATGATTGAACTTGACTTTGTAAAGTGCCTCGAGATGACATGTTTCATGAATTGGCGCTATATAAATAAAATTGAATTGAATTGAACCTGGCAGCTGTGCTGACCATACAGACAGTTTTTGTCATTCTAGCAGGCAGTTTTGTCACAGTTTCTTTTGAATGTATTTATTTAATTTAAAGAGCAACAGGTTAGATCTCACTGTTATTGTCTCAGCTGGTACTCCTCCTCCTGCAGTGCTAAAAAATAATCCAGTGAATTTAGAGGATAACTTGTTTTGTCGATCAATTCTTAGCTGTTTGAATACAGGGGCTACAAGAGTTTAAAATACAAGTTGATTATGAGCTATAGGATTTTAGTATGAAGTTAAATCTGACCCCTTTGAATCAATACTTTGTAGAGAAATGAATGCCTGTAATCACACGTGAAACTCTTGGGGTATTTCTCTAGAGGCACATCGACCCTCTCTTTGTTGCAAAATAACTCAACACAATCAGACTAGATGGAGAGCATCTATGAACATCAGTTTTCAGGTTTTACCACAGAGTATTCACTGTTTATTCAACTTTGACTAGGCCACTCAACCCCATAAAGATGATTTAATCTAAACCATTCTGTTGGAGCTCTGGTTTTATCATTGTCATTGTCCTGCTGGAACTGAACCTCTGCCAAAGGATCATGTCATTTCCGGTCTTTAACATGTTTCCTTCCAGATTGCCCTATATTTGGCTCAATATGTCCACCAGCCCTGAAGAGCTTCCCTACCCCACAAAAAAAAAAAAAAAAAAATTCCTACAGCATGACACTGCCACCAGTGACATGCTGTCAGGGGTGGTAGGTGAGGTGTTGCCTCACCCATCATCATGACAAGTAAAATACTATCCAAGTTTGTCAACTTGACTGTTATAGCAATTTATTTAGTTTTTTCCAGCCTGTTTTCATAATTTTAATGGTAAAAATCACTGAATTTTATGCATGCCTGTTCGAATACATGGCAGAATGGCGACATGAGGCAGTGAGGAGCTGTCCCTCAGCTCTGAAGGCTCCGTGCCCCACACACTGACTGTTGGATGCAGTTGGTGCATGGCCATTGCTGTCTTTCTTTATATCTATTATATTATATTTATATCTATTATATTACATTACATATGTACAACACATGCTAATGTTCCAGTCTTTTTAAAATATATAATGAATGTGTGTGACATATTTAGTCTTAATAACAGGCCATAATACATGATTAAAATTCACTGAGGGAAGCCAAACATACCATGCCACGCTGATAGGGGGCTTTGCTGAGCCTCAATGGAACAACGGGTAACAGGTGCACATCGTTGCTGCATGCTCTTCTTCTACGCATTGGGCACGACAAGTCTAACGATACACTCATTTAAATTTGTTCCGACAAAATCAAAACGTCTCTAAACTAAAGGATTTTTCTAATCTGAATATTTAGTAGAAAAGGTAGAGAGAGGAAAGACCTGTTTCCAACAAGTGGGAAAAAAACACTTTCAACTGGAGTGGTAGCCTTCACTGGACCTCTGTGAGCAACAGCACATGTGAACACTGAGGCTACACCAGTATTACCCCTGTCCAAAACTATAAAAGTAACATTATAACAAGTTAAATGGCTTAATTAAATAACAACAATAATTTATTTTAGATTACACAGTATAGATATAACTGCTCTAGCCTCATTACATGAAAAATAAAAAATAAAAAGAGCTGTATAGTAGGTCAGAGTACGGGGTCCTGCTAATGAAAAACTGAAAGGGGCTCTGAAAGTAAATCTTTCAGAGCCCCAGGGCAGCTGTGGCTACAATGCAGCTCACCATCGTCAGGGGTTGAATTGACTGAATAGACTGATTGTCGTGTGAAGTGCTTTGGGGTCGTTGGACTTGATAAAGCACTATAAAAGTACAAGCCATTTATATATTGCTGTACTGATCAGGCATGTGCTCATAAAATAAGAAACGTATAAACAGAGCTCCTTTTCAAAAACAGAGGTAGAACAAAAAGGCTAGTCAGAGACTAGCAGAAGCAATGCAAAGGACTCCAACTGCAGCTGATAACACCAGTGGAGACACAGCGCTCCAGAAACAAACAGCAGGTGTAGCGCTTGAAGACCAACCAAATTGGTTGAAAAACGACATGGAAACCCAGATAAGCAGATCCCAAAAACACAGTAATACAAACAGCAGACATGCAGCAGGAGTAACAAAGACGCACACCGCCACCTGCCCAACTAGAAAGACGTCTGCCCCACCCATCAATCAGTGGTGCGCTCCAATCAGCACCTGGCGCTCATAGTGGAACCATGGAACACCATCCCACCAGAATTTCAAAATGGTACAAAATAACTTGGTTTATTGTTGTTTGTTCAGCTTGGATTTTATTTTCTGTGCTGTATAGATTTGCTGTGCGGGCTGAATCCAGATGCAGTAGGCAATTGCGCATGCTCACAGCTTCAAGGGAACAGTGGTGGTAGCCATATTTCCATTTGTTTTCTCCTGATTGAAAAGACTGAAAACATCCAGTCGAATAGGACCGATCTGGGACGACTCTGCTACTTGGTGATTATTTTAATTGAAGTAGCCAGACATTTAAAGAAATTAAGGTGAACAAGAACATAACCTAGTGACAGACATATTCATTGAGAATGATAGGCACACAGAATCTATACACAAATAAAGGTATTACATGATGCGGCAGAAAATATTTCATAAGCTGTTCATGGATCTTATTAAATTGTGCAGCAATTATTACAAAATGAAGTTTTAATGATGTTTCCAGCTTCCCGTTAAAAGTGAGTTTTGCTCTCCATTGGTGCTACATACAAGCTCAGTATGAGGGATTGCTGCAAACTGTCCACTGTCACTACATGCTCACCCAGGATGAGGGAATGTTGTAAGCCCATGACTCACTACAATCTGCTGGGTTTCTTTTTCAAGTGCCTTGAAACCACATGTTGTGAAATGGTGCTATACAAATAGCAAAAAACTGAATAAATAAAATTGAATAAACTGCAAATGAGAGGTAGCATCTTCTTGCCATTGCTGGATGAAAGCCAGATTAGAGGGCTAATAGTTGCCCTTTCAACACGCTACAAACTGAGCCGTGGCTCTCTCAGGCCCTGTGCACACGACAATGACCCATTAAAAACAGGATTATTTTTCTGTTTCTTTTAATACAACTACATGACGATGCTTTAATTATGATTTCTGTGCACACCACACCAGTCACGACGTTTAAAACTGCAATTTACCTGTCACCCCACTACTAGTCGATATATTCTTTGTAACTCAACAGGTGTACAAACACTGCCTGCCTAAAAAATGTGCCAACACTGAGTCATACTGCATATGTGCCAGGGCTTCCCCTTACAGGCATATTCAGATTTTCCTGTTTGCACGACATCAGAAACAAGGATTGCTTTTTTAAAATGTTACACTCTGGAGCCTGTTTTTAGATTGCATCGTTTTCAGAAAAATCAAATGCAGTTTGTGGTGTCCACGAAATTTAGAAAAGTTTCCATTTTCACCAAAAATATAGTCATGTATACAAGTGCTTAGACCTTAACAGAATGGCTGTATTTAAAATTAAATAAACCATAAATTTACTGATAAGAAAACTTCTGCAGAAAATTGATTTTACATGATTTTAATCTCGGGTGTCAGATTTAAGGGCGCCAATTATAGAGTTTCTGCCAGGTTTTTCTTTTTTTTTAAATGTTATACTTCTCTTTTTCTTCCCCTTCAAAATTATGTAAATTTGTTTTGCTCTAGCACATAAAATCCCAACAAAATATTTGAAGTTGACGTTGGTCATGTGCAAAAACATGAAAAGCTCAAGGGATATGAACACCTTTTTTGGGGTACGTTAAAAAAACAACAACTATGCATTAACTAACAAACAGATGAACCGAATTACAATTTTGTCCACGGCTAATCAAGAAAAAAGATAATGCTCAATCTCTCATAAACATACAATTCCTTATGGGTTTAAAGGGTAGCTTCAAAGTTAAATGTTAATTTTGTAATGTACCTAAACTAAAATAACTGAAAAAACAAGATAGCATTTTTGCAAACAGGAACCACAAGCTACATGCATGCGATATGCTGATATTATCATTTAGCTGGATGATGAGAGTGCAAAATGCCCGTGCAGCAGAACAACTTAGAGAGGTGCAGATGATTAAAATCAGATAGACATATGATATTTTCATGAAACTAGAACTTTTATAGTAAATCTGTTTTGCAAAAAATTTAAAGACTAAACACTGTTTCTAAGTTGGGCCTCTGATGATAAACCTTGACCTCTGCATACGTGACTTCTTCGGCCATTGCAGCAGTTTGGGGATTTTTATTCAGCGAAGATGTGGTCTTTCTGGGTTTTTTAGTCCTCACATCAGCATACACCACTTCCTACGACAAGAATGTAAGAAATAGTTGATTCAACAGATCACAACAGAATCTTTAAGAAAAACTCAACTACAAAACATTTTTTTAGATTCAAATTCCAAAGTTATGTCACAAATTTAACCCTGGGCTCACCGGGTCCTTAATGATATAAGACGGTCTTGTCACACTTCCAACACGACTTGATGTATCTGAAAAACCATATGAGCCTTATTAGAGGAAGAAAATTAAAGTGGAAAAATCAATTCAACGTTGTTTAGCAAAAAGTAATAACAGACTATTCTCACCTATGAGAACTTGATGTCTGCGGCCCGTATTATGTCTGGAAGAGGGACCATAAAAAGTTAGGGTTAGATTTCTGGAATCATGCGGCTTCAGGTGTGTAGGATCTGAGTAGGACATTGGGTTTAATCAGATTTGTGTTCCGGCAGGAAGAGATTCTGTTGGGCCTTCATTGGAACAGTGTCTATGTGTGAGGACCATCTCAGGTCCGGAGACAGAACCAGAACCAGAAATGATCCAAAGCAGACTCAGTATTGTTGAGGATGGTGAGGGGAGACTGTATGTGTGTTTGTTTGGGGTGGGGGAAATCTCCACAGCAAGCATGAGCAAACAGAGAGCGGGATCTCTGACCATTCCTCTTCCAACAAGAAAATCATTTCAGTAGTATTGACACTCAGTTTCCTGTTTTACGACAAAAGCCACCATTTCTTTATTGGAAATCTTATGATCTTTGAAGTAGTTCATTATGCCAAGCTCTTAAACAAGCTCTGCTGTGCCGTTAGAAAAGTAATTTGTAAAATATAAATAAAAAAAATATTTTTTTTCATAAATTCATGCTTCTTTTATGTATATTTCATTTGAGAGCTGCCTAATTAACATCAGAAAAAACCATAATGGCTGACAGAAAATGATTGTAAATCTAAAGCTTCCATGTACATCAAACATCTTGGTTTTAACTGGACATTGTTGATATGTTCTCTGCTCATATTCATTTGTATCATGGGCTAAAAAAAAATGGGGCTCTGTGTTATGACACATTTATGTCCTAGGGAAATACTGAATTAAACTAATCTCAGTTTGGATAAAAATTGCATGATTTATATTAATTTTAAAAGATCTGTTAGGGTCCCAAGAAGTGTTGCACCACTTTCTTATGATAGGATTTTTCCGCAATGATTAAAGGTAAGAAAAAAGTTGGGGTGAAAAAAATATTTGAGAATCTGCTACACCAATACACAACAAATCACATCTTTAACAGGGTTGTTAGTATTTGTAATGTGCGCTGCATGTCAGTCATAAAGAGTGAAACAATAAATTTAATGTTAAACCGACTGTTTTAGGTGTAATATTTTTCTTTTTTCTAAATATAGATGACTAAACAGAGTTATGCCACCACAACTGGAATGCCAGAGGAAACAGGCTTACCTTTTGATGAAGGAAAGGTAAACTGCAGCCGTCAGGATCACTAAGAGCAGTGCGGCAGAGATAATAATTGCAGAAAGTATCCCCGCAGATATCTTCGTCTGTTTTTGTTCTGAGACAGGCTCACCTAAAAGTTGTTATAAGAAATTATTTTGTGTTAAGGTTCATGATATGATGTTGAGAGTTTTACATTAGATTCATTATGTGGAACAAATATCAACTTATTGGAACTGAGAACAGGGATAGAGGACAAGCAAGGCAATGAAATGGAGTTCATCTATGCTGATTAGCAATATTTTTGCATCTGATAAGAAAATTGCTTACTTACCGTCAACAACGACAAGTCTGGTGGTTGCTTCAAAAGATCCGCTGGGAAATACAGTAATACTGCAGGCGTATAAACCTGCATCTGTCATTTTCACATCTATAATTTTCAGTGACTGTTCTGTAAGATTCACTCTTTTCCTCAGGGAGGATTCTTTAATAGTCATCCCATACTCGCTGTTAAAAACAAGAATTGTAATGTTTTCTTTGTCTGACACAAAATCCCATTGAATCTGAGTAATGGAGGTGTTGTCTGGTCCTTGGAAAAACTGGCATCTCAAGATGACTTCTTGGGCAAGTATTCCAGTCACTTTAGGCGTTACTTCCAGTTTTTGTGCCTGAAGATCTGTGAAATATAAATGTTGGAGAGACAGATGAGCCTGCATTTCTAAGCTGATAATAAACATGTTATTTTTATTACCAAATAAATCCACTTTTCTCCCTCAGATGCCATGTATAGTTTTAAAACAATGCTGTTTTTTTATTAAAGAACAACCCTTCACAAATACGCAGAGGATGTTTTACTTCTGTCAAGGTATTATAGTAATTTCCACTATTAGTGTGAGCTATATCAGGAATCATCATTGTCATTGTGTCCTTATATAGGACATTTTGACCAATCTGTATAATCTGACCCAATCTGTATAACATGATTGAACTTTGATTTTGTAAAGTGCCTTGAGATGACATGTTTCATGATTTGGCGCTATATAAATAAAATTGAATTGAATTGAATCCCACTTAAAAAAATAACCTACGCCAAATGTTTCAAATACCGATCTCACCTGGAAATGGTGTGAAGAAAATTAGGTTCACTATAAGAACAGATAGTCGGTTGCAGGTTCTCATTGCAGAAACCTTCACTATAAAGAAACAAATAGTAAAAATGATTACATTATTCTGATTTATCTGTCACCTTTAAACCAACTCCAGACAAACTTACCTTTAGCCCATGGAGCGGGGACAGCAGTAAATCTAGAAATGTTTAATCATCTCATGCCGAGGAAGTAAAAAAGTTTTAGGAAGCGGAACAAAAGCTAAACGAGGCCAACTAGTACAAAAGTAGCTCTAGTCTATCCACCACAGCTCTCTTAAACCACTGCCTCGGCGACGCAGCTGACCGAAAATATAAACAAAACCAGCGCATATTTCCCTTGTGCTTAAAAGTAGTAATTACTCTTGGCCGTACACATAAACACGTTATTGCCGCAGAAATTATTTTAAAACCCTCAAAAGTCAAGATGAAACTAATTATAAATAGGCCTACTGCATAAAACAAATCGATCACGAACTTGTTATCTGACTGATCGACTCCTTTTTCCAAAGCAGATAACGGATGTCAGACATGACTTCTGTCCTGCTCACCACTGACCTCTGGTGGTGAATTAATGCCACCTTACTCTCTCCGCTCTCTACTTCTAATTTAACAATATTCGCATAACTCTTAAAAGGAAAGCTTTTGGTAGTAACACGCTGACTATGCGTATAGGCCAACTGACATATTTACACATGATAGATTTGATCAACAATAAGACGAAGATTCAGGCAGACTCACATTTGTTTTTGTTCCTTTGTCACATGACGGAGGGAGAAAAAATACAGTATGACAGGAACATGAAATTGGCTGATCTGATGGTCTCAAGGGCTGACTGGGGAATATTTTACGGAAGGAAAAGAAGAAAGCAAAAATAAATACAACTGGTTTAAATTACACTAAGCAGAACTGGTAATTTAAATCTGTGCTAGTGACTCAGTTATTGTTTTCTTCTTATCATTGATTATCAGGTTCTCAGAACGGTTGCTCAAGCCCTGTTGGGATGAGGTTTAACACTCACGAGTGGTCTCAGTGGTTTTAAAGCAGGGTTAGGGGTTTGTGGTTTTGCCTCTGTCTTTCACGCCTTTTTGCCTAACTGCTGCTTCTCAGTCATAGTTGAAACAAATAAAACAACAAAAACACTGTTACTTGGACTCATGTGGTGTTAAACTGCTAGTCACATTATAATGAAACCGGATATGTAATAACATTTATTAATCACAGCTGCCATTAAAGCTCCCAGTGTGATTTGTAGCTCACAGAGGAGCTAGACTCGGCCCCTACGGATAAATAAACAGTTAAACATTAAACATTTCTCAACAGAAAAACTGTTTCATTTTATCACTAAGTTATGTTGATTAATTACAAAATATCAAAATATTATATAGTGAAGTTTGTAGCTGTAATGGAAAATCTGAAAAAAGTTTAGGTGGAAGGAATACTTTGGGGCACTGCTTTGTGTGACTGCATATCTATCAGATCTCTTTTATAAACCCTGCTGGTTAACTTTAGAGTTGTACTGGCCTTTGATGGTTTAAAAACAGTTCAAATATTGTTGATTCCCAATAAGGACAAATGTTTTATTGGACTTTCTGATTATTTTAAAGGAGTTAAAAACAATCAGAAATTCATATTGAATCTTGATATTGAGATGCCAAAATATTGATTATTACAATAGATCAGATCCAAAAGATGCTATTCACATTTATTTGTTTTTCAATGTGAATATATCCGAATGTCAATGGGCTTTGAGATCATAGTGATACCTCAAGTAATTGACTGAGGAGTCCATCAATTTTACCAACAGAATAAGGTGTTATTGTAAACAACAGATGCACTGACTTTGGCAGTAGTGAAATGAGACATAGGGAGAAGAAAAAGATGAAACTTCAATTCAATTCAATTCAATTCAATTTTATTTATATAGCGCCAAATCATGAAACATGTCATCTCAAGGCACTTTACAAAATCAAGTTCAATCATATTATACAGATTGGGTCAGATTATACAGATTGGTCAAAATGTCCTATATAAGGAAACCAGTTGATTGCATCAAAGTCCCGACAAGCAGCATTCACTCCTGGGGAACCGTAGAGCCACAGGGAGAGTCGTCTGCATTGTACATGGCTTTGCTGCAATCCCTCATACTGAGCAAGCATGAAGCGACAGTGGGAAGAAAAACCACCCATTAACGGGAAAAAAAAAACCTCCGGCAGAACCGGGCTCAGTATGAACGGTCATCTGCCTCGACCGACTGGGGTTACAGAAGACAGAGCATGGGTGAAACATGCTGCAAAACTTTTAATTGATTTTATCTCTGCACGTACTGACTGTGTCAGGAAGTAAAGCTCATCTCACTCAGCAGTTTGAGTGACAAAGTTAAAAATAAGAAGGCAATTAGCTGAAGGTTGTGGAGAGGAAAGGTACTTCCATTCAAACCTGTTTCGTCTTGTTGAGCTCCTCAATAGGTGAGGTACATTTATCTCCTCTAATCACAGTCCCAAATTCAAGCACGTCCATGTGTCCAAGAAAGGCAATTAGATCTGATCTAGGTTGGTTTTATTTAGCTTGTTTCCAACCTTTAAGATGACCATATAAGTTCTATCAGGAATGACAGCTTATAAAGTCACAGCTCATCCTGTGTTTTTCAGGACCAGAGGGGATTGGTCTTTTAAAGCCATGGCCCCCAGACTGTGGAATGTGTTGCTGCCTCCATCTCTGCACTCTTGACTCTGTTCATTAAGAATCAGTTGAAGACCCATTTATTCAGATTGGCTTTTAAATAGTTCTTAACTAGTTTTATGCTAAGTTGCATGTATGCAGTTGGAAAAATGTATGCTGTTGGAACTAGGGAGTTCCTCCTGGGGGTTGTGGGTCAAAGCCCCCACTCTGACCATTTGTCATTGTGTCCTTGGGCAAGGACAATTGTGTCCTTGGGACACTTCCCCTGCATTGCCTGCTGACGTTGATCAGAGGGCCTGGAGGCACCAATGTATCGCAGCCTTGCTCTTGTCAGTCTGCCCCAGGGAAGCTGTGGCTAAATGTGGCTTACAGCTGTGTGTGAGTGAATGGGTGAATGACTGAATGTAGTGTAAAGAGCTTTGTGATCCTTAGGACTTGATAAAGCACTATACAAGTACAGTTTACCATTTTATATTTTGTATTCATTAATAATTATAATTATATTACTCTATGTGTACTAGTTAAACCTAGTATAACTTTAAGATGCATCTTGTACAACCCTGTGGCATTTGAGACTAGCAAATCTCCACCACAAAGTCACCATGTGTATAAGGGTATAGGAAGACAGATTCAGTGTATTAGTTCGGTTTTAACCCTGACTCCATCTGGGAAACATGCTGTACTTTGTTAAAACTCCTTGCTGCAAGTACAAAAATATCTTTATCATATCTCATCCAGGCGAGTGTTTGTCGTTCCTCTTTTAAGTAAGGTAAGCATTAGAATTTCACAGACATATGCTGTTTTATCTCATTTTTTATCTTTTTCTGCTTCTATTTTGTGCTTTTTTAATGGTTGTTTTTATTTAAAAGCAATTTGTGTTTTTTATTCTGTGAAAGGTGCTACATAAAGTTTGCTTATTTACCTTTTTTTTTTTTTAAAAAGAATCAAGTGTGGAGACCCTCCAGAGTGCTCTGAGCTACAGACTGAGGTGACAGTTCAACTTCAAACAACATTTTACTAATAAATTATCATAAATGTCAAACTTTCTTCTCTACTTTGTCATCACTGGGTGTTGGGCGTAAAATCTTGTAGAACAAATACTGTGTTTTGACAATGACATGTACATAGTAAAAAAACTACATAAAATGGTTAGTGACAATACTGGAAAAGTAGAAAAAGATTAATATCCTGTTTAAAACCCAAATACCTGCAGTGTTGCTATATGTACAGATAAATATAGAAGAATTTTAACTTTCTTAGCATTTCATGTATCTGTCTGGGTGTGCATTATTACCCAAGAAGCTGGAGGGGGGATTGTGGTGACCCTTTGCACACATCACTGAGCACAGTTCATGTAAGGCCTACACCACATATTCTGCACGTTCACACTTATGCACTCATAACGCAGTAGATGTGTTGCCCTTTAGTTCTCTACTGTATCATGTTTTTTTTCCTACATCCTTGCTGCTGGTGTTGTTGCTGTATGTCTGTCTTTTTTTTTGTCTCTTTGCAGGTGTTCATGGTTGTCTTTGGGCCCCATGGTGGCCGAAACAGGATCTTTTTTGTAGCTGCTGGTTGTTGGGTTTTGTAATTTCTCTTTCTGTTTACTTTGTGTCTCTTTCCTGTCCCTCTCTTACTCTGTCCTTGTTATTCTTCTTCCCCGGTCATGTTTGACATCAGTTTGCACATAATGCCTTAACAGCCAAAAAATAAATAATCAAGAGTTGAGTCTCAAGAGAGGATTTAGGTATAAAGCCTCCCTTGGTAAAGCAAATATGTCTCGCATGCAGTGTTGGGCAAGCTACTTGTCCAGTGTAGTGAGCTAAGCTATCAGCTACTCAACAATAAATTGAGCTTCACTACACAAAAGCTACCACCTATTGAAATATAGCAAGCTAAGTTACACAAATGTGTTAAAAGTAGCTTAACTACATTAGAAGCTACTTAACGTTGTACCAACCTAATGTCAGATCAATTCAAAATGAGTCTGATACACTGGTTAAAACATTTATTAAAGATCAGCCAATGACCTAACATAGTGTAGACAGTGCTTTATGAGCAGCATAATAAAATACAAACTGAAGTAATTACTGCTAGAAATAAAACAAAAAGGTTATTGGCCTAGTACGTGCGGTGGCGTTAATAACGTTTGGTGGCGTTTTTTGCATATTATATTATCAGGAGGTTGTCTTTTATGTGCTCAGCCACATGATTTAAAGGTGTTTTACCCAATAAGAACACTGCAGCACCAGACACAACCAGGAGGTCCCTGATCGTTGGGGAAAGGCAGAAAGAAGATGCACCATAAGCTTTTTCATATTTCTTTTGTCATTTTAAACATGAAACTACCAAAGCATAAGCCAAGTAGTAGAACTAAATGTTGAAAAGAAATTAAAAGCTAAATAAAATAAACCAGGTCACTTAATAAAGCTGCATTTTCTGTATGCTTTGTATTTATATTCACATGATATTTTCAGAATTAATAATAACATTTCTGTTAAAGATTTCATTTATCTTCTGCACCAAGGGCATAAGTAGGGAGAACAAGCAGAGTGAGTTTTGTGTAATATCAGACTTTATTATTGAACTAAGCAGGATTTAGACAGGATCAGAAAGGAAGGTGCATCTTCTTTCTGCCTTTCCCCAACGATCAGGGACCTCCTGGTTGTGTCTGGTGCTGCAGTGTTCTTATTGGGTAAAACACCTTTAAATCTAGTGGCTGAGCACATAAAAGACAACCTCCTGATAATATAATATGCAAAAAACGCCACCAAACGTTATTAACGCCACCGCACGTATTTTACGCGAGCGCGCGTTTTTTACGTCACCGCGCGTTCTGGCTGGAAACGCGCGGTGACTAAAAAACGCGCGGTCGCGTAAAATACGGGTTGGAACTGCACGTTATTGTAAGGGCGAGTATTTGCCTAATCGGCTTGCCATAAGTTCCACTGCCGTATGCATGCGCATGTTTCGATAGATACAGACAGGAGAGGCAAAGTAGAAGCTCGCGCATGAACATGTCCAACCAACAACTCAGATGGATTGTTCACTCTGAATGTTGTTTCAAAATAGCAAACCTGGTTTCATTTCTTAGTTATGTCCTGGATTTTGTAACGTTTGTGGACGCTACGTCGCTACTTGATCAAAAAAATAACGTCACTACAGGAAAGTTACTTGATTCATAAAGCAGCGACGCTACGGTCAAGCTACTGGAAAATGTAGTTTAACTAATAGCTTCGCTACATGTAGCGGCGCTACTGCCCATCACTGCTCGCATGACTACAGCAGCCAGAGCACCATTCTGATTGCCATGAAGCTGGACGTGACAAAGATGAAAAGGTTAATGTTCCATTAATCACTCACTGGAATATTTACACCCACAGAGTTTCAGAAAAGTAATAGTGGAAACAGGGTAGGCAGCGTTTTATTTTAAATATTTAAAAATGTTTTACAAAGTTGGACTGCTTATCTTCAGTAACTTAGTAAAAAAACCAGTTATTAACAATCAATGCATCTATATAATATATTTGTATACAAACAGAACAACATTTAGCAGAAACCAAATATGATGATTTCTTTAGCAAATCTATATTTTTTAAAAATGTCAGTGTTACTATCATTATTTCATAATACAAATATACAATACAATAATAATAAAAAACAACAGATATACAAAAGTTTTGCTGATCAGAAAAATGTTTTTTATTAGTTTTGGAAGAAAAGGTGTGCAAACAAAAGTTTGCCAATATTTCTAATGACTATTACTAAAGGCTCACCAAAAGCCTTGAGTAATATCGGGTTTTTTTTCATTAGGATTTTTTTTAATCATATTGAGCTTTGGTTCACCAGATTACAATCATGCATTTATTACAACAGAATTGACAACAGAAATTGGCAATCAAGCCACTTTAGTTGCTTAAAGTGGCTTTGAGCCATCAGTTTAAATATGTGAATAACAACAACCAGTAAATACGAGATATCGACTGAAGTAATGATGCAGCTAAACCTAAGCCCCAAATGAATCATACCTTTGTCAGATTCAGTTTTGAAAATGTTCCTTCAACCTAGAAATCTGTTTTTGACAGGAAATGAGGCAGGCCTCTATCAAATCATAACTAAACAAAGTAAAAGGAGGGCCAGTTCTGTAAAAAAAGTCTGTTTTATTTACATTTTATTAAGCAATGGCACGTTAAAAAGAAAAGAAAAACTATCTTTACCCTTGTTAATAATCAATGGAAAATGTCCTTGTTGCCTTATATCAAACTCTTCTAATGACTGCTGACCAGGTGATTGCATGTTTCCTCTCATATTTGGTTGAGCTTTAAATCTTTGAGGTTGGAGGCCTCGTTGCCAGAACCTTAATCTTTCACTCCTCCTTCCGTACTCTGGCAGGACTACTTGAAAAACATTTATATTACTTCCAGCCAGAAACAAATGTGCTAGTAAAATCCCAGGAAGACTGTAAACCTCAAACTCCCACAAAATGAATAATCCTAGGCTTATTTGAGTGTAATAGTAATAAAATAAGGTAGAATTATAATAAAATATTTACACGTGTCCTTCTGTTTAACTACTCTTTATTTCTAGACAATGGAATACTTTCTCTTTCACATCAGGTCTTTCTCAGCTTTCTGCAGAATCCAATGTCTCTTGAAATGCACATTGTGGTTAGCTTCTCATTAGGCGCATTTATCTGAGGATTAAATATGAAAAAAAATACATAAAGCAATTAGCAATCATAATGAATGTGAACAATACACAAAATGAATAGTTGGCTGACAAGTTATGACTCAACTGTTATCTTAAATGAACCCTTTTAGATTAATTGCACTGATGACCAACGCCGAGAATGACCAACAGGGGGCAGTAGAGGATGCTGCATGTAATGAAGAGGAAATTCAGTCAAAATGTTTCAATCTTTTTTTTTTTTATTCTTCAAAGAGAAACAACAATGCATGTCCAAATGATAACCATCTCACCTCTCAGATCCAGGACAGCAGAATCTTCCTTCTTGGTCACCATGTTTCTGGCAGTGCAGGTGTAATTCCCAATGCTTTTAGACTCTAACTTCTCTAGGACAAACATGGGGGTGTTGACATGTGTGTCAGTGCCGTTAAACGCCCAGCTGAAGTTTGCTGGAGGGACAGAAACTGCTGTGCACTGCAGTGTCACTTTCTGGCCAGGCGACGCTGCTGATGGCCCTATAATTGATGTATTATATGGTCCATCTGCACAGAACGGACCAGAATGTCAAGTCAAAGCTATAAAACTCTGACCTGTGGTCAAACCACTTAAAAAGCTGAAATAAATCTTGAATTTTACAGTACTTACAGTTGACAGTGAGAATGAGGACTGCAGTCAGGCTGCTGACGGGGTTGCTGATTCGACACTGGTAGGTGCCGTGGCTGGAGCTGTGAACAGGTCGTATGAACACGGTACTGTTGTCCATCGATAAGCTGACACTGTCACTGAGATGAAGGAAACGGCCATCTTTTATCCACTCTATGGTGCTGATGGAGCCGGAGGCCTCACAGGTGAGGCTGGTGGAGCTTTGATTTTCTATCAGGACGGCCGCAGGGCTGTGAATGGTGGCTCCGGTTATCGGTACTGGTGGTGTGCAGAACGAGTCAGTTTAGGGAAAATTTCCAGCAACTAATTAAAGTATTCAAAAACATGTTTCGTTTTGGTATCAAGTTGACTGCACCAAAAAAATATGATTAGATCTTTTATACGTCTGTTTTTTTTTGTTTGTTTTGTTTTCTCTGTAATTATTTCAGATTGAAATGTAGATGGAAAATTGAAATCTGGACAAACTCCATCAATCTTGTATACTTTCCTGATATCATAAGGTTTTTATTTGTTTATTTATTTTTGTTATTCTGTACCATAAGAAAATATATTTTATCTAAAATGACCTCCAGATATAAAGCCATGTCTGTAATTCCTATTTGAAGATCAAAAAGAAAATTAGAATATATTCATCTATTAAGGCAACAGTAAAGCCTTTTAAATTATTTAAGGAACATATTAAAACAGGATTTATGGATTTATTCTAGCTGTAAAATTATGTGTTATGGTTAGTGTATAGCTAATTGATCAGGTAAGGGTTGACCATTGATTGAAGCTTTATACATATAGAATCTCATCATGAGAAAGTGGCTGACTGACAACAATATTTTTACTGGTGTGTGGGCATTAAAATATGATATTTAAATCTTTAAAAGATACAAAACAATTAAATCCACCCTGAACTGAACAGGAAGCCAGTAAAAGATTGTCAATAACTGTTTTAGTACCAGTTGAAATGTGTCCCGCTCTCTTCAAGACAGTATCTAATGCAAAAATACTAAAATAAATAACTTAAAAATGAAAATACAGGTCAAATTTCTGATGTGTACTTGCTATTAGTTTCATTAAAAAAATTGAGAAAAATTTAATAAGTGAACAATTGATGAATTAAAGAAGCTTTAAAATAAATGAGTAGGATTTTATCTGGAGAAAAGTGCAACTGAAACAGCTAATCCTAAACTAACCCTACTGCCATATGGAACTTGCAAAACAGAACATAAAACTTAATCAGACATATTTTATGGACACAACATTAATTTAATCAGCATAGTCATGCTGCATTGTTCGTTTTTAAGTGGGGGTCGAATAGGCCACTTATTCCATATTAATCAACAATAAAATGACTAATATGGAATAAGTGGCCTACACTTATTCCATATTAGTCATTTTATTGTTGATCTTATCTGTATTCTCATAACCAAATAATACATAATTATGCTGCATTTTAAATATATTCCACTTTATTAGGTGGTTTAATACATGAGAAATAGTCTTAAAAACAGAGCAATCAGCTTGAAGATTTTTAGTTGCCACTTATAATTGACTTTTTCTTAATTCTGGATTGAAATATTTGAATGCAAATAAATAACAGAGTCAGAGGACTTTCATTATCTCAGTTTTATTCAACAAATTACTAATTATTGAGCTTTAAGTTAAAATATGTAATTGTAGTGCTTTATTTGATCATATTTGAGAAGATGTCTTATGCATCTTTTTTTTATTTTCAAATGCACGCAATGTAATATCCTTAATTTCCTGATTTACCGGTTGACTTATTTCTCCACAGTGTCCAAAGACCTACCATACACATTGAGAGTGATCCTCCCTATCCTCTGCAGCCCCCCGTCTGGTATGATGGTGAGCGTGTACTCCCCGCTGTCCTCAGGCACCAGGTTCCTGAGCTCCAGGCTTCCTGTAGCTCGATCTAATGAGATCCTGTTCGTGTGTCCCGGCTCGGTGATGTTGGTACTGGTGGAAGTGATGATGTTTACGCTTTTAAAGCTCCAGCTGACCGACAGAAATGGAATCTCTGGGGGGCTAAGGCTGGTGGTGAACTTTACTCTTCCTCCTACAGCTCCACTCAGAGGTCCTGGGGGTAAAATATTATCGCCTGCGCACACATCTTTTTAACGACAAGAAGAAAGAAAAGGGTCAAAACTTTTACGACTCTGCAAGTTCTGTCCGATTGGAAGAGTAAGCAAGGTAATCATTTAAAAAAAATAAATAACATTTTACATTATGTTCTATGAGAAGGTCAGTTAAATTTACCTGATAACAGAATCATCACAGTAGCCCAGGGGATGCCCTTGTCCATGCTTTGAATGGATTTTTATAAAACTTGTTTCAGAGTAGTCCACAAAGTTTCAAATGCAGTGAGAGTCATGGGTGCTGCTGGTCTTTTATTGTTCTACACTTACGACACATGACCAACTCCAGTCCCCCCACTTAGTAATGCAAAAAAACAAATAATGTTTGCTCTGCTTATCTTCCGCCAATGGGTGTATGCAATCAAGGGTTTCGTGCACTCTGGCTGCAGGGTTTTTGGCAGAAAAGTGCTCCAGTTATCTTTGAAGAGAAAGAATCTTAATGGAACTCTGCCAGCTAGATTATTATCTATGACATCTAGTTTCTGCACAAGTTTTCTAGTCAAATCTCAAACTGAACTCTGCGAAGAATGTTGGAGTTACTAAAACATATGAACTGAGTTTAATGAGTTTAAGATGTTTAGAGAAACTGAATTTATGTTTAAATATGTTTTTATTAGAATGTAATATTAATTGTATATTGACATAACACAGACTGTACATAAAAATTATTCTTACTAATATATTGAGAACATTTTTAAAAAATCTATTGTTTTTAAAAACTTTAAGCTTGATCATTTATTTTTTTACCGACCAGATTGGTTACATGTATAAGTATCGATGTTGATTGAAGCTGTAAAAGCAGTTCAGATGTCTGACTCATGTTGATGATGGAGTGACCATCAGTTTTTATGAGCTCTTCAAACTATGTTAGGTGTCCTTGAAGTTTCCTGTTTAAGAAGCTGCAGTGATCCGTGGCATTCCTTCAGGAGGAAGATCAAAGACGTCCTGGAGACACTTAGCCTCCATCAGACGGCCTTCCAAACAGAAAACTTCCTTCAAAGTTATACAAATAAGATACGAGGATGAGATTCTCAAATCAGCTGAAACAAAGGGATTTTTCCAACAGTTTTACCCTCGGATGTAATGTAATTACAACTCAACACATGTTGTCACTCATTCTCTTATGCAGTACTATGCAGTATATTGGACATGATTAATGAGAGAGCAGATGATTCAGTGGAAGTGGAGTACAGTTTTAACTTTTGTTTCTAAGTCATAAAATAATATTTGTGTTTAGGAAAAATAACTAAAGACGCATGTCAGGGTAGCTGATGGTGGACGCAGGCACACCAAGGCCGCCTGGAGTTTTCCCCATATCTTAATCCTGACCATCTCCAAGCACAGGTCTCCATCACGCTCCCGCACCACCATAACCTGGAGGACAAAGATCATAGTGTTTACACCCAAAATCGTACATTGCTTTTTTTTTTAAATCAGCAAAAGCAGAAATTATTGCTACTGCTGCTAACACAATATAGTATATTGAATATCAAGAGTAATTTAGCATTTATCATTTGGAGTTTATTACATGATTGCTACTTGTAGTTGTGTGGTACTTGCTAAAAGGCCCCTGAGCAATGGCAGGGGCCCTTTAGTTTCCACACTCTCTAACCTTTCTTGAGCCCAATCATTTCCAGACAGCTGAGTTTGCTGTTCTTGTTTAACCCAAGGAGATGCACGTCAGCCTCCTTTCTACCAGTTCACCAGCGGTGGGAAGCAATACGTCAGTAATGGAAATGGCCACATCACTCAAAGCTCCATCCAGCTGGAGAAACGCTGGTCTCTCCTCTGCTTTCCCAGCCGTCTCATTGAAAGGACTGGTGTCCAATCTTATAGATGTGTACGTTGATGAATGCGATAACAGTTAACATGCAGACACTGTAGCTGATGTGGGCCTTGAGGTAAAACTGGGGCTCTCGTGGCACGCTGCTGGATTAAGGACACCATGACAATGTTCACTCTCAAATGATGCATAGAATTGCCGGTTTAATGCCAGTCCCGATTTAGCTGCAGTCATGGTGATTGATTTTTTTGTTTTTTCAAAGGTGCTTGGTGCAAAACTCCAGGAAGAGGAGTCCTACTGGGTAGTTGGCGGAGCACAGGAAACCACATTGTCTCCTGCACCAGGTACAGATGAGTTTGATAAAGACCACAAGGACGTCTTGTGATCAACCTCTGAAACTAATTTGTGGTTCCTTTTTTTTTTTTCAGAACATCCCTCCAACAGAGACCCCAACACACCTGGCAGCCTTCCAGCCTCTGAACAGAAGGATCTGAGCAGCAGATGTAAGACTTATTTTGTGCAACATCTTCTTAAACATTACAGTCCCCCCACCACGTTAATCGTTAACTTTACTGTGTGTTTTTTGCAGAATTTTCCCAAAAATGTGCAGCAGCAGAAGAAGAAGGTAGATCTCAGTGTGCTAAGACCCATCTCTTGTCTCTGCTCATGGATGCTGAGGAAAACCCAAGAGTTTCCGCTCCTTTTGCTTTTCCAGAACTCTGTGGCGTTGGTTTATTTATTTGTAGAAATGTTGCTTGTTTTCCCCCCCACTTTTTATGAAATAAATTGATATTTTCTGGATCTTAAGTCGGCCATCTGTTTTGATTTTCTGATTTAATTGTGCAATTCATAAGTATTAGATGTGAAATGACTAAAAATAATATCTAAGCTAAAGAAAGACTAATGTCGATACCTTCTTGCTGCAAGAGAACAGTACTGATAACCGCACTACTGAGCAACTTTATAGTTTTTTAGTCCAGTGTGTGCTAGATTTATTTTTGGGAAAACCAAGGTTTTTCTGTAACCAGGGGCTTCATGTATGAAGCATGTGAATGCACAAAAACATAATGTCTAACGCCCAATTTGACATGCACATAAATTAACGATTAGCAGCTACGTAAGCTTCTTTAACCGACAATAAAAAAAACAAGAACTAAAATTCACCCAAATTTACTGAAATATAACTGCACTAATTTTTATTTAACCCAAGGAGCATCAAACCTGAAGTTCTTTCTTGAGTTTGAGCTTTTATGATATAAATCCGTACAAACAAATAGAATCACATTTAGCATCATACAGCATTACACACCTCAAAATCAACCTCAATCAGGTGTAAATGTGATTATTCCCCTGTTTGTCACATGTAGATGTAAATGCGTGGCAGTCTGTGCACCGAGGCGCATGAAATGCATGTGAATCATAACAGGCTTTTTCATTCTCATCCAAAAATAAAACAGGGTCAGATCAGCAGATTAATTCCCAATGAAACAGGTGTGATGATTCCAAGGTGGAGACAATCTGAAATAATTCAGAAGCTGGAGACCCGATAATTCAGCCAACAGGAATGGTTTATTGAAATACTGTTGCTGGAACAGGAACTGACTGTAGCTCACTCAGGAACCACTGCAGGGAGGAGAAAGGTTAGTGGCTGAGACCAACTCAGTGTGATGTAACCTGTACTGAATAAAAGCCATGAACCCTTTCAGAAGCGGGAGGTGGGTCTGGTTCTGACTGGTGGGTCCAAAGGCTCTGCTTGAGTGATCTGAATCTCTGAATAAATGATACGCTTCAGGCAGATTAAATGTATAGCAGAGACAGAAAGGGAATCCGTAGTCCAGGCTTGGGTCATACACAATAAGGTACACATCAGGCAGATGTTTACAAAGGGGCAGAGGCAGACAGGTTTGGTCGTGAGACGGTTCAGGTTTTCAGGTGTTCAGAAACAGAAGCCAACAGGAGAGTCTGACAGGGGCAAGGCAAACAGGCAAAATCCACAAGGCAAAAACTCGTCGATCACAGGCAGACAAACAAATCCATGCTGGATGGTCTACTGACACGAAGGTTTTCAAAGATATGGCAGAACAGTGAGAGGTTGGAGAATATATAGTGGTCTCCGCAACTCCACTTAATTGGTGGTGCTGCAGGTGTAACAGTTCAGACCTGATTGCAGAAGCTGAGCTGAGAAGGCAGAAACTCTCAGAGACAGGTGCATGAGGCCCCAGGAGCCTCATGTACAAAAGTATTTGCAGTTTTTATACCAAACGTTGGAGGTAGGGAAAATCCTGAAGATTGCGACACAAAAAAAAATTCAGATATACATAACCATGTGTAGACGGGTCCCTTGATAAATCCCAGTTCGTGTGGAACTGGACACAGCTGCACGTGTTTCTACAGCAGTAGTTCCAAGGTTAACTTCTGCCTTGTCACCATTGAGGATGCTGAGAGAGGACGAGCTTCAGAACTCATTTTCTGACACTCTTAAATGAACTCAAACAGCCCTCTCAACTCTGATGAAATCTGCAGAGTCAGAAAGGTGTTTTAGTGTAATGAAGAAGATCAAGTACTTTCTCCACAGAAACATGGGACAGGAAAGGCTCAATGTGCAGGCTGCACTGTCCACTGAGCGGGAATTCGTCCAGAAATCACCAGACTTTCCCAAAATGGTTACTAACTTTTCTGAACTCCAGAAACGTTGTTCACAGGAGCTTCTTTTTACATTAGGTTGGTTATCCAATATTTGAGGTCTTGTTTGATTCCCTTAAAACAGTATGATTGATAATTGTGTCAACGAATCAGGTGCAGCGATATACAAAGCTGTTTCATGGGAAGATTTTGATTTGAAATGTTTATAAATCAACCCCCTAATGGAGGACTGTGAAATAATGGAAAATTGTATCATAGGCTCTGTGTAAGCAAGGATCCTGGGTGATTTGCTGTTGTTTCTGTGCTTTAAAGAGGTGTAATGTTTTAAAGCAGGGTTTCTTTGCTTCAAAATGAATGCTTCTGTTGCTGAAATCCAATCTTCAGTGTTTTATTATTTATTTGTTAGCCCAGCAAGCGCCACTAAGTAGCGATAAGCTTTATTTCAGTATGAATAAGGGTTAAAAAACACAAGATTTTGATATAAGAAACTTCTGTTAAGAAGCGGGGGAGGAAAGATAAAGGATTGAAACATTGAACACTATAGAGCAGAGGTGTCATGCAGTTTAAAGGAAAAGTGAAGTTAAGATATCAATATTGATCATAACGAGACAGTTTCAGAGATAAAGAGGGTATTTTTTTTATCAAAATACTACAACTGTTCTCACACCTTATCACCTTATGATCAAGCATAAAAGTGGTTTATTTGTTTTGTTCCTTTGTCAAAATAGGAATAATATGATCCTGATGGGGGATCATATAACTTTTTCAGTGTGGTTGGATTATTGTAAAGCAACAGTATACAGTACAAGTGAAAAATGTTGGCTTTTAATAATATTCATAAAATATAAAAACTATAGACTAGAGAATCGACCTTGTTGAAATGAAACTGACTTAAACTTAAAATTTGCTCAGTATGGATAATTAATTTAAATTTAAATTCTGTTGGGATTTATTTAAAAATTGGTTGTTTTGTTGTTGATGTTGTTCAACTTAAAGAATGAAAACAGGACTCATGATATTTTTTATTTTAATGCTGTCATTAGGGTACAAAGGCATCAGTCTTGAGACAATTAGTTTCTATTGCTTGTAACTTCTTGTGGACATTTGAGGCTCAGATTTCTGTGTGGTGCGTGAAACAGGCTGTTTAGTTTCAGCTTCAGTTGACTGTATCGTAAGTATTTTTTATTTAATGTCGCAATAAAATCTACTCAACACTGTTTGTGCAAACATATTTCCTAAGGTTTGTTTTCCACTGTTTATCTACATGACTATGACAATGACACCAACAGGCTGTCAGCATTCATTTATTTTTTTTATTTGATGTATTTACACATATTTACTGATGTCATTATTTACAACAGAAACAAACTGTTGTTTCACTTTCATAATTTCCCTAGTAGGGAAATGTCCCTAGTAGCTTTTTAACAGCACTAGTTTTGTGGTATATTTCCTTGAGGTTTAATTCCAAGATTTTATTTTTAAAAATGTGAAAAGAGATCACAGAGACTACTGAGTGAAAAACCTCAAACTGAACTTTACATAATTTATGTGTGTATGTTTTTGCTTTAAACAGAAAATCTACCAATTTTTATTTCGTTTAAGCTCCTGTCGAAGATAGCAGCGTCTTCAAGAGAGTCTCAATTTTAAACATACATAAGAGATAGATTAAACAGTTATTAAGAGAATTTCACAGTTTTGCTTGTTTATGACTGGCAATTAGTTCTTTCCATTGTAAAAAGATAAGACAAGAACTTCTATAAGATGCAGTCAAACCTTTTTGATGGGGCTGATATTTGCTGCTGACTCTGGAAAAAGGATAAATTATTTAAGAAACAATTGAATAATCAAATAAACAAAAACAGACTGAACAAACTGCACACTAAGGATAAATGACTGATCTGACTTAAAACAATGTGTTGTGAAATGCATACTCCAAGGCTGTACTTTCAGTAAGTATTCTCTTTTCTACCAGGTTTTATTTAGGCAAGTCCTTACATTTTTTTATTGTTAAACTATGTATATAGCATCAGATACAATAGATGTTGCATGTGATAAACCTTTAATGTTTAGATTTTTACTACATGCTACATCTAAAATAATTTAAGTAATGCAGTCCATGAGTGAATAAAATCTTTTCACACATCTCAAATCAAATTTTTAAATGATTTCATATAATGACCTAATGGTTTTGATTTGTATGCATATTTCTTAACACAACAACAGAAAAAAGTCATTTTGCAGGTAGTTTACAGAAAAAGCAGAGCTGGTATGGCAGAATAAACACAGATGAGGTAAACCCAGTCTAGAAGAGTAGACTTTTTTTTATTCCCCCAACTGTGTTTCTCCTGTTTTTCCAGGAAACATATAAAACTGTGAAAGCAAACAGTTCTCCACCTGCCGTTTTATGGGCACTTTAATTGGTGCTCACAGAGTTATAGTGGGGTTTTTTTTCAGTATGTGGATTTTTTTCATTATCAAGCTTACATTTTCTTTCTAAAAACAACAAAAACTAGAGTTCCACTCAAAGCTAAAAAAAATGATACAACATCCAGCTGTTATGATCGTTGTCATTCCAATAGTTTTGGAGTAATCGCAGTCTGAACAACCTAAAGGACGAACGTTTCAAATTCATTTACTTTGTTCTCAAACTTACTCTTACAAAAAAGACAACTCCATGAATTTCCCAGACGTTAGAGACATTTTCCTGATAATATTTCTGCCATTTACCTGTGACAGTTAACTCATGGCTCACTGTTTGACTCTTTTCAGTCACAAGGTTCTCAGCAGTGCAGGTGTACGTCCCGCTGTCAGAGCTTCGGGCTTCGGCTTGACTGGAGGACATACACTTCTTCGTGACTGTTTTCCATTAAAAACCTTGAACCTTCCTGAAGGCACAGACATCGTGAAACAGTGGAGCATTGTGGAATCTCCACTGTGCACTGAGACAGGTCTTTTAATGGTTGAGCTGTCAGGTCCATCTCAACACAATGGATGACAGAGGAGTCATTGTTGGAAAAAATGTGTTTTGTCAGCAGTTGTTACGGAAGATTTTGGTTATTTTGCAACTAGCACTCCTCAGTTAAAGTGGTGTCCGTGTAATTTAAATAGGAGCCTCAAGCCGAATGCTGGAAAAAAGCATTTATCTGATTTGTTAGAACAAATCGATTATCCTTGTGAGGTCAACAACTTTATCTGGCTTGGTTACTATGCTCCTTAAATTATCCTGATTTAGAGCATTCTCAAATTTCAGAAGCTTTTCTTCTCATAAAGAGGAATCTTCAAAATAAGCCTCTGTTGGCATTTTGCTCGGAAATATAACTTTAAAAAACATAGCGAGTTTTGGTTTTTTGTGGTTATCGTACTCTAAAGCAGAGATCGCCGCTTTAAAGTACAATAACCAGAGGGCAAGAAATCGACAAGATTTTATGGTTGAAAATTTTGCCTGACCAGGACCGTTAAAACCCCCCACAAAATTCAGTCTATTTGAAATAAGTTACAACAACATACCAGGCTGCTTTAATCACAAAACTGTTAGATCTACAGATAAATAATTATGTTGTAAATCAATAATAAAAACAAAATTATTACATTTTTCACTTACATTACAAATAGCCAACAATAACAATTGCAGTTTGTACAAAACTCACAGTTGAAAAGGTCACAGTGAATATAGTCAGAGTGGATCCTCCATCAGAGATCCGGACTATGTCACTTTCTGTAACCTCTTAGCTGCTGTTCATCCAGAGAAAGGAGGGAGATGATCCAGAGGAAGACCAGAACAGACTGACAGAACTGCTGAACTCAACCAAGTCTGTGTTGTTTGAAGCAACAATCACATTGAAGACAGGAACTACAAATAAAGAGCAAACATGTAAAGATGAACCCAAAATACTGAAAACGTATATTATCAATAGCTACAAAACATTTAATTTAAACTTACTCTGCACAAATATAGCTACAGCTTTAGATGTTTGATTTCTCAGAGTTTTGTTATTGAGGGCCTGACCGCTGTAGTTTCCACTCTGATCTGAATGTTCATCAGGCTGAGCTCTGGTCCAGTATGAGCCAGTTTGTCACCATTCAGAAACCATATAAATTCAGCACAGGGCTCAGCTAAAGGGGTGGAGTGATATTACATACTTGGGAAGAATATGTAATGCACCTTATAATCCAGTGCATTTTATGTGTGGACACATACAGACACGTTAATTCACAGTGCGTCTCATAATCTGGTGCGCCTTATAGTTAGAAAAATACGGTATGTATGTTTTTAAACATTTTCAAACTGATTTGTTTTGATTTCACTTGACCAGTTTTCAATACTTTTATACATTTCAATGAAAACTATGTCTATTTAAGATATAGGCGGAAATAGATTACATAAAAAATGCTAACAAAGGTAAACGGTTTGGAAAGACATTACAGACTGAATAAACCAAATTTGTAGATGGCAAAAAATCACTTACATGTCAACAGAGTTATGGTTTCCAACTGAGATGTTTGTTTTTTTAATGGTTTCATTGTTAAAAGCCTGACAGCTGTAGTTTCCACTCTGACTCTTCTGAACAGTTGTTAGCTTGAGTTCTGGTCCCGTGTTCAAAAGTATGTGTCCATTTTAAAACCACGTGAATATGGGAGGAGGTGTGGAGGCAACCGAGCACAGGAGACTGATGTCCGCCCCTTCATCATAGTACTCTTGTGATGCAGATTTCATTAGATGAATATTTTCTGGGCAATCTGTAACAAGATAAGTCAGACGATGTGGCCACCATGACCAATAGTGAAAAATGGCAAAATCAAGCAAATAATATATAAAAATGTTCTTAAATAATAAGATGTTATACGTACAAATGATGCAGAGATTCATAGTAAGACTTGTGGCATAACTGACTGGATTAAACACACAGCATCTAGACGGTCCCTGGTCATATTGGGTCACATGGCTTATAGTCAGAGTGGACCCCCATCAGTGATATGAACTCTGTCACTGGCCGTACGTAACCTGCTGCTGTTCATCCAGAGGAAGATGGAGAAGAACCCGAGCAGGACAGACTGATGGAGCTGGATTCAAATATGTCTGAGGTGTTGGTTTTTACAGTTACATTTGTCACACGTTCTGCAAGAGATTAACATACTAAATGTTGCTTATGTGATGTTTTTTAATCTATTTTACGACCACAAATAAGAACAATTGTTACTTTACTTCATGTTTATTTGATGATATTCTTGTATATTTCAATTCAAGTTTTAATTGCTAAAAAGTGACGGATGTGTTTTAAAGTTAGAGCTAAGTAGTTTTAGTGATATTGTCACAGTCTAATGATAATGGTTTTGATGGTCTTTGTTTTGTGATTAAAGATTAGACACTAATTTATTAGTCTAAAATAGCATCTGTAACAATAAAAAGGCGAATCTGCATATGAAGTTTTAAATGTGCATAAATGTATCCACAGTTTTTATTTGTTTTATAAAACTATGACACAACGACTCTGCACACAATTAATGAATACCTTTTTTGTTTCCTTTAATGCTCCTTGGGGAACCGAGTAATGTTTTCAGAATCTCAGCCTGAAGTGAAGCAAAAGCTAAAGAGTAAATAAATGTGATCTGCAATGTGATAAAAAGCAGAATCCTTAGGTTTAATGTAATAGTTGAATCCCTTATTGATATTTCCAACCTCCTGATCAAATAATAATAATACAAAAAAAACTGACAGAATGACAAATATTTCCATATCTCTTGCAGCCTTCAGGAATGAAGAAAGTGTTCTCTGAGCTGTGGTGCTGTGAATATTTCTGACTGGAGGTGGGACCACAGAAACCGTAATCTGTCCCAACCTTGCCTTTGACTTGACTTAATGACTCAAGCTGCACACAATAAATAAGTAAGTTAAAGCCTTAATGAAATATCCAGGTAATGGTATGATGCAATTATTTAAAAAGAATCTAACAGACACAGTGCACAGATACACCTAGTTTGCTGTTTTACATTCATTCCCAGCAATATTCAGGAATCCCTCACTCTGGACCTCCAGCTTGGCAGAAGTTGCGTGGCTCCGTAGGGAATGATGAGTAACTCATACTCCCCGCTGTCTTTCTCAGTCAAGTTTCGGAGCTCCAAAGATCCTATAGACTTATCCAGAGTTAGCCGGTTCTCATGTCCGTGTCCCACCACATCTGCACGGGTTGAATTTATGACATTGATGGTATCGTTGACGGTCCAAGTCAGGGCCAGAAATGGCTCTGCTGTCGGGTTTACGGATGTTGGGAATGTCACAGATGTTCCTGTTTCAGCACGGAGCAAGTCAACAGTGATAACTCCGGTTCCATTGCAGAGACCTGCAGAAACAAGTAATATACTGTTGTTAACCCACAATAAAGTGTTGATGAATTTAAAAAAGTATTGTTTTTTTTTAGCATAAATTCTTACCGAAGGAGAGAAGCACAGATATGATAGAACCTTACAGTTCATTGTGTATAACTCACCTTAGATGTCCGGTGTTATCAGTGCTGCAGTAGTGGAATAACTGAATACAGGATTACCTACCATAAATGAAACAACCTTATTGGCAAGTTTAATTATTACCTTTGTGCGTAGCGTGGTACTCTAAAGTTATGTAATAGCCCATGAAGACAAAAATCATTCAAAATGGCTAAAAAAAAATTGGATAATATTCAAACCATCATTGCAGATAACAGATTATCAGTATTATTTCAGGAGGAGAAGCAGAAAATAAATGAATAAACAACAGCATCAATTGGGGCAGCCAAAAGTGCTCGAAAAAGAGTTGTTAATCAATTGTGTTCTGACTGATTTTTCTACTTTTCTGTTGCATATTTAAAATTTAAGTCAGTGGGGATTTGATGCCTCCAAGTGCTGTACACAGTAGTATTTATGCAAGAATTTCTGACACTGCACTACAACAGGTTGATGGCTAAAGTGTAGCAACTCAAAATAAGCAAAATTTTCTTGAAAATTGTGTACTTGTCGTCGGTAAAGCAGGTAAATAGGAATATCTGCCAATGGAATGAGAATTTTGACCCCTAAAATAATATAATTAGATTTTCTCTCTGCTTTTTAATAGATTTTGAAATCTTTGATATCTGACATTAAAATCTCAAGCTGTTTAAACATCAATCTGTTCATTTTGCATTAAACAGAGGTTCATTAAAACTCAAAAGTCTTTATTTTATTTGCAAACAAACAAATAAAAGCTATTCAACACTCCCACCCATAACAGACATCGCACATCATCGAAGCCGGAGTACCCGGAAAGAGCCTAAGCAAGCATGGGGAGAACATGTAAACCCCATGCAGGAAGAGAGCACATGAAGGCCCATCTTAAAAACAGCAGCGCTCCAACTGCAGGTTGCTCAAATGCCAGCCGCCAGAATTGACAAAGACTCCTGGATAGGTATTGAAATGTTTTCTGAAAAACTGAGCAAAAATCCATGTTATATTTAGGGGTCAGGATGACCAACTTATGGTGAATACATTTTTAATAACCATGAGGCAACCAGATCTTTTACATACAGTGCAATCACACTTCCTTGTACTGCCTTCACGTTTCAACTACAGGTGACGGTACAGCACACACTTCAAATACATCACATCCCCCTTTTTTAACAAGACATAACTTCCTATAGATGGTCGCATTTATGAAACCCACCTTACATATTTCAAGACACATATTTGGAAGATAATAGTTTCATGACTTCATGGTTCACACACACTATGAACTCAAATCCCTTGTAGAGAAATAGATCTGTGCCTACCGTCTCCCCCCGGTCTGTCTGGTGCTGGGTGTGAAAATTTACAGACTGCACGATTTGATATTGTCTCCTCAATATGTGTTGTCATGTTTGACCAATAATTTTTTTTTCTAGCTCTCTCTTCACACCAAATCATTCCTAGGTGTGATTAATGGATTTTCTAAGCATTTCTTGTCTCAACTGCTGTGCTGAAGCTTTGCTTCCTTGAACATCAGTCCAGATGTATAGGTTATCTATGGTTATCCATCAAAGTCCGGTAGGGCTAAATGTCTCTTGTACATTTGGGAATCCTCTTTGCACCATTTCTTTCAGTATCTGAAGTTCTGTATCATCTGAAATTGAGGTGTAATCATGTTTACCTCCAGCTCTTTTTACAGCAACTCCTCTTTCCTTTCTTTTAAGAATGCTTGGCTCAGGGTATCTATAATATGAAGCTCCTTGTCTGGTTTGTAGGTCACTTTAAGACTGTATCTTTGCAGCCTCAGCAACATCCTTACAAGCTCATGGGGGCTGCTTTCACTTTTTCTTCATGCAGTTTCAAACCACTCTTTGTGAGTTTATCTCTGATGTATTTAATCAATTCTGTCCTGAAGAAGCACTTGTTTTTTGTTTTCAGTTTCAGGGTGCAATACCTCACTCTGTCCAACAGCTTTCTCAGCCTGTGGTTGTGTTTCTCTTAAAAGTCTCCCACACCATTAAGTCATCAGTGATGTTTACAACACCAACTAAGTCTATGATTTGTGCGATGGCTCTCTGGAACACCTCGGGCAGTGATGAAATGCCAAAGAGTAAATGCAGGAATTAGTATCGTGCAATGGCTGATTTAAAAGTACAAAGCTTTGAGTTTTTCTCATCAAGTGTGATCTTCCAAAATCCCTGATTAGCATGTAACACAGAGAAAAAGTTTGCATTTGACATTCACAACTTCTTCCACTGTAAGGAATGGATAGTGTTCATGTTTTATTGCTTTGTGTAAGTCTTTTCAGTCCAGTTTTCTTGGGTGTGACCACAGTAACCCCTATATTGACCCGTTCTGTTGGCTCTGTTTGCCTTGTATGAGTCGAATTTTCACCATTCTGTTTAGTTCCTTTACCACCCCATCTCTTAAAGGAGCAACAAGTAAGAAATTTACTGCAAAATTAATCAAACTTATTCTCATTTGCCACCCAGAATAGAAGTAACCTTCCCTAGAAAGTGGCCCTCTCCATAAACAATGTCTTAGTCAAGTTTTTCTACTCAGACATAGTAGTACGGTCTGTAACTACTTCGGCTCAGAGTGTGCATGTTTTTACTTCCTGGTTCCTGAGCCAATCATATGAAAGTTCCCAGAGTTCCCGAAACAGAGCGCAGCATTTGGTATTTTATTTTGCCAAAAGAGCAGCAGCCTGCAAACATGGAAGCCAGTAAGAGAAGCAGACCAGAAATAGAACCGAATACAGCATCATATACCTGTCCTGTGGAAGTAAAATTTCATTGAGCCTTCCGAACTGCAACAGGCTGTTGTACCGATTTGAGCCACTAGATGTCATTATTTGTTCCTCCTTTAAGGCCACAGAGGTCTTTCTGGGGTGATGTACAACTGGTGTGGCTGTGTGGTCTATTTGTATGCTGTACAGACCTGGTAAACAACCAAGACTTCAAACATATAATTAAAGTCCTTAAAATCTCTTGTTCATTTTCAACTTCATATAGCCGTTGCATTAAGCCACGTTTCAAGCATAACTCCTTCAACTATAGTGCTCACATCCTCTGGCGTGATTTCAATCTCAATTGAACGCTTTTTACCTCTGTACTCACAGATCAGCATGTTCTTGACTAATGCTGCCACCTTGTGACCAACAAAAGGAACACGTTTTGTTTTGCTTGCTTTCATTCCAAGTTCAGAGTACTTCTACTGACACTAAATTAAAGTCTGCACCGGTGTCCAGCTTACATGTAAAGTGTGTTGTTAAGCTTAAAGTTTTTTTTATCCATATCTCAGCATCTGTCTCTGAACACTCCATCAGCGCAATGTCCTTATGTTCCACTTTTTGCGTCCCTAGGAAAATATCATATTCACGTCCACTCTCCTCTAAAGTCTGCACATTACCCCCAAATTCTTTTTTTGTTGGCCCTGAGATCTGTACATCTTAGCAAAGTTATTTTTTATGGCATAGGTTGCATGTTTGACCAATTACAGGACAGTTTGTTTGGTCCATGCTTGAGTCCACAACTTGAGCTTGCGTTTGTTTCTTTCTGTTCTTTCACTGGTTTAAGATAATATAAGAAATTTGTTTATTGTCCCACAGTGAGGAAATTTGGGTGTGACCGTGGCAAAGACACAGACATTTACACACATTTTTTAGTAATGAAAAATTAAAGCTAATCTAATCTAATCTAAAGTTAGCTCTAAAGCAACAGAGAATGAGTTTATCAGAAAGGCCAATATAAAAGTTAAAATAAATACTAGAGGAAGTATTGCACAATTATTGATAATACAACATACTCGGGTAAAAAAGATAAAGGATAAAATATTCCAGTTAAACAGAGGAAAAACGGAGGCAAAATACCAGCACATTTGCACAACGATGTTAGAAAATATGCATGGTAGTACAGCAACATCTTGGAGAAGCTAAGGAATGTGCAAGTGTACATTAGCATCTGAGAGACTAATGTTAATCAGATAAGAAATTCAGTAATCTGTTAAACAGAGGAAAATACAGCAGCTGATTTACACAACAATGTGAGAAAATATGCAATATGCATGATTGTAAAGCAACATCTCAGAGTAGCTAAGGTGTATGGAAGTGTGGTTTAGGTGTGCCCTTAAGTTTTTTTTAAATTTTAACTTTTACACTGCATTGGAACATTTGAGAAAAATATTCTGTGCCGAGGCACCTGGAAGCCAGTGTTGCCAATTCTTGCGAGAGAAACAAGCAACCAGCTCTATGAAGAGAATCAAGCCCAAAACAAGCCAGACAACCAACCCACCACACTGTAATACAGAGGGTGCTTGTAAACAGTATATTAACAACTTTAATAGTCACTTATAATAAGCAGATATAACAACACTGCTGAAAGCCTGGAACATAGTACAGGACTTCCGGAGGTCCGTCCTCCCCTCTGTCATCAGACTCTTTTTTAACAAACAAGCAATAAATTATGACTTTTGGGGTTACTTGTTGGTGCAAAATTAATAATATAAATATTATTTAATTTAATGTGCACTATTTTTTAATTGAAAAGTATACATACAAATATGTTTCAATATTACTGAGTAGAAACATGTTTTATTATTCTATACAAGCTGGTTAAATGTCCCTTAAGTTTTGTCATAAGGTAGGCAGGCAGTGCCAGTGTTTTGTATAAAAGTGTTGAAAAAATAAGAGTGTCCAACATGTGTCCACCAATTTTCTACTAAGTGGCCTTTCAAACACAGGCTTGGTGGTGGTTGTAACTGTGCTATACTTTCAGTCTACTTTATCTTCTAACACCATGTTACATTTAGAAGTCATAATGACCAACTTATGGTGAACAGACGTTTATTTTTAAAAAAAAATATATATTGGGGGGATTAATTTTGTGGTACTTTTTACCACAAAATAAATCCCCCCAATTTTTATTGAAAGTAATCTGACAGGAAAGGGGGACTAAAGCCCCATTTACACTACCCTTTTTAAACCGTGCAGAGAATGGTCCAAGCTCGGTAACTGAGATAACTATCGAGTGTAAATGGAACGCAACTGAAATGCACCGTGCCACACACAACCGAACCGCGCTAAATCTAGTACCAGTTTGATAGGTGGGCTCGGCCCGGTTTTTCAGTGGCTCGGTTCTCTGATAAGAAAGAGCACATGAGCAGACCGCGTCATCTCCTTACGGTCAGAAATTTCAGACATTCATAAAAATACTAGCTTCCCTACCGTGCCATACGAGTTCCAGTGATGATTCTGCTTATCAGTGTGATGAACCTCAGCGTCTGTCTTTTTTTCCTGCGTCTATAAACCCTGATTAGACTATAATTTGTCTTCTCCACTTCCCAAAAGCCAACTCTGTCAAGTAAATTTACCAAAGGTTGTCTTCTTCGCCTGACTCTCCGCAAACAACGAAATATTACAATTATAACGAAACATAACTTCCTGAATGTTACGGGCGCTGCCATTTTTATTTGCTTGATTCCCTCCTTCAATCCTAGAGAGCAGTAGTACCGTAGATCGTCACTAGGAGGCAAGGAACCGTGCAAGTGTGATGTGTAAATGGTCGTAAGAACCAAGCTCGGCACGATTAACTGATCCAAGCTAGGTCTGAACTCGGCATGGATCGGTTAAAAAAGGGTAGTGCAAATGGGGCTTATGAGTGAAGGAAGGCATGTGGCGAAGGACCGGAGGCTGGAGTTGACATCTAATAACCTCAGCAGGAAATCAGATGTTTTACATATGGTTTTACATACAGTGCAGCCACATTTCCTTGTACTGCCATCACGTTTCAACTATGAGCGTCGGTATTGCGCACACTTCAAATGCATTCAAGACAGGTGGCCTCTGTTTTAAGCCTGTTTGCTGTTGCCATGACTCAGATAACTGAGAATTTGTATAGTTATGTAACAGATAATTGCTATGTGCTGTCATTTTGCTGCCTTTGTTACTGTGTGTCCGTCAAATGTCTCAATCTCCATTATATAAACAGATTGAAGCTTTCCATGTAGAAATAAAAGTTATAAGGGGAAAACTGTACTTTCTTAATGCAGATCAGCTTTGTTATAGTAGTCCTTGTGCTTGGGTGTATTTCACAAAGGACCAAAAGAAATTCAGATATTTAGTTAAGTTTATTTGTTAATCACAGTCTTCAGGATCAGTATAAAGCATTATGGTACATACCAATAATGTTCTATATGATAGAGTTTTCAAATAAATTGTTATATAATACATGATTATGAACAGTATAAAAGACCGTGCAAGCACAGGTTAGGTTTTCTTGAAGTATCTACATCATGAGTATACCAATATTCTTTAACGGTTTATTTAAAAAAAAAAAAGGAAAGTAGGTCCTCTGGACAGGCTCTTGTTTGTTGAATGTGTCTCTTCTCCAAGAAACTTCTTCAGTCTGAAGAGTTCTAGATAAATTCAGCCCTATACGCAGTATAGGGGATTAACACATGCAAAAAAGGACCATCCGCCTAACAGCTGATCGTAAGTGCTCTAAATAAGGGACACTTATTGTTCCCAGAGGCCTGTGTATACTCACATTAACAGCAATGTGAGAGCGGGACAATTTGACTCCACTGTTTCGTATTTTGGAGAAAAGACGAAACATTTCAACAAAGAAGAAACTACCCAGAGGACCTACGTTATTTACATCTTTATTTTTATTTTCTTCCCAAAAGGACATACATAAAAGCAGAAATGTTACAATGGAAGTCAAAAGTCATCTATAAAGAATCAATAATTATATTCATAATGACACAAATAAGGAGGTCTTTTAATTATTTTAAAACTTCTTGATCTTGAGGCTTTGAAAAATGAATAATAAAATTAATGGTTAGACACTTTGGATGGCCTGTTTGACGATGTAAATTAGGGAAATGATAATAAATTCTAACACTTCCAAATATTTGACATGCTGTGTAACATAAATCATGGGTTTCCTGTTGAACAGCAGAGGGAAGAGCCCCACAGCTTAGACAACACAGCTATAAACCCAGTTACAGATAGCAGAGGTCTATAGTCACCCCCGTCAGAGGCTGAACTCGCCTTAAATACAAACTCTGTTTTTATCCTTAAAGCCCAACACAACAACGTATCCAATACCTGTTCAGCCTATGTGAAGTTCTTCTTTTTATCAAGGAGGAAGTGCATAGTCCTTATTTACTGTTGTTCATACCACTTCCTCTTTTCAGCAAAAAAGCATCTTTATAACGTACAAATGGTGGAGAGACAATTTATTGCACTCCTTTCAACCAATGTCATGTCAAATGACATGAATAACCGATCAGAGGAAGTTATTGCATTTCACCTGCAGACCTAGAGGTTGAAATGTCAAGCCCAGTTTAACAAATCTGGTTAAGGGCTTTGTATCGATAAAACCTTTCTACGATTTTGATATTCTAGCTCAATATGAAGGATTGATATCATTAAACATTTTAAATACGGCATGTTTAAAAAATCATTAAAACTTTACATATTTAATTTTCTGTTGTAAGACTTTAAAACTTTGACCGAAGGAAATAAATGAGAGTAAAATCAAAAGCATAAATACAGCAACAGAACCATGTTTACACTTTCTTCCCGTCATCTCATGCATCATTGTCATCTGATCATCTGCGTAAAAAGAATAAAAAAAAAAAATTAGTTCAATGATTAACTGCATACCAACATATTGGTCTTATAAGATGCCATTTAACTTCTGAGCCCTTTTTTTAGAATATAAAGTTAAAAAATTTACCAAAGTTCTTTTTTGACATAATCCTAATTATAAGATCAGAACTCACCTTTAAACTGCAAAAAGTGGTTGATTTTATCTTGTCTCTATCTGTGACATGTCCTCATACACATGTTCTTGTTCTTTACTTCTCTGTACGCCTGTAATATTCTCATAAATGTGATCCTCTTCATTATTTTCCTTTATTTTCGGTATGTTTGCGTACACGTTTTCTTGTTCTAGGAAGGAAAATATTTTGGATGATGGTGTTTTAAAAATGTTCAGGATAGGTCTGAGAGCATGTAACAATACATTTTCTAAATAAATGTTCAACAATGTTTGGGCAGTTTAAGATATTTCAAAGAGGTCTGTGGTAAACGATACAAGTTCCTTAATATATATTACGGTAAATTTTAAAAAGGAAAGTGAAAAAAACTGATGAAATGTAAACATACTAACCTGTTTTGGCTGACTGTGATTTAGCTTCTAGATCTTTTCTAAACGTTGCAGGAAAACAACATTGTTGAAATGTGTTAAACAACCTGCACATCATCATTCATTTCATGTTAATGAGTTTTAGAAGCTTAAAGTACAAATAACAAAGTACTAATGATAAAGAGAAAATTATTAAATTAACTTTTACATATTGATTACTGAGAAAACACAGATTTTTGTTAGCATTCAAAATGCCTTCTAAAGTGAAATTTAGGGATGGCCACATGAAACTTACCTTCTTTTATAGATAAAGTAGCCGCCAGCTCCTGCAGCAATAACTAATAAACACATGATCACTATTCCAGCAATGACACCTCCTGAGAGTTTATTATTTTCTGAAATAAAACAGAAGATGCATAAAAGCAGTTTATATGTAAAAACATGTTGGTTATTTTTTCAACTAATACATGTGTATTTTAGTTATTTAGTTCATTTTAGTTACTTAAATCTATAATATACAATATAAAAACAACATAGCAAGCATAAAAAATGTATAAAAGCCCACTGCTGTGTCTGCTGTAGAGACTTTACAAGTGTATTCTATATTTGGTTCATATCTTGCAGTTGTATTTTATTTCATTGAATAAATTTAAATTGAAAAATAAAAAAAGGTTTATCTGTGTTAATAGTTGACTATGGCTTGAAGCTAAAGTTCTAATTTCTCTAAAGGTCAGTTTTATACATTGGACCAATTGAAAAAAAAGTTTATTTAACACACAACTGTTGGTAATAGATGTATATACATCTACTGTACGGTATGTGCACCTGGTTGGGGCTAAGTCTTCATTAATTATTGCATCGATGTAGCATGGCATGGAGATGATGAGTTAATGTAACTTGACTCTCGCCAGATGGATTTTGTACTGCAGATATCCACGTGGCTCAGCACATCCATCTGGAATCGCTAATATTGGGGGGTATTTCAATGCCACATAAAATGGGCGAGCTAATCAGGACCGCCGGCGGGATTTTCATATATGTGACGTTTCAGAGAAGCGACTGTTTGGATTCAGACAACAATAGCGGCTTGCAGCGAGGTAGCAAGTGGTAACATTGATGCTGCTATTTCATCAGTGTTGTCCAATCTACCCAATATTATTTTTTTAAAAGAACACCAGAGAATGGCTTTGAAGGCTTTTGTTAATGGAAACGATGTTTTCACCCTTCTCCTGACCAGGTTTGGTAAGACGCTCGTCAGCGTCACCAGTTGGTTTTGATGTGAGTGTTTGAGGTCACACAAGTGGTTTATCCAATCATATGCAAGCATTTTTGATAAAGTCCCTCCTTCTGAAATACATCTCCAATGGAGCGATCCCAGATGGATGTGTGGAGCTCTGCGGAACAAAATCCATCTGGCGAGAGTCAGGTTAGCGTTAATGTGAGTTAATCTGACAATGTTAACGACAATGTTAATGTTGTAAAGAAGCCCGGGTTCCTTTACAGCTGCTTTCAGCTCTTCTGCATTGTTGGCTTTTTGCTTTAATCTAAAAAGAGGACACTAAGCAACAGTCTAGCAATATGTCTCCTCAGCCTAAGTAAGACGCTTCTGTGATTGCCCGGATCAGGAGTGTTTTACCACAAACAGACTGCAAAAGTTGAAGCCCACGTCCTGTATACGTCTGTATGTGGTGGCTGTTGAAACCCGGGCTCCAGCGGTAGAGCAAATCTTGTGAATTTTATCGTAACACTTCAGTGAACTGTGCGTAACAAGGCTGCAGTTGTCCCTCCTGCTTGTGCACTTTTCTGTACAATGCTTTTTTTTATCTACCCAACTTTCCATTTGTAGACACACTGTTTTATGAACAGCAAGCTTCTTTGGCAATGTGCGTGTGCAGATTCTTAATCTTCGGTGTCATGTCCTTAGATTTAAGCCTGTTGTAGCTTCTTTGCCAACTATGTTACATTGCTTATCCTCCTGGTGCGGGACAACTATTGAATCAGCCAGTGATTGTGTAGGACATAACATGGTGAGAATATCCTATTTATGCAAAAATGTTCTTTTTTTGTCAGTCTTAAATAATATGCAACCTTGGAGAAAATGTGAATTTTGGGTTTTCATTTGCTGTAAGCCATAATCATTTAAATCAACAGATATAATGACATTTCCGTTTTTAGTTGGACACCTGAAATAAAACTTTGATTTGTCTGTACAAATTCTCAGTTATCCGGGTCATCGCACCAGCAAATAGGCTTAAATCGGAGGCATCGGGGCTTTTGCCCAGCTTTTCTGAAAACGTTTCGGCACCTAGACCCTAGGCAAAGACCCAGGAGTGTTTTTCAATTCTGATGGCTCGCACTTGAGCAATCAGTAGTTGGATCGTTGCTGTTTGTAATGACATGGAGGCCCATCCTTCGAGGCTCATTCTAAGTCAGATGCAAATCGATGACCCACTTGTCACTGTCCAGGGTTGTTAGAGGCTATTGCTTGGTGTAAGTGAAGTGCTTGTTCACCTGAATCATGATTCAGGTGAACAGTATGATATATGATCAGCTAAATGTATTTTTTATTATTTTTACAAGTAAGAAGTTTAAGATCAATAATTACAAATAAATATACAATTCAGAGTTCAGTAAAGCAGAGTTTTTATCATTGCAAACCAATCACCTGGATTATTATAGCTTAAATTCACAATACATGTTTAAGACTTAAGCCTTTGCAGATCTATACACTTACCTTTTACAGAGATGGCGCTGGGCTGAGATGTTAGATATCTCAAAGTTTTATTGTTAAAGGCCCGGCAGCTGTAGTTTCCACTCTGTCTGGTCTGAATGTCCACCAGTGTAACTTCTGGTCCAGCATAAGGCAACACATCTCCATTCAGAAACCAGAGAAACTCAGCAGAAGGTTTAGACTCAGCTGTGCAGCTCATGTTGATGTCTGATCCTTTATCATAGTAATCTTGTGATGGAGAAATATTCAGCTGTGTATTTTCTGGACCATCTGAAGACAGAAAACAATTATACATGAGTAGCATAATCTAAAAAAAGTGGAAAATGAAGTATTTTGTGACGTAACAAAGTTGTTATTTAAAATTTATATTTCAACAGGTGAATATAAATATTGTTGTTATAACAAAAGAAAACAAAAAGGTGCTTTGGTTTTGTTTTCATGTATAGCCACCGGTGTTGTGAAGTACAGGTTTATACTTGTTAAGTTTGGTTCGTAACTCACAGCTAACAGAGAGATTTACTGGATCACTGCTGCCATTGTTCACAGAGCTGAACACGCGGCAGTGGTACGTTCCCTCGTCATAACGGGTCACATTGACTATTGTGAGACAGGATCCTTCATCAGTGATCTGAACTCTGTCACCAGCTGTAACCTTAGAGCTGTTGTTCATCCAGAGGAAGCAGAGATGGGATCCAGGAGAGGAGCAATGCAGACTGACAAAACTGTTGAACTCAACCAGGTCCGTGCTGCTGGGAGTTAGTGACACATTGGAAACTGGTGCTGTGGATTCTAAACAAAGCAAATCAAGATCAAGGACAAAAAGCCGACAAACCTTTGAGGCATTGACACCAACTTCGATTTTTCCTCTCTTGGTTTTAACAGCATTAAACTACTGATGATTTGGTGTAGGTTTGCAAACCTTTCCAGAAAGATATATTTGTAACAAAAAAACAAAAAAAAGATCACTAAATCAGTGAAACCTTCACAGTTTGACGATATGAGAGAGCAGAGATGTTCAAATCCTGGACAAGACTTTTTTGTGGCGTTTGAATGTTCTTCTTGTGCATGCATGAGTTTCTCTGAGTACTCCAGGTTCCTCCCAAAGCAACTTGTTAAGTGAATTACGAATTACTTTGAATTGTGCAAGTTTTGGCTCCTGTGACACTACGGTACTCAGTGTTGAGCAAATAGTGAAAGTATGTTTGCCTTAAAACTTAGACTTTGAAGTGTTTTGGGGGAAGTGATCAGATTGACAAAAGCAGCAATCAAATGATTATTTTCTCTACAAAATGTTTTTTAAAGATGCTAATAATAAAATGATAGAAACATGGCTTGTCTCAAAATGGGTATTCCACAAATTAATCTATGATTTATCTTCTGAAACTGAATAAATAAAATTCATATTAATATAAATTCTAAATTTAAACAGTTAAATATTTCTATTTTAATTTTGATTATTATTAAAATACGAAAGTAAACAAAAATCAATCCATTTTCTTTACCTACTTGGTCCTGTCAGTGTTCAGGGGGCTGGAGCCCGTCACAACCAATTGCAGAGATTTAGTTAGTAATAAATGTATTGCATTTTTTAATATCTATTTATCCCAGGAGAACAGATCTGGTGCAAAGTTACTGCAGTTAAGTTGAAAATGATTTTACACAATAAAGACATAATACATGTGAAGCATTATGAAACGTATATTTTCAAATTTTTCAAAAACTTTAAAAACCACAAAATTATTTTCTGGTGGATTTTAACATCTACTCACCATGTACCTTCAATATTGTGCTTCCCGTCTGATGGGTACCATTAGCTGTCGTAATGTTAACTGAGTAGATTCCACTGTCATTCACTGTCAGCTCTCTGAGCTCCAGAGATCCATTGGACCTGAGCGTGATCCTGCCTTCATAATCTGGAGCAGTTGAGTTGGAAGAAGACTGTGCGGTTACTATGGGTTTAACAGTCCCAAAGGTCCAGTTCACAGAAAGCAATGGTGCCTGTTCTGGGTTGAGGTTGGTCTGTAACATTACCGTCCAACATACAGATCCATTCAGAGGACCATCTGGTAACACTCCAGCTCCATCAGATAAACCTGGAAGAGGCAGATTTTGTTTTGACAGGAATTCAGTGATAATATTAAAGACATCTCAATATTAAGATGTCCTCTTGTGATTGTGACCTACTTAATAAAAACAAATAATTGCTGTTATAAAATGATTAATAAATATAAATGAACGTCAAAAAGGTTTTACTATATTCCAGTTTTATTTCAAATGATCTGTATCAAAGCTCTGCTAAATTTACTTTTTAAAGAGTTGAATCTTAATAGGACACATGCCCGTTTTACTTGTTTTATTTGTAGATTTTTCTATAACTTAACACAATCAGACTTCAACTTTTAAGGCTTAAAAAGGCTCCTATAAGGGTTTGATTTAGGCCACAACCTGGTGGGTTTGATTGTTGATTTTCTTTTAACTAAAAGGACACAGAGAGTGAGAGTAAACAGTATTCTTTTAGACCTAAAACACATATTCCCTTGGTCACTCATACATTTTGTTCTTTTCACAAATGTGTGTCAAAGCAAACATGGCAACAAATTATCAAGTATGTTGATGATTCTGTAGCTGTCAATCTGCTGAGACTGAAAGCAGCCATGGCCCAGTGATCATTGCTTTCATTCAATGGTGCAAGGAGTTTTACCATACCATGGTATGGTCATTTTAGGAGTAAATCACATGGACAAAGTCATTTGAATCAATTGTCAGACCATTGAATTTGGGGATTTTTATCAATATGTGTGGACTGTCATTGATGACAAATTGAACTTTGAAGCTAATTTTTAAGTTGTGTGTAAAAAGGCTGTTAAAGGAAACGCTCACACTTTCATATTGACCAAACCTTAATGGCCATTTTTTATCATGCTTTTCTTGAAACAGTTTTGTCTTTGTGGTTGGTGTCATGGATCAGCCACATATATTTTCAGAGGGGAGAAATGCCTTAAATCAAACAGTTAAATGGTCATTGAGACTGAACCTTGAGCCACTACAGCTTCCTCTATCCCAGTACACCAAGCAGGTACAGCAGGCAGCTTCTTCCATAAATTTTGATTATTTACACAGGAAACTTCAGCTTCTTCCCCCTGGATGGAGACTCTTAGTCCCAAAAGGCAGAACACAACTTTATAAAAAGAACTGTGTTCATACTGCTGTTATCAAATTAAATAAGATGTAGAGACACAAAAGCTACCAGGCCTGTACTATATAGGCCATTAAATGTGCAATATATTTCGCCTTATAATCATTTAATGTGGTTTGGTTTTAACTTGTTTTCACATTGGTTTCTTTGAGATGCCGATATTTGTAATTTATTGGATAGATTTTCTGTAAATTCAGATGTGTCCTTCCTCTCGAATGTCCTGACTGGTAGAGAATTGAGTACTCTGAGCAGAAATATGTATTCTTGAGACCTGCTATGTGTTTGTTATTACAGTGTGTGTGTGTGTTAATTTTTATCTCACTGTAAAAAAAATCTACCTTAGAGTATTAATAAAGTAACCTGAACCCGAACCTGATTAAAATTATACTCTGTGCTCAACTCTTTCTGCTGTAAAACCCAGTAAGAAAATGTAATACATTTTGTTATCTTTGTTTGGAAAAGAAATGTGAAACTCATTCAATGGTTAAATCATACTTTTCAAAGGCACATTTTGTTATCACCTAAAAATAAAACAGTTAAAAATTTAAGGCAAAATACACCCATTTTTAAAATGTAAAATGTTGCATTGTATGATTTCTTGTATCTTCTGTTGCATGTAAACACAATTTAAATATAAGTTGTTTTTTCATTAATAAGAAGGCAAAGTAAGTAAAACATTATGTTGCAACTTTAGGAATTTACCATCACTATGACGGTATGGTTTCAACCAACAGTATGCAAATCTTTTCTTCTTATATTTTTAGTGATAAAAACTTACCTGAGAAAATGCCAGGGATGATGAAGTATAAAATAGATGATTTCATCTTATCTTAGTAAGTATAAGAAAAAAGGTGAAGCGTCTATGCTCTCAGTGACTGCCGTTTGGTATATGATCCAACAACAGCAGCAATAGGAAGTGAAACTGTCAAACCTTCATTTATTAATTATTAACACATCGGACTGTTTGGATTCTTTCAGCAACAGTTTCAGAAGTCAATACTAACTAACTAACAACAAAAGCCATTTCAAAAAGAAAATAATCCTTTTAAACCATTTTATAAACAAGTTAGATTTTATTCTAAAAATTAGCCATCAGGAGTTTTTGAAAAGCTGAAGTTGTTCAAGAGTCTTAAGCATCTAAAACAGCTAAATAAAAGCGTATATTTGTCTTAAAATGATAGTTAAACGGGAATATGTTTATGAATAAAATGTTAGACCATCACATTGTACAACTATTTTGGGAGACAGAGGTCATAATATCACGGACATCATGTGAAGCAAAAAAACTATTATTAGTTAAGTCTATAAACAATCAAATTGATTTATTTTAATAGAAATTAAAAGAGATAAGGAACCGCTATTTATTCTTTTATTATTTATATCTATCATTATTTATCATGTTTTGACTAACACTATGTTAGTTAACGCACACAAGTATGTGCACATATCACAAGTTTTGAGTTCACTTCACTGGCTGCCCATCTATTCTAGGATACATTTTAAGATTTGATTTGTTTTTAAACGGCTTATCCCTGCTCTACATATCTGAGCTTTAACAGCTACCTCGTTCCCCTAGGTCAGCTGTCTTTGTGCTCTGTCAGTACCGAGAACCAAGCGAAATTAAAGGTGACCTATTATGCTTCCTTTTAAACATTTTGGATAGGTCTATGGGTTATGCAAAACATGATAATTAAATTTTTCCTTCCAAAATCATTCTCAGATAATGAGATTTCACCTCCCCAGTTTCACCTATTTTGAGCTCCGTTCAGAATGAGCTGTTTTTATTATATGCAAATAAGCTGTAGCTGGCCATGCTCCCAAACTCAATGTTTACACTCGCAGTTTATACATGAGAAAATGGCTGCCAGCAGATGCACAATGCTACGGCTGAGTCAGACCTCGACGCAGAAACGGAGCCTCCTCAACCAGCAAGGATCAGCCCAGTCAAGCAAAATGAATGAATTCACACATAGCATAATATTACAGGACAGTTCTCAGCTGGTGGTGCCAAGCTTGTGCTTTGCTCTTTTATTTCTTGTTTTTTAAAGGTGGCCGCTAGTCAGCCCTCATCAAACATGAGCACAATCAGCTATCATAACATCTGTCATAACATGTGCAACATGCTAACTCACGCGGTACTGAAGTACAAAAGGTGTAAAAAGTAAATCTTTCACAATAGGTCACCTTGCAGCTCCGAGGGAACTGTGCCTATTCTGTTGCTGGGTGTTAACTTTGGAATGATTTGCTGCTGTACTTAAAACACGGTTTTATGTTTTATGTAGAACCTCTAAACCTTAATTTATTAATCATTAGCAAGTGCTTTTAGTTGAATTCTGTCATAGCCCACACCAGGGGCATTTTTAGGGTTTTGAAACACTGGGGGCTTTAGCCCAGCCCCCCATCCTTCCTCCTCTTGTCACTTTAAAAAACTCACATGGTCTACACTCTACTTACACCGTTTTTTTAAATCATTCATCAAATGCTAAAACAAGGGAAATGTGCATGGACAGCTTTTGCCCAGGACAGGTTGTTTAAAACTGAGACTTTTCATGGAAATCGGGAACATCTGCCAGGCACCCTAGGCTATCATTAGCGTTACCTTGTTCTAAATGACAAATCATGATTATACCAGATAGCAATGCAAAACACAGAAGACAAATCTTTAAGTACTTTAAGTACTTACATCTCCATCAGCTACAGGTTTACTATGAACAGTAGGGTTAGGATGTTCCTTCAGAAGTCTTTTGGTAAATCCTGCCATGTACTGTTAGTAGATTTGAAAAAGGGTTCTTCGCGAAGTGATTTACACAAACCAAAATTTTGCCCTCAAAAGTGAAATAAAGCTATACATTCTCTGTGAGAATGTGCATGGACACATGTTTAATACAGCCAACAATAAACATTTGCCCTTTCCATTGTGCAGCGCAGGGACTGGTAAAACCAGCTGACCAAACAAAGCCCTCTTCTGGTTTGCCACTAGGTGAAGGGCTGGGGTCAGTTGAGGGGCAGCACCCACCGATTGTGACAAAATAATTGTCACAATCGGTAATAAAAATTTAATTATTAAAATGTAATAAGACACAAGCAAAACATTTACTTATTGCCAAAAATGGCTGGATTGTTTCTTTGGTACCTTTGCTAAAATAAGGCTCCCTTCATAGATGGGTAATAATTTCCTAGACATGTTTTTAATTTATCTGTAAAGACTTTATAACTCATTAGTAAGTATTTATTATACATTAACTAAAGGCAAGCAAGCAACAAGATGGACCGGTTTGCACTTACCAAGACAAGGCAAGGCAAAGCAAGGCAAATTTATTTGTATAGCACATTTCAGTACAGAGACAATGCAAAGTGCTTTACATGAATAAAATATAGGAAAAAAAAAGAATAAAAGCAAGTAGGAATAAAATGTAGAAACGAAATAGAACATGGGAAAATAGAAACTAAAAGCAAACATTACAAACAGTTGTACTACAAAGTTGAACTAATGATGTTTCAGTAAAACAGTTTAACTAGAACAGTCGAAGGCAATCCTAAACAAATGTGTTTTTGATCTTCATTTAAAGGAACTCAGGCTTTCTGCACTTTTACAGTTGTCTGGAAGTTTGTTCCAGATAAGTGGAGCATAGGAACTAGATGCTGCTTCTCCATGTCTGGTTCTGGTTCTAGATATGCGGAGTAGACGACCTTAGTGGTCTGGAAGGTTGATACACTGATAACAAGTCTGTGATGTATTTAGGTGCTAAGCCATTCAGGGATTTATAGACTAACAGAAGTATTTTAAAGTCTATTCTCTGAGATACAGGGAGCCAGTGTAAGGACATTAGAACTGGGGTGATGTTCTCTACTTTCTTAGTCTTAGTGAGGACGCGGGCAGCAACGTTCTGGATCAGCTGCAGCTGTCTGATCCACTTTTTAGGCAGACCTCTGAAAACACTGTTGCAGTAATCAATTCGACTAAAAATAAAAGCATGGAGTACTTTTTCCAGATCCTGCTGAGACATTAGTCCTTTAATCCTGGAAATGTTCTTCAGGTGATAGAAAGACAGTCTTGTAATTGTCTTTAGATGCTTTTGGAGGTTCAGGTCTGACTCCATCACTACTCCCAGATTTCAAACCTGATCAGTGGTTTCTAGCTGAAGCAGCTGAAGCAGCTGAAGCTGTGTGCTAACTTTTGATCTCTCCTCTATTGGTCCAAAGATTATTACTTCAGTTTTGTTTTTATTCAATTGAAAGAAATTTTGGCACATCCATGCATTGATTTCTTCTAGGCATTTACTGAGTGCCTGAACTGGTTCATAGTCACCTGGTGACATGGTGAGGTAAAGCTGTGTGGCGTCTGCATAGTAATGGTGACTTATATTGTTGTTTTTTTATGATCTGAGCTAGAGGGAGCATGTAGATATTGAATAGGAGGGGACCCTGGATGGACCCTTGGGGAACCCCACATGTGATTTTTGTCGTCTGGGATGTAAAGTTACATACTGACACAAAAAAGTCCCTGTCCTTTAAGTAGGATTTAACCAGTGGAGAGCTGTACCAGAAAGGCCGACCCAGTTCTCCAGGCGTTCTAACAGAATGGAGTGATCCACAGTATCAAATGCTGCACTGAGGTCCAATAGTACCAGCACTGTGGTTCTTCCACAGTCTGTATTTATATGGATGTCATTAAACACCTTGATAAGGGCGGTCTCTGTACTGTGGTGAGCACGGAAACCTGACTGGAACGTCAAAGGGGAAGGTCATTGTTAAGAAGGTGTTTAATTGTTGAAATACAGCTTTTTCAATAATCTTACTGATAAAGGGGAGGTTTGAGATGGGCCTTCAGTTCTGGAGTAGTAGTTTGTCTAAATTGTTCTTTTTCAGCAGTGGTTTGATAATTGCTGTTTTTAGGGAATGGGGGAAAACACCTGACAGAAGGGACGTGTTTATTATCTGAGTCAAATCAGACGCTATGATAGGCAAAACTTTCTTAAAGAAAACAGTGGGTAGAACATCAAGGCAGCAGGAGGATGAACGTACCTGCTGAATGATCTGCTCTAAGCTTTTGTGGTTTATTTGGCTGAATTGGGACTTTTTGTCAGGGTAAGTTCCAGCGGAATACGGCTTTGGTTCTGGTGTTGATATGGATGTACAAACTGATCCTCTAATCTTTTGGATTTTCTCAGTACAGAAGTTAGCAAATTCATTGCAGGCCCTGGTGGAGTGGAGTTCAGAAGCCAAAGACACAGGAGGGTTTGTTAACCTGTCGATTGTGGCAAATAAGGCACGAGCATTGTTAATGTTTTTGTTGATGATCTCAGAGAAGAAAAATTATTTTGCATTTTTCAGTTGTAAGTTATATTTGTAAAGTCTCTCTTTATAGATGTCATAGTGAACCTGGAGTCTTGTCTTTCTCCACTTGCGTTCAGCTTTCCGACACTCCCTTTTTTCACTTCTAACTGCTGAAGCATTTCACCAAGGAGATTTTTTCTTCCTGGAAGAAACTTTGACTTTAACTGGAGCAATGCAGTCAATGATGTCTGAGACTTTAGAATGAAAGTTATCTACTAGCTCATCTACTGAGTTGCAGCCCAAGGTTGAAATATCAGAGTAAGCTTGAATAAAGGTTTCCGTGCCATTGTCCTTAAAGGTGCGTTTTCTTACGATGTCCCTTTGGCTAAATGAGTCACTGGAAATTATGCTTTCAAAGGTAACAGAAAAGTGATCAGATAGGGCAACATCAGTTACATTGACCTTGGAAATGTTTAGACCCTTAGTGATGAGTGATGATTAAGTCTAAAATATGGCCCTGTTTGTGCGTTGACTGTTTAATATGTTGAGTTAAACCAAAGTTTCTAAGTGTGTCACACAGTTCTTTTGCACTTCTGTCTTCGGGTTGTCAACGTGAAAGTTGAAGTCTCCCACAATAATTAAACAGTCATAATCAACGCATATCACAGATAGGAGGTCACTAAGATCATTAAAAAAGTTTGATGTGGACTTAGGAGGCCTGTAAACATTCAGAAACATAGTTCGTACCGGGCTCTTTACCTGGAGAGCTAAATGTTCAAAAGAGTTGAATTTTCCCCAAAACACCTTTTTACACTTTAGTGAATCATTAAACAATGTTGCTACTCCTACACCTTTCCTTTGCTGTCTGCTCTCACAAAGAAAATTGCAGTTTGGAGGAGTCGACTCCAACAGAATTTGTGCTTCATCAAGTTCATGTAACCATGTTTCTGTTAAAAACATAACATCGGGGGCGCGCTAGTGCAACCCATATACAGAGGCCTTTACTCCTCGACGCGGTTGACCCGGGTTTGAATCCGACCCGCGGTCCTTTGCCGCATGTCTCTCCCCCTCTTCCACCCCCTTCCTATCAGCCTACTGTCATAAAAAGCGAGCCACTAGAGCTGTGAAAAATCCCTTAAAAAAAAAAAACATCAAGATTATTGTCAATAATGAAGTCATTATTGACAATAATCTTGATGTTTTTTTAACCTTAAAAGGGATTTTCCTGACAGATATCTAATGTTTAATAAACCCAGTGTATATGACTTAGTGGTTGATGTCGTCTCTGTGGCAGGTTGCATCTGACAGTTTTTGACTTTTAAGCATGATTTTATTCCTGTTTGATTGGCTGAAAACTAAAATAGTCCACACGAGGGGGGGTAAAAATCAAAAATAACTAAAATAACTAAATCCAACTTTCCGTAGTTTTGGCTAAGAGATAAAAAGGAGATAAAAAGTGAAAGGCAGGAAAATGTAAGCAAGCAGAGAGCAGAGAAAAAAGCGTCCGAGCAGGCAGAGAGGCGGAGTGCAGTCTGTAAGGTTAGGTCTCATGTTTTTCAGGTAGTAACTTGGTCTGAAATGTTTAATATAAGCAACTCTAGAGGAAATATATAGTTGAACAGATTATGCTCACTTTTTCGCAAGTAACCGATCTGTTTTGTCTATTGCTCGCCCTTAATTAATACATAATAAACCCTTATGAATGAGTGATAAAGGGTTTACAGATTAATTATTAACATATCTAGAAACTATGTATTTGCCAACTTTAAGCGGAGCCTTATTGTAAAGCGGTACTGTTTATTTTAGTGCTTGGACTGTTGTAAGAAAGAGAGACCCAAACCAAAGTACAAAACGTGCAAAAAGTAGATTTTTCATAATAGGTCACCTTGCAGCTTCGAGGGAACCAAATCTTCTCTGTTGCTGGGCCTTAACTTTGGAATGATTTGCTGCTGTACTTAAAACACGGTTTTATGTTTTATGTAGAACTTCTAAACCTTAATTTAGTAATCATTAGCAAGTGCTTTTAGTTGAATTCTGTCACACCTGGGGCATTTTTAGGGTTTTGAAAAATTGGGGGCTTTGGCCCAGACCCCTCCTCTTCCCTCTTTAAAAAAATACCCTCTAAAGTCTGTAGTCATTTCCCAACATACATTTTTCCCTTGTACTCGGGGTGCACCACAGAAAAAAAGGTTGTGTACTCCCACTTGGATAGACTGATCTTAAATTATGCTGAGAGTGGGCAATCAGCTTCCAAATAACGTTTATTTTCTTATGCCACCATGGAACCAGTGAAGCCCAGAGCTTAAATGGCTGCACCTATAGGATAAGGTGAAGCAGCATTTAGTCTATGCCCCTCTGGGTACGTCCGGATCACAAACATAACAGAACAACTCCAAACTCAGCCTTCAGCATGCGTAATTATGTGCTCAGAGGCGACCTGCGAAAATACAGTAAACAGAGAGGAGTAATTGTCTCTAGTCAGAGTGGGGACTATGACAGAGCTGCTGCTTTGAGTGGTGAAGACAAATGTTACAAACTAGCAGTTTAAAAACGAGCAGAGCAGGTATAAAACTCCTCAAAGGGGGCATAAATACAGAAGAAAGTAAATCAGCAGCTGGTTCAAGCGTAATGACCAGCCAGACAACGCCTGCGTTCCTCAAGCACCACAGCTTCTCTGGAGGATCCAGTCCAGAGGAAATATTAGCATGTGAAATAGCCTCACACAACCAGTGTGAGGGAGTGGCACAGTGCAGCTGTACATGTCACCTAACACAAGAGGGCAAGCATGTGACAGAAGAGATGAGATGAGGTTTCCTTCTCCGAGTTATGAGGAACTAACCTGACAACAGCCAGCTGCATGTCGTTCCGCCTAGCTCCACTCACATACATCTGGGACACCGCCATAGGGATTGCCTTTACAGAAGGCTGGGCCTTATCAAAAATTCTTGCATATGATTGGATAAGCCACTTGTCTGTCATCTTTATTGACGTGCTATTTCAACCACTCACACCGAAGCTAACCCGTGACGCTGATGATAGCGACGCAGGAAAAAAAAAAAAATAATAATAATAATGTGTTTGCGGCTCTAGTGGCATGCGTTTTATTGACAGTGAGCTGACAGGAAGAGGGGGGAAGACAGGCGGCAAAGCGCCGCGGGTCGGAGTCGATTCCGGGCCGACCGCGTTGAGGACTAAAGGCCTCCTAACATAGTTAGCGCTAACCGCTAACCGCTCCGGGGCGCTTCCGCGTCGGCACGTCCGCTGGTCCCGGAAAACAAAACTTGCCAAATCCGGTCGAGAGAAGGGCGAAAACATCGTGTCCACCAACAAAAGCCTTCAGAGGCGTTCTCTGATGTTCTTTTAATGAAACGATATTAGGTAGATTGGACAACACGGAAGAAATAGCAGCATCGACTAGCCGCCATTGCTATCAAAACAGTCTCACGTCATGGTCGCGTCTCCACTACGTCACATCTATGAAACTCCAGCCCTGCGTCCTGATTGGCCAGACCATAAATTTTGGTTGGAGAAATCACTTGCTACCGGCGGTGTCCCAGATGTATGTGAGTGGAGCTAGGCGGAGCAACATACAGCTGGCTGTTGTCAGGTTAATGAGGAACAGGACAGAAGCCATTCAGGGCTCCCACTCTCCCACTCTGAATGAGCTAGTGATGCTTTCAGATGTAAAACCAGGGTTGGGAGGCAGCACAGCTGAACTGCCCTGTATTCTGAAATGAAATACATATACAAAATACAGCAGAATATATAAATATACAAAAAAAATCGTATATAAATATATATATAAAAAAAATCAACCAACAGGGTGAGATATTAGGTACATGTGGGATGTTATTTAATATAATTATTCTCTGAGGATAAATTCAGTTTAACTCTGACATTTAATAGTCTTATTTGGATCTAAGGTTAATTCAATATCCGGGATTTAAACCTTGGAGGCCCAGGTATATCGACATGCCTGACACACACATTAACACATAATTTCATTTTAAGTTGAAATTGTTTAAAATGTATCCCAGGAGATTTAATACAAGCACAAATTTTGCTTAAAATTATTATCAAATATGAATATGATCATGGGTCAAACCTGAGAATAGGAAAATCTAAAGGTGCCATTTGTATTGATGAATTTTCAAATCAAAAACAACTATTTTCTCTCTTTATGAAATACATGGTCTGTGTCTCAGGTGCTGCGATGTCACTTGAAGAAATCTTTTAAAAGGGTTAGAGATGTGTTTCTGCATTAACAAGAAGTTGAAGTAAAGAAATCAAAAAGCTGATCTGGTTAAGATTAGAAATAATCATGACATTTTAAAACCTACACAAAATGTTAATCATTTACATGTCACCAAAGTATGTCTGGTCATATAACATTTACTGAGCATATCTAAGGCAGCAGTCATTTAGTTTCTGTAGACTTTGGACTCAGCTGTCAGTTTCTCCAGAGCTAAAATACCATCAAGTCATAAAAAGCCAGACAAATAAAATCATAAAAGCGGCATGTGGATGCCGCTAATAAACAGGTCAAAAGGAAAACAATTCTCTTTTTATGTCAAGATGAGGGCAGCACATAATCAGTACTTTAACATTGCATTCAGATATCAAATCCTTGGTGCAATTTTTATTCAAGTGACTTTTAACAGTGAAATGTCTCCCAGTTTTTTTCTGCAACAACACTCTTTCACCACTGAGAGGAGATCTTTGACAGTATACGATCATGGGCTCCTTGCCATAAATTTATTGCCATTTCCTGGATCATGAAAGGTCGGGTTTAATTAAATATGATAAAAGAAAAATTGCAAACCAAACCTCTTGTCTGCTTTCTGTGCCTGTTTGACAAGAAATGAATTCAGATTCTAGTGACTTTTTAGTTTCTATTCTTTTGCAGAATATCTACATACTGGCTCAGGTAATGACGGAGGTATTTCTTGTGACTGGAACCTTTCTGCATATCAGCTAAGAAGGGGTCTGGAAACAGCTGGAATGTATCACAGTGTGCCTTGAAGTGTGCAAATCTTTTAAAATTTCTAAAACTCAAAAATCTATTAACCTTACATTTAAAGCTATTTGTTTTAGAATATCTGGTAATTTACCCCTAATCTGTTCTCTGAATATTTTGGACGAATTAAACATATCTAATACATTTAATGATACAAAGTCACAAAAATATAGTAAAACAACATTATTAAAAAAATTGAAGATTTACTGAACTACTGAGACTGATTATTTTGATGGGTTTAACAGTTTTACTTCGAACTCTGCAGGTAGTCTTGCCATTAGACTCTTATCTATATGTCCAGTGTATGTGTCTTCTTCTTTTGGCTTTTACCTCTCAGGGGTCGCCACATCAAGTCATCTGTCTCCATCTAACCGTCTCTTTTGCATTTTCTTATCTCACACCAACAACCTTTATGTCTTCTTTCACTCCATCCACACACTATTTCTTTGTCCTCCCTCTAAGATTGTATATAGATCTGTATAGATTCTGTAAATCTTATCTGCCATTATTTATTTTGTATTATAAACCCGCTAATACATATATAATCCTTTTCCTAACATTCCGGTATATTCTGTATAATCTGTGCATATAGCTCCCATATTTATTATATTCTGTATAATATGTGCATATAGCTCCCATATTTATATTTATACACAACATTTTACAGTCACCTACTATTACTTTTTACTTATACATAAACTTATAAATGGTCATGATTTGGGTTTTTGTTATGGTTTATGTTGGTCTTTTTATTTAGTTCACTCTCCTGTTTTAGTATTAGCTCTGGTTTTTATTATTTGCTAATGCTCTGTTTGGTCTTTATGTTGATTTTGGTTCTGAATTAGTCTAGTTTAATTTCTGTTTTGGTTTAGTAATTCTCTTCATGTAATCAATTCTGTCTTAGGTTTAGGTTCTGTATTAGTTTTGGTTAATGGAATAGTTTGAGTTTTAATGTGGTTTGATTTTTGTACTTTGTTTTATATTATCAGTTTCTTCTGGCCTGCTCTGATCAGTTCTGTCACCAGCCTTTATTCAGTTCACCTGCCAGCATTCTTTTGTCCTTCTGTCACGCCCCTTCACCAGTCACCATCCAATCGGCTTCAGTTTACTTCCAGCCATTTTGTTCCCCCTGATCAGCTCCACCCATTCTGGTAATTAGTTTCACTCTGTTCACCTGCTCACTCCCCTACTTATATCTGCCTTTGTCTCCTGCACTCGGCCAGATCATTGTCTAACTGTCTTTTGGTGAGTCTAGTCCAGCATTCCCTGTTCTAGTGATGGCGAGATGAAGCCTCATGAGGCATTGAACCACTCAGCCAACTGGTTCGAGAAAAGGTTCATTTCTTGATGGTTCATGTGCACACAGCACCACCTACTGGCAAGTTGTATAATCACAGCCAGCTGTATCTTAACACGTGTGATGCATTAATTTTTGTCTATTATGGCTCTTGGGAATGACTTCACAGAAGGTGTAGGACGAAATCATTTGTCTACATAAATTTTGTAAACACATGTGTACAATAAAATATTGTTTGAATGTATTCTCTGTGTGTAATTATTCCCAAAATAGGAGTGTCATGTGATATGGCATGTTGTGTAATAATGTTTTTCTGTGACTCTACAAAAATGGCATGGGCTTAATCAGGCAGAGGACAGTGAAAGTGCTTATGGAACTAGGGAGGGGGTAGTGAATAGGCTAATGCTTGTGTAACTTGGATGATTTCATGCATTTTTATTAAGAAACAACAATTTCTCCACAGTTTTTGGTTTCAAACGATTTCTCTTTTTTGATACTACTTCTCCAGCCTTTGAAAAGACACGCTCACATGGCACAGATGATGCCGGGGTGCATAAATAAATAAGTGCAAGTTTGTACAGATTGGGGTACAGTGACCAATGATTAGCCCAGTACTCCAGGGGGTTCTCCAGCCTGCTTATGTTCGCCTCTGAGAGGTAGCGCTGGACCTCTACGGTGGCATCTGCTGAGACATTTGGAGTCCTCTTTGCCTCCATGACACTAGTGTCCAATCTTTGCCAAAGTCTGCTACCTAAATGGAAACCACAGGTCAGGTTAGTAAGTGTTTTAATAGGAATAAGTAATCTCAAAATGTAATACAAAAGATTACCTCCACTGAATTCTTGAGAGGTGGAAGCCTGGGGAATCTCGTGAGTGTTCTCTTCTAGGTTCCGTCGGATTACGGTGGCACACTCTGAAGTCAAGCGCTTCACTGCTTCAGCAGCTTTTGTGTTGCTGAAAAATGCTATAACTTTAAATCGTGGATCCAGGAGTGTAGCCAGCGACAAGATGCTCATTGACTGGAGCATGTGCAGCTTCTCCCTGAGATGTCTGATGAGCTGCTCTCCTATTTGCACTGCTTCTGCAGGTGCCGACTTGGTGTCCTCCTCCTGAAGGGCATTCTCTATCATCTTCAGGAGGGGGATAACTTTTGATGCCGACACGTGTTGTTCTGCCGAGAGCTCCATGGTGGCGTCATAGAAAGGAGAGAGTAACGAAAGGCACGCTACAACAATATCAAACTCACTGGCAGTTAAATAGGGAATGTCAGTGTGCAATCCAGCCAATGCCGCTCCTACTGGCTCCCTCAACTCCACCAGACGGTGCAGCATCAAGTAGGTGCTGTTCCATCTTGTTTCCACCTCCTGCATCAGCTTGGTTGCTTGCATGCCCAGCTGAAGCTGCACTTGTGTAAGCTTCTCCTTTAAAGATACAGAAGAGTAGGCCATTAAGTCACTGCAGTAGGAGTACAGACAAACTATTAACATTATATATTGGAATAAAATAAAAGAGGATACCTTAGCAGTGGTGCTGCTTCTAAAGTAGCCAACCAGCTTCCTTGCTTTGGCCCGGAGGCCAGAGAGCGCAGGTTGGTGGTCAAGCGCCCTCTTCACAATAAGATTGAGGGTGTGAGCAACACAAATGTGGTGGCGAAGCTTCAGGTCTCTCACGCATGCCACCATATTAGGAGCACCATCGGTGACCATGCATGTCACCTTGCCTGAGATTCCCCATTCCTCCATCAGGGAGGCTTTCACACAAGCAATATTTTCAGCAGTGTGAGCCTGGGGGAATGCCTGCACTCCCAACAACACCGAGCTCAGCTTTTCATTCTCTTCCACAAAGTGGCATGTCACTGCCAGGTAGGCATCCATGTTGATGGATGTCCACATATCTGATGTAAGGCTAACAGCAGCCACCTTCTCTACTTTAGCCTTAGCGTGCTCCTTAGCAGACTCATATTTGGCCTCCACCATGGCCTTCAGAGCCTAAAGGAAGAGATTATATATATATATATATATATATATATATATATATATATATATATACACATACATACATACATAAATACATTATATATATATATATATATATATATATATATATATATATATATATATATATATATATATATATATATATATATATATATATATATATATATATATACACATACATACATACATACATACATACATTTATATATATATATATATTGGTGAATTGTGACACATACAATAATGTAGTCATTCGTTTCATGTATGGACCCACACATACCTGCCTTGTAGGGAGAACATAATTGGGATCCAGCTTAGACACAAATGTCTTGAATCCAACGTCATCCACAATAGTGAAAGGCTGGGTATCCTTCACTATCATGGAGACTAGAGCTTCATCCAGCTCTGCTTTTCTGGTGGCTGGTTAAAAGGGAATAAATACAGTGTCTGTTACCTATCTTTATTTGCACAACAAGCAAACATCAGCATGCAAAAATTGTGAAAGTGTGTTTTTAATATAGTAATGAAATACCTTGGCTGGGTGAAGCTCCAGTTTCATCCCTATTCTCATGCAAGGCACGGTAGTGCCTTAGCATGGATGAGGTGTTATTATTGTACCCCAACTCCTTGGAGCACAATAAACACCTCACCTTTACACAAAATAAGAAACAGTGAAAAATACAGTTCCTCATAAGCAAACCTAATGCATCTGCAAATGTTCAGTTCACCTTACCTTGTTAGGGCTTATCAAATCAAAATGTTCCCACACAGGGGAAATCCTCCTCTTTCTCGCCTGCTCCATCCTACTCCTATCCTGTCCTCGCACTCCTAAACCTCCTATGTATCTCTTTCCTAAACTCTCCAAACACCAAACTAACTTTCTCAAACTAAATAACCACTATCCAAACTCTACTATCCAAACTATCCAAACTCTATCCACTCTCTCAACTGACCGCAACTCTCCTACAACAACCCACATTTTGAATGGAGCTTGTGGACTTTTTAAAGCCGTCAAACCCCGCGCAACAATCTGAACCACTTCCCGAAGCAGTCACGTGGTACAGCCGGCCAGCGAGGCTTCGGACGTCATCGTTTTCGGCTCCTCCCCCAAATGAAGCAAGCCTCGATATGCGCATTGCGGAAACGCCCCCTCCATTACTCGACACACGCCTCGGAGCCTCGGCACATAACGTAACATCACTACCCTGTTCTGTTTGTTTGCCTGTTGACCTGACCCAATTTGCGTTTTTGACCTCTGTGCCAGCCTGAGCCTGAGCCTGATCCTGTTGTCCTTGCCTGTTTTTTCCGGCCCGCCTGTGTACCGACTTGGAACTGTTATTTGACCACCGAGCCTGCATATTCCCTGACTGAATGTTTTGAGCTTTATTAAAGCCTTTTTGTTTGCACTTTTCGTGTCTGGCTGAATACTGGGTCCATCCGTCTCTGGTTCGTGACAGAATGATCCGGCCAAACATGGACCCATCGGCCGACAAACAGTGGCGGGCAGATGTTGAGAGATCTTTTTCTCAATTGGAGTCAGGTGTGCGGGAGATTCTTTTCCTCTTGGGTATCCAGGCGCCTCCTGAAGCCTTTAGCCCGGGGCCTCCTGAAGCCTTTAGCCCAGGGCCTCCTGAAGCCTGTAGCCCGGGGCCTCCTGAAGCCTGTAGCCCGGGGCCTCCTGAAGCCTGTAGCCCGGGGCCTCCTGAAGCCTGTAGCCCGGGGCCTCCTGAAGCCTGTAGCCTGGGGCCTCCTGAAGCCTGTAGCCCGGGGCCTCCTGAAGCTTGTAGTTGGGCAACCCCTTATCCTAAACTCCTGGCTAGTTCATGTTTTGTCATCAGGGGGGGCCTGCACCGTCGACGCCTTCGCCCTCGAAGGGGCCTGCACCGTCGACGCCTTCGCCCTCGAAGGGCCCTGCATCGACGTCGACTCCGCCCTTCGAAGGGCCCTGCATCGACGTCGACTCCGCCCTCGAAGGGCCCTGCATCGACGTCGACTCCGCCCTCGAAGGGCCCTGCATCGACGTCGACTCCGCCCTCGAAGGGCCTTGCATCGACGTCAACTCCCGGACATCCCCAGGGACTATGCTTCGCCCTGTGTGGGTTGTTTTTGTTTGGATCTTTATTTGGACTGTTTTTTTCTTTTATTTGTCTCTGTCCCTCCATCCTGTACCTCCCTCCACCCGCCCGGTCTGGGTTATTTTTTGTTTCTGATTTATTTATTTTATTTATTTATTTTTTTCTTTTGGGCGTCTGGAATCCGCCCTTGACAGAGGGGCTCTGTCATGATTTGGGTTTTTATTATGGTTTATGTTGGTCTTTTTATTTAGTTCACTCTCCTGTCTTAGTATTAGCTCTGGTTTTTATTATTTGCTAATGCTCTGTTTGGTCTTTATGTTGATTTTGGTTCTGAATTAGTCTAGTTTAATTTCTGTTTTGGTTTAGTAATTCTCTTCATGTAATCAATTCTGTCTTAGGTTTAGGTTCTGTATTAGTTTTGGTTAATGGAATAGTTTGAGTTTTAATGTGGTTTGATTTTGTACTTTGTTTTATATTATCAGTTTCTTCTGGCCTGCTCTGATCAGTTCTGTCACCAGCCTTTATTCAGTTCACCTGCCAGCATTCTTTTGTCCTTCTGTCACTCCCCTTCACCAGTCACCATCCAATCGGCTTCAGTTTACTTCCAGCCATTTTGTTCCCCCTGATCAGCTCCACCCATTCTGGTAATTAGTTTCACTCTGTTCACCTGCTCACTCCCCTACTTATATCTGCCTCTGTCTCCTGCACTCGGCCAGATCATTGTCTAACTGTCTTTTGGTGAGTCTAGTCCAGCATTCCCTGTTCTGTTTGTTTGCCTGTTGACCTGACCCAATTTGTGTTTTTGACCTCTGTGCCAGCCTGAGCCTGATCCGGTTGTCCTTGCCTGTTTTTTCCGGCCCGCCTGTGTACCGACTTGGAACTGTTATTTGACCACCGAGCCTGCATATTCCCTGACTGAACGTTTTGAGCTTTATTACAGTATTTCTGAGTTGCTAAAACACATTTTTTTAAACTTTCTCTCGCTTTCCCAAAACCTTAAACACAAATCACCAAACTTAAGCTACACTGTCAAAACCTTTGACTTGTCTTGCTATATCAAACAATTGCTTCAGAACTATGTTATCTTTACCCAAAACCAAACACTGTTTTCAGATATCACACACATCCAGCTAATGCATAAACACTACACAGCAGTCATTACACACTACAGAGATAAATGCAAAACACTCAAAGCAGAGCAGGGGAAAAATTAGATTTATTATGAAGTACTTGCACAATCCTGCACACAAATATAGTCACAAACAAAATATGCAGCAGATCGATAGCAATGTCTTGGAATCATTCTGCCTCAGCATCATGCCTCTGGGCATGGTCAGGCCACAGGACCTCATCAACGTCACAGGCAATCCTGTCCCTTGCTAAACAACGGGGAAAGAATCCTTTAGCATGACGAATCCAACCTTGAATCGATTCCACTCCAATGTTGTCACATGCTGCATCCATTGACTGAAGGAGATTTTCCTGTGAATAAGGATTTCTGTCATAGACCTTCCACCTCCATGCAGAAAAAAATTCTTCAATGGGATTAAGGAAGGGCGAGTATGGCGGGAGGCACACATTTATAAAACGTGGGTTATTTTCAAACCACTCGCGTATTCTAGGACCACGGTGAAAGTTCACATTGTCCCAGATTACCACGTACATGGGATGCTCTGGCTGCTCATCACCTCTCTCTTCACATCTCAGTAATGCTTCCTGTAGAGCATACAGAAACGTTATAAGATAGGCAGTGTTGTAAGGTCCTAAAGTCACATGGCGGTGAATAACCCCGTAGCTGCTGATGGCAGCACATATGGTCACGTTGTCACCACGCTGCCCTGGCAACTCTACAATGGCTCGTTGACCAATAATGTTGCGGCCTCTCCTTCTCCTCTTGGTGAGATTGAAGCCAGCTTCATCCAAGAAGATGCACTCATGAGGCCTCTCCATGGAATCCAGTTGAAACATTCTCTATAGAAATGAAAAAAAGTTAATTTTTGATATAACGTAAATGACATAGCATTCCAGGCTTCATGACTCTGTATACATATGCTGCATTACATTCAACACAGTAAAGATGTACAGTAACTCAATAGTGCTGTATAATCTCTGGACATTACGTATTACTTACTTGTACATATTGATATCGTAGCTCTTTTACCCTCTCAGAATTTCTCTCAAATGGTACTCTGTAGGCTTGTTTGAGACTTATCAGGTTGTGTTTCAGGACACGGTCAATAGTGGAGAGACTCACACTGTTGATTCCTTCAAAGTTTTTGTTGTCTTCCTCAACTCGCTGTTGTATTTCTCGCAGACAAATGAGATTATTTTGAAGGACCATATTGACAATAATGGTCTCCTGCTGTTGTGAGAATATACCTCTCCTTCCACCGGCATGTGGCAGTCTTTCAATTCTAGCAAATAAAACATCTTGTTAGAATTGTACAGACAGACCTAATGCAATGTAACCAAATATGTAAAATACATAAAATAGATATTTTTATGTAACACTATTATTAGTTTTACTGTAATACTGCAAGAAAAGGGCCAATTATTAGAGATATTACAGTAATTTACTGAGACATTCCACAACTGTACATACTGTACTGTAAGTTTGAGGGACCACAAATGATAGTACACTTACCGGTTGTGTTCTCTGAATGTCCTGACAATGGAGGCCACAGAGAACCTGCTTATATTTGGTTGAACACGTAGTCCTGCTTCCCTCATACTCATTCCATGAACCAGAACATGGTGTATGATTGTTGCTCTAATTTCATTGGAAATGATGGCTCTTGTTCTTCCTCCTCCTCCTCCTCCTCCTCTTCCTCCTCTGTCTCTTCCTCCTCCTCCTCTGTCTCTTCCTCCTCCTCTGTCTCTTCCTCTTCCTCCTCTTCCTTCTCGTCCACGTCCACTTCTACTTCCACCTTCTCTCCTGCCCTCCATTGTGAAAATCACACATGCCAGTTGGATTTGACATGGCTTTATATCCCCATTACTGATTGGGTGCAACACATTACTGATTTGAAACAGGTGTGTTCAATTTTGAGTGCTTGTGTGTTACCGATGACAACAGTGTGTTACTTGTCTTTCACTTTTGGGGCTGTGTTGTGCCATTCTGAGTTGAAGTGCACCAAAATGCTACATGTGCTTTTTGAATGACAATGTGTTTACAGTTTTGCACAAAGAGCGATTCCGATTTGCTAGCTGTGTCTAACCACATGAGAAGTGTTTAAAGTTCTACAAACTGTGTGCTTCAATCAATAAAGTGGTTTGTACACTTGCAACTTTGGTTTTGCGAATGGATTTTAGTGTTTTAGCAACTCAGAAATACTGTAAAGCCTTTTTGTTTGCACTTTTCGTGTCTGGCTGAATACTGGGTCCATCCGTCTCTGGTTCGTGACATAAATATTATTTATATCCTGAATAGCACTTCTGGATAAATGCAAACCACATTTCGTTGCTTTGTACTTTTAACAGTGCAACGACAATAAAGTTGAATTCTATTCTTTTCTATTCTAAGTGTCTCTATTCTATTCTAAGTGTCCTGCCTGGCAGTTCCAGCCTCAGCTTCCTTTTACCAATGTTATCACTATCCCTCCTCTGTATGTGTCCAAACAATCTCGTTTTGGCCTCTATGGCTTTAACTTCAAACATCTAACAGAAGCTGTCCCTCTGATGTCCTGATCATATCCATCCTCGTGACTCCCAAAAATAACCTCAACATCTTCATCTTTACTACCTTCGTTTCTGCTTCCGGTCTCTTCTTCAGTGCCTCCATCTCTAAAGTATACAACATTGCTTGTGTAATTACCGTCTTGTACACCTTTCCTTTCATTAAGACTGCTAAATATTGTATGTATGCAAACTTACTGTAAAAAGAATGATTAATGACTGTAAAAGAGTCAACACAATGGTGACAAGATGGAATTGCAGTATATTCTGTTCCATGTCATTAATTCTTTATTTAGCTGAAATCATGAAAACTTCACAATAAGGTAAAGTGAATAGAGATCTGATGTTTGGATGCATAGTTTGATAATTAGTGAGCAAAACTAATAACTTGAAGCTAAAAAGATGTCAGAGCTTACTGTATTAAACACCCAACACCTGTAAGGTCCTTGTCCACAGATGGTCAGAAGCACAATGACACTTATTACCAAGTAGTATTCAACACGTCTGAGGAATTTTCTTTGGTGATAAGGTGCTACACATAAACAAGCATACAGTTGACATAAGTAATAATGTGGAAATATAGGATATGAAATAAACAACAAATACAAGATTCTAAGAATAAGACAGACTAGAAAAACACAATTATTTGCAGAGGAAGAACAACTTAGCGTATTGACTTGTGCATTATTTCATCTATCTATCTATCTATCTATCTATCTATCTATCTATCTATCTATCTATCTATCTATCTATCTATCTATCTATCTATCTATCTATCTATCTATCTATCTATCTATCTATCTATCTATCTATCTATCTATCTATCTATCTATCTATCTATCTATCTATCTATCTATCTATCTATCTATCTACACACTCAAAGTGCTTTTGTAAGACTTAAAACTTTGACAGAAGGAAATAAATAGGGGTAAACTCCGAAGGTATAAATTCAGCAACAGAGCCATGTTTACGCTTCCTTCCTGTCGTCTCATGTATCATAGTTATTCTTTCTCGGCCGATCATCTGCGTGACAAGGAAAAACAAAACACATTAGTGCAATCTGCTCAACTTCATACCATCATGTCTTATAAGATGCAGTTTAACTTTTGAGTCTTTTTTAGAATGTAAAGTAACAAAACTGTATTCAAGTAAACTATTTATTTTTTTAACATTTCCTAATCATGAGATCAGAACTCACCTTTAAATGGCAAAATGTGGTTGCATTTATTTCCCCTCCATGTTCTCATACACATGTTCTTGCTCTTTATTCCTCTGTATATCTATAATTGTCTCATAACTATGATCCTCTTCATCGTTCCGCTTTTTTCCCGGCATGTTTACATACACCTTTTCTTGTTCTAGAAAGGAAAATATTTAGGATGTTAATTTTTATATAGTCAGGATAGGTCTGAAAGCACAATTTTCTTAATATGATCAACATTGTTTAGGCAGTTTAAGATGTTTGCTTCAGCTCTGTTGTAAATGATACAAGTTCCCTAATGTATATTATATTTAAATTAGTTTAAATTAAATTAGTTACTACAGCAAGTCATGTCTTAACTATGAATAATTACATACATATAAATTAAATGTCCTAAAGGTTATTGATTTCTACTTAGTAAGTCATTCTTAATTCAATTCAATTCAATTCAATTTTATTTATATAGCGCCAAATCATGAAACATGTCATCTCAAGGCACTTTACAAAATCAAGTTCAATCATATTATACAGATTGGGTCAGGTTATACAGATTGGTCAAAATGTCCTATATAAGGGAAACCAGTTGCTTGCATCAAAGTCCCGACAAGCAGCATTCACTCCTGGGGAACCGTAGAGCCACAGGGAGAGTCGTCTGCATTGTACATGGCTTTGCTGCAATCCCTCATACTGAGCAAGCATGAAGCGACAGTGGGAAGAAAAACCACCCATTAACGGGAAAAAAAAACCTCCGGCAGAACCGGGCTCAGTATGAACGGTCATCTGCCTCGACCGACTGGGGTTACAGAAGACAGAGCAGAGACACAACAAGAGAGACAAAAAAGCACAGAAGAACACATTGATCTAGTAATCTGTTCTACATTAGATGGTAGTAACGGGTGAGCCGTCTTCTCTGGATGATGTCAAAGTTAACAGAACGCCAGACCAGGTGTACCTACTATGAAGAAAAAGAGAGAGAGCAAAAAGTTAAAAGCTGAAATGACGACAGTCATTTCAATGTAATACAATGCAAAACTGGAGAACCGTAGAATGAAGAACAGTAGAAATCAGTAGAGTGAGAAAATTAGACCCTGATGTCCTCCAGCAGCCTAGGCCTATCACAGCACAACTATAGAGATAGCTCAGGGTAACATGAGCCACTCTAACTATAAGCTTTGTCAAAAAGGAAAGTTTTAAGATTAGTCTTAAAAATAGATAGGGTGTCTGCCTCACGGACCAAAACTGGGAGTTGGTTCCACAGGAGAGGAGCCTGATAGCTAAAGGATCTGCCTCCCATTCTACTTTTAGAGACTCTAGGAACCACCAGCAGACCTGCAGTCTGAGAGCGAAGTGCTCTGTTAGGAACATACGGGGTAATCAGAGCTCTGATATATGATGGAGCTTGGTTATTAAGGGCTTTATACGTTAGAAGAAGAATTTTAAATTCTATTCTTGATTTAACAGGAAGCCAATGAAGGGAAGCTAAAATTGGAGAAATATGATCCCTCTTGTTGATTTTCATCAGAACTCTTGCCGCAGCATTTTGGATCAGCTGAAGACTTCGAACTGCATTTTGTGGACTTCCTGATAGTAAAGAATTACAATAGTCCAGCCTTGAAGTAACAAATGCATGGACTAGTTTTTCAGCATCACCCCTGGACAGAATGTTTCTAATTTTGGCGATATTCCGGAAGTGAAAAAAGGAAACTCTGGAAACCTGTTTAATATGGGATTTAAATGACATGTCTTGGTCGAAAACAACACCAAGATTTTTAACTTTATTACCAGAGGCCAAGTTAATGCCATCCAGATTAAGTGATTGATTAAGAAGTTTATTTTTTGAGGACTCTGGCCCAAAGATTACAACTTCTGTCTTGTCAGAATTTAAATGCAGGAAATTTAAAGTCATCCAGCTTTTGATGTCATCAAGACATGACTGCAGTCGAAGTAACTGATTGGATTCATCAGGATTTATGGATAAATATAGCTGAGTGTCATCAGCATAACAGTGGAAATTAATCCCATGCTGTCTGATAATTTTGCCAACCGGAAGCATATATATAGTAAATAGAATTGGTCCAAGGACTGAACCCTGTGGTACCCCACAGGTGACCCTAGAGTTTGAAGAAGATTTATTATTAACATGAACAAACTGGAATCTGTCCGACAGATAAGATTTAAACCAGCCTAATGCTTTTCCCTTAATCCCTACAGTATGCTCAAGTCTTTGTAGGAGAATATTGTGATCAACTGTGTCAAATGCAGCACTGAGATCTAACAGGACAAGTATAGACACAAGTCCATTATCTGAGGCCATGAGAATATCATTGGTGACCTTCACCAGAGCTGTTTCAGTGCTATGATGAGCTCTAAAGCCTGACTGAAACTCCTCAAGTAGGTCATTACTTTGTAAATGTTCACAAAGTTGATTAGCAACTACTTTCTCAAGAATTTTAGATAAGAAAAGAAGATTAGATATAGGTCTGTAATTTACTAACTCATCTTGATCAAGAGAAGGTTTCTTAAGTAAAGGTTTAATAACAGCTACTTTAAAAGCCTGTGGTACATATCCATTTACTAAGGATAGATTAATCATGTCTAAAATAGGACCACTGATCAGAGGGAATACGTCCTTAAACAACTTGGTTGGGATTGGGTCTAACATACAGGTAGAAGGTTTAGATGAAGCTAAAATTTTAGATAGCTCAGAAAGCTCTACTGCTTTTAAACAGTTCAGACACTGCGCAGGTTCTAAGGATTCCTCCAATGCTGCCTCACTTACTGAGGACGAGGTAATCATGTTTGGGAGGATGCCAATTATTTTATTTTTAATGGAATCAATTTTATTTATGAAGAATCCCATAAAATCATTACTGCTAAGAGCTAAGGGGATGGCTGGATCAACAGAGCTGTGGCTCTGGGTAAGTTTGGCAACTGTATTGAAGAGAAATCTAGGATTATTCTTATTCTCCTCAATTAATGATGAAAAATATGCTGCTCTAACTCTGCGAATGGTCTTGTTATACAACAATAGACTGTCCCTCCAGATTAGGTAGGATTCCTCTTGGTGTGTAGAGCGCCATTTTCTCTCCAATTTCCTAACATTGTGCTTCAAGGAATGCAGCTCTGAATTAAACCAAGGAGCCAGCTTCCTGTGAATAATCACCTTCTTTTTCAAGGGAGCTACATTGTCTAATGCAGAACGCAATGACAAAGTCATACCGTTTACAAAGACATCTATTTGTGAATTGGAAGAAACAACATTGCTGCCATCTACAGGGCATTTCTGCAATACGGAGGATATTAAAAAGGGGACAGACTCTTTAAGTTTTGATACAGCATTATCCGATAAAAATCTACTATAATGGAACCCTCTTTTGGGGGTGGAGAACTCCGTTAGATTAAACTCAAATGTTATTAAAAAATGATCAGATAGGACAGGGTTGTGAGGAAATACTGTTAATTCTTAACAATCAATGCCATATGTCAGCACAAGGTCTAAAGTATGGAGCCAAGAGTGCGTCGGTTTATGCACATTTTGAGCAAATCCAATTGAATCTAGGATAGTTTTAAAGGCTACACTAAGGTTATCACATTCTGTGTCAACATGGATGTTATAATCACCCACTATAATAACCTTATCAGTATTTAACACCAAATCAGATAAGAAATCTGACAACTCATCCAAAAACTGAGTATAAGGGCCTGGTGGACGATACAAAACAACAAACAGAAGAGGTTTTATTGCTTTGCAGTTTGGATGAGGGAAACTGAGGGTTAAATGTTCAAAAGAACTGTAGTTATTAATTGGCCTGGGACTAATTAATAAATCAGACTGAAAGATGGCTGCCACTCCTCCTCCTCTTCCCACAGATCTGGGAATGTGGAAATTTGAATAATTGGAGGGAGTTGACTCATTTATACTAACGTAGTCCTCTTGTAGCCAGGTTTCTGTGAGACAAAACAAATCAATCTGTTTATCAGAAATCAATTCGTTAACTAACAAAGTCTTTGGAGGGAGAGACCTTATATTTAATAGACCACATTTAATTGTTTTATTTTTAGGTTCAAGGTGAACCGTATTGATTTTTATTAGGTTTTTATGATTTGTTCCTTTTAGATAAGTTTTTGATCTGTTAAGTTTTGGCCGTGGGAAAGACACCGTCTCAATAGGATAATGGGTGGGTAACAGTACAGAAGCTGCAGAGAGGTGTGTTAAACTACGGCTCTGCTTCCTGGTCTGGACCCTGGGTTGTCAGCATTTAGGAGAACTAATAAATCCGGCCAGATTTCTAGAAAGAAGAGCTGCACCATCCAAAGTGGGATGGATGCCGTCTCTCCGGATCAGACCAGGTTTTCCCCAGAAAGTTCGCCAGTTATCAATGTAGCCCACGTCGTTTTCAGGACACCACCTAGACAACCAGAGGTTGAATGATGACATGCGGCTAAACATGTCATCACTGGTCAGATCAGGCAGGGGACCAGAGAAAATTACGGAGTCCGACATTGTTTTAGCAAACTCACACACCGAAGCAACACCAACTTTAGTGACCTTCGATCGGCGTGACCGGGTGTCATTACCGCCAGCGTGAATAAAAATCTTATTTATTCGTATTTACGCTTATCCTTAGCCAGCAGTTTTAGGTAAGATTCTATGTCGCCCGTTCTGGCCCCTGGCAGGCATTTAACTATGGTCCCTGGTGTCTCTAGTGCCACGTTTCTGACTATTGAGCTCCCAATAATCAGGGTCGGCTTCTCAGCGGGTGTGTCGCTGAGTGGGGAAAATTTGTTAGAAACGCAGACGGGTTGGTGGTGAACTGGGGGCTGAAATCTAGAGCTATGCTTCCTACGAACTGTCACCCAGCCGGCCTGCTTACCCGGCTGCTCGGGTGCTTCTGGAGGACCACTAAGTGAAGTAACGCTAGGTCTATGTGGCTCCGCGCTAGCAAAGGGGCGGCTATCAGCTGGTCTTTCCATAGCACGGAGCCGGGTCTTTAATTCTGACGCCCTCGCCTCCAAAGCTACAAAAACACTACATTTATTACAAGTACCATTATCACTAAAGGAAGCGGAGGAATAGCTAAACATCTGACACAGAGAGCAGGAGATAAGGGGAGACTTAGTAAGAGACGGAGAAGCTGAAGTAATAGTAGGAGAGGAAGCCATTGTGGAGCTAAAGCTAGGCTAGGCTAAAGCTAGGCTAGCGCCCTTCTACCACGCCAAGAGAGCAAACCGTGAAACACGAGGAGTTCCCAAGCGTGATGTGCAGCAACAGAAAATGTTTTAAAAGTGCTTATGTGTTAGAAACAGATGTTACAGCAAAGAGATTAAAGATAAAAGCGAGAGAATCTGGAGCAACAAACCGTTGCTCACGCAGTGAAAACAGGAAGTGATACAATACGCCTTACCGCAAACAGGAAGTGACGTCTTAAAAATTTAATTATCTCAAATATTTTATCTAACTCAGGATTTGCATTGTGAATGGGTTGAACATATATCAAATGTTGTTCTAAATTAGTTACGCTAATTTAACCACATTCCATATTCTTTAAGATGAACTTTGGTTCTTTAAATTGGATCTGCAGTGAACCAGGATTCACTGAATCATTCTGATGATGGTTTTCAACCATGTTATTTGTCCTTTAGTTTATTTTGTCTACATAGTTCCTTAGCTTCTTTTTATCTTAATTTTGCTTAGTAGTTTAGTTAAGTTTCACTAGCCTTGTAGAGAGGATTTGTTGATAGTGATGTTCTCTGCATGTTAATTTTATTTCTGTTAATAAAATTGTTATACATGAAGAGAAGTTGTCACTCATTTATTCTATACTGTATATGTGCAGAGTTTGCTGTTAAAAGAACGTCAGTGCTTGAATCACCCTTCCAACTTTTGTCCTAATATCAGCTGTTTGGGCTGATATTAACCAGACAATACCTAACAGACAAAAGCCTCATTTACACTACCCTTGTTAAACCGATCCATGTCGAGCTCAGTCCGAGCTTGGATCAATTAACCAAGCTGAGCTTAGTTCTGACGACCGTTTATGCATCACGCCGTCTCAGTTCCTTGGTTCCTCCTCGCCCCCTAGTGACGATCTGCGGTACTACTGTTCTCTGGGATTGAAGGCGGGACCAAGCAAATCAAAATTTATGCTTGGACAGAGTCGGCTTTTGGGAAGTGGATAAGACAAATGCACGTCTAATAAGGATTTACAGACGCAGGAAACAATGACAGACGCTGAGGTTCATCACACTGCTAAGCAGAATCATCACTGGAAATCGTGTGTCATGATAGGGAAGCTAGTATTTTTATGAATGTCTGAAATGTCAGCTGACATTGACGCGGTCTGCTCATGCGGTCTGTGTTATCAGAAAACCTATGAAGGTTATTTTGTTCCAATACTATTTGTGCATTGTAAGTGTGAATTTGAAGTTGTAGAGGGAGTTAAATTCTAAAAAAAAAAAATTACAAGTACAAATTTTTTTTACACCTCTTCAAATTTTGAGTACAAGTACACAAATTGTGTTCTGTGAGTTGCACATCAAAAACCTCTTACATTCTCAGTTTTGCTCCAAATGGTCCAGAACTATTGTTGCTAAACTATTTGTGCATTGTAATTTTGGTGTTTTGTAATTGTAGATTTTTTTAACTCTGTCACAAGTACAAAATAAAGTTACACCTCTTCAAATTCTTGAGTACAAGTACACAAATTGTGTTCTGTGAGTTGCACATCATAAGTGTCTGTCATTCAGTTCTGCTACAGTTGGTCTAAAACAAAAGTTGCAAAACAAATTCAAACACGTGTATTAAAATCTTCAAAAAAATATTTTTTAATATTTTTTTCCCTTAACACAAATACAAATCAACAAGTACAACTGCACGAATCTGCTCCTGTGAGTCACAAATTCATCTTTACAAGTTACGCCTTCATTTTCACTTTTGACACAACCGCCCCAACGGTAAAAAATGATCTGTGACTTGTGGGTAGTACCCTTGATCAGACAGCAGGGGGAGCTGCCTGCTCGGTCAATCTGTACCAACCGGAAATACACACTGCCTTGTTGCCTTTTAAGTACTCTGCACGCATATGCCTTTGAAGGACGCAGCTGTCACTGTCATAAACAAAGCCATGTTTTTCTTTCCTGTCACTACAATTTTGAACCGAAAAACCAGAAAATTTTAATGAAAAAAAAAAACGCCCGTTTTTGGATTTCGCCAATTCCATTTTCCATTTTCTCCTTCGGATTTAAAAGATAAAGCCGGTTTCACGGCTGGCCCGGAAGTGTAGGAAAATATTTCAAAATAAAACCATCGATGTAACATAATGGAAGCCTGAAGAAAAAATAATAATGAAGCGTAGAGATGTCTTGAATAAAAAAAGGACGGTTTTATGTTGCAACATGATAGTTTATTGTAGAGACATGAGCTTTATTACATTTTTGGGTGTTTTATTAATGGAACATGAAGCATAAAAGCAAATCACATGCTGTAAACCAAAAATATAGAAGCAAAGTTTATTTTTCTCATCAAGCAAAACCCACCTTCACTATAGGATTACTGTCTATATGTGTCTTGATTTTAGTGACAGTACATATTTTTTAAGCTAACAGAGAAATGAAGATTTTTTCATAGATATAATTGATTTATCTTTACTCACAAATACATACAAATACTGCCACGGGGATAGAGTGCCTCATATATTTCATATTTGTCATACAAAAGATGCTAATTAAAAAGTTACACTGTTCCGTGTCTGGGCTAGAAAAGCATCTATAGCAGCTTTCACGTGAGTTCCTCAGTGTTTTCTCTCTCCACGATGGAAATTTTTGATTACATTTTTACTAAACAAGAGTTACAATCTCCCTTATTGAATAGCCTATAGATGGAGATTCTTATTCATAAGACAACTGAGATCCAATCTAACCAATAGCTAGATAAGCTGCATTGCCTATCTTTGCTTATGTCCTACACTGTACCCAGGCTAGCCTTTTTATTTCAGGCTATTTAATTTTGGAGTGGGTTTTTATTTTGTTTTATTATTGTATTATGTATTATTTTTTATGTGAGTGCTGCTTGTCAAGCAGCATGAGTTGCCTCTATCCACTATATAAAATAAAAATGCCATGCCATTAATCAAGCTTTTTTTATTAAATGAAAAGCAATAATAGTATTTTACAGATCAAATAAGATGCATAATACACACGCACACACAATGTGATACAGATTATAATAACCATTATAACCAGTTATGAAAGTGTTATACATCAATGTAGGAGCTATTTCCCTATTTTTGTTTTAGAACTCAGATTATTTAGTTCATTTGGTGTATAAATACATGTACTCCAGGTAGCTCAGGAGGAAAGTGGGTGGGCTTATAATTTTTTACCAGTCTTCCAGTGCTGCAGTCTGTCAATCTACCAGTCCTTTCAGGAAACCAGGGCAGGAGAGGTGGCAAGTACTTTTTCAGTTTGTATCAAGTTTATTTTTTCCTGAAGAAACCTGGAATAAACTCACGGAACTGCATTTTGACGTATTTTGAGAATTTTTTTGTACTGCGTTAAACCAGAAACCCACTATTCATCAAGAGACAATTTGCTTTAAATTTATTTTTTGTTTGTTTACTTTTAAGTTTTTTCATAGACAAGTAGTCACTACAATCTAGAAAAAAAATGGAACAGGAAAAAAAAAGGTCCCATAACAAATTTTCTTCCGCTGAGCAAGAAGTGGATCTAGTGGGAGAAGGAGGGACCAGTCGGACCTGTCTATTGCCTCCCCTGTCCCTTGATCCGATCAGCCATTTCTAAACTGCCATCTTCACATCATTCCTGGTGATCTCGCTGGTTAAGGTGTTCTTCTTTAAAGCTCCTGCAGGAAATATATGTTATGGTCACAATAAATTAGTATAAATTTCTCTGGACTAAAGTTACTATATTACAGTTATTATTATCCATCATGCACTTACCAAATATGACTTCAAACAGCTTTAAAGTCCTGAATTCCCGCTTTCCATTCCGTACCTAAGGGGGAACAAAGTCAGTACAAAGTTAAATCATTTTTAATTTTTTTGCAGCTTTTAATGGCTCGCTTTTAGTGACAGTAGACTGACAGGAAAGGGGCAGAGGAAGGGGGGAGACATGCGGCAAAGGGCCGCGGGTCAGACCAAAGGCCTCCAAATATGGGTCACGCTACCAGCTACGCCACGAGCGCACCCCCAGCTAAATCATTTTATAACCACTGGAGTAAACCTGACAAAAACACAAACTCTGGATCTAGATTATTTTCATTGTTGATTAATCTATCGATATAGATTAATGTATAATTGTTGATTATTTCAACATTGTGATTGGTTGCTATAATAATAAAATGTTAAAACATTTTGAAATATGTTGGTGCTTCCCAAATCTCTTGTTCTGTCCACAAAACAAAGAGATACTCGGTTTATGGCCATGAATGAACAAAGAAGACCAAGATATTCCTATTTATGAAGCTGAAATCATAGAATTAGGACTTTTTTGCTTTAAGAAAACTATAGTTGCCAGTTAATTGAATTATTGATTACTGTTCAATTTATTGATGATTTGTTGCAGCTCAGATCACATCTACTGCCAGCCTCCCAATAAAACTGAATGAAATTTCACTAGCCTAGACTTTACATACATACCAGTTCAGACATGAAGCTTGGGTCAGACAGTTTTTCCTCCATTACTTCGACCTCCCTAACTGTCTTTAGGTGGAAACCATCTGGGATGAAAGAAAGGATGTCACCACTGCTGCCACGCTGTGCCATGGTTTGTAGCATCCTTCTAGTGACTCGATTGTCTTCTTTGAGTTCCTCGAGGGCTGTCAGGATGTGAACAAGGATGTTGTCCCTTATTTGCATTTGCGGGGTTTCGGGTGGTGAAATGGTTGACCTAAGGAGGAGTACAAGCAAAAAAAGTGTCATTGTAGACCAGTTGGATAGAGCAAAGGAGATGTCAGCACAGACACTTCAATCAGACAATTAAACGGGCCGATTGAAAGTACACATTCCAATCAGTTTCACTCACATCACTGTATGTCAGAATTGGAGGCAGTAGAGGTGTCGGGCAGACCAGAGGGTGGCTGGAGGCAGAGGAGGTGTAGGCCTGTGGGTGGATGAAGGCAATGGAGGCGTCAGCACAGACCTGAGGATGGATGGAGGCAGAGGAGGTGTAGGGTCATCATCATCTTCTTCCTCGCTGGACAGAATCACTCTCCTAGACCTGTAAAATATACCAGCACAATCAGATAATTCATTTGTTACAGTTAAGTGAATTGAAGTGTTTTAAAAGTAGTTGGGTACAGAATACTAAAATAATATATTTTGTACAACAGGTGACACAGTTGTGCATATAATCATACAATGTAGACATCAGTGTTTCCATAGACTGTCAGTGTGTGTGGTGCTGGGAGACGACACTAACATACATGCATAATCCAAACAGCCTTACCTCTTTTTGCGCTTCCCCCTTCCCATGTTCTCCGCAGAATCAGACACAGTCGGGACATATGTGTTCTGCTCAAACTCAACCAATTTTATACGGGCTATCTCGTATGTTGCTGTCTGAGAGATACAAAAGAAAGAGTTACAATTACCTTCATTTCAGAGAACAAATTCTAACCAAATCAATGGTGAGCTCATCATGTCGCATCATATCATACATTAATTAAGAAAGATGGTTACACTACCTGCTTTTCTCTTGACAGTCACCCAGTCAGAGTGTGGGTCCTGTTGCTCTATGACCGCCTTTGCAATTTTAACTTTTGCTGGTGGCCAGTAGCATTCATCCTCCTCAGGCCCGATAAACCATTTGGTCGGAATCACTGCCAATCCTCCACCATTTTCAAAATCAACAAATGCAAAAGGCAACATGCTTAAAGAAAAAAAATACACATCAATAGAAATTCATACATGCATAACAACAAATAAAAAACAAAGCACTAGTGCAGGAGTGGCAATGCCACATATCCAGTCTTGTGTGGTAACATAACCATTTTTGTTTTTAAGTCCTCCAGAGGTAGTAGCTGCAAGTGTTCAGATAAATTGAAGACAAAAAGAATTCCAATAAGTGAGGAGTCCATTGGATAGGTTAAAAACGGTTGGGCGTTTTCGAAGGAATTACACAGTACTTTAACGGTGTCGGAATGTGACAATATGTTTTGCACAATAACATTTCCCCCAACAGAAAAACAGTTATTGCCACGAGAAGAGGAGATCAGCGTCTGTCCATCATTGTAAGATCTATACTGTCACTATCTGGCATATCATATGAATCCCAATTTTCATTGATATGATCAAATGATGGAATGTTACAGTCATAAAAAACATCAGTGGAATTTTCTTCTTCATGATTACTTGATAAATTCTCATCGCAAGCATAGTAGAAAGTGTCCATGTCTATGTTCTCAGAATTAACTGCCAACAAATCAGTCAACTCCTTTTCGAGCATAAGCAAATGTTCCTCCACTTTTGCCAATATTTTCCTCCTTTTTGAATTCTCCTTTATTTAAAAAAAATAACAATAAATGTTTTAGCTTTCAGCCATGATAACAAACACAAGAGATAACAAACTCCAACCAACAACTGCAAATGATTTGGTTAGAAAATGTATTTCTGTGGTTAATCACAGATCTAAATCCATGTAAAATGAAGCTAGATTTGTTTTGAGTTTATCGCATCACAGAGGTGACTATAGGCTAATGTGTGCATTATAAGGCGGGGGGGATTTCAGCTGGATATATGCACTGCATTATCATTTATTTAAGAGTCAAAAAGCGACTTCACTTTATTGAAACAAACCCAAAGAACAGCAAAACAGCAAAAAAAAAAGTCCAGCGCGGCGAGGGAAAAAAAACATCAGCGCCATTAACGCGCGTTAAAAACAGTCGGCGTTGTGGTCTACTCACGGCCCTTTTAACTTTCCGTCAAATACCGACAATAAAAAAAATAAATACACTAAACAGCCCAAGTAGCTAAGGTCTAATAGTGTAAATCCAGCTCTGATTCCCTTACGACGGTAGAATGTGCCACAGAGCCGAAGCTCCGAGCCGACGGCGGTAGCAGCTGCGGTCGTGGTCACCTAAAACTGTGGCTTTTTTGTTGCTGCTGTTATTACTCTCAAACCCGTAGCATTCTCTAAACTATGTCTGCAGCACTTTAAATCTAACCCCTGCACTGTTTATAGTTACTTTTCGAAAAACAGTATTTATTAGATGTAGAGGTATATTCTTACCTGTATGTCGTCCGAAAGATAACCGTCTCCTCTCCTAGGATAACAAGATGGCGTCTGTTAACTTCCGGCTAAGCGTGGTGTCGAAATCCACTTCCGGCAGAAATTAAACTGTTTTCTTAGCGAGACTACTGGATGATCCTGGATGATCCAAGGTTTAGTTCTGTTTCAAACAATTTTCGTATTTGTTTAGTTAGCTTGGGTGATTTTCAAGATACTAATTTAGTTGTGAAATTATTAAAATGTGAACATTATAAACGTTCCCCTGTCTCGTGTTCACTGCCCCCTAGTGACTGAATTGAGAATTGTGGTAATTTATTTTTCCCCTTCTAAAGTTTGTTAATAAAGGCCACAATTAATGAAATACTAAATTCTTAGCATGCTTCGTTTGCAAGACATCTTAGCAAAACATGTTTTTTTAAAAAGCTCTTAAAAGCTACTTAAAAGCTACTGTGGTCAACAGCTACTGTCTGACCACAGCGTGGTGATGTTAGAACAGAATTAACTAAATGAAAAGTGTACAAAATCATTACGCTATACATAAAATAATAAAAAAACAACGCACATACTTTTTGGTTTGACATTAATTCCAGTGTATCAATATGAAAGTGGAATTCACCTGTGTGAAAACAATAAAGGAAGAGACATTACCGTGGCAGTATTTGTAGTTATTTGTGAGTGAAGATAAATCAAATAAATCAATGAAAAAAATCTTAATTTCTCTGTTAGCTTCAAAAATATGTACTGTTCACTAAAATCAAGACACATATAGACAGCAATCCAATAGTGAAGGTGGGTTTTGCTTGAGGGGGTTTGCTTGATGAGAAAAATGAACTTTGCTTCTATATTTTTGGTTTACAGCATGTGATTTGCTTTTATGTTTCATGTTCCACTAATAAAACACACAATAATGTAATAAAGCTCATGTCTCTACAATAAACTATCATGTTGCAACGTAAAACCGTCCTTTTTTTATTCAAGACATCTCTACGCTTCATTATTATTTTTTTCTTCAGGCTTCCATTATGTTACATCGATGCTTTTATTTTGAAATATTTTCCTGCACTTCCGGGCCAGCCGTGAAACCGGCCGAAGGAGAAAATGGAAAATGGAATTGGCGAAATCCAAAAACGGGCGTTTTTCTTCATTAAAATTTTCTGGTTTTTCGTTTCAAAATTGTAGTGACAGGAAAGAAAAACATGGCTTTGTTTATGACAGTGACAGCTGCGTCCTTCAAAGGCATATGCGTGCAGAGTACTTAAAAGGCAACAAGGCAGTGTGTATTTCCGGTTGGTACAGACTGACCAAGCAGGCAGCTCCCCCTGCTGTCTGATCAAGGGTACTACCCACAAGTCAGATCATTTTTTACCGTTGGGGCGGTTGTGTCAAAAGTGAAAATGAAGGCGTAACTTGTAAAGATGAATTTGTGACTCACAGGAGCAGATTCGTGCAGTTGTACTTGTTGATTTGTATTTGTGTTAAGGGAAAAAAAATATTAAAAAATAATTTTTTGAAGATTTTAATACACGTGTTTGAATTTGTTTTGCAACTTTTGTTTTAGACCAACTGTAGCAGAACTGAATGACAGACACTTATGTGCAACTCACAGAACACAATTTGTGTACTTGTACTCAAGAATTTGAAGAGGTGTAACTTTATTTTGTACTTGTGACAGATTTAAAAAAAATCTACAATTACAAAACACCAAAATTACAATGCACAAATAGTTTAGCAACAATAGTTCCCGGAGGGCTCTGGCGGCGGCTTGCATGCGCTGGGCAGCAACAGGCTGGCGCACCAGAGGGCTCAGCCGGCGACTAGAAGCGCCGGAGGGCTCTGGCAGCGCCTAAACACGGAGGAAGACAAGACAGGAGGACTAGGCCAGGGATTACAATGGGCTACGAGACTAAGACGGAGGCTACGAGACTAAGACGGAGGCTACAAGACTAAGACGGAGGCTACAAGACTAAGACGGAGGCTACAAGACTAAGACGGAGGCTACAAGACTAAGACGGAGGCTACAAGACTAAGACGGAGGCTACAAGACTAAGACGGAGGCTACAAGACTAAGACGGAGGCTACAAGACTAAGACGGAGGCTACAAGACTAAGACGGAGGCTACAAGACTAAGACAGAGGCTACAAGACTAAGACAGAGGCTACAAGACTAAGACAGAGGCTACAAGACTAAGACAGAACTCGAGAGGAACTACAGGGGCTAGACAGGAAAACCAAAACAAAACCAGAGAACTAGGAGGGGAACCGAAACCTAGAGCTAAACTATAAACAAAGCAAAACAGGGGGACGAGGGCAGGTTCAGCTAAACTAATTAAAAAAAAAACTAGATAACTAAAGCTAGAAATAACACGAGAAAAACAGGAAATCTGAGGTGAAAACTAAAATTCTGAACCAAAATTCGAAAGCCTAAGGGCAAACCTAGAACAATTAAACAGAGCTGAAAAGAAATAAAACCAAAAGCAAAACAAAAACTCAAGTAAGTTAAGCAGAACTTGAACTCAAAACAAGTCGAAACTAAAAATCACTCTAAGAAATCTCAGGTACACAGGACTAAAACTAGAAAATCAAAACCAAACCAAGAATCTAGGAAGAGAACCCCAAAAACCAGAGAGAAACTATAAAACAAAACCGGGAGACAAGGACAAAATACTGGTAACTAATGTAAAACTAGATCACTAACCTACAAATAACAAGTAAACACCGGGAAACTAGGGTAAAAACTAAATTCTAAAGCTAAACCCGGAGACTAAAGGCTAACCTAGAACAGAACTGGAAAAACCAAAGCAAAATAGAAACTCAAATACTCTAAAGAAAACGAAAAACTCCTAAATAAGTCAAAAACAAAAAATCCTAGGTAAACCAAAACTAAGGTTTAAGCCTAAATAAATTAACAGAAAGCAGAAACAAATCTTCTAAATAAGTAAAGAATATACAAGAGGCAAGACTAGAACTAAAGCGGGACTTGAACACAAACAAAAAACCGAAACTGAAGAACTCTAAGAAATCTAAGGGGTACTGAAAAACTAAGGAACGTTAAGTAACTCAAAACACAAGGACCCAAAAAATAATTCAAAACAAACACTAGAAAACGCTGGGCAACAGGAAGTGACGCTAGGCTACGTCCGAGGTGGGCCGCACGGGAAGCGAACCCGGAAACACAGTCAGAGGTGGACGTAGCAACACAGCGAGCCAAACTAGACGGACCACGGGCGGGGCATCCATGAAGTCCCCGAGCAGAGGTGGAGCAGACCCTGCCAACTTCTGCACCAAGCTCTGTGCGTGCTCGGGTTCATCCTTTTGGCCGGCCCGTAATTGTCATGATTTGTCTTTGGATGAACCCGGACACAGCACGCACACACAGAGCTAGTTCTTAAAGTGAGTTTTATTGAACAGGATGGAAGGTGAATGACGAGAGGAACCAGAGTCTTTTATGGACGGAGATGAAGGGTGCAGAAGTTGGCCGGCAGGAGGATCGCAGAGAGACTGACCGGGAGGAACTCTGGAGCGGAGAACTTGAGAACATGGAACTGCAGCGGGAACTTGAGAACGTGGAAACAGCTGCAGGAACTTGAGAACGTGGAAACAGCTGCAGGAACTTGAGAACATGGAACTGCAGCGGGAACTTGAGAACGTGGAAACAGCTGCAGGAACTTGAGAACGTGGAAACAGCTGCAGGAACTTGAGAACGTGGAAACAGCTGCAGGAACTTGAGAACGTGGAAACAGCTCAGGAACTAGAGAACGTGGAACTGCAGCAGGAACTGGAGAACGTGGAAACAGCTCAGGAACTGGAGAACATGAAACAGCTGCAGAGCTGAGCAGAGTCTTAGAGAAATGACTGAACAAAAACCATGTTGAAGCAACGACTTCAGGCTGACTGCAACAAAAACAGCTGACACAGGATACTGGCAGAGACTGAGCAGGAGTAGACACTACGGGCCGGCGACGAGAGCAGAAAGAGGTAAGTTTAAATAAGGGTGAAACCAGGTGGAAGCAGTTGCGGGTTAATTGCAGCCTGCCAGGTGAAACCGATCAGGCTGCGCAGGAACGAGAGAGAGGGAGAGAGGCTCAGCATGCAGCCATAAGCTGCATCCTGACAGTTTAACTATAAATATATTAGATTAAGGTCCAATGAGCATTTCTTTATAAACAAAAACAATACTGATTAAAATTATTTATGGCACTGAAAGAAAATCTGAAATTAATAAATTGTGTTTCAATAACCAATTTAGAGTACACACTATATAAAGTGACTTACAAACAATTTCTTTTTTGCAGTACTTAATTGTTTAGATCATAAAATACATTTTAATATCAGACAAAGATAACCAGAGCAAATGCAGCTTTTAAATTAGTTCATTCATCAAAATTACTGTCCTTCAGATTACTGTCAGAAAAATTATTAAATTTTTAAATTTTATTAGCCACATCCAGGTCTGATTACAGCAAGACTTGTAGAATCAAGAAATCTCTTTTACTTCCTGTAGCTCCCTGAGGACCCCAAAGTCTGTTTGTATTTGCACATTTTAGTATTGTTTATGTATAGATTCTTGTTTCCTGTCGCTAGCTAGTTTTTTGCTCTTTTAAATAATTTAAAATGTATAATAATTTTGCACAATCTTTACTTATTTCCAGAAATCTGGGCAAATTTGTAAGTTTGTGTAATGCTAAGTTTCCTCAAAAACATGTTAATTTCTGACAGGGTATTAGCATTTTATGTCATAAATCATATTGACAAAAAATATATTTTTACTCTTACCAAGTACAAGCACAGCTAAGGGCTGGGATGTTTGATATCTCCGGGTTTTGTCGTTAAAGGCCCGGCAGCTGTAGTTTCCACTCTGGCTGATCTGAATGTTCTTCAGGTTTAGTTCTGGTCCAGTATCAGGCACTGGGTCTCCGTTTAGAAACCATGTAAATTCAGCAGAAGGTCTCGACTCAGCTGAACAAGCCAGAGTAACGTCTGACCCTTCTTCATAATGTTCCTTTGATGGAGAAACGTTTAGCGATGTATTTTCTGGACCATCTGAGAGTACAGGACACCGGAAATAAAAGTCATATAAAACCAACTGATGAAATGACTACACTATAAATGCAAATTTTAGAAGAACAGAAATACCTTGGATCAATGTAATTTAAATTTCTAATTATATCTAGAAGTATGCTTACTAATTATACTAGTAGATTGATTGTTTACTAAATTATCCATAAATCATTCTGTAAATATCTTCTCAATCAGATGTGGCAATGAACTAAACTCTGATGAGCATCTATGTTGACAACTCACAACTGATGAAGATGTTCACTGGATCACTTCTAGCATCAGAGACAGGATTTAGCACATGGCAGCTATATAGACCGTGGTCATAGCGGGTCACATTGATTATCATCAGAGAGGAGTTTCCCTCAGTTGTGTTGATCTGAACTCTGTCGCTGGCTGTAACCTCAGAGCTGCTGTTCATCCAGAGGAAAGAGAGAGACGATCCAGAGGAGGAGCAAGACAGACTGACAGAACCACTGAACTCAACCAAATCTGCACTTTGTGGAGTTACTGTTACACCAGAAACTGGTTCTGAGGGAGGAAAACACAAGTTTATAAGTTTATAATTCCCCCCTCCAACCAAAAATTAAAATTAAAAAATAAAAAAGAACAAGAAAACAGAGCAGCATGAATTGTATTTTGAATGATTATGAACACAGCTTAAGAACAACTCATAAATTTTATATTTTGATGCTTAGAGTTTTCTTAGTGTGAATAATTAGATTTAGCCTTCCTAACAGTATTTCCATGTAGGGTTGTGATAATTATTATTCACAAAAAATAAACATGCATGCAAGACTTCCTATTTGATTACAGGACTGTCTCATAAAATTTGAATATTGTGATAAAGTTCTTTATTTTCTGTAATGCAATTAAAAAACATGAAATGTCATACATTCTGGATTCATTACAAATCAATTGAAATATCGCAAGCCTTTTATTGTTTTAATATCGCTTATTATGGCTTACAGCTTAAGAAACCCAAATATCCTATCTCAAAATATTAGAATATCATGAAAAAGTATACTAGTAGGCTTTTCAACTAATCACTTGAATCGTCTAATTAACTCGAAACACTGCAGGGTTTCCTGAGCCTTGAAAAACACTCAGCTTGGTTCAGTAAACTAAATCACAAGTATGGTAGTGGTTAAGAGACGACATAAGATTCTCACAGTAACTGATGTACTGACCATGGCATTACTGTCCTTGATTGGCCTGCCAATTCCCCTGACCTGAACCCCATCGAGAATTTGTGGGGTATTGTGAAGAAGAAGCTGAAAGACACCAGACCCAACAATGCAAATGAGCTAAAGGCCGCTATTGAAGCATCCTGGGCATCCATAACACCTCAGCAATGCCACAGGCTGATTGCCTCCATGCCACGCCGCATTGATGCAGTAATCTGTGCAAAAGGATTCCCAACCAAGTACTCAGTGCATTAATGGACATTTTCAAATGTTTGATTTTGTTTTGCTGTTATAATTTTTTTTTTACTTGGTCTGAGGAAATATTCTAATATTTTGAGATAGGATTTTTGAGTTTTCTTCAGCTGTACGCCATAATCAGCGATATTAAAACAATAAAAGGCTTGCGATATTTCAGTTGATTTGTAATTAATCCAGAATGTATGACATTTCATGTCTTTTAATTGCATTACATAAAATAAAGAACTTTATCACAATATTCTAATTTTCTGAGACAGTCCTGTATATGCTCAGTCGGATAATTTCAATTCAAGCTCTAACAAAATGTCTGATGTAGTTTTCAACAAAACTTTAGCTTCTATTTTCATGAATAAATGGCCAAGTCCATATTTAAAGACTCTGTCTTTGCTTTAACTAAAACCTGACAATTATTTTTGCATTTACCTCTTTTATTTACTTATCTATTTATTTCCCAGTGCAAAGCCTGCTTAGAAAGGCAGAGAGCTATAAGACAGTCTTGACTTAGAAAACATTCCCATATTCTGATACTTCTCATTCAATGAACTGACTCAGATGTGTGCTATTTTAATAATGCCCTGCTCTGAGCTAAATTATGCTGAATTTCTGTCTTTAACATTTGTGAAAGCAAAAATAGTTGTGTAAGCAGTTTTACTTGGAGAAAGGAAATGTCTTTTCCATCAGTTCACCTCATCAAATTGTCATGGGTGCAAACAGTAGCTCTTAACCAGCCTTTGTTCCCGAACCTTAATAATTACTCTCTACACCTTCATCTCTGACAATGTTAATGTTTTCATATGGGCTGAAAGAGGACATGTAGAGGGCCCTGCTCACCATATATGTCCAGTCCACTAATGATATTTCGTACTAAGTCTGTAAAAAAATATTTAATTGAACATCTGACATAATTTGTTTCTTAATCTGTTTTCATTTTTTAATTTCTGGGATTAGCTCTAGGGAAACTAGAACAAAATAAATTACATCAATGTGCATTATTATGAGGAAATAAACCTTACGAATTTGTCACAGCACAGGTTTACCATTAATTAGTTGATTATTATGTTTTATAATTTCTTATAATTTCAGACAGATTAACGGATAATATTAAGATAACTAATTCTACAACTATACTACAAACACAGATTTTAATATATATGTATGTTAGGTATCAGTACTTATTTTTGGTTAGATTTTACCATCTGCTCACCATATATGTCCAGTCTGGTGGATCCTATTTGTGTGTTTTCTCCAACTGGTAAAATGCTAACTGTGTACTCCCCACTGTCACTAAGTGCCAGGTTTCTTAGCTGTAGAGATCCAGTAGATGTGAAGAGGGTGATCCTGCCTTCATACCCTGGTCCAGTATTGTTTTGAGTGGGCAGAGACGTTATAATTGATCGCTCATTATCATTAAAATTCCAAACCACCATCAAAAATGGTTCTTCTGTTGGAGGCCTATTTGTTCTGAACATCACTGTCCCTCCAACAGATGCATGCAGAGGATCTTCTAACAAACCAGCTCCTTCAGATAAACCTGTTGAGAACAGAACATTATCAAAATTAAAGTTTTTAAAGTACTCAGGATGTTTTATTAGCTCTTATATTAAAAGTATTTTATGCAATCATTCTTAGATGGCACCTTCCCTAATTGTAAGAAGGATTTATCTTAGAGATGTCCCAATCAGATTCCAAAAAAGCTGATTACAGCATTTCTTAGTACTTGGTATAAGCGTAGCTGACTGCACTCATCTCCCTATACCTGTCCACATTAATTGCATTGATTAGTTCACGTCTTTCTCATATATTGGATGGGTAGTGCTAATGTGGCCCGGCAGTAAATCAGTTTTTGGACTTAAAGGAGCTATATCTTAGTAGTTAAAATCCAAACAAGACACAATTTGCCTTTGACGGAGACTAGCCGTCTATTCAATGGTGTCACGATTTGTTTACTGAAGGACTCAGAATCACACACACATGGGACTAGAGTTGAGAGTCTTTATTGTTGGGATAATGGGTGGAGGAAGATGTGACCGGAGATACAGAACTGCAGTGGATCAGGAGTGCAGGTGATGGCAGAAGCTGACGGCCTGGAACGAGAGTCCATAATAATCGGATAGCCTGGAAGGCTCAGTGCTGCCCGGCTAGCTGACCCCGTAGCAACACCAGGGCACAGGTCAGAACCTCTCCAGGGCGGCTAGTCAGGTTAGCAGTTCTCTGGAGACACCGGGGCACATAGCAGAGCCTTTCCAGGGTGGCTAGTCCAGTTAGCAGTTCTCTGGAGACACCAGGGCACAGAGCAGAACTACTCCAAGGACAAACAGCAGAGTATGAGTCTAGAGAAACTGGCAGGACTAACCTTAAACAAGAAAAACAAATCTTCCAAGGCAAAACGGGGACTGGCATGAAGAGGTGTAGAATGATGACGGACCGGCAAAGGAGTGACAGCAGAGTGAGGCTTAAGTAGGGAGGCTGGCAAGTGAAGTGAGTCTGGCTAATTAGTGGCTGGCAGGTGTGACTAACTGCAGAGGAGGTGAAGTGAAGATGACAGAAAATAACTGATGACAATGAAAACTAACAATAAATAAAGTCAAACCAAACCCACATGAGATGAAAAATGAAAATAACAGAAAAATGAAGTCAAAACAGAACTCAACCATGACAAATGGTGCATTGTTGCGGTGAAACTCAACTGAATTTTTACTTCCACAGGATAGGTATATGATGTTGTATTCTCTCTCTGGCTTCCATGTTTACAGGCTGCTGCTATTTTACCAAAACAAAATACCAAATGCTGTGCTCTGTTTTGGGAACTCTGGAAACTGTCATACGATTGGCTGAGGAACCAGGAAGTAAACACAGGCTACATTATGAACAGAAGTAATTCCAGACCGTACCTCTTGGTTTGAAAGGAGAAAAACTTGACTAAGACATTATTAATGGAGAGAACAGATCGTTTACAGAGAATGTAACTTTCATCCCAGGTGAGACATGAGAATGATTTAGGTTGATTTTACAATAAATAGTTTACTCATAGCTCCCTTTAAATCAAAAGTGATATTTTTCATTCATGTACTGAATAAAACAAGCGCAAAAAGGACCGCTGGACACTCAGTTGCACAACTGTGCAACCAGTTTCTTGCAGCTTTTTATTTTTTCACATAGTGGATTTAGTGTATTTATGTTAGTTGAATTGTAATGGTTACATAAGAGAAAAACAGTCTTTTTTTTAATATATTTTGTCCATAATGTTTTATAGCTGAACACCAATAATTTTATTAGGGTTTGTAAACCTATACAAATCACTGCACATTGAATACCTCTATTACATTTATTATATGTATTGTGTTCTATGTTATAAGAAATGTAAGCATAAGATTGAGACTCTGAATTACATAATTTTAACATGCATTACATGATTTCTCTATATTTAGGTTTTTGATTTTTGCAAGCTGTATAAATATTTAAAAATATATAAATCTATACAAAAACATACATACAGTATAGACAAAAAAGTCATACATACATATATTATGAATTACTTCCTATGTTGAAACATAGAAAATAAGTCAAATTAGCGTGAAAGGGAGTGAGAAGAAGACAAACAAATTTACTCCCTATTCATACATAAATGATATGGTTGCTCTTATAACTGCATTATATAGGACTAAAGCTGCTTACATTACTGCATGATTATACTATACTTTTTTCAGACAGACACAGCTCAGGATGAACACAAACAATATATACTGGTTTATGTACAACAAACAAAAACATTTGGTTTCGGTCCTTTTAAAACGATATGATTGGCTGTGTTCTTGCATGAATTAATCATTCAAAGCTTTGATCATACATACATACATACATACATACATACATACATACATACATACAGTACATGTGTGTATGTTACAACCTGGCTCAAAGGCCATAACAAAAAAACGGAAGACAGACCATGTATACAATCGGAGAGAACTTTTACAGGAAATGATGCAGGAGGAAATACAAGAAATAACCCAGGAGAAGGTCTTCATCAAGATCTCAGAGTGGAGCCAGCTGGCAGGAAGCAACAACTGCACCTGAATTTTAAGTAACCCAGGAAAAGAGAAGGCCACTGTGCTCTAAATCTTTTCTTACTGATTTTTCAGTTAAATTTTGAGTCTATTAACAGATGAAGTTTGATTAATTTGTATTGTAACCACGCCCGCTGACAGGGGGGGACAAACGGGTCAGTTGTCCCGGGCCCAGGACAGAGGGGGGGTCCAAAACTGACACTCTGACTGACCATTAAAATGGTCAGTGTCAGTCCTGTAAACATCCTGAGCAAGTAAACCACTATAAACCATGAGCAAAAAAACGTTAAGCGACAGAAACGAAGAGAGGAGATGAAACTTCTCTCATTGGCCCGACAGACCCAGACCTACAGACTGACGTCACTGACTGAGGCGTTTCACTCCTCCAGAGAACATTCAGGTAGATCAGAGTGGTCATCTTCAGCAGCAGTTCATGTTAACTTTCAAAGTCGATATTATCTATCATATGTTACTGGATCCCACACAGAAAGGGTAATTAAGACATTGAAAGAACCCATTACATATATCCTATTAAAAATTGTTATTTAAGATAACATAACATTAGCTAATCCTTTATTTATCCCACGACGGGGAGAATTATAGGATTAAAGCAACAGGCAGGTGCACACAACACAGACAAAATTACATAAGGATTGAAAGATATAAGAGGTGGATTAGGAAAAAACACTGTGAACATAACATTATTATTATTATTTAATTGTAATAATAAAATAAAAATCACAAAACCCGAAAGGTCAACAGTTTCATGATACATCAAGCTTAGGGAATGGCTAATATACAGTACAGCAGGTCAAAAAAGGCCATATTTTGACTGCAGTGCTTGCTGTTCTCTTATGAAGAAAAGATCAACTAGTGCACTAAATTAAATAGATGGGTTGAAAATATCCAGCATAAAATACATAGATTTTCTCAGTATACAGTTAAGTTCGCTTTTTTTGTGTGTGTGTGTGTGTGTGTGTGTGTGTGTGTGTGTGTGTGTGTGTGTGTGTGTGTGTGTGTGTGTGTGTGTGTGTGGTGGCGGCAGGTGTAGAGGGGGGGGCTCAAAAAGACTGCGCTGTCCCGGGCCCTAGCAAAGCTGTCAGCTGGCCAACCACCCTCATTCCATTCTATTCAATAATCCAAGATAGATGAATGAATATTCAATAACTTTTAAAAGAAAAACACTGAAAGATATTAAAGTAGTCAAAGCTCACCTGAAATAACTCCAAAGATTATGTAGCTTATAATGAATGCGTCCATCTATTCGTGTATTCTCATATAAAAGGCAAAAGAAATAAAAGATAGCTGTCTGTCTTTGTCCAGCGATTCTTGATTTGCCAATAAATGGTTGCTTCAGGATTTAAGGGTAAAATAAGGAAGTAACTTTGATTCTCTGAATGGTATGAGGTTCATCCACTTCCCTTTGTAGATCAGTAACCAATCCTTTGACTGTTTACAAAGTTCCATAGATCCAAAATACCATTTCAAAAACATTTAGTTTTAGAAATTTCTTTAAGTGTCTAAAAAAACCACAAGACTACCATGCTTCTTAAATGCCAAGTTTAATACAAGCACAGATTAATCTTAAAATTATTATCAAATATGAATGTGATCATGGATCAAACCTGAGGACCATCTAAAGGTGCCATTTGTATTGATGAATTTTCAAATCCAAAACAAATATTTTCTCTCTTTATGAAATACATGGTTTGTTACTCAGGAGCTGCGATGTCGATGGCAGAAATCTTTTTAAATGTTTAGAGATGTGTATCTGCATTAACAAGAAGTAAAGTAAAGAAATCAAAAAGCTAATCTGGTTAAGATTAGAAATAATGACATGAAATTTTAATCATTGTCACCAAAGTATGTCTGGTCATATGACATTTACTGAGCATATATAGGGCAGAAGTCATTTAGTTTCTGTAGACTTTGGACTCAGCTGTTAGTTCCTCCAGAGCTAAAATACCATCAAGTCATAAAAAGTCAGACAAATAAAATCATAAAAGCTGCATGTAGATGCCGCTAATAAACAGGTCAAAAGCACATTAAGGAAAACAATTAACTTTTCCTTTAGGTAATGTCAAGAAGAGGGCAGCACATAAACAGTACTTTAACATTGCATTCAGATATCAAATCCTTGGTGCAATTTTTATTCAAGTGACTTTTAACAGTGAAATGTCTCCCAGTTTTGTTCTGTAACAACACTCTTTCACCACTGAGATAAGTTCTTTGACAGTATACGATCATGGGCTCCTTGCTAGTGCCATGAATTTATTGCCATTTCCTGCATCCTGAAAGGTCGAGTTTAATTAAATATGATAAAAGCAAAATTGCAAACTAAACCTCTTGTCTGTTTTCTGTACCTGTTTTACGAGAAAGAAATTCAGATTTCCAAGTGAAGCTTTGGTTTTGTGCAGAATATCTACACACTGGCTCAGGGAATGACAGAAATATCCAAGTCCTGTCCGCTTTATCCTGTGCCTCTCTGAATTTAGTTTTCAGTTCATTGCTGCACTGCATCTCAACTGGACGCTTTCTTCCTTTTGTCTCTTTCTCAGCCGATCATCTGCGTGACAAGGAAAAAAACAAAAAACATTATTGCAATCTGCTCAACTGCATACCATCATGTCTTATAAGATGCTGTTTAACTTTTGAGTCTTTAGAATGTAAAGTAACAAATATGTATTAAAGTGAACTATTTCTTTTTTAACAGAATCCTAATCATGAGATCAGAACTCACCTTTAAATGGCAAAACATGGTTGCTTTTATTTCCTCTCTATGTCCTCATACACATGTTCTTGTTCTTTATTCCTCTGTACACCTATAACTGTGTCATAACTATGATCCTCTTCATTATTCCTCTTCTTTCCCGACATGTTTACTGACACCTTTTCTTTTTCTAGGAAGGAAAATATTTAAAAATATTTTTAAATATTCAGGATAGGTCTGAAAGCATCATTTTCTTAAAATGATTTTGTTCTTTTGTAAATTATACAAATTCCTTGATGTATATTATTTTTCAAATGCTATTAGTTACTAGGAAATGAAGAAAAACTCAGAGATGTTTAGGTTGAAGTATAAACATACTAACCTGTTTTGGCTGAATGTGGTTTATCCTTCAGATTTCTTCTAAAAGTTGGAGGAAATCAACAATGTTGAAACATGTTAAACAACCTGCACTTTATGATTATTTTCATGTTAAAGAGTTTTGAAAGCTTAAAGTATACATCACAAAATTATTAGCAGGTTTGATTAATTGGATGTAAAAGAGAAATATATCAAATTAACTTTTATTACATATGATTAACTGAAAAAAAAACTTCTGTGATTTCCATCAGGGTTCAGCATGCCTTGTAAAGAGGAATTTGTAGATCGTCACATGAAGAAACGTACGTTCTTTTATAGACAAAGTAGACTCCAGCAGCTCCTGCAGCAATAACTACTAAACATGCGATTACTACTCCAGCAATGACACCTCCTGAGAGTTTATTATTTTCTGAAAAAAAAAACCAGAAGATGCACAAAAGCAGTTTATATGTAAACAAATGCAGGTTATGTTTTTCAACTAATACATGTGTATTTTTGGTATTTAGTTATTTCTTGTTACTTAAATTTTAGCAATATATCAAAACAACATAGGAAGCATAAAAATACATAAAGGCCCTCTGCTGTAGGGGCTTTACAAGGGTTCTCTATATTTGGTTCATATCTTGTAGTTTTATTTTATTTTCTATCAGTCCAAAAAGGGAATTTTCTTATATTTTATGTTTGTGTTAATACATAGTTCTTTCTTGCAGCTATTTGTGCAGTGGCACAAATACAAAATGCAAAACATGATAGTAAGGGTAAAAATGGGTCCTTCTGTCTTTTGTATTATGATTTAGTATTTATAATAATTTTGCACAGAGGGCATAACATATATATTTTTACACCTACCGAGTACAGAGACAGCTGAGGGCTGGGATGTTTGATATTTCTGAGTTTTGTTGTTAAAGGCCTGACAGCTGTAGTTTCCACTCTGGCTGATCTGAATGTTCTTCAGGTTTAGTTCTGGTCCAGTATCAGGCAGTGGGTTTCCATTTAGAGACCATGTAAATTCAGCAGAAGGTCTCGACTCAGCTGAACAACCCAGAGTAATGTCTGATCCTTCTTCATGATGTTCCTTTGATGGAGAAACTTTTAGCGTTGTATTTTCTGGACCATCTGTGAGTAGAAGACACCACAAAAAAAGACGCGTAACACCAACTGATAAAATTAAACTTTCTTTTTAGCTGAACAATGATATCTGAATAATATCTTAAATATACACAAATTAAAGTGAAGTTTAGAAGAAAACTATACATTGGTTCCATGTAATTACAATTTTTAATGAAATATAGAATAATGCATATTAAATATACTAGTAGTGCAACTGACTGTGGATATTTTTATAAAACTATCCTTTAATCATTTTAAAACAAATAATACCCTCTCAGTATGATGTGACAATGAGCCAAACTCACAGCTGATGAAGATGTTGACTGGAGAACTTCTACCATTAGAGACAGCATTTTGCACATGGCAGCTATATAGACCGTGGTCATAGCGGGTCACTTTGAATATAGTCAGAGTTGATCCTCCATCACTGATCTGAATTCTGTTGCTGGCTTTAGCTTCATAGCTGCTTTTCATCCATAGGAAGGAGAGCAATGATCCAGAGGCAGAGCAGAAGAGACTGATAGAACTGCTGAACTCAACCAAGTCTGCACTTTGTGGAGTTACTGTCACACTGGAGACTGGTTCTGAGGGTGGAAAACAAAATGTAATACAGTTTATAATTGTAAATCGAAGAAAGAATAAGTGTCGGTCCTCCCCTTAATGTCAAAAATGGGACAGCAATATGGGCAATATTTTATATAGCGCTATTAATCTATTCAGCAATAGCTTTATTGTACAGAAATAGAAAAGAACAAAAGAATAAAGCACGTTAGAAATCAAATCTATATGAGCCAAATTCAAAGTGTCATAAAGCCACTTTTATTAACTTCTGACCTCATGGTGTCATGCTATCTGCTTTTGTTTAGATTTTTTGGCCTGGCTGACTGTTACCTCCTCTCATTCTGCTCCACTCATCACAATCTGCAACACCTGCTGCTTAGTAATCAGCTTCACGTTGTTTCACCTGGGACTCCGCCTATTTATACCTGCCTCCCACAACCAGTCTCTGCCAGATGGTCTTACTGCCTGCATGAATATCCCCCAGTGCTTTTGTGCTCAGCTTGCTAAACCAGTGCTCCTGTATGCAGCCAGTCCTCACTGGATTGTCTCTCCAGTGCCTGCATGTATCACCTTCTTGTCTTCATTCCTCTGTTCGCTCTGGCCTCTCTGGGGATTCATCGGGTGCTATTCTGGTCATGACCTGGACTAACTTCAGTTTCTGGATTCCTGGTCAATCCTGCCTCAGTCACTATTATCTGGTCGGGCCGTCTCAGTCAGCTCCTGCCATCAGCCAACACCAGCCTGTTCTGCCATCACCTCTTTTGGTCTGTTAACAAAAGACCAAAAGAGGTTGGTCTTTTGCAGCTATGGAGTATCAAGATATATATTACTGCCCAACAAAGCTTGATACTCCACATTACTCCAGACTTTTTGAATTGAGAAAGCCTCCTGGATAGGAAGCGAAACGTCTTCAAACTACGGAAAACAAGTCCAGTCGCTTTTTTTTTTTTTGGAATAACCGTGACCTGGATGACTGACAATCTTCACCAGCAAGAAGGTGAGATTTATAATTTAAATTGGAAGCATGTGCTCACCAACAACAGCGTCCCTGAAAACGAACAGCGGTGGAGAAGCGCCATATCTACTTGTGATTGATGAATGTCTGAAGGGAGTTGTAGGCGACTCGTCTTTGGCGGTTTATGACTGAAATAGTTTGTGAAAAAGCCTATAGACTATTAACCAACAACCAAAAAAAATCATGGTTACTTAATTAAAGTCTAGAATAATTGATGGCCTGTTTTAAAATAGAGCCATTAAATTTATGGGTATAAATTGCTGCATGATTTTGACTAAGGAGCCTCAATAACAGCATGATTATGATAATAGTGGCAGAATGAGTTAATGAGAACAAAATAGATCCTTTGTATAATTGAGCAATAAATTTGTAAATTTATAGAAATATTTTATGTTTGTGTATTGCTTAGTTTCCTCAAACAATATTTCCATTTATGATAGGATATTAGCATTTTATGTCATAAATGATAAAGGTCACAAAATGTATTTTCTACACCTACCAAGTACAGAGATAGTTGAAGGCTGGGATGTTTGATATCTCCGAGTTTTGTTGTTAAAGGCCCGGCAGCTGTAGTTTCCACTCTGGCTGATCTGAATGTTCTTCAGGTTTAGTTCTGGTCCAGTGTCAGGCAGCGGGTCTCCATTTAGAAACCATGTAAATTCAGCAGAAGGTCTCGACTCAGCTGAGCAACCCAGAGTAATGTCTGATCCTTCTTCATAATGTTCCTTTGATGGAGAAACGTTTAGCGTTGTATTTTCTGGACCATCTGAGAGTAGAAGAAACCAGAAATAAAAGTCATGTAACACCAACTGATAAAATAAAATAATTTAAGTTGAACAATCTTATCATGATTCATTTCTATTTATAAGTATACAAAACTATACAATAAATGCAAATTTTAGAAGAAATGCATTGGATCAATTTATTTTTTCTAATGGAATCTAGAAGTATGCATATTAATTATGCTGGATTGATTGTTTATAAAGTTATCCATATATCATTCTGTAAATATCTTCTCAATCAGATGTGGCAATGAACTAAACTCTGATGAGCATCTACGTTGACAACTCACAACTGATGAAGATGTTCACTGGGGGACTTCTACCATCAGAGGAAGGATTTAGCACATGGCAGCTATATAGACCGTGGTCATAGCGGGTCACATTGATTATCATCAGAGTTGATCCTCCCTCTGTCACTTTGATCTGAACTCTGTCGCTGGCTGTAACCTCAGAGCTGCTGTTCATCCAGACGAAGGAGAGAGACGACCCAGAGGAGGAGCAAGACAGACTGACAGGACCACTGAACTCAACCAAGTCTGCACTTTGTGGAGTTACTGTTACACCAGAAACTGGTTCTGAGGGTAGAAAACACAAGTTTCTAAGTTTATAATTACACCCCCCCCCCAACCAAAAATAAAAAGAACAAGAAAACAGAGCAGCATCAATTGTATTTTTAATGATTATGAACACAGCTTAAGAACAACTCATCAGTTTTACATTTTCATGCTCACAGTTTTCTTAGTGTGAATAATTAGATTTAGCCTTCCTAATAGTATTTCCATGTGGGTTTGTAATTGTGGTAATGTGGCCTCCTTTTCCTTTGAGTTAATTTCATGTCTCTTACTTTGTTGATTTGGATTTGCTTGTTATATTTTGAAGTTATTTGCTTTTTTTATAAGATTTGGTTTGGGTTAAATTTTTTTGTTTGTTGTGTTGCATGTTTTTCTGATTTTGTTTTGGTTTTGAAGTGACGTTACCACTCATACAGGGAGTTGCCCACTGCAGATCACAGGTGTTCTCCATTAGCTAAGCAGCGTGCAAACAGGGAAGCCGGTATTAAAGAGGTAGCTGTGCAGTTGAAGACGGAGCTGGACAGATCACAGGTGTAGGAGCGGCAGGGCGGCGGGACTGGAGGACTGGTTGCCGCAGAGATTCATCCATCTGGTCGCCGTTGAGGAACAGACGACCGGGTGTGGGAGTACGAGTGGCCGGATCGCCGGCGAGATTCGCCGGCGGCCGTAAAGGATTGGTCGGCGTGCGACGGGAAGGACTGAGTGCTGGAGAGGACCTTTGGGCTAGCTAAGAGTCCATTCTCCCTTATAAAGACTTATCCATTGACTCTTCCGCTCATTACTGCCCTACATTTTTTTTTTTTTTTTAGTGAATTGTTAACTTTTATCAGCTCGTCTTTTTTTTTTTTTTAAAAACCTGCCCACAATCCCTGCAGTTTCTATTTATTATATCTACTACTAGGGTCCCACACAATAATCATCATTGACAAAAAGTAAAAAAAAGCAAGGTTTCCTACTTGATTCTCTGCCTAGTCTGATAAAGATTGTCTGTGTGCTGCAGTTCTGCCTGTTTCTCTGTGAGTTCCAGCCGCTTGCTCTGCTCGTTCTGGTGGTCCCCGGTCCACATCACCTGTTTGGATCTGTTACTGCCTACATCTTCTGGTCCTCTGCTCATCCCTGCCTACCTTCAGCCATAACTCATCCACCAAGTCTGTTTCTGCTTGTCTGCCTCACCTGCCGTTATTCATTCTTTCAATAAACCTTTTAAAAGTACATAACTCTGTCTGGCTGAATATAGGGTTCATCAGCAGTAACCATTACACTGTCTTTGTTTTAACTATGACCTGACAATTATTTTGCATTTATCTCTTTTATTATTTTTTATTTTTTTTTTACCAGTGCAAAAGCTACTAACAAAGGTGGAGAACTTAAGGACTGTCTTGGCTTAGCAAACATTCCCGTATTCTGATACTTCTCATTCAATGAACTGACCCAGATGTGTGCTATTTTAAAAATACCCTGCTCTGAGCTTAATTATGCTGAATTTCTGTCTTTAACATTCATGAAAGCAAAAATAGTTGCGTAAGCAGTCTGACTTGGAGAAATTAAATTCCTTTTCCATCAGCTCACCTCCTAAAATTGTGATTTGTGCAAACAGCAGCACTTAATCAGGCTTTTTTCCTCATATCATTTTCATTGGAAACTATTTTCAACCTTAATAATTACTCTACACCAGCGGTTCCCAAACTTTTTAGCCGCACACCCCATTCTCTGTCCCATCTGGGTCGACGCAACACCAATATTCATAAAAGAAATGCAACGAGCGTTTTATAGCCATATTAAAGGTGGCATGTTTAATCATGCTCAAATGACCAGAACACGCATAACAAAAAAAAGTTGCAGTTACAATAGTACAACAATCATAACAAAGGTTATAGAAATAAAATTAGAACACAATTTGATTTAAATTGCAATAAAGTTACACACAACATCCACAACAGGATACTGAGGATTTTCAGGCGCATCAGTGGCTCAGCCTGGAGCCAGAGAAAGAAAGAGACGCTGAGATTGGTCAAATCTCCACAAACAACCTGAAACGTGTCTGTAACAGAGACCATCCAGGTGGATTCACCGACTAAACTCTGATAATCTACCTGTGTGTGTGTTTTCACTTTATTTAATGTACCAGCTTCGAAATCTGACTCACAGTTTTACACCGGAAAATACAAACATGAGGAAGTTTCATTTGATTTGTGTCCGATGATGAGAGAGAGAGAAAGAGAGAACTCTGGTGGAGCCACACAGAACAATAACAGAGCACTGGCCGCGATAAAGCTGTTATTAATCAAAAAAATAAAGTTATTTCCTGATTGTTTCACAGCGGTTTCCTTCAGCAGGTAAACACGGCCAAAGCAACACACCTCAGCTCCCCGCAGTCCCACCACCGGTTGCTGGTTTCCCTCTTTGGGTCTGAGTACACGCTAAAACTGCATCTTTTAAATGAACTGCACCTGACTGAATCACAATGAAAAGTACTACAGCTCTGTGCGTGACCATAGTCAAGAAACCGCGTCTACCACCAATTTTACCCCCAGCTGCAGCGGTGTGGGCGTGACATGCACATCAGTGTTTGGCACGGGTTCAGATTCACAGCACCATGGGCAACGCCGTTTGTAGACGCTGTGTGATCGCGAGAGAGACCGAGTCACTCAATTTAATCTTGTAAATAAAACTTTCAGCCCATATAAAATTTTCCCTCTGCTGGTGTAAACGACGTAAACTCAGGAGAGAGACATTATTTTCTATATTTCATGTTAAAATGAAGTACAGAATAAGATTTCTTCTAAATAAATACATTTTCATGTGAATACATTTTTATTTAAATTTGCAGTTTTTTATTTTATTTTTTACAAAGGAAATGTTTATTTGAACATCTTGTGTGGGGGAAAAAACACTGTCAGACTGGCATTACATTTTTCACCCCACGCACCCCCCAGCGGCAGCTCGCGCGCACCACACTTTGGGAATCCCTGCTCTACTCCTTTATCTCTGCCAATCTTAATGTTTTCATATGAGCTGGAAGAGGACATCTAGAGGGCCACCAGAACAGGCAAAGTAAGCGGCTGGCACTCACGGGAAAACAGGCAGAACTGCAGCACACAGACACGGGCTACTTTAACTGAAGAGTCCAGCTGGCTGAGTACACATGATCTGGAAGATACAGGGTACATCACACTGGAACACGAGAAGAGAGGTAACATTCTGGCAGGGATGAATTGGCTGAGGCAGGTATATGTAGGCTGGTGTACAAGTGACCAGAATTGACTAATTGGTGGCAACAGGTGGAAATGATCTAGAGTAGGCTGGGGGCTGGAGGGAGACTGAGCTGATTGGATAGTGGCTGAGAGGTGACGAAAAGTCCAGAAAAGCCCAAAGGTACGGAGCCCTTCATGTGACATGGACAGAAAGAAGTTTATACAATGTTAAGTCGTGGCCACGCGTTACTAATGCGTGGGAACGAGATAGATAAGATAAATACTGCCTTCGGTTTAGCCTCCAGGCTTGACGTTCCGCGGACGCGAGTGGATCCAGGGATGCGATGATTAACTGTATATGCTCCTTTTTCGCTAAGTGACGATAGAAAAAATACCGGATTGAGGCAGTGAGGTGGGCGGATATTCCCCCGATTGGTGCGCTGTGCACGAGGAATAAACCGTGGGAAAAATGCATAAATAAAGAGTGTAACGGGCTCCTTTAGAGAGAACAGGAAGATTGATGGGTATGGGCTGAAGCCCCCGATGTTACAAGTTCCTTAAAATGACTCTTAAAAGTAAGCACCTAAATAAAATGTAATGTAATTTTGCGCACCTGAATTCAAGCGCAAGGCAGCACGCCTGTTTATAAGAACGAAACTTATAAACAGACTAAGTAGCTTTTTAGACTGCATCTGGTTAGCAGAACGGTTTTCTGATCCAGCGTGCAGCCAACACTGGTTCTGAATGAAGGATTTATCTGGCAGCCGCTCCCCTCCCTTGCCTCCTGCGTACGCAGTACCGGACCGTACCGGTGTACTTTCACCACTGGTTAAGACCAAAATTATTTATAACTCTGATCGCTCTTCCTGCTCCTCTGTTAACATGAACTGCAGCAGGAATAATTACTGATGGCCACAAGCTGTGAAAGAAGCTGAAACAGCTCCGTAGAAGGCGGAGTTTATTCTGAGCTCTGGATGGACAGAGCTGTGAATGGATCATCCGCAGCCCAGATGGGCTTTGTTATTTTTATGCGTGAGAAATGCCATGTGTTGCGCATTAGCGTGTGAAGTCAGTGAAATGCGTGTGTCACACGGTCAATGTGGGAAAGTTAAGAGCTCTGCTTATTACCACTCGGTGTTTAATTGTAAGGAATCACAGGATGTTATTACAGTTCATTCCAAGGTTTAAATAAAATTAAATCAAGTCTATGTTCCCATTGTTTCTTGAATGTATGCTACACCACCATAAAGGAGCTCCCTCACAAATAACTTGTGGCCACAACTTATCTATCTCTTTCCCATGCATTAGTAACGCGTGGCCACGACTTAACAACTTGTAAACTTTTTTTTCTGTCCATGTCACCAGACTTGCTCCATACAAAGGCAAAATAAAAAAAAACCTAAATCATGACATGGTGTAGAAGTACCTGCCACAAATGCCAACTAAATGTATTTTTTTTAAAATGATGTGAATGTCAAAGGATCAGAGGTCACCGAATAAAGAAACCCTACATGTAAACTACAAAAAACTAAATGTATACAAAGAGTTACATAAAATGTACAAATATTACACTTTTAGTACAAATTTACATCAGAATAAGAATTTGATGAATGCATAAAAGATATGCTACTTCTGTTCTACAAATACATGTCCACAAAAAATACCTTATGTAAGACTGTGAGTGATAATAGGAAATACTTTTGGTTAGATTTTAACATCTGCTCACCATATATGTCCAGTCTGGTAGATCCCATTTGTGTGTTTTCTCCAACTGGTAAAATGCTAACTCCGTACACCCCACTGTCACTGAGTGTCAGGTTCCTTAGCTCTAGAGATCCAGTAGATGTGAAGAGGGTGATCCTGCCTACATACCCTGGTCCAGTATTGTTTTGAGTGGGCAGAGAGGTTATAATTGACCTCTCATTATCATTAAAATTCCAAATCACCATCAAAAATGGTTCTTCTGTTGGAGGCCTATTTGTTCTCAACATCACTGCCCCTCCAACAGATGCATTCAGAGGACCATCTTCCAACAAACCATCTCCTTCAGATAAACCTGTGGAGAACAGAACATTATCAAAATTAAAGTTTTAACGTACTCAGGTCGTTTTATTAGCCCTTAAGTTAAAAGTATTTTATGCAATCATTCTTAGATGGCACCTTCCCTAATTATAAGAAGGATTTATTTTAGAGATGTCCCAATCAGATTCCAAAAAAGCTGATCACATCATTTCTTAGTACTCGGTATCAGCGTAGTTGACTGCACTCATCTCCCTATACCTGTCCACATTAATTGCATTGATTAGTTCACATCTTTCTCATATATTGGATGGGTAGTGCTAATGTGGCCCGGCAGTAAATCAGTTTCTGGACCCAAAGGAGCTATATCTTAGTAGTTAAAATCCAAACAAGACATACAGAATGCCTTTGACGGAGACTAGCCGTCTATTCAATGGTGCATTGTTGCTGGGAAACTCAACTGAATTTTGACTTCCACAGGACAGGTATATGATGTTGTATTCTCTCTCTGGCTTCCATGTTTACAGGCTGCTGCTCTTTTACCAAAACAAAATACCAAATGCTGCGCTCTGTTTTGGGAACTCTGGGAACTGTCATATGATTGGCTCAGGAACCAGGAAGTAAACACAGGCTACATTATGAACAGAAGTAGTTCTAGACCATACCTCTAGGTTTGAAAGGAGAAAAACTTGACTAAGACATTGTTGATGAAGAAGACAGATTGTTTACAAGGATGTTACTTCCATTTCGGGTTGGGAAATGAGAATGATTTAGGTTGATTTTACAGTAAATATCTTACTTATAGCTCCTTTAAGCTTTTGAATCAAAACCGGTATTTCTCATTCTGTTCCGTTAACGTACTAAATAAAACGGGTGCAAAAAGGAACATAAACAATAAGTCAAATTAGCTTGAAAGAGAGTGGGAAAAAGACAAACTTATTTACTCTCACTCCCTAGTCATAAATAAATTATATGGTTGCTCTTATAACTTAATAATTAATAATCCTTCTCTGCATTATACAGGACTATATGATTATATGATTATACTATATATCAAGAATCAAGGTGGTATGGTGATATTTTTTCAAGACAGACACGGCGCAGGATGCACACAAACAATATATAAAGGTATACACAGCAGACAGACATATTATTTATTTATTCTTAAGTCTAAATATGAAGTCAATCAATTGGCTAGACTGGCAAACACACTTCCTGAGAAACCCAAGCGTGCAAATAGTCTTTAGTGTCTGCTAAGAATCGTACCGAGTTATGAAAGACAGTCCTTTTAAAACGTTATGATTTACCGTGTTGTTGCATAAATTAATCACTCACAGCTTGGATGATACATTCATTCCTGCGTAAAATTATGTGCAGTATTTTTAAACCTTCACACACACATATATATATATATATATATATATATATATATATATATATATATATATATATATATATATATATATACTGAAATGTCAAATTTATATTTTATACATCATTTCTTACTGATATGTCGGTTCAATTTTGATTCAGTTAAATGGTGAAGTCCGATTAATTTGTGTTGTATTTTTCAGTACTTGATCATATACCCTCATTGTATTCAATAATCTAAAATGAATTACAGAATTTTCAATAATTTTTTAAAGTAGTCAAAGCTCACCTGAAATAACTCCAAAGATTATGTAGCTTACAATGAATGCGTCCATCTATTCTTGTATTCTCATATAAAAGGCATAAGGAAAAAAAGAGGAAAGCTTCCTGTCTTTGTCCAGCGCTTTTTGATTTGCTAGTAAATGGTTGCTTTAGGATTTAAGGGTAAAATAAGGAAGTAACTTTGCATCTCTGAATGGTATAAGGTTCATCCACTTCCCTTTGTAGATCATTAACCAATCCTTTGACTGTTTACAAAGTTCCATAGATACAAAACACCATTTCTAAAACCTTTGATTTTAGAGATTTCTTTAAGTGTCTAAAAAATACACAAGACTACCATGCTTCTTAAGTGAGAGCATTTTCTAATTACCACATTGAGTCTCACTCTACTAAAAGGGCAATTGAGCCAATTTCTGACCATAAACAGCACTAAAATGAATGCAATGGAAAACTAGGTGATTCTCAGATATGAAAAATTGTAATTGTAATTTACTGTCATATTATTGAGTTGTTTGGTTATGTTTTTCATTTTGGGTTTATGTTTTTCTGTATTTCTGTTGTTATGTTCTACAGGTTGTCTCATAATTCAATTTTATCTGTTTGTTATTGTTTCCTGTTTAGATTACCTTTTAGTTTCCACATCATTCTGTTTTCCATATACTTGGAGTTATTTCTGTGTAGCTCCTATCATGTTTTGTTTTTATGTGTTAGATTACTCTGATTATTTCTGTTCCCCTCTTTCATGTTTTGTTTGCACCCTGACACCTTTATCAGTGTCGTTCAGTCATTCAGTCCAATTTTTTCAGCCGCGCACCCCCTTCCGTGTCCCAACCGGGTTGACGCACCCCCAGTCTTCAAAAGAAAAAAATGTATGTATATGTGTATGTATATATATATATATATATATATATATATATATATAAATAAATAAATAAATATATATACTGTATACTGTATGTATACAGTTGCAATTACAGCTCAAACGTCATGACAAACGTTATATAAATAAAATTAGAACATCGTTTTAATTAAATTGCAACAAAGTTACACACAACATCCACAGCAGAAGCCAAGGAAAATCGGTCACAACCTGAAACATCTCTGAAGCAGGTGGATTCTCAGACTAAACTCTGATGTTCTCACTTTATTTATTTCATGTACCAGCTTCTTAATCTGAGTCTGACTCACAAGTTTACAAAATACAAACATGAAGAAGTTTGATTTGATTTGTGTTCGATGACAAGCGAGTCAGCGAGCTACACTTTGGTAGAGCAGCACAGAGTAACAATAACAGAGCGCTCCATAAAGATGTTATTAATCAGAGAAATAAAAAGATATTTTCTGATTGTTTCACAGCGGTTACCTTCAGCAGGTAAACACGCCAATACACCAACACTCCTCGACTCTTCGCAGCCCCTCTGGTTTTCCTGTTTCTGTCTGAATATGCACTTAAACCGCATCTGTGAAATGAACTGTGCCTGTCTGAATCACAATGAAAAGTATTACAGCTCTGTGCGTTAGCATCAGAAACCACATCTATCCCCCCAGCACCAGTGGTAACCGGTCCAATCACGGCCCCATGAGCAGCGCTGTTTGTAGGCGCTACACGATCGATAGAGAGACAGTCACTCAATTTAATCTCGAAAATAAAAACTTTCGGGCGGAATTAAAATTTCCCCTCTGCTGACGTAAACGACGTGAAGCGAGAGAGAAAGAGACATTTTCTGATTCTCGCTCGTTTTCTTCTCCCGGATCCGTTGCAATTCCTCACTCCCTCTCTCCTCCTTCATCACTAATTTTAACCTTGTCTCACCTGCATGACGTTTCCCTGCTTTCAGCCAATTGAGCATATTTGCCAGAATAATAGAGACTACAAGCCATGTGCGCATATACAGCACAATGTGGATATTTCATCTTAAAATGTAGCATAGATTTCTCCTAAATGAATAAATTTTCGTGTGAATACTGTATCGTTCCGTTATGACACCCAAGCACGAGACCGTGCTTTATTTTAGGACGAACAGAACGGGACAGCTTTCACCCGCCAGTCCCCTGAACAACCACTCCTCCCCCGGAAGCCACATATTTTTTCCGGTATGACCCAAAACAACCTACTTAAAGGAACATTAAGTGTGCAACAGCACTCAGCAATAAAGTGTATTACGGATCATTACAATCCATTTTGTTTGATTAAATTTACAGTTTTTAATCTTTACAAATAAAATCTTTATTTACACATCTTTATGGTGTGGGGGAAAAACACTGTCAGACCCGCTGTCGCCACTATCCCACCGTGTGGATCAGTGCAGTCAGGTTGGCACGAGCGGTGGAACAAACAAGGTTGGTACCAATGGAAAAAACTTGAGGTAAAGCAGTTTTAATGTCCTCAGTTTCCATGTCCTTTTATTTTTCATTCAAAAAAAGTCCAAAAAAGTGCAAGTGCATTAAAAAAAAAGTGCAATCCATATATACATGGAGGTTAAGCAGTTTAGTGTTTTTACCTAGTCGCAGCAGGTGGCATTCAGGACACTCCAACAATCCAACTCCAATCCAACTCATGACTGAATAAACAAGATGGCTTTTTAAAGGGGCCCCGCCCAACTAGGTAAAAACCACTTAAAACAACTAGGGGTGTACAAACATTAGTTACTTTAAAACTAATGTAAAATTCCTCCAATAAAAACCCACCAATAATTATGTAGAAATAAACCGACTAATTAAATAGACAAAATCCTAAATTAAACACAATTGCAATAAATAATTATCCAGCAGTTCTAAAACCAATAAACCACCCCCCCCCCCTGCCTTCTTTGTTCTTGGTCTGGCCCGGAAGGTTTCAAATAGGTGTCTGGTCTCTGGGGAATCTTTTTGCCAGACACCTGGACACAAGAAGAAGAAGGTTAGAAAAAAAAAAATACATTACACCACTCTAAAACCCTTTAAAACATACCACATACACTACACACTGACACTTAAAAGATATCACCAAAATTACATTCATCATTCCTATTTCTACAGGCTGGAGCCTGGGGATGTGCAAATTAGTAAAACTTTAAAGTGCAGTGTGCCATCCAAAATGCTATGTGCATGTTCAAGTGTTTCAGGTAAGAGCTCTTTTTACTTCACAGTAACGAACCGGGTCTTCGTTACATTTCCCCCTCCCTCTCCTTGAGGCGGAGCCTTAGTCCTCAGCCATCCTCGAAAGACTGTCCGCCACCACGTTAGTCTTGCCTGGCCGATACTGGACTGAAAACTCATAGGGTTGTAGAGAGAGGTACCAGCCAGAGATTCGGTTGTTGGAATCCCTCATGCGATGTAGCCACTGGAGCGCACGATGGTCTGTCTCCAGTGTGAAGTGACGTCCCAGCAGGTAGTATCTCAGCGAGTCCACAGCCCACTTGACTGCCAGACACTCCTTCTCCACTGTAGAATACCTCGTCTCACGGTCCAACAGCCTCCGACTGAGAAACACAACAGGTCTCCTTTCACCCTCCTTCTCCTGGATCAGGACTGCTCCGAGTCCCACCGCAGAAGCATCCGTCTGAAGGATGAAAGGCTGACTGAAGTCTGGGCTGTGGAGAACAGGCTCTTTACATATGGCCTCCTTCAAATCCTTGAAAGCCTTCTCACACTCTTCAGTCCAGCACACTTTGTTGGAAGCTGCCTTTTTAGTCAGACTTGTGAGAACAGCACATCGGTCAGAAAATTTAGGTACAAATTTTCTGTACCACCCCACCAGACTTAAGAAGCTTCTCACCTTCCTTTTCGTAGTGGGGACTGGGAAGGCTCGATTTGCATCCATCTTATCAACTTGTGGCTTTATCTTGCCATAACCGATGGTGAAACCCAGGTACTGCACCTCCTGATGGGCTACTGCACATTTCCGGGGGTTGATAGTCAGCCCAGCAGCCTTAATCCTTTGCAGAACCTCCTGGAGATGGTGTAGATGCTCCTCCCACGAGTGGCTGTAAATAACAACATCATCCAGGTAGGCAGCTGAAAAGTTAGTGACGTCTCTCAGAATGTAGTCCATCAGGCGTTGAAAGGTTGCTGGGGCCCCCTGCAGACCAAATGGCATTACTCTAAACTGGTACATACCAAATGGCGTCCGGAAGGCTGTCAATTCCTTTGCTTCATGGGCCAGTGCAAGCTGCCAATAACCCTTGCTGAGGTCCAATGTCGTGATGAACGTGGCTCCTCCTACTCGCTCCAGCAAGTCATCTATGCGAGGCATTGGGTACGGATCAAAACTGGAAACACTGTTCAGGTATCTAAAGTCAATGCAAAATCGCAAAGAACCATCCTTCTTGGGCACCAACACAATTGGGCTACACCATTCGCTACTTGAGTGTTCAATGATTCCAAGTTCAAGCATCAACAAAATCTCTTTCTTTAATACTGGGACCAACCGCTCTGGGATCCTGTAGCTCTTTTGCCGGACTGGGGCCTCCTTTTTCAGACGGATTTTATGCTGGACCAAAGAGGTAAAACCTGGGGTTTCCTGGAACAGAGTTGGGTCAATAAGAGGCAAGATGGCTTCCTGCTTAGAGGGAGAGAGATGGGAGAGGTCAATTGTAGCAGGCTCCTCCACACAAGTGGGAAAATATTTTTCTGGCACCTCTTCGTCCTTCACAGCTCGGACCAGCAGCTGCTGTTGAGGCTCATGGAACTCTTTTAAAAGATTCACATGGAAAACCTGGTGCTTCTTCACTCTCTCAGGCATGTAAAGCTCATATGTAACTTTACCCACTCGTTTGGCTACTTCATAGGGTCCATGCCATTTAGCCAACAACTTGTTATCACTAGTCGGTAACAACAATAGTACCTTTTGGCCCGGTGTGAAGACTCGGTCTCTGGCCTTCCGATCAAACCAGGTTTTCTGTTGCTGCTGCGATTCCTTCAGGTGCTCCTGCGCCAAAGCCGCCATTGCCTCCAGTCTCTCTCTCATTGTGATGACATATGAGACTATGTTGTCGTCATCACTCTCCGTCTGCTCCCAATAGTCTTTCAACAGGTCCAGCGGTCCTCTCACTTGCCGTCCATATAGTAGTTCGAATGGAGAGAAGCCCGTCGAAGCTTGAGGGACCTCTCGGTAGGCAAACAGTACATAAGGAAGCCACTGGTCCCAGTCAGTGCCTGTAGTTGAAACAAACTTGCGCAGCATGTTTTTCAACGTCTGGTTATAGCGTTCTACCAGCCCGTCCGTTTGGGGGTGGTATGGTGTGGTCCTGATCCCCTTCACCCCCAACAGCTGGTAGACCTGCTTAAGCATTTTGGACATGAAATTAGTACCGCAGTCTGTCAAGATTTCTTTGGCTACCCCCACTCTGGAAAAGAGCTGCAATAAACAATTAGCTACTTGTTTAGCTTTAATTGAACGCAGTGGGAAAGCTTCAGGATATCTGGTAGCATAATCACACATGACTAATATATATCTGTTCCCTGCTTTGCTTCTCTCAAGTGGACCCACTATGTCCATGCCTATTCTCTCGAATGGCGTACCAATTATTGGAAGAGGTTGCAAATGGGCTGGCTGAACTCCTTTATTTGAGGTCAACTGGCATGTTTTACATGATTTACAAAATTTTGAAACCTGCGTGTACATTCCCGGCCACACAAAACGACTGCCAATTCTGCGCAGGGTTTTCTGAAAAGCCATGTGACCTGCCCATGGGATAGAATGACCCAGTTCCATAACCTGCTGTCTAAATTGACAAGGCAAAGCCAAAGCTTCAATTTTATCATGGATTTGGTATAAAATACCATTCTTAATTATGTAGCTCATTTCATCAAGACAGTGTGGTTCACCCTTTTTAATTCCTTCCTGCTCCGTCACCTTTTTAAACCACGGTGCAAGAGACTGGTCTTGTTTTTGCAGTGCACCAATGTCTTTGGGAATATCAAAAACAAGTGGACCAAGGGGTTTTTGTAGACTGGACTCGTTCTTCAGAGAACCCATGAATTTCTCCTTTCTTCTCTGACCCTTTGTCTTCCTAGCCTTTCCTGCTTGGACATCAAACTCTTCCCCCCAAAATGGAAGCTCCTCCAACATTCCCCTAGCACTCTGTGCTCTAGTGAGGACCTGCACAGATAAAGATTGAGGGTCTACAGGACAAACAGTATCTGCAGGCTGAGTACTGTATGAATCTGTCATTAATTCTAGAAGGGTAGGAACATCATTACCGAGGATCACATCAAAAGGTAAGTTTTTAGCTAGGGCTACATTCAGCAGGTAAGTCTGACCACCCACTGTCAGATAAACATCAGCTGTTGGGTAAATATGCTCATCCCCATGTATGCAAACAAGTGGTGTTTTTTCCCCCGACCACTTCTCTTTCGGGACCAAACTAGACCGGACTACAGACTGGAAACAACCGGAGTCACAAAGTGCCTCTGTTTTTCGGCCATTTACTAGCACTGGTGTGGTGCGTCCTCTCCTGTCTTGTGTCAGTACCGCAACTGGCCTCGGTACTGAGAACATGACAGAGGATTTTGACTTAAGTGCTGGACAAAACTGCTGTGTATGGCCTAAACTATCACAGTTATAGCACCTAACATCCTGCCTCTGTGTCTTATTTAAGTGTCTTTTAGCTGGTTGTGTCTGATACGGAAAAGGCTTACTATTACCCCCTAGACCAGGACCACCACCTTGATCACCCCCAAAGGACTTACTTGGCTGCCTGTTGAAGCGGGACTCCCGGCCGAAGTAAGCAGTTCTGGTTCCCTTCCGTGCCGAAACAAACACATCTGCAAGACGGGCTGCTTCTTCTGCTGAGGAAGGATCGTGCTCACGAATCCAGACTTCCAACTCCGGGTTGACCATACGGAGAAACTGCTCCAGGATAATTTTCTCACAAATTTGCTTCTTCGTAGATTTCTCTGGCTGAACCCAGCGAAAAAACAAGTCTCTGAGGCGCACATAAAGTTCTCGTGGCGTCTCATCAGGTTCATGCTTCAGAGCTCGGAAACGTCTTCGGTAAGTCTCATCATTGATCTCATACTTGTCCAGAATTGCTTCTTTCACCTTATCGTAATCGTCTGAATCACGAATGTCCATCAAGATGAAAGCGCTGCGTGCTTTGCCGGTCAGGAGGGGAACTAACCGGACCGCCCACTCTTCTGCTGGCCACCGACAAACTTGGGCCATGCGCTCGAATGTGGTGAGGAAATGTTCAATATCGTCCTCAGGTGACAAGGGGTGTAGCCTGGGCTCCATCTGTGGTTTGTAGCCACTGCTGTAGGCTCTGCCTGGCCCTTCCATGTCACTGTCATTTTCACCATCTGCCTCACTGTCATTTTCACATGATGGCAGCACTCTTCTTTGCCTGGGCTCATCAATCTCGTCAGGCCCAGTCTGAATCAATTGTACCTGCTCCTGGATGTCTTTAAACTGCTGCTGGACCATTTTCCATCGCTGCTCTTGGATCACCCCAACTTTCTCCATTTTCTTGTCACGAGCTTCTTGCTGACTCAGCATCAACTTCACAAGCTGCGTCAGCTCCTCCATCTTGTCTTTAGGAGAGCTGTTTGACGCTGCCCCCTGATGTTGAGGTGAAGCTACGGTTCCTTCATCTGGCTCTTCTCGCTTTCCTCTCGTCATCATCTTCTTTGTAGGCACTCACTGAGGCAGGATACTCCTGACACCAAATGTCGCCACTATCCCACCGTGTGGATCAGTGCAGTCAGGTTGGCACGAGCGGTGGAACAAACAAGGTTGGTACCAATGGAAAAAACTTGGGGTAAAGCAGTTTTAATGTCCTCAGTTTCCATGTCCTTTTATTTTCCATTCAAAAAAAGTCCAAAAAAGTGCAAGTGCATTCAAAAAAAGTGCAATCCATATATACATGGAGGTTAAGCAGTTTAGTGTTTTTACCTAGTCGCAGCAGGTGGCATTCAGGACACTCCAACAATCCAACTCATGACTGAATGAACAAGATGGCTTTTTAAAGGGGCCCCGCCCAACTAGGTAAAAACCACTTAAAACAACTAGGGGTGTACAAACATTAGTTACTTTAAAACTAATGTAAAATTCCTCCAATAAAAACCCACCAATAATTATGTAGAAATAAACCGACTAATTAAATAGACAAAATCCTAAATTAAACACAATTGCAATAAATAATTATCCAGCAGTTCTAAAACCAATAAACCACTCCCCCCTGCCTTCTTTGTTCTTGGTCTGGCCCGGAAGGTTTCAAATAGGTGTCTGGTCTCTGGGGAATCTTTTTGCCAGACACCTGGACACAAGAAGAAGAAGGTTAGAAAAAAAAAATACATTACACCACTCTAAAACCCTTTAAAACATACCACATACACTACACACTGACACTTAAAAGATATCACCAAAATTACATTCATCATTCCTATTTCTACAGGCTGGAGCCTGGGGATGTGCAAATTAGTAAAACTTTAAAGTGCAGTGTGCCATCCAAAATGCTATGTGCATGTTCAAGTGTTTCAGGTAAGAGCTCTTTTTACTTCACAGTAACGAACCGGGTCTTCGTTACACCCGCCATTACAGTTTTCGGATTTCTGGTACAGTTTTCGGACATGGACAGTTTTCACACATGGACATGGACAGTTTTCGGACATGGACATGGACAGGGACAGGGACAGGGACAGTTTTTGGCCAGGGACAGTTTTCGCAGCTTTTTGCCTCATGTAGAGTGTACGTTTTCTATCAAACTTCTCAACTCACCAATCTGCCTCTGTCTGCACTTGGGTCCAACATCAAGAACTCTCCTTGACATTTACAAATGATATGCCTGTCGAGGGACCAAGCAGTACACAGTGGAGGACACAGGTGTTGGATTCAAAAAGTGGGTTTTATTTACCCAAAAACACCAAAAATGTTTAACAAAGTTAGAAATCTAACCGGCATGCCAATAAAAGGTTAACTCAAAATACTGAACTCAGACAGACAGACACAAACCAAACTGACCTAATGAAATGACACACAAGGGCCCTTAAATACTGGTTTAGCTAAACCATAGAAACACAATAGGGGAAAACAAAATGTCTGCCACATAACTACTAACTCAAACAATGAAATAAACCTAAAACACCCCCTAAGACTCCCCCACTTGGCATGAGGCATTTGGTTCAGTCCAATGAGGCCATCAGCTGCACTCCAGTGATCCGGCCCTTAGCCATGCCTTTTGTCCATCCGGAAGGGGAAGCCAAACATCAAACACCCATGTAACTCAAACAAAGAAAAAGAGTGTTAATACAACATAAACTGAATTGACCTTGCAGTGTTCATATGTGTGCACTCCATATAAACATTGTAAGGTGATAGAGGAACAAACTAAGAAATATAATTAAGGATTATTTAAAGTAATAAATATAAAGTGAATTAAAGAGAAAGCAAACTGTTGTGGGGTGTGCTCTTACCCTGTGTGGCTTGCCATCACAATGACACTACTTTCAGAAAGCTCATCTAGCAAGCTTATCAAGCTTATAAAGTCTTAAAAGCAAAATTAAAATTGTAGAATGAGATGGGCCTGATGGGAGCTAAGGATAATGTTCTGAGTTTTCCTTAAATAGTAAAGAAAGCATAATTGATAGGGATAAGTTTAATAACCCTTTTATCGTGGAAAGAAGGAGCCAGAAATGTGAGGCCTGTTCCATCACAGTCTTGGGTCCGTCTGCGTTGGGCTACCTCTGTCTTTCTGTCTTTATTGTCAGACATCAAAGAAGGGATAGGAGGATTCAGGAGTTCACAACATGGGGGTTAAGAAACAAAAGAAGGGACAAGTTTTTTCTTTTTTTTTACAACATAACATAACTTATTTGCCTAATAGTTGGGATACACCATGTAGGAAATATTTTGACTTGTTACACAAATTTGTGAAAATGTTTGAAATAATAAATGTGACGCTTTATTAATTCAACATTCAATCCACCCTTTGCAGTGGCAACTTCAACTGCTACAATTTATATATTTGTTTTCTTTTGCTGCACAGACATTATTCTCGTCATAAGATGGAGCTAAATTTTCAAAAACTTTAAAAGTAATGCTGAGGCCTGGCTGCTCCCTGCAAAGGCGACAGGCAGGATTGCTGAGGCTTGGTTTGAATGCAGGAGACTGGCTTGGGTCATGCACAGGTGGTCAGAGCTGAGAAGGGCAGACAGATCCTCAGGCATGGTAAGCCTAGTTTTTGTGTTACAATCCAGACCATTGTCCAGGAAACAGAAGCTTTGGTAAGAGTCCGACAAAGGATAGGCAAGACAGAAAAATTGAGAGACTTGGTAATCAGGTGTGAAAGAAACGCTGGTCATCTACTAACCAAAGGCTTTCAGTAGTCTGGCACTGTCTGCAGGAGGCTTATAAAGAGCTTCGTAAAGCGCTTTGGGGTCGTTGGACTTGATAAAGCACTATACAAGTGCAAGCCATTTATATATTGCTGTTGTCCTTAGGCATGCACTTAGTAGTACTAATTATACAAGTTAATAATTAGTACTACTGAAAAGAGTTTGCTCTTATCCCTCATCCAACATTGTAACATGACATGGTGTCAGTGTGCAATAAATTCACTTATGAAATTTCCTCACTGTAAGATATTCGACTTCATTAAAAGAAGACTAACATGGGACTTAATCTCATTTTGACAAAGAGGAAGCATTTTTCAATGTAAAATCTTAGAGCAAGGTAAGTGAAAGGCACATAGTGCTCAAAGATAGCCAACAAGCAAAGCTACAGACCTCCAAAATTAATGTGGCCTTCAGATTATCTCAACAGTACATAGAAAACTTCATGAAATGCGTGTCTATGAATGTTCCCCCTAATTTTTCACGTGTCTGAGCATTCATTGGACCTCTGTAAGCAACAGCACACCTGCACACTGAAGCTACACCAGTATTACGCCTGTCCAAAACCTGAGATTATAAAAAGTTACATGGCTTACTTAAAGAATCAAATTACAGCAATAATTTCTTTCAGATTATTTAGTTTAGATATCGCTGATTTAACCTGATTACATGAAAAATAATCTTGAATTTTTTAATGTGCTGTATATGTTTTATGTCAGAGTAGGAGTTCTGCTGAGGAAGAACTGAGAGTCGTACATTTTTCCGAGGTCAAATTTTATTGCAATTAAAAAATGTACATTTTGTGCTATGAGATTTAGCACAAACATGTGGTACTGTCAAGCCTCCTCTTGTCAGAGGGTCCGGTGGCGTCAATGTACTTCAGCCTCACCTCTGTCAGTCTGCTCCAGGCCAGTTGTGGGTGCATTGTAGCTCACCACTGTTAAGGTGTGAATGTGTGGGTGATTGATTGCACAGTGTGAAGTGTTTTGGGGTCATTGGACTTGATAAAGCACTATTAAAGTACAAACTATTTACATATTGCTCTAGCCATCAGGCATGCACTCATACAATAAGAAATGTATAAACAGAGCTTCTTTTCAGAAATGGATGTAGAACAAGAAGGCTGGTCAGAAACCAGCAGAAGCCAAGCCCTGCACAGGACTCCAACTGCAGCTGATAACACCAGCGGAGACAGAGCACTCCAGAAACAAATAGCAGGTTTAGCGCTTGAAGACCAACCAAATTGGTTGAAAAATCGCACCATGATCTCAGATAAGCAGATCTAAAAAACACAGCAATTCAAACAGCTGACATGCAGCAGGAGTTACAAAGGCGCACACTGCCACCTGCCCAACTAGAAAGACGTCTGCCCCACCCATCAATCAGTGGTGTGGTCCGATCAGCACCTGGCGCACACAGAGTAGAACCGTGGAACACCATCTCATCAGAATTGCAAAATGGTACAAAATAACTTGGTTTATTATTGTTTTGTTTACAGTTCAGCTTGGATTTTATTTTCTGTGCAGCATAAATTTACTATACGCTCAGCTTTGACGGAACAGTGGGGTCCATGGTTGCGCACTGAGTGGCTGCATCCAAGCCTTAAATATCCCAGTGCAAACCAAACCACTGGACTCAGTGGCGTGAAATGTGGGGCTGCTTTTCATAAGTATGGCTCACCCCTAAGCTCCAGTAAAGGGAAGCATACAGAGAATAAAATAAGTTTTTGTAATGTTTTCCTGTTAAACGTGTGGCGAGTCCTTTTACTGCTGTCAACAAAACTGTGATCAGTTTGCTTGTTCCTGGTCTCTGCATTGAAGTGAACTGCTACAATATGTTCTTAAAACATAATAAATTGATTGAAAGAACATCAAAACATAAGATAATGTTAAAAAGATTTTTTCTGACTTTATCCATAACCTTGCATGACAGTTCTCTTATAAATAACTTAAATTTAAATGGTGTCAGGATCCCCAGGGGTGTTATTACTTATGTTAGCTCCATGGGTGTCCTGCAGTCTGTTCTTGTGCACTTTTGTATTGTCCATCCCTAGAGCCTTATTTGTGTTACCTGTATAATTTCTGTTCGAGGTTTAGGTTAATGATATTCTGGTATCTGCTAGAGCCGGTTTGTGTTAGATTATCTTATTATTATTTTGGTATTCTGTTAGGTCCCTATTTATCCTTTCCAACAGCCTAATTGTATCACTCAGTTTATCTGTGGCTAACTATTCGTCTGTTGTTTCCCTCCATCTCTTCAGCCCACTCTGTCTAAAACATTGTCAGGTTCTTCGTCTTCATTCGTGAACCTACCCTGTCTGGTTTCATCCATGCTATGTTTCTGGTTCCTGTCATCCATATTATTTTGTAAGCATTCTTTATTTAATAAATCATTCTCCATTCATCACGCGCCTCCTGAGCTCTTCCGGTCCAACCACAACCTTGACATACGGGGTGTTTTATTACCAACCTTTGTATTGTGCCACACATTTTTATTGCACTTTTAGGTTGTAAAATTTTCAAAAAGCACAGCAATAAAATCATTAATGCTGAATAAATGTTGCACTAGTAACGGCTTTAAAAACATATAGACAAATGTCTTACATTTAATGTAAACTGAGTCAGAAACTAGAGTATATTATAAATACATTAACTTTGTGTGCATTTTAAACCTTGGTATATCTGTTGTCGTGGAATGTTGTTTTTTCACCATGCCTCTTTCTCCAACTTGCTGTAGATGGCAAACAGACAGAAGCAAGACAATAAAGGAAGAAATATAAGCTAATTGAAAGTGATCAGACAAATGGAGATTTTTGGGTTTTCCAGCATTCTATGGCACCATATACATTTTATTAGAGAAAAACAAATCAAGGCACTAAAAGAGCAGTGGTACAATGTTCCCATGTTATAATAAATAGAATAGAGTTAATTTTTAACATAAACAAATCACCTCTTCTACCATGACTTATTTTTTATTTTTTTACCATTGAGAGCATTGAGTTCAGAAACTAACTTGCAAAGAAGAAATTATGAATATGCTTTGTTGATGATCTGTGAGATATACTTTAGTGAAAGTGCATCAGATTTAATTACTATTTATTTAGTTATTCTAAATCTATGCTTTCAACATGGTAATGACAGACCTACATTGGAGAGAAAGAAGAAGACACATATTTTTGTGTTTTACACCACATATGGATGAAAAAATACAAAGGATGCCACCAAAATTCCAGCGATGCTAACATGCAGAAACTCTTTGTGACGACATATACCCTAGAAAAAAAGGCAAACTTTTTTAAAACCATCCAAAAAAAAAAAAAAATAATGTTAATATTGCTACTAAAAACATTTTTACATTATATCAACACGGTAATAATATAACATCCCATTAAGTAGAAAAATACATTTCTGAATTGAATTCTATGTAATAATAATAATAATAATAATAACAATAATTGTGGCATAACTTTTTTTACATACCATTGACAACTATTTCTGTTGGCTGAGATGTTTGATCTCTCTCAGTTATGTGATTAAAGGCCCGGCATGTGTAGCTCCCGCTCTGGTTCATCTGAACGTCCGTCAGTTTCAGCTCTGGACCAGAATGAGGCTGCTGCTCTCCATTCAGAAACCACGTAAACTCAGCAGGAGGCCTGGACTCAGAGGAGCAGCTCAGGGTTATATCTGATCCTTCCTCGTAGTGTTCATTTGATGGAGACACGCTTAGCTGGGTATTTTGTGACCCATCTAAGTGTAGAAAATAATGAGAAAACAATTTCAGTTTTAACTTTAAACTTGGAAACAATGCTTCCAATTGTTTTCTCTAAGAACAGTCAGTGTCTTTCTATCTCTGTGTGCTTTTCCTACTTTATTCAAGGTAATATCTTCTTAACATTTCAATGACAACTTCATGGACCGACTTACCTTTGTTTTTAAAATACAACGAAACATTACTGTCAAGGCTTCATATATTAATTGAGGTTCTCTATCTTGAACACAACTAATGCAAATAATGAAACCTCTAACTGGCTGCATCAGGTGTGCCCGAGATCACACATGATCTGAAAATGTCTGTTCTTATAACAAATTGAAATAAATTTTGAAGTTGTAGGAAAGGAATAGTGTTGAATTTAGATGAAGTCTATGCAATAATAACATTGGTTGTATGTAATAATGTAACTCTAATTTACAGTGAGGGTTCAATAACTACAACTGATATCCATAAATATAGTTTCATTACTTACAGCTTACAAGGAGAGTCATTGAATCCCTTTTAGAATTGGCAGGGTTGGAAACTTGGCAGGTGTATGTTTCTTGATCATACTGGGTCACACTGAATATAGTCAGGTATGATCCTCCATCAGTTCTGCTGAGCTGGATTCTGTCATTGGCTGTAATCTCAGAGCTGCCTTTCATCCAGAGAAAGGAGAGAGAAGATCCAGAGGAGGAACAGAAGACACTGATAGAGCTGAACTCAACCACATCTGCAGTTGGTGGAGTAACTGTTACATTGACTACTGGTTCTGTGGGTGAAAGACAAAATGACTGTGTAGTTAATGACATTTATAAATGAGGTAGATCTGATTATTATAATGTGGAGTGTAAACCTTTCAGTTAAAAGCATTTGTAAATTATTGTTCAGAGAATTGCACAACCAAGAAAAACACAATATTTCTATACTTTTGTCACTAAATAGTTTGAAAGAAAGGTTCATAAGTTTAAAGGTGTTCCTCATAAACATGGGGATAAACTATTTAAATAAGTTGCATATAAAATTAACTGTGTGCAAAATGAAAAATAACAGTATATCAAAAGATACATTTTCTATTAAATCAATATTTTTTTTAAGCAGCTAACTTTGAGAGTTCAGCTTTTAAATCTACTGTCCTGAACAGATATGTCTTTATATTTTGTGTTTTCATGCACTGCCCCATCAGATTAATCTTATAAAGAAGGCAAACTTCTCTAGGGAACACAGAATATTTAGCTGTAAAGCCAACCAAAGAAAGAAATGCAGAAACAATCTCAGACATTAATTTTCACTGTAAATATTAACTAAAATAAACAATACAGCGTGTAATATCTACAAAATAATGAGCAGGCTGGTCTATAAAAAAAACATCAGCTTTTACCAAAAAATAAATGGGTATATTATAATAACAACAAATAATTCATTTATATAACTGTATAAGACTTAACTTCATTATGTGAACATGATTAAATTATGTAAAGCCTGTCCTTGTCTTACATCAGTTTCTGACTTCAAAAATGCACTTCTAGAAGAATAGTTGAAAAATTCCATTAACATTCCGAAGCCTCGTGGAAAACCTTTTTTTAGGAGAACTGAAGATCTTAAAGCTGCAAACGTTGACCAAATATCATATGTGAACTTATTCATTAATTATATGATTTTTTCTTAAGACACCTTAAAAATATAAAATATAAAGCTATGGCTGGTTTGACTGCATACTCTTGATCTCTGTGTTGGGAAGAACTGCTGCAATATTTTGCTAAAACATGCAAATTTAAAATAATGTGAAAAAGATTTATTTTTCACATTATTTATCTGAGCCTGGTTCTGCTGGAGGTTTTTCCTTCCCGTTAAAGGGGATTTTTCCTCTCCACTGTCGCTTCATGCTTGGTCAGTATGAGGGATTGCTGCAAAGCCATGGACAATGCAGACGACCACGTCCACTGTGGCTCTACGCTCTTTAAGGGGAAGTGAACGCTGCTTGTCAAGACTTGATGCAATCTTCTGGGTTTCCTTAGATAGGAAACTTTTTGACCAATCTGTATAATCTCATTGAATTTGTAAAGTGCCTTGAGATGACATGCATCATGAATTGGCGCTATATAAATAAAACTGAATTGAATAGCATTATAAATAACTAGAACTTAAATGGATTATTTTAAAATGAACATTTTCAAAACATAATTAGCCAACACTACTACTTTTAGCAACCTTTGTACTTTTTCATATATTGTGTAGCACTTTCAGATTGCGAAATCAAAAACTGCAGAGTAATAAAATAAAAAAAGTAAAATAGATGTAGTGTTACATTTAAAGTCAGAAACTAGAGTAATTTATTAACACATTAACTTTTTGTTAGCATTTTAAACCCTGGTTGATCTATTGTTGTGGAATATTGTTTTTGCACCATGACTCTTTGTCTACCTTAATGTAGTTGGCAAAGGGAAATATAATAAAATTGAAAAAATTAAAGGAACAAGAAAACAAAACATAGCAGTATCAATTGTATTTTGACAGATTATGAACACAGTTTAAGAACAACTCATCAGTTTTACATTTTCATGCTCACAGTTTTCTTGGTGTGAATAATTAGATTTAGCCTTCCTAATAGTATTTCCATGTGGGTTTGTTATAATAATAATTCACAAAAAATAAACATGCATGCAAGGTTTCCTATGTGATTGTATGCTCAGTCTGATAATTTCAATTTAAGTTCTAACAACATGTCTGATGTAGTTTTATACTAAATTTTGGCTTTTATTTCCATGACTAAATGTCTAGGTCCATATCTAAAGACTCTTTAAATACTCTTCTTTGTTTTAACTATGACCTGACAAGTATTTTGCATTCTCTCTTTTATTTTTTTCCCAGTGCAATGCCTGCTTACAAAGGTGGAGAACTTGAGGACAGTCTTGACTTAGCAAACATTTCCATATTCTGATACTTCTCATTCAATGAACTGACCCAGAGATGTACTTTTTAAAAAAATATCCTGCTATGAGCTAAATTATGCTGAATTTCTGTCTTTAACATTTGTGAAAGCAAAAAGAGTTGTGCAAGCAGTCTTACTTGGAGAAAGGAAATGTCTTTTAATTTTATTTTTTCACATTGTCAAATTTTGATTTGTGCAAACAGCAGCACTTAACCAGCCTTTGTTCTTCATATCCTGTTAATTGTAAACAATTTTAAACCTTAATAATAACTCTCTATACCTTCACCTCTACCAATCTTGATGTTTTCATTTGGGCTGAAAGAGAACATAGATGGCCCTGCTAACTTTAAAGTATTAATAAATGAAGAGCAAACATAGTGCAGAAGTATCTGCCACAAATGAAATTCCAAATGTTGTATTTTTCTAAATGATGTGAATGTCAAAGGATCAGAGGTCCTTGAATAATAAAGAAACCCTTAATGTAAACTACAAAAAAAAAAAAAAAACTAAATGTATACATAGAGTTACATAACATCTACAGATATTACATATTTACCACAAATTTACTTCAGAGTAAGAATATGATGAATCCATATCAGACATGCTACTTCTGTTCTACAAATATAACATGTCCACAAAACATACCTTATGTAAGATTGTGAGTATTAAAAGGAAATACTTTTGGTTAGATTTTAACATCTGCTCACCATATATGTCCAGTCTGGTGGATCGTACTTATGTGTTTTCTCCAACTGGTAAAATGGTAATGCTGTACACCCCACTGTCACTGAGTGCCAGGTTCCTTAGCTATAGAGATCCAGTAGATGTGAAGAGGGTGATCCTGTCTACATACTCTGGTCCAGTATCGTTTTGCGTATGCAGAGAGGTTATAATTGATCTCTTATTATTAAAATTCCAAACCACCATCAAAAATGGTTCTTCTGTTGGAGGTCTATTTGTTCTGAACATCACCGTCCCTCCAACAGATGCATGCAGAGGACCATCTTCCAACAAACCAGCTCCTTCAGATAAGCCTGTGGAGAACAGAACATTATCAAAATTAAAGGTTTAAAAGCACTCAGGTCTTTTTTTATTAGATCTAAAGTTTAATGCAATCATTGTTAGATGGCACCTTCCCTAACTGTAAGAAGAATTTATTTTAGATATGTCTAAATCAGGTTCCAAAAAAACTGATTACAGCATTTCTTAGCACTCAGTATTGGAGTAGACCAGAAGTAATTTCAGACCGTACTTCCAGGTTTGAAATGAGAAAAACCTGACTAAGACGTTGTTGATGGAGAGGACCGATTGTTTACAGGGAATGTTACTTCCATCCCGGGTGAGACATGAGAATGATTTAGGTTGATTTTACAGTAATTATCTTAGTTATTGCTAATTTTAATTTAAAACCAGCATTTTTCATTCTGTTCCTTTCATGTACTGAATAAAACAGGTGCAAAAAGGACCACTGGACACTCAGTTGCACAATTGTGCAACCAGTTTCTTGCAGCTTTGTATTTTTTCACATTGTTCATTTAGTATATTTATTTTAGTTGAATTGTAGCTGGGCACATAGAAACTGGTAGGTTAATCAGAGGCATACACCGGCTAAACTTGTACAGGGGGTGACCAAGCTTCACAGGTCGAAGGTGATGATGTACAGTTTGTGGGACTAGCCGGCCACAGGACGAGAAAAGTATGAAGGTGAGATTTATAATTTTAATAGGAAGCATGTGCTCACCAACAACAGCGTCTCTGATGACGAACAGCGGTGGAGAAGCGACATTTCTACTTGTGATTGATGAATGTCTGAAGGGAGTTGTAGGCAACTCGATATAGATCGAGCTTACATATACTTGTAAAAAGCTTAAAAAAAATATCTAGAGATTAACTGATAAAGATTGCCAGATAAATTGGCTTTTGATCGCTGTGCATATATAGATTTTGAAGTATTCTAAATAAATAGGTGTGTTTATATATATATATGTATATGTGTGTGTGTATTTGTCAACTGGTTAAATCTTAAAACTGTGGTCTTTATTATTTCATAAAACCGTGTGAACCTTTTAAGATCCGGTATAGACACAGATTAGCAACAGACTTTTTGGGGGAGGATTAAAGAGATTACTAATCTGAGGGGGAAAAAAAGAAGACAAAAGTGGTAATATTATGGGAAAAACATCATATTATGACAATTAAGGGGCAACATTTCCAGAATAGTCACAGTTTGCAGAACTATTTTAGTCCTGGAGTAATAGGGCCAGGTTAGATTCTTATAACTATTGTTATTCTTTACTAGAATAAAATCAGGAGAATGAAGCCAAATGGATACGAAAATAAACTTGTAATATTACAAAAATAAAAATATTACGAATATAAAGTATATTCTGTGATTAAAGTCCCTCTGATACTGTTTAAGTGACTGAGTAACTACAGATTTGCCACATTTAACATGGCGGACGCTCTGACGCATCCGCAGCATAGGCAGAACCCGCACAACAAGGCGTCTACGTTTATGATGTCTACAGGCTACATTATGAACAGAAGTAGTTCCGGATCGTACCTCTAGGTTTGAAATGAGAAAAACGTGACTAAGACATTGTTGATGGAGAGGATCGATTGTTTACAGGGAATGTTACTTCCATCCCGGGTGAGACATGAGAATAATTTAGGTTGATTTTACAGTAAATATCTTACCTATAGCTCCTTTTAAATCAAAAGGGGTATTTTTCATTCTGTTCCTTTCATGTACAGGAGGTACAGGTGCAAGACAGGTGCAAAAAGGATCACTGGACATTCAGTTTCTTGCAGCTTTTTATTTTTTCACATTGTTCATTTATTGAAAGTGTATTTATTTTAGTTGAATTGTAATGGTTATATAAGTGAAAAACAGTCTTTTGAATTAAATATCTTGTACATAATGTTTTACAACAGAACACCTGGAATTTTATTAGGGTGTGTAAACCTATACAAATCACTGCACATTGAATATCTTTATTGCATTTATGGTATGTAGTGTGTTCTATGTTGTAACAATTGCAAGCATAAGATTGAAACTCTGAATTATATAATTTTAACACTAATTACATGCTTTCTCTATATTTTGATTTGATTTTTGAGAGCTGTACAAGTATAAAAAAACATATGTTGTACATACAGTACTTTGCACATTGTATCCCAAACTTTGTAAAATGAACTAAGACAAGGAAATATGTAAATAGAAATCTATACAAAAATATACAGACAGTATAGATGAAGAAGTCATATAAATCATACTTATGAATTACTCCCTATATTGAAACACAAACAATACGTCAAATTACCTACCTTGAAAACGAGTGAGAAGAAGACAAACTTATTTACTCTCACTTCCTATTCATACATAAATTATATGGTTGCTCTTTTAATTTAATAATTAATAATACTTCTCTGCATTATATAGGACTAAAACAAGTTACTGCATGATTAAATATATCAAGAATCAAGAATCTTTTATTGTTACTGTGTGGTAATTATTTTTTTTTGAGACAGACACGACTCAGGATGGACACAAACAAAATATACTGTTCTACACAACAGACATAGACACATTATTATTTATTTATATTTTCCTAAGTCCAAATATGAATTCAGTCAGTTGGCTACACTGGCCAAATGTGCTTTCTGAGAAGCCGGGCACACACTATACAAGTTTTTGCCCTCTTCGGGCCGATTCTTCAGTCGTGTGAGAATTTTTTGGATCGGGCCGAGTTTCAGCTTGATCGTGCGTACTGCGTCGTGTGGTATACAGGGGGTAACAAGGGGCCTCTCACGACCACCTCCCGATCAGGAATCAGACAGTCGGTTGAAATTCAAACATGTTTGAAATTCAGTCGGCCATCGTGAGTTCATCTGCTGTTAAAGCAGAGCTACGAGCCTATTTCCCCCGACCTCGCGCACTGCGCACGTGCGTCTTCTCCACCGAAAACATAGGAGCAGAGAGAAGCATGACGGCGGTACGTGTGACATGGAGTCAAACTACGAAGGAGCAACTCGCCAATTCGTTCTAGTTAGCCTCATATTTAACAGTGAGCATCAACACTTTTGCCTTTTTCTTCTTCTACTGTTGACATTTGGCTTCTGGGTAGCCGAGTCCGAGTAGCGCCATCTCTCTACGGGGCTGAGTCCGACGTGTGGTTTTTGAACGTCCAGTGTGAGCAGTCAGGTCGGATCAGAGCGTCAGTGCAAGAACAGATATCATGAGCAGTAAACTTTTAAACCATGTGGTTTTGTCGTACTGTTTGAGCTGTATCTGAGTACAACGACTGAAAATATCATACAGTGTATGCCCGGCTAGTGTGCATTTAGTCTTTAGTGGCTGCTAAGACTCATACCGAGTTATAAAAGTCAGTAAAGCATTTTAAAGCCATATGTGTTTTGCATGAATTAATCACTCAAAGCTTTGAACATACATACATTCATTCCTGCATTAAATTTTGTACAGTATTCTTAAACCTTCATATACATAATATCTATCTATCTATCTATCTATCTATCTATCTATCTATCTATCTATCTATCTATCTATCTATCTATCTATATACACTCACCGGCCACTTTATTAGGTACACCTGTCCAACTGCTCGTTAACACTTAATTTCTAAGCAGCCAATCACATGGCGGCAACTCAGTGCATTTAGGCATGTAGACATGGTCAAGAGAATCTCCTGCAGTTCAAACCGAGCATCAGTATGGGGAAGAAAGGTGATTTGAGTGACTTTGAACGTGGCATGATTGTTGGTGCCAGAAGGGCTGGTCTGAGTATTTCAGAAACTGCTAATCTACTGGGATTTTCACGCACAACCATCTCTAGGGTTTACAGAGAATGGTCCGAAAAAGAAAAAAAACATCCAGTGAGCGGCAGTTCTGTGGGCGGAAATGCCTTGTTGAGGCCAGAGGTCAGAGGAGAATGGCCAGACTGGTTCGAGCTGATAGAAGGGCAACAGTGACTCAAATAACCACCCGTTACAACCAAGGTGGGCAGAAGAGCATCTCTCAACGCACAGTACGTCGAACTTTGAGGCAGATGGGCTACAGCAGCAGAAGACCACATCGGGTGCCACTCCTTTCAGCTAAGAACAGGAAACTGAGGCTACAATTTGCACAAGCTCATCGAAATTGGACAATAGAAGATTGGAAAAACGTTGCCTGGTCTGATGAGTCTCGATTTCTGCTGCGACAGTCGGATGGTAGGGTCAGAATTTGGCGTCTACAACATGAAAGCATGGATCCATCCTGCCTTGTATCAACGGTTCAGGCTGGTGGTGGTGGTGTCATGGTGTGGGGAATATTTTCTTGGCACTCTTTGGGCCCCTTGGTACCAATTGAGCATCGTTGCAATGCCACAGCCTACCTGAGTATTGTTGCTGACCATGTCCATCCCTTTATGACCACAATGTACCCAACCCATGATGGCTACTTTCAGCAGGATAATGCGCCATGTCATAAAGCTGGAATCATCTCAGACTGGTTTCTTGAACATGGCAATGAGTTCGCTGTACTCAAATGGCCTCCACAGTCACCAGATCTCAATCCAATAGAGCATCTTTGGGATGTGGTGGAACGGGAGATTCGCATCATGGATGTGCAGCCGACAAATCTGCGGCAACTGTGTGATGCCATCATGTCAATATGGACCAAACTCCCCGAGGAATGCTTCCAGCACCTTGTTGAATCTATGCCACGAAGAATTGAGGCAGTTCTGAAGGCAAAAGGGGGTCCAACCCGTTACTAGCATGGGGTACCTAATAAAGTGGCCGGTGAGTGTATATATATATATATACTGAAATATCTATATATATATATATATACTGAAATATCTATCTACATATACTGAAATATCTATCTACATATATATACTGATCTATTCTTGTCTCATTTAAAGTGAGGGGGAGGTCGTGTAACCTGACAACAGCCAGCTGTATGTCGTTCCGCCTAGCTCCACTCACATACATCTGGGACACCGCCATAGGGATTGCCTTTACAGAAGGCTGGGCCTTATCAAAAATTCTTGCATATGATTGGATAAGCCACTTGTCTGTCATCTTTATTGACGTGCTATTTCAACCACTCACACCGAAGCTAACCCGTGACGCTGATGATAGCGACGCAGGAAAAAAAAAAAATAATAATAATAATGTGTTTGCGGCTCTAGTGGCATGCGTTTTATTGACAGTGAGCTGACAGGAAGAGGGGGGAAGACAGGCGGCAAAGCGCCGCGGGTCGGAGTCGATTCCGGGCCGACCGCGTTGAGGACTAAAGGCCTCCTAACATAGTTAGCGCTAACCGCTAACCGCTCCGGGGCGCGTCCGCGTCGGCACGTCCGCTGGTCCCGGAAAACAAAACTTGCCAAATCCGGTCGAGAGAAGGGCGAAAACATCGTTTCCACCAACAAAAGCCTTCAGAGGCGTTCTCTGATGTTCTTTTAATGAAACAATATTAGGTAGATTGGCTAACACGGAAGAAATAGCAGCATCGACTAGCCGCCATTGCTATCAAAACAGTCTCACGTCATGGTCGCGTCTCCACTACGTCACATCTATGAAACTCCAGCCCTGCGTCCTGATTGGCCAGACCATAAATTTGGTTGGAGAAATCATTCTCTACCGGCGGTGTCCCAGATGTATGTGAGTGGAGCTAGGCGGAACGACATACAGCTGGCTGTTGTCAGGTTAGAGGTCGTGGCCGAGTGGTCCAGAAAACAGAAGCTTTGGTAAGAGTCTGACAAGGGATAGGCAAGACAAGAAAATTAAGAGACCTAGTAATCAGGCCTGAAAAGAAATGCTGGTCATCTAACCAAAGGCTTTCAGTAGTCTGGCACTGTCTGCAGGAGGCTTATAAAGAGCAGGAAATATAATATTCTGAGTTCTGTCCGGGTTTATGTTAGTTTTAGTTTTCCTTTATGGGGGATTTCGTCTTTTAATATTATGTTTACGCAAACAACTATTACACTAACATTTTGACAACGTTTTGCCAGAGAGATCCATTTAAGTCACTTGAAAATTTGATTGCTTAAATCAGAGGTTGACATCAGTCTGATTTTCACTTTATAATTTATCATACCGTCTCTCCATGCTCAATTTACAGCTGTTCTTCTCGTCTCTTTGATGTGTCTTCCATCAGAAAAAGGGTGGCCAGAACCGGACAGAATCTCAACTTCTGAAAAACAGGACTGAAAACAGAACAGTTAGTGCCTTCAATCAGGACTGAGTTGTTAATGCCAAGCATGCAATCAAAACCTGGTCCTGTCATTACTCTATTAAATCCGGTCATTGACTCTTTTTATTGTGGCTGAGTCTGTTTACCCGGTGAGAAACTCAATTTTCAAATGAAGCATTTACAAATACACCATGTTACTTTTTACATTAGGATTTTTATAGTTATACCAAAAAACGGGTTGCTGTCACAGATTGATTCACTTTTACCCAAGGTTTTAATTACCGAAATAAAATACTCACTGAACTGAGCAGAGGCTTGTGATCTGCTGATACTAGCAGAAAAGTTTCCAATCCACTTCAAGAATATGAATATAATGGCAGAGAAATTAGTAAAAAATAACATGTCCTTCTTGTCTAATGTTTAAAGGAAATAAATAAAATAAAAAATTACTTATTTTAGGGTTAAAAACTATTTCTGAAATGTTTTCAAACCAAATTATTTTAATTTATGACTTTAATCTTTTTCTAGTGTTTACATAGCTAAGCCATGCTTGCAGAATCTTTCATATGTTATTGCTTTCCCAATCAACTCGTGTCATTTAATCATAACGTGACACTCTAGTGTTGAATACTTAATTTTTTCTGTAATGCTCAAAACCTGCTATCCTCTTCTTAAAAGTGCCTATTTCCTAATTAACAGTACATGAGGTAATTAATTACTTTTTCATAGGAGAACCCATCGTCTTATTATTCAACACTCTGCTGGTTTACCTTCAAAGGACTAAAATAAAATGTTAACTTTACTGAGGAAGGGGAATTTTCTGTTCATAATTACACTGGACAATTTAATTTTGGCCACTTATGTAATTTTGTTACTTTTTAGTAACTAGTTGCCATTCTCCTTATTTGTTTTACTTTACTTTTAGAATTAATTGAAATGATTGGATTGTGCCAATTCTTGTGGTGGACCTTCAGTTGCTGGGTTTCCACAAATATCAGTGTGCTGTCAGCTCTTTTCCATGACTATTTTGTCAACGGATGTGGAGACCGCTTCCTTTGCTCAGCCGTGTTTCCTGACGGCCTGAGCGTCCTTCGCTGCTCCATGTCTGAGCAGGCATTGAGCCAGTGCTCTGGAATCCATGCAGGATTCCCGCTGAGGAAGATTTTGTTCTGGTTCTCCGTGTTGACAAACCTCAGGTT